>JAWNOJ010000011.1:0-729355 GCA_035046065.1 Chymomyza procnemis | reverse complement strand
ACTTGAAATTCAATATCCTAAATGACCGTTACATTCAAATTTTTAAAACTTTCCATTAGAAGTATTATTTCAGTTGTAAAATACCAGGCACACAGGAACCTTCAGAAAGTGGCTGCAAACTTGAAATTCAATATCCTAAATGACCGGTACGTTCCAATTTTTAAAACTTTCCATTAGAAGTACAATTTCAGTTGTATAATACCATGCACACAGGAACAATTAAAAGCCTTTAAGGTACACATTGCTGCAATCCAAGAAACGAAATGGAAAGGTGATAAGATCTTTGCATCAGGGGACTTTAATATATACTCCAGTGGCAGTACAAATAACATGCATAGATATGGAACAGCATTTATTGTGCATAAAAAAGCCAATCATAATGTCCTGGATTTTAAGGCAATCAACGAAAGGATATGCACATTACGTTACAAGACCCTGTTCTTCAACGTTACTCTCGTAAATGTATATGCACCTACAGAAGTAGCTGAAGAAAATGAAAAGGAAACTTTTTATACAACGCTGGCATCGTCGTGGGATAGCATTCCTAAAAACGACATATAAATTTTACTCGGCGATTTGAACGCACAAATAGGCAAGGAGCCAGTATATTATCCAACCATCGGAAAACATAGCCTGCATGAGAGTTCCAATGATAACGGCGCGAGATTAATAGACTTTGCAATAGAAAAAGATCTAGTCATATCGAGCACATGTTTCATGCGAAAAAACATCCACAAGCAGACCTGGATAAGCCCGGGCGGCACAACAAAAAATCAAATAGATCATGTGGTGATAAGCAAACGACATGCTGGTAACATATTAGATGTTAGGACTAAAAGAGGAGCAAATATAGATTCCGACCATCATATGGTAAAAGTTAAATTTAGGGCGAGAATCTCAACTGCAAAGAAGTCGAAAGGCCGTCAGTCTAGACAAATCAATATGGATAAACTCAAGGTACCTGCCATTTTAGAACAATACCAGTCAGCAATCGAAACACGAATAACATCAGCAAGAAACAACGACGCAACAGTTGAAGAACATTGGTCACATATAAAAGACGCCATAACAGCAACAAATATTTCTATACTAGGCTATAAAACTAGACAACGCAATCTTGGCTGGTGGGATATAGAATGCGATACACTAAATAAAACTAAGAATGACCTGAGAAGGAAGATGCTGCAACGAACCACAAGACGAATCACTGAGGAGTACAAATCTACAAGAAGAAACTTTAACCATGCTTGCAGACGTAAAAAGAAACAAAAAACTTGAGCATTAGATTCTAATGCTTGAAGAAGACTACAGAAATATGAATGTTAGGGAACTGTACAAAAAAGTTAAGAAAGTAAAAAAGGGCTTCCAACCAAGAATTCAGTGCATAAACGACGAAAATGGTACAATGATACACAGACAGGACGAAGTCTTAGAAAGATGGAGACAGCACTTTAACCAAGTGCTCAATGACGAAACTGTAGAACATACCCATATAGATATATTAGAAGACAACATTGAAATAGAAGCTCCAACAATGGACGAAGTACGAAGCATTATCAGTAAAGCAAAAGCAAACAAATCACCAGGAATGGATAATATACAATTTGAATCCTTTAAATATGGGGGAGAAGCACTTCTAAGCAGTTTACCCGAACTAATTGGAAAGATATGGGCCACAGAACAAATGCCAGAACAGTGGAAAACTGCGGTCGTTATACCAATCCACAAGAAGGGAAGTAAACTAAAGTGCAATAATTATAGAGGTATATCTCTCCTCATCACAGCGTACAAGGCCCTAACATCCATAATCGCAGAAAAACTAAAATGCTATTCCGAGACAATAATTGGCGACTACCAAGCTGGTTTTAGGCCTCATAGATCTACAATTGATCACATTTTTTGTCTCAGACAGATATTTGAGAAATGCTCTGAGTTCGGAATAAACACAAGTCATCTATTTATTGACTATAAACAAGCGTTTGACCGCTTAAAGCGGACCTTTATTTGGAACTCAATGAAAGATCTCGGAATACCATGCAAGCTAATACGATTAGCAAGGATGGCTACAAGTGGAAGCCAAAATGTAATAAGGATTCAAAACGAAATATCCCAATCTTTTGAAACTAGCTCTGGAGTAAGGCAAGGAGACAGCCTAAGCACAGAACTCTTCATTCTTACGGTGGAGCAAATAGTAAGAAACGCTGGACTTCGAACCTCCGAACCAATATGGGGGACTTCATCGCAACTTCTTGCATATGCAGATGACAAAGATATAATCGGTAGATCAGTTGTATCCATGAAAGAAGCTTTTGTGAAAATAGAAAAGGAAGCAAGAGAGGCTGGATTGTTAATAAATGAATCCAAAACAAAAATCCTTTTAGCTGGAAATTCGCACTCGGTGAGGCGGTTTGGACAAAATATAACCGTTGACGATTATAACTTTGAAGTTGTTGATCAGTTTAAATATCTTGGATCATACATTAATGCTACTAACGACTGTCATAATGATATCAGAGAAAGAATTAAAGCTGCCAACTCCACTTTCATCTCGCTCTCAACTCACTTGAAGTCGCGTCTTATTAACAGGAATCTTAAGATCCGACTATATAAAACAATGATCCGTCCTATATTAACATACGGATGCGAGGCATGGACTCTGAGAAAGTCGGATGTGTATCTCCTGGAAAGAACAGAACGGAAATTTCTGCGAAGAATTTTGAGGCCGGTAAGGGTCGATGGCTCTAACTACCGTATTCGTACCAACGAAGAACTGCAGGAGATATTCAACGATGCAAATTTATCCGCCTATATCAAGTCCCAAAGGCTAAGATGGGCTGGCCATGTCGCGAGAACACGCAACCCGATTGTTAAGAGAACGTGCTTTAACCGACCGGACGGAAGAAGAGTAGTTGGGCGACCGCGATCACGTTGGATAAATGGAGTTGAAGCAGATTTACAGAAACTAAACGTCGAAAATTGGGAAGAAGCGGCGAAGGATAGAAACTATTGGAGAGAAATTGTTCGAAAGGCCAAAGCTGAACTGTAGCTGTAGCGCCAAGGATGATGATGATGAGGCACACAGGAACCTGCAGAAACACGGCTACAAACTTGAAATTCAATTTAATAAATGACCGTTACGTTCAAATTTTTAAAACTTTCCATTAGAAGTACTTATTCAATTGAATAATACCACGCACACAGTCACAAACGGAGCTTGTTGCGCGACGGTCGTGTTCAAATGGTTTACTAGCCAAAAACCGGCTTGTGCTTGTAACTGTAATCGCATAGTACCGTTAGCTTAGAATATACAAGTTAAATAACACAACGTAGAATTTCAATGCACTTCTCTGCCGACGCCCGCTGCCGACCGCTGCCGACGCCACTGCAAGAGATCGATAGTGAAAGTTTCTCTGCTGATGCCCGCTGCCGACGCCACTGCAAGAGATTGACAGTGCATTGCTAGGGAACGTAGGCAAAATTATAAAATTGTAAAATCAGTCTAAAATCAACCTTCAAATAAAGTGGTTGCAAAAATGATTCAACGTCGAGTTTTATTTGATTGTTTTCTTTGTTAAATTAACTCTGGGAAATTTAACTTACACATTGCTGCAAGTTGTAACGGTAAAACTGCAACACTCAGCGAGTGTGCAAATATTGAGACTTCTTTGGCATTTGTTGGACATTGTGCTCGGTGCGCAAAACCAATGAACGCAATCAAACGCCGTAAAGCATAAAGCGGTAATTACCGCTGCAAGTTCGATGTCGACTTCTAGGAAAAAAGCCAGTCGTGGTCAAAATGGTAGTGGCCAATTTTCCAATTATTACCGCCCTCTACAAACTTTGGAAGACGAAAACAAGACTGAAGATGACCCCGTCGATGATCAACCCCAAGATAATATGGCCGTCAAAATACCACCAATTGTTGTCTTAAAACAGACCACCGAATTTGTTCGTAATATTATTACCATCAATGTTTCGGACTATCTCATAAAAACTATATCTATTGGGATAAAGACAACAAACTTACAGCACTAAAATGTGAATATTACTCTTACGATAATAAAAATTCAAAACCTTATAAAGCGATAATATCTGGACTGGATAAATTTTCCAATGATGAAGTAAAACATATGCTGATTGCACTTGGTCTAAAATGCACTGATGTTAAAACCGTTGAAAAAACCATAAATAGCGGACACAAATTATTATTATATGTGGTTTACTTCGTCAATAAGAGCATATCTGTTAATCAGTTACGAAAAGATTACTCTCGTATTTACTACACTAAAGTACGATGGGTTATGTTACAACTGCCAACTATTCGGGCATGGTTCGAGAAATTGTGCTGTTAAAACTTCATGTGCCCACTGTGCAGGCCCCCACCAAACTTCAGTTTGCCCTGACAAAACCAAAATTCGTTGTGCTAACTGTAAAGGTGAACACCAATCCACTGACGTCAACTGTCCTTGCCGCCTCTCTTACAAAGCTTTGCTGACCAAACGCTCAACTCCGCGATTTCGTGATGGGCCAGTGAGAACACAGCAGATGAATATCTCTAATCAACAAACAGCAGATCATCATCACGTGACTACTCCGAATAGACTCTCTGCCGGACGTGTAGGTAACGTTAGCTACAGAGATGTTATTGCAAATAATTATTCAGTGCAATCAAGCTCTCACGATCTCTTCACCATTGATGAAATATCCTCTCTTACATCTGAGCTGTTAAATAAACTCAAAGGATGCACTAATAAGAGTGAACAATTTAATGTCATTGCACAGCTTACCATTAAGTATGTCTACTCTAACAAATAATACACTAGAGTCTCTAAATATTATGGCATGGAATGCTCGTGTAGTTAAGAATAAAAGATTATAACTTTTAGAATTTTTAATTCACAATAATATTCACATAAGCATCTTAAATGAAACTTGGCTTTCAATTACCGATCAGTTTAAAATCCCTAATTATTGTATTTATAGACATGATCGCATGAACACAAGAGGTGGCGGTGTGGCAATTGCCATTCGTAACAATATTTTACATAAGCAAACAAAACATATAGACGCCCATTTAATCGAAAATCTTGGTATTCAAATTTACCTAACAGGCAGAAGCTTCAAAATATATTCGGTTTATTTTCCTGGTTTTTCTGCCAACTGCTTAAATTCCTCATGTATGTTGACCAATGACAAAAATCATATAAAAAGTTTATACAAGTCCGATCTTGTAAAATTATCCCGCATAGATGGAGAATACCTCATTGCAGGCGATTTAAACTCTAAACATAGATCCTGGAACTGCGAAAGAGCCAACTGTTGGGGAAATATTTTGAATGATATTTAAGCATGTGGAAATTTTACAATTATATATCCAAAGGATCCTACTCATATCCCTGCCAACTATAAAGCTAAGCCTTCTACCTTAGACCTGATTTTTACAAATGCGCCTAACCACATTAAAAATACTCAAGTTCAAAGTGAATTATCATCTGACCACCTTCCAGTACTGATTAAATTTTCTTTAACATTTAACCCAGTGAGCAAGAAATTTTTAGACTACTCCAAAACAAATTGGAATATGTTTAAAAACCTTGTCAATAGCGGCCTTGAAATTAATTCATTAGCCAATCAAAATCTTCCAACACACTATTCCATTGATAAGAAACTAGAAACATTCATGTCTGTAGTCCAAAATGCAATAAGCACCACTGTCCCTGAAAAGCGTGTCCAGAAATTGGGATTTAAATTTCCTCAAAATATTGTTGAGCTTTTCAAAATAAGGAACAAAGCCAAAAGACAATGGATAAGAACTAGGCTTCCACTTTTTAAAGCGCAATTAGATCACTTAAATTGGAGAATTCGTAACGAATTATTTATTTTCAATAATAACAACTGGAATAATAAACTAAAATCTCTTCACAGTCACTCAAAGCCTTTCTGGAATATATGCAAGGCCATCAAAAAGAAAAGACATAATATTCCATGCTTACTTGATAATGACCAAGTTTACACAACCTGTGCCGACAAAGCAAATCTCCTGGGTAACATATTTGAACAAAAACACCTTCTAACATCATCATTCTCTAACCCTGAGACCATTGGGTTAGTCAATAGCTCTTTGCTAGATTTAGCTTCAAATGCTATCCAATTTAATGATGAAAATAAAATAACAAGTGCAGAAGTTGCTTACATCCTAAATGACTTAAACGCAAAAAAGTCTATTGGGCCTGATGGATTACCAAATATATGCCTAAAAAACTTGCCCCTGAATGCTGTTAAGTTTCTCACTTTATTTTTCAACGACTGCCTATCAATTGGTTTTTTTCCCTCAAATTGGAAAACAGCAAAAATAATACCGATTCTAAAACCCGAAAAACCATGTGATCGTCCCGAGAGCTATAGACCTATTAGCCTACTTCCATGTCTATCCAAAGTTTTTGAGAAACTCATTAAGTTGCGTCTTACGAATCATATTGAGGCCCACAACATATTGCCCATCCAACAACATGGATTTCGAACTGGTGTCAGCAGCATAGATGCACTAATAAAACTTAAAAACTACATAAACGATCGCTTAAAAAATAAATATTCTGTTCGTATGGTTACTCTCGATATTGAGGCAGCCTTCGATACAGTCTGGCATGATGGTTTAATTTATAAGCTAAAAGTGATTGAGACGCCCATGTACTTAATAAGAATTATTAAAAGTTTTATTAGTCAGAGATCTTTCCATGTTGAAATAGATAGCGTTAAATCCAGTAAACGAAATATCTGCGCAGGTGTCCCCCAAGGATCCGAGCTAGGCCCCAGTCTGTACAATGTATACACTCACGATTTACCCAATCGAGCTAATACCACTCTCTCCATGTATGCTGACGACACGGCAATATATTGTTCTGATCCATTTTTAAAACCAATTGAAAATCGTCTGCAAGACGCATTAATGGATCTAGAACAATATTTCCATAAGTGGAAAATTAAAGTAAACCCAGGTAAAACAAACGCCATATACTTTTCTAAAAGAAGGAAGCCTTGTTATTTGCCTTCTACTCCCCTAACCATTAATAATCTTCCTATAAAATGGGTTGACAACATTGAATACTTAGGAATCATTTTCGATAAAAAACTAACTTTTGGTCAACATACATCATCAATAATCAATAAAATAAATATAACAATCCGTATACTATATCCACTTATTAACAGAAAATCAGAAAAATCAGAAAATTTTTATACCAATTATGGCATATGGGTCCACAGTTTGGAAACACTGTGCCCTAACCCATTTAAATAAACTTCAAATATGCCAAAATAAACTGTTAAAGCTTCTATTAAATCTACCTTGGTACACCAACACAAAATATCTCCATAAGCAGGCAGGCATACCCATATTAATTAATAAATTAGCTTAAAATAATTTCCTTTAGAAGAGCTTTTCTAGTATAAGTACAAGTAGTTATAGTTATTAAGGTTTTTCTTCCTATTTTCCTTGTTTATATATTATTAACTTGAATGTAAATATTTATACTTAACGCAATTTAAATTTTTCAGTTGTAAAGTTGTAAATAACTAAACTCTGTAAATTACTTATTGTTCACTAGCTTAAGAAATTGTAATAGTCTTGGAAAAAGCAAATACATAAATAAATAAATACCAGGCACACAGGAACCTGCAGAAAATGGCTACAAACTTGAAATTCAATTTCTTAAATGACCGTTACGTTCAAATTTTCAAAATTTTCCATTAGAAGCACTATTTCAATTGTATAATACCAGGCACATACCTAAGCGGGGACTGTACAACTTGTCAGTCTGCCAAAGTCAAAGCGTAGTTTTAATGACTTATATGGTGATATCAGATAAGTGCAAGATAACTTCTGATTATCCAATTAGTAGCTTATGAGAGTTTCTTATAACATAAAAAATCAAATATACAGCCAATCCATCGATTAATTCTTGCTCTATGCATCTCATATCGTTCAGAATACCTTCATCAGCACATATTGGAAGCCCGGATCGTATTAATATCATCAACTCAGGAGACAATGTGACTGGTAAATCTTTCGCTGTTGTCCCTGAGATTGTTACTAGCTAGACGAGTAACGCACCATCTTCCGTATCCACACTGACTGGTGTGGTGTTACCTACGACGATTCCCTTAAATAAGGGTCTTTCAGGCTCATTGGTTGGAGTCGTACCGAAAAATCTATATTCATGTGCCGAATCACGTTATCAGCAACCGACAACACTGTGAGGCAATATGTTTGTGAGAAGCTGTTCGTCAAACGATACTTAAATTATAAAATTTATTTTTTCCCATCTCAAATTATTTATCTTGTTTGCATATACCATCACTTGAGCGACTATATGAAACATTTTGATGCCATTGGTATAGTGTCTTACCTTGTCGACAACCGGGACCATATTATTGCCTTTGCTGACTTTAACCTACTCACTCTATTTGGGCCTGGTTCTATCAACTCAAACTTCCCCTCTAGTCATCATAATTTTGTTTCAGGACTATCGAGATTATTGAGAGATTTTTTATTGGGGTTCTAAGAAGCTAACAATATTTTCAGCTACCATATAAAGATATGTTGTTCGAGTTAAAATAATGAACTTTTTTATGTATGGTAATTTATTATTGGCAATTATATATTTGATTTAAGTTCATTCTAAGTTTTATTAAAAATGCATTTACTTTCTTTTAAAAAATCCGCAATTACCTTTTAGGCAACCCAATATACGATTATATAGATATATAATGTGTACTTTGTCAGTAAAATGCAAATGCAATACAACCAATTCATTGTCAGTGTAAACTCAACCGTCTCGATTGCCTTTAATCTTGTCTTTGCGCCGACCGAGCCTAAGTCTATGGTCGTTAACATTCTTAAGAAAGATGTATCCACTCCATATGTTTTTAAATTCTCTTTGATCTATGCCTATTTAAGTGCTAACTGGCGGCTCACCAAACAGACTCTTCAGAAAATGTAAAAATTATAGGCGGCAGTTCGATATAATAAAATATAGTGTAGATATATTAAATTTTTGTTGATAAGAATCCTAAATACTGAACCCTAATCATTTCAAATAAAATAAAGAGAAGATTTGATTAATTAAGATTCAGAAAAGAATTTGTAAAGCAAATTATTAGAAAATTATTATTTAAGTCATATTTTAAATAATATTATATATTATATTTTATTCTACAAAACTATATTGGATAATTAATTATGAATAAAAAATATACACTTGTAGTGGTCTTTAAATAAAGGGTTTTTGTTGTTACCAGTTCACATGCGAATAAAACCGCTACGAACTGTGCTTTCTGACGAATTTTTGATTTAAGGCAAAAATCTTAAATATTTGAAGACGTTAAATAAAATATAATAATAATAATAATTCAAATTCAAATCCAAATCGGAAAACAATAACAATTTTTTGCACGAAATTAAGTTTACTTTATAACTTACCTAAATTCTCAGTCGTATATTTCTAGCAAAAAAAGTTGTTGTCGATGTTTTGTCATTTTTTCGCAGTGTGCACTTTGAACTTGTGCATCATTAATTCCTATTTTTGTTTATTTGCTAGTAAATGTTTTTGAGTATGCTAAGGTAGGACAGGCCTGTCTGTTCCTCCGAAAGGTGTGGTAATGACTTAGCTAAAATATATATATATATTTCATTTTCAAAGACCAACGTGTCTTTGGCTTTTACTTAAGCTATTATTTTATGGTCCCGATCGAGGGTTGCGCTTATAGGTCTTGGTTGCGCTTATAGGTCAGCTGTCCAGAAAATCGATCGTTTTAGTTTGACTTTTTTTCATTTGATTCGCAAAAAATATATCGATTGTGGTAAACACTGTGCAAAGTTATTAGAAGACAATGTTTCGAGTTTATTCAAGGCAAATAGGGTTCAATTGATTAATTAATTTTTAAATAAAGTGAATCGAATATGAATAGCTTTTCTTCAAGTACTTAATTAAGGAATATATTACTCGAATTAATATAAATGATCAATACTCCTTCTAGGAGCTTAAGGTTTCAACATACGACTTCCACCTCTCGCTATATCTAGCAATTGCTTGAAGCTCGTTAAACGATTTGCCAGTTTCCTTCTGAACCGTTCTTCTCCAAGTTGTTTGGGGTCGACCGCGTCGCCTTGTGCCCTAAGGCTTGCACTACAGAGCTTTGTGCGGGATCTCATTACGTTATAAATGCTATTTTGGTTGGTTCTTCTCCATAGATCTTGGTTGCTTATGATGTTAGGCCACCATATCTGCAGTATAATACGTAAACATCTATTCACAAAGGCTTGCAACGTAGCTTTTGCAGATACTGTTGTCAGCCAAGTTTCCGAGCCATAAAGCATCACCGACTTGACACCTGCATTGAATATTTTCCTTCTTGTGGTGCTACTTATGTTCCTGCTTGCAATTCCTGACGCAGCTTAGCAAAGGAGCGTATCTTTTTTGGTTCCACCATCCGAAGATAAGGCACTACCTAGATAGATGAAATTGCTGACATCAACCATTTTTTTGGCATCTGACTCGAACAGATTCCATAGAGAGGTGATCCAATTTTGTCTGCCATTGTTGTTTGGAATGTGGGAGAAGGACTATTTTGTCAGCAAAAAGGAGATCTTCGAGACTGTGACCCATTCACCACGTAATGCCATGATTTAAAGAGTCAAAAATCTTCAGTACCCAATCCAGTACAACTATGAACAGAAGTGGAGAGAGCACGCAGCCTTGCTTGACGCCAGGCTTGGTCTCTAAGGAATCGCTAAGTTATCCCTTGCGCAAAGCTTTATAAGTACTACTTTCGTGGTTCTTCATCGGAAAACCTTGTCTCTCTAAACTCTTCTAGATGCATGCCCTCTTAGCCGAGTCAGAAGCCTTCTAATCACAAGCGTGATTTGCTCTGAAGCCGGCTTGTTGCTTCCTTGCCGCTCATTCAGCGTCTCAACTATGCGGTCTTTGCGGTGACTCTATTAAAGATTTGGCACGCTTTAGATAGGAGAGAGATACACTCCTGCAAAATGTTATCAAATCCAGGACTTTTACCATTTTTTAAGGAACATGCAGCTTGAGCTATTTCTGCTTTGCTGCGAGCCTCTGTGCTGATAGACCTTATCCCACTGGGCAATTCCAGTCTTTATACGTAAGCCATCTTTCGCCATCAAAAAGGGGGGCCACTTAATTTCTCTTGTTAAAATCTTGATAAGTTAATTTTCGTGCGGCAGAGGTTATCAGCCACTTGCCGACTTATCCTGGTCTAATGCATTTTCTTCGGTGGGTGTTATGTCACAGTCATTTCCTACCACGATCTGGTGTTAATACGGTTATTCCTCATCAGTTTTAAAAGGATGCACGGCGGGAAGTTTAGAGTTTGGCGTTTGTGTCGCAGAGGCCGTGTATGACGCGTGTCGACCCCTTACATCCTAATTTGTAATGTTCTTATTAGTTTAAAAAACGCTTCGATTTTGTAAGAAAACCAATTACTGAACATAAAATTGCCAATAATGTCAACAAGTATTCACCTTCAGATTCATTTCTATTTTTATACTTTGATAATTTAATTCATGGCTCTTATTTTTACAAACCTTAATTGAAAACATGGTGCATTTGGCAGTTGAGAACTATAATAATACTAATAATAATATAGTAATAATATGTTTCTTATAAGGCGAATATTAAAATGTAATATTTTAAATGTGATATTTTTTACTCAAAAAAGTTCAAATCTGCAAACTTGTTCCAATCTCTTTGGTAATTTTCGAAAATAATCCCCTCCAAGCCTTAAAAGGCCTGAACCCGTGACCCCCAAAAATCCATTTGCATCTGTCGCATATAGTACGTATAGCCGGATGGAGAAGTCTTTGTAGAATAAGGCGGGCGGAGCAAAAGCTACCGTTTTTAGCATCTCTCGACTTCAACCTGCAAGGCGCCCAATTTATTGCTCTAAAATAGATCCGAATTATTTGAACTAAACGGAAATTGTAGAGTCAGTAAAGCTAACAATTCCATATATTCAAAGTTTTTGGGAAGGTCAGGACGTATTTTGTCTACAATGTAGGGGCCATTTGTAAAACTTCGGACCCAACATCTGCATGACTTATCGGTCTGAGCAGATTCACCATAAACATTTATAAGCAATTTAATGGCTTCAACAGCATTTTACTTCCTATTAACCCAGGCATTTACGAACAGCCAAATATTGATTATGTTGTCGATAAAGGCGCTAACGCACTCCGATTATACTTGTCAGAAGTTATCCTTTTCAACGAAATAGATAATTGCATGTCATATCACCCACAAATTGGAATCATGGTTTTCGATCCCAATTGCATCTATCCAGTCATCGAGTCATCCGAAATGTGTTCTCGAAAAGGTAGAGCTGCATACAAAGGTAAATCATCATATTCGGTTACCAAAGAGAGTATGCCACGGCATCGGAAGGGCCTTTAATGGCCTTAATGCTTTCCTTGGCTGGCACAATATGTAGCCCATCCGTAGTAATAAGATCATGTCCCCAAGCCTTAAACTCCACGTTTGGATATGTGGTACTTGCAAAGACAACCATCACGAAACCCATGAACTTTTGCTTCCTTATTTTAATGGCTACAGCTTGACGTACTTACTAAATTTTACCACGACCCGTATGCCACTACTTCGACCTGTGATTCAACAATCCAAAAAAAAACTTCTGGAAATCAAATATCATATAAATATAAAAATTACCAAAGCAAGATAAGCTTTTCTTTCATACAAGTCATTTTTGTTCAAAATATTTAAATAAAAGAGTCAGTAATTTCGAACACAAAGCGTGTACTCAACCGATTTTGATTATTATAATAATATAATATAATTCTAGAGTGCTCAGTTAATAATATAATAATAGCACCTTATTATGTTATTGAATTTGTATTCATATGAGATAATAGTTGTTTAGTACAAAACAGTCTGAGCTGTCCAATTTTTGTATTATTTATTTAGAAGGACTTGTATAAAATCGCTAATTTGAAAGTATATAGGCGGTTCGATAATTTGTAAGAATCGTATAGAAATTCGTTAAAACAAAATTTCTAGCATTTCATTCTTTTTTCATTATAATGTCAAGAATTTCATATAGCAATAATATTAGAAAAAGAATTAAATTATTAAATTTTCAAAAACAGCTTGCGATTATTATAGTAAATATTGTGTTTTTGCAAAATTTGAAATAAACACACAAAAAAATAAAACAAAAAAATGAATATTGGATTTCCAATGGACTTCAAAAGAAGCACCAATATATTGTACTTATTTTAAACCATTACTAGAAAGAAAACGTCTAACCGTCATATCTTTATAAAGAATTTGTATTTCCGGAAATCGCTTTATGCAATTAACTGAGTGCTAAAACTTGAAATTGAAATTTTTCACATTTTAACAGCGCTCTACCGATCGTTCATATAACGATTGCGAATAATATATTTGCAAACAACTAATTTCAACCAGAGTTTTAATAAGAGTGGACCAAGGTTACAGCACGATGGTATCTTCACTTTAATTATTAAATAATAAAACTAAAGCAGTGCTTGGCTTCGACTAAAATATTTACTTGGAGAAGATGAAAGCTTGCCAGAAATGGCGCCTGCAAGAGTCCAAAGGTGAGCGTTTATTTTGTCAGCATATCAAAGACCAAAGCTAATGAAGTGGATAAATCCCCAAGATTACCGCAATATAAGACAATAAACGATGAAGAATGTAATTTCGTAGACTACGTACAAAACTAAAATTTGCAATTAACAAAGGATTCGGATGACGGGATCTTATTTCAATCAAGATCAGAGACGCAGCTGGGAGTCCTTTAAAAGCAAGCTTTGGAACTTTTTGGGCTCTTGGATGCTTCTGCTACTGACAATTGGTTAGCATTGCTAGTGTGATTGTCACCCAGCGGTTGCTTCTTCCAGTTGGTATCAACAAATGCCTGGGCATTGCACAACGGATTCGGCAAAACATTGGGTGGGTTTTTTATCTTTAAGCTAGTTTTTGAACAGTATGCTTCTTGTAATATTACATCCGATTCCATGATTCCGAACACTGCCTTAGGCCTGCTGAAAAGATTGAATTTCAAAAAAACTTTGTATTTTAAGAAATGGTGGAAAATCAAACAGTAGAGAGTCTTCTAACCCTAAACACTTATGTTAAGCTACGTCCGATTCCTCGGATGGACAGTGTACCGATTTACTTTATCGCCACTCAATACTTCACAAGCGCTTGCAAATGCAAAGTCCGTCGGTGATGTATAATTGGCGGAAAACCATTGCTAAGTAGCGAACTTATAATTCTAATTTCACGGAAGATTTGACGATATTCATAATGGCAATGTAAGTGACGCGTGAAAAGTACCATATTACCAAACCATAAATCGGACAAAATCAAAACCAAATCAATCAGATAGTGGAGACGTGCAGCATCTCATGCCAAACATGGCAAGTTTGCAGTGCGAAGGAAACAAAGGAGCTTTGCTGTCTGAAAAACGTGCAACGTTCGGTTATAAAGCTGCAATTAATTCAGACGAATTGCTAAAGAAGAAACTGACTGTGGTTTTGCCGAATTATCACAGCTTTCAAAACTATTGAATTCAACAGAACTTTAAGGTTGGCCACCGATGCCAATTATAACTTTGTTATAATAAAGTCATAAATTTACTTTTTGGACTATAAGATGGAACGCTTACCTAGAGATTGGGATCTGAGATTGTCCCAACTGAAGCTCAAAAAAAGTATTGCTTGTAGTCGATATGTATCTATCTTTTTTTTTAGTTTTTACTTGCTCATTTTTTCCTTGTTTTTGATTTTTGTATCAATAAGCTTGTTTGTTAAACTGGCAATCCCCTGTCCCTCTTTCCACCGCTTTTGTGTATGCGAGTGTCCTTGTTATGTGCTGGCTTGTATGGCTAGTCATGTAAAGCGCATTATCATTTATCAAAGCGCGGCAACAATTCGCAGACTGACATCACGAGCCGCCCAAGGCTTAGCATCCCCTAACTGCGAAAACGTCAAGATTGGGTCAGAAAAACGTGCCTAGAGCCACCGCCTTTCCGGTTTTTTTTCTTCTTGTTTTTCGCTTCTTTCGACTGCAATGGCGGCATAAGATTATCTTATAACAAGCGTCAAGACGTCGACGTTGACGTCGCTGTCGCTGTCACCCGGCCTGTCATGTTACTCTTAAATCTGCATGAAAAATAATGCTGTGCGTGTGTGTGTGTGTGTGATGAAATATTAAGCAACTATTTACAACTGACTACTAGTCATAATTTAATTTATTTTGAAACAAAAAACTCCACTCATTTTGGGCAAATTTGGTTTCAGCGAAGTGCCGAAACCCTAATTAAATTGTACAAAATGAAAAACAAGCAACTGGCCTCTTATAAATGTCAGTATTCGATATCCATTAACAAACTACCCATATAAAGTTAATATACAGAACTTTTCAAAACTTTTCAATTCCTGAATCCACTTTTTGGACTATCCGAGCCTGCGCTGGTGTGTGGCAAGTTTTTAATAGTCCTATTGTGATGCACCATATATATAATCATTAGGGAATGGGATTATCTATTATTTTTTGGTTTAAAAAAATGAAATGCCATTGTGATATAAAAATAATAAAATAAAATCCTATAAGAAGGGTCAGGCAAATGCGGAACAAGAAAATAAATGTCAATTGTGAATACTTTTTCCCACATTGTGACAATTTGTTGTCCAATGGGTAAGTGTTCTTCTATACACGTTTCTTTATAACTTGAAATTGAAACTTTAATCCGCAGAAGCCATAGTATACGAAGGTCAAATTCTAAGGTCACGTCCTACTCTATACAAATGCTATATGCCGGACAATAGGACAGCGAACTTTAAGGATCTTAAGTTCCAACTCTAATCCTAATTGATATACAAATCAGCTGGGTCTAAAAAATTATTATTTTTCATGTCTAATGGAGTAATAAAATAATTCATTTCAATTGGGAAAACAAATTTATGTGGCTTATGCCCAAAAAACTAACAAGAAGAAAGTAATGAAGCAGAAGCTGTGATTTTATAATTAATGCTTAATATTTGGAAAGGCATTCTTGACTTAGTTCATTACACTATTCCTTCAGTTAAACTGTGATGATTCGTAATTTGCATCAAATGGGTAGTTCAGGTAACAAAGTTTGCAAACCTAAAAAAATTAATTTAAAAATTATTAACTAATGACCTACCATCAGTTATCTTGTGTTCTCACTTTCTTATGTAAACAAACGACGTAAATCTTTGTTTGTCCTTGTAATGATTCTGACAGCCAATTACTTCTTCAGAATGATCAAGTTGCAATATTGGCGTAATGCGTCATATTTATCATTTGCTTCCATTTATTTAAAAGATTTTAACTACCCATATATCACTAAATTTCTCCACATTTCTCTCGTCCGTTTATAGCCATTATCATGACCTTTTCGCACTGAGAGGTTTGAATCGGAATTCATCTATTCGATAACCTCCTTATTCTGATCGATTTCAACTTGTAAAGATACCAATTCGGCCTTTCGCTTTGGATTAAAGTGTTACATGAATGTAGGTGTGAATACCCCTTTGAGTGGCGCCAGCGGTCACAATCAACTGGTGGGAGCAGCCCAGGCTACTGCCACAGCGACAAGCAGGATGTGACCCTCATGGCATCACAATTAGAAAGAGGAGGCTATCCTCTTGCGCTCCCCGGTCTAGGGTTCAAGCTCCTCTTGTAGGGAAGGACCCAGGAAGACCAAGGAGGCTATGAGAGCTAAAGCCCAATACAAACCCGCCCTAAAGATCAAAGCTCGGGTCGGCAACAGCGGAAAACTCACCCCCGAGAAGAGAAAGAAGATCAATGAGGGCAGGAAATATTAAGCAGAGAAACCGGCGATGAAGGCTGGTAGCAGCCGGTTTACTAACAATCAGCCGCCGCAATGCTTAGCGGCCACTTTCCAGGCTGCACCGATGCACCCTGCTCAGAGGTAGAGCAAATCGCTTACATCCGCGGTCTACCATTTCCAGATATTTTATAACTCCGCGCAAGATCCACTGGGCTCTACACTCATTTGCGAGCTTGATGGAATAATACCAGCGACGGTGCGGGCAGCCAAAGAGAAGGTAACACCATGGCTGTTCTAAATATTTAGAGCCTGTTTGGAGTTTTGCTTCGTTCCTATTGCCTAGAGGACAGCAAGTGTTTTGTTTCTGCCAAAAGCAGGGAAATGCAGCCACGTGCTGGCTAAAGACTACACGCCAGTTAGCCTCACCTCATTCCTGCTGAAGGCACATAAGGGAGATTATGAATCACCAGTTGGAATCCAACCAACACGCCTATATGAAAGGGAAATCAGTGGATGCAGCAATACACTCGTTAGTTGCCCCCATTGAAAAAGCCCTACATCACAAAGAATATGCTATGGGTGTTTTCCTAGACATCTCTGGTGCGTTCAGCAACGTGTCCCAAGGAGGTGTACTGTCACCCCTACTATGGACACGAAATCCTACGAAGACAAAGACAGAAAGCACCCAAGATAACTGCGTGTGCAGACGATATAGCCATATAGTGGATTACTAACGTACCCATAACCATGAGCCACGGCCGACAAACTCCGGTTCCACTTAGAATCATACTGACCTATGGGGCCGGCTTAATCTAACCTAAATGATCATAGTTTTTTATTTTTATTTACCATATTTTATAAAAAAAAAATACGCTTAATAAGTAATACTCATATTATGCCAGATCGATTCACGTATCCGTCTATAATTAAAGCTGCTAAATATTCTATGAATGGATACGCATATATATATTTTTTCAGTCCTGACCTGCTGTCCTGGCTCTCAAATACGTCACATTTTTGTAGGATTTTGTTTTTATATTTAAATCTTTGTGTTTTGGCTAACTCTTCCAAGTAGGTTGTTGGCCTAAGGCATAAATTACCCAATGTAGTTGAATTAAAACCAATTTGCTTGCTCATCATTATAATAATTACCTGCAGAAAATTGGCTACCGTTCTCGACTTGGATTCTCTCAATGAAATATTCGAGCTACATCTAGTTGTTACATATAGGAGGTATCAGGATGGGAATCAGTGTTTCTCCAAATTCTATCGAACTTTAATTCCTGCGTCAGATAGGGCAAGGTAATTCTATAAATTTGTTACATCTGAAATGAATACTTAGAAACTTTTTCATTCTTTCTCTATTTAGGATTTCTAAAATTTGATACTGAAAGAGTCCATACATTTATCGTAAAGTGTTTTCTTGCAGTCCCAGAACATGAGCTCTGATCGTTAGTTTACTTAGCAATCTCCGGGAATGAAAGAATATTATCATAATATTGTATCTTCAGACGAAATCATATTAAGACGATTTTATGCGCCTCAACTGTAAGTATAAATTATGAAATTCAGGACACACACAGTTGTTTCCACAATATTTAGGACATACACTCCTTCCCACCCTACACTCAACGTTAATCTTGTTGCATGGCTTTTTGCCTGTCTTCCCGATAGTCTGCTCAAATTAAGAGATTTTACATATCTCCCACGTCACAAGTCGGTTCATCAGTCTGAAAAACCAAATTGATATAGCAAATTTATAAAGCCAGTGATGGTGTTTTTAATCCTACATTATTAGGATAACTAGTATGAGTAAGTAAGTGATAGATACTTCTACATAAAATATGACGATGAATGCCCGAAAATCATGAAAACATCAGCGGTAGTACCTAAAGGCAACGTACTAGGCCCCATATAATACATAATAAATTACCAGATATACCAACGCCAACTACTCCCGAATCGATGGTAAAACCACAATTTGCAGATGACACTATATTAATGTCAGATACCGGCTGTGAAAAATATGCATACAAAATCTATCAAATACGAAAGCAGTTACAATTTGATGCTTTGAAAAATGGAGCATTAAGAACTGTAAATTCCAATGAAACAACGATATTATTATTCGATTGACATCATTGTGGCATTACATTTTAAATATGAGATTTCTGGATGAGATGTGAACGCCACGGCTGGCTCGGATGTAGTCCAATCTGGATGTCCAATTTTCGATGATTTTTTTCCATAATTTGTGGCCGTATATAAGCAATAACACGTTAATGTTTTCTTCCAAATTGTTAATCGTTTGTGGCTTGACCAATGACTTTACATAGCCCCAGAAAAAGTAGTCCAGTGGTGTTAATTCACAAGATCGTGGAGGCCAATTCAAAGGTCCCAAACGTGAAAATAGGCGGTCACCAAACGTGTCTTTTCATAAATTGATTGTGGCACGAGCTGTATGGCATGTTGCGCCGTATGTTTGGAATCACAGCTCCTGGACATCATGGTTGTTCAATACAGGAATGAAAAAGTTTGTAATCATGGCTTTATAGCGATCACCATTGACTGTATCGTTCTGGCCATCATTGTTTTTGAAGAAGTACGCAGAAGTGCGTTTTATCGCTAAACAAAACACGCTTGTGAAAATCGGGAACAATGGTAACCTCGATTTGAGCCCCTTCGACGAATTTACGCCTTGCTTGATGATCGTTTGACACTTGACAACTGTTAAATCGGCCGACAAGTTCAACAGTAATGCCAATAATAATAACAATAATTAAGGTTGTTTACCTCGAAAAAAACACCCTTTATATGTACATATACACAGCACAACATTCAAATATATCCACAAAACGATTTTTAATGATTTCCTTTTGAATTGTTTCAAAATAATTAATTTGTTAAAATGTATAATGCATTTTATTTATTTTTGATTTTAATTAAACTATTTGCTTATTTCTTTATTTCCATTCTTAATTAAACATATATTTTTTGATTATTTATATTTTCCCATTTTATATTATTATATTTTTTATTCATAATTTTCAATATCTTCATCTTCTCATGTGGCCATCACAACCCGTTATCGGGTTACAG
This sequence comes from Chymomyza procnemis, assembly GCA_035046065.1. Lineage (NCBI taxonomy): Eukaryota > Metazoa > Arthropoda > Insecta > Diptera > Drosophilidae > Chymomyza > Chymomyza procnemis. Next base: position 709,375 of record JAWNOJ010000011.1, on the reverse strand, counting down.
CCGACCTTACTAAATCTCGCCAAGCGCCCCTGCTTTGCGCGCGCCTTCTCCAGTTGGTCATTCCAAGTGAATATACGTCCACCTCCATTTGATCTTCCCATCTGAACTTAGGTCGTCCCCTTCGTCTTCCTTGCTGGAGCATCTTCGTTCATACGAACGACATGGCCGAGCCAACGCACCCGTTGGGCTGTAATACGCTGGACGACATCTATGTCGTTGTAGAGCTCATACAGCCCATGGCTCGTTCGAGTACGATAGTCGTCGCCAAATCGCAAGGGACCGAAGATTTTGCTAAGAATTTTTCTCTCGAACACTCCAAGCGCGGTTGCATCCGTCCGCGACACAATCCATGCTTCTGCGCCATATAACAGCACGGGCAGGATGAGTGTATTGCAGAGCGTTAATTTTGTTGATCGAGAGAGGTCTCTGCTATAATTTGCTTACTAAGACCATAGAAGCACCTTTTGGCAAGTGTGATTCTTCGCCTAATCTCCAGGATGATTATCAGTGTTGACTGCGTTGACAACTTTAAAAGTATAGCCGCACGATCCACCTCGCGTGACTTCTTTTCGATTGCGGAAAACGCAAAGGTGACATTTCTCTTACAATGCCCAATGATGCCAATATCATCGGCATATGCAAGGAGCTGGACAGTTTTGTAGAAAATAGTGCCAGTACCATGTACACCATCCTTCCGCAGTACCCCTTACATTAAAAAATTGAAGAGGTTTCATCATAGATGGTCACCTTGTCTGAAACTTCGAACTCTATTAAATAGTTGGAAACGCCGTTTTCAACTCAATGTCATTCTGCAAAGTCGAATCAACTTTGCAGAAATACCGAACTCGAACAGTGTTGCATACAGGCGTTCCCTAATCGGGATATCGAATGCAGCTTTTTGGTCGACAATTAGATGGTGTGTGTCGATCTGTTTTTCCTGGGTCTTTTCCAGGATTTGGCGCAATGTGAAGACCTAGTCTATGGTGGATTTGCCAGGTCTGAAGCTGCACAGATATGGCAATTACCTTTGCGGTATGATCCGTCATAGATTTGAGCAATCTCCATCGCTTTTACAGTTTCTTGCTTGACGTCCGACTTTGAAACATCTAAAGCAGTGTATAAGGGGGGCGCTGTTTTCCTAAGCTTGATACCCCCGTAGTCAACCCAAAGGAATCTAATTTTTAGTGCCACTTTGGCGTTCCTTGCAGGTAACCCGATTCTTGCACTCCAGAGCCTAATGTGTGATAGAGGCACATCTGATTCAATGGCAATGCGGTGGGAGAGAGATCCTCCAGAGAGACTCTCCAACCAAGGCTTGGAATCAGGCAAAGTCCTCTCCGGACTTACTCAGTTCCAGTAAGAGCTGGCCTTCTTGGGTTCATCAATTCTTCATAGCGGCTTCCCCTCGGCTGCTTAGTATTTCGTCGGACTTTACATTTTGGGTTAGTCTGCGTAGCTTACGTCACCATTGCAGCAATGAGGATAGCGTCGGATCTACTTTTGTACCCTCTTTTGGTCTCCGTCTTGCTGCTCTTCTTTCATTTTTTGGCCACTTGGATTGCCACCAGAGCATTTATACCTTTCACTTCGTGGGAATATACGATGTTGTTGTAGTATTCTTTATATCGCTCACCACACGGTGGTGTGAGATTATGTATGCTGCGTCTCATACTGCTGCATATATGTACAGCAGTACAACAGTATATACATATATATATATATACATATATGTGTGTGTATACATGTGTATTTTAAGGATTCCTGTTGTCATGACTTTCGATTTATTGCCTTTTACGCTGGCAATGGCACAATTTTCGTTTTTAAGGTTACCACCTTCTACGAGTAGTATCCGGCATTGAAATCATTAGCGCGCAGGGCAGGGAAATTTTAACAGCAATAAGGGAAATTCTTGCAAAAATTAAGGACAATTCCAAAAAAAAAAAAACGAAAAAAATCAGCAGTCGCAGAAGCCACAGCTGCCAAAGCAGTGCAACATTAGTAGGAAAATAGCGGACAGTCAAGCGCACACATGGCGGATGACATAACGGTTTCGTTTGGTTACGTTCGTCGTCGTCATTGTTGTCGTGTTCCTCGGCTTGTCGGAGTGCACGTCGGAGTCATTGTTCGTGTAGTTGGACCAATGCTGCCGTACGCAGCTTTCTTGGCCTCTGCTAGTTTAGTATGAAACAGGACTCAGCGCAGACGGCACGTGTGTTTGTGTTCCATCGATAAATCGACAACGCGAGCAGCGAAATAGCACCAGGAAAGGTAGCAGCCGCCGCCGCCGCCGCCACCGCTGTCGCTATCACGGTAATTGTGCTATGTGTGTGCTATGTGTGTGTGTGTGTGCGTGTGTGTGTGTGTGTATATGTGTTTGCATTGTCGTACTTATCCCCGCTGCGTTTTGCCTTAGCGCGAATTTTTTTCTTATTGAATTTGATTTATTTTTCAAAAGTAATTAAAATTATTCGTGTTTTCCAAGTACATTTTTCTTTAGTTAGAGTGGCATAAATTTAAGGCTGCAAATACAAAAAGTAGGCCAATTAAATTCCATTCTAATTACAATAAAAAAAGAAAATAAAATTCGAATAAAAGTTCGCCAAGTGGCTGCAACAGCAACAACCACGACGATAACAACAATAAACGCTTATGTAAGCTGCCAGCTGCAAAATGGCGCGCATGCTGTGTTCGAATTATTGTTGCAGCTGTTGGCGTTTGCCACAGCCACAGCCACAGCAGCAGCAACAACAAAAAATGCATGCAACGCTAAATCTAAAGTAATAATATTTGTATAAACAATAACTATAATAATAAATAAGCAGAAGAAAACGGGTCTGTCTCATGCATTTTGGATTTTCACTTTAAAGGCCATCTTGATTTTGGCCAAGTCTTCATCTTTCATCAATTTTGTGGCACACCTCCGTGGCATTGAAACCACATTAAATGGTTACATTCTGCAGACGGAATTAAGTGCCCTTAATTACGGCACAGCCGCTCCCTAATTGTTGTTAATTAGAGTCATCAACTTGTTGCTAATAGTCAAAGTTAAAAAAAAAAACACCTAATGGCAATAAGAAAAAGGTACACATAATTGTAAATCGATGCAGCAAGCGCGTAAATTTAAAAATACAAAATTTGAAAAAAGTTGTGAATTTTTTTAATTTTCTATTCAAGTTTTAACTTAAGCACAAGGCAGGCGCAGTAAGAAACAACTTAAAATTAAATAAATTTTTTTTGTGTGCTAAACAAATGTATATTTTTTCGACTGTTGTTACCTACAACAGTTAAAAGTTTTCAAATAAAATAAATATAAAAATAATATATTTTCATGTGCAACTACGAAACGTTTTGCGAACATTTCAAGGTGAGTTCAGAACGTTTAATCGTTAAAATTTCAAGTTTTGTTTTTATGTATTTTTGGTGTTTCTATAGCTTGAGTGATTGCAATAAAAGGTTTAAAAATTAAATTAAATTATTAATTAAAGACTATATATATATATACATAAAATTCGGAAAAACAGTTATCACACAAATGACTATTACAAATGGCTCCGGCGCGATTCTTCCTATTGTGGCTGCCAAATGCGCGGGTCTGGCTGCATTTATTTATGTTGCAGCATTTTACTTTGAAAAATAGAATTGTGCAGTCGATATACAATAAACATTCCCCAAAAGACTAAATGCTACAATATGTTTTTGTAATAGTTTAGTTATAATACAGCTATGACTCTTAAAAGTTCAATTTGTGTTACTATTTTGTAGAATTATTGAGCATAAAATTCATATTAATGGTTTAAAGTTAAGTTCTAACTATGGAAAAAGTAATAATTTTTTGAGGTTTCTTTGGGAAACTGCGCAAGGCTGCATCAGTTTATTGGTGGAAATAGTTATTATTGTTTTCGTGAAAAACAACTTTAGTGCATTAAAAAGTATTTGCAAAAATGTTCGCGTTCATTTAAAAAAAAATCTGTTTGAAGCCTTGAACGGTATCAAAGAGTTCGAAAACGTCATTTCCGATTTTGATAGAGCGGTGGTGGTGCTCAATGTCATTCTGCAAAGTCGAATCAACTCCGTGTTGCGTCCCTTATCGGGCTATCGAAAGCAGCTCTGTAATCGACAAACAGATGGTGTGTGTCGATCAGTTTTTCATAGGTCTTCTCCAGGATTTGGCGCAGTGTGAAGACTTGGTCTATGGTGGATTTCCCAGGTCAAAAAAAGAACTTTCTGCTAGCACCTTAGCTCGTCGCCACTAGCCTTAAGGAACTCTTCAGCCATCAGTCCATTCATACCGGCTGCTTTGTTGTTTTTAAATGGCGTTACTCCAACTCTGACTTCGTCCACATTATCGTCGAAGGGTTGTGTCGGGCCTTTTTCTCCGATGGTAAGATTTAAACTCTTGTCTTCATACAACTTCTGGCCGATGATCCCAATCGAGCATATATCGCCTGCAGTAAAAGTTAATAAAACACTATTTGGGGATTCGCATGACCCCAACAATGTTGAATTGTGTTGTGTTTGATGGCGAAATGTCTTATTTTACCACACAATGTGGAACCCTGTAGCATATTTGTGCGAAGTGGCAAAATATTTAACGCTGTAAATTTTATAAACATTTATTAGGCTTAGATCCATTCTTGTCCCAATTAGTGTTTCACACACTCTCTTATTCTCCCACTCCCATAAATGAGGAAAGTCAGAGGACTCATCTTGTGGCAAACGGTGCGCACAATTAACCAATTAGCAGTGTTTCACTTTTTTTCTGCTTATTTTACGCTCTCTTTTTACCACCTTTTCACCTGCCGCCATTTTTGTTTTTATGATCATTGTTGTTTACTTTATTGTTGTTGTTGCTGGCTTGTTAACAAAAATTTGTTTGCTCATAAAAATTTTAATTGCTGCCTGAAAAAAAAGCAACCAAAACGAAACCAACAACAAAAGCAACGCGCGAACAAAATACAAGGCGGCACAGGCATAGCTAATAACAATAAAAATACATAAAATAAAAATAAAATCAGAAAGCAAATGCCAGCTGGAAGGTAAAACATTTTTATATTCAGTGCAAAAAAGCGCAATATAAAGGATTTTTTGTTTTTTCTTAAAGCTTGGGCACTCGAGCGAAGGTCGCGGCACATTAACTGCCCGACACGTTACCTCTTTGTGTGGCTGGGCCACTTCACTTAACCACATGCCACGTAGGGCTCAAGGGGTTTTAGTACAAGGGCGAACGCAAGTGTGATTCTGAAAAGTAGCCAGCCTGGAATTGTTAGTATGCTATATGTACATATTTCAAATAATTGAATGTGTGAAATTTTTGCAGCATATTTTTGTCAAAAAAAAAAAAAGTAAAAAATTTTGCTAAGCATGTTTCGGATGATTTTAATATCATGCACATTTCGGGATTTTGAATTTAGTAAATTTATCTGTAGATTGTTTGCATCTTTGTAAAAGTTGTAATGAGTTTTAATATTTGCCCAATAAAGGCGAAAAATGTTACATAACTATAAACCCGTGTTCTATGTCTTAATTGTGGCTTAAGATTCCACAACTTCTGCGCCAATAGTTTTTTTTTAGTCGCTTGTCTTCTAGCACTTTTTTTCCTACGAAATTTCGAAACATACAGTTGGGATTCGAAGGTGTCATCCCTTGATGTCGAAAAGACTTATGAATATGCGAGTACACTTTGAGAGACAGATAATTATCATTAAAAGTCATTGAGGATAATTTGCCTAAGTTTAATGTACATGACATGTTCACCCACAATTTCTTAAATTTCTTCTTTCACCTTTCTAAGTTTGCGACTTAGACTTTGTTGTTGTAACATTTCGGCCATTTACGAAGATAATGAATCTGAAAAATAATTTCAAACAAAAATTTAAGTCATTGTTAACATAAACTTGAAGTTTGAAGTTATCTTAATTTAATTTGTTAGACATGAAAAAATGCAAGTTCTGTAGACGTGTAAGTTTTGTTTCTCAGAAATCTCCCAGAAAGCATCGATTTCAATGGAATCTGGATAACAGATTAGAGTCTACGTCTTTGAGAAGCATTTTAGAATATCTCGTGCAATAATACATTATTTATCGATACGTGATGTAAATATTTACAGATATCAGTGACTGGCACATATTGGTTTTTCGAATCGAATTTATATTTTTAGAATAGCATATTTATTACAATATTTTTTTAGCAATACAATTGTTAAATATTGAACCAAATTTCTAGATAAATTTTTATTTTATCTAATCTCACAGTTATGGTTTAATTATAAAAGGTGAAATTTTAAGACAACTTTATTTCACTGAAACCATCAGTCACGTGGCACAAATATATATATATATATATATATACCGTTCCCCATCGGTATATAAGACAAAAAGCAACCCTTCGAGGCTGGCTGGCACTATTCTTTGCAGTTATCTTTCGTGCCACATTGCTCTTGACCTACTTTATTGTCTTGGACCATTTGTGGGCCATGTGCCATTGTGAGTTATACTCAAATAGGATCTGTCTCTTTTTTCGATGCTATTGTCACGCGTCAACTACCATTGGGGCCGTTTTTTACTCGATCTTACTTAATAGTTTTCATTTATTTATTTCGTTGTTCAGTTTTAATTTGAACATTCATTTTTTTTTTTGTATAAAAAAATAATTAAAATTTGTAAATTCTTATTGCATGTCGCATATTTTGAAACATTTTTAACATGCTTAATTTTTCTAAATTTATTATATTATTTTAAACTTTAATATAGACATTTTCGGTTTTCATTTATTTTCTTTTTAAACAATTTTAATTTTATGTAATAGCTTCTAGGAATAAAAAGAATTACTTGCTTCAATATAATATTTATAATAAGTTAATAAAATGTATTTTAATTAAGTGCAAAATTAATATTTATTTATTGTATTTGTTAATTTAATTCATTTGTAACTATCTGTTTTATCCAAACATCTTTAAGTGCAAAAAAGATTTTAAATAATATAAAAACTCAATAAAAATAATAAGATATTTTATTCAAATGAGAAAAAAATCGATAAAAAATGTTTCATCTCTTAAAAAGGTTGATACAATTTCACGTTTTATATAAAATTTTAATTGCAGTTCTAAATAATTTTACTCAATGCAATTCCAATTATTTTGACAAAATTATTAAATTAAATTAAAATATAGTTTAAGAATGGAGTGACGCACTTAAATTTTAAATTTATAAGCTTATTTATATACATTTGAGTTAAGCATTAACGTATCTGAATAATTAACTTTTTTTGGATTAATTTAAAAAATACGAAACCCTTGCAGTTTGAGAAACGTTTTGCAAAATAAGTTTCGGGTATGTTGGGTATTTTTACTCATTGAGGTTTAGGTTGTTAATTGATTAGCTGAAAAAAGTATTTAAGAACTATCAAAAAATTCACCAAATTACAAGTTTTGTTGAAAAAGATTAGCAAAATAAATACTCTCCGTGAATCAACTTGCCTTAATCGAACGCCTTTGAGCATTTTCAGGCAGTTACGAGCGAGAAGTAGGAACTGGTATCCTTGGCAATCAATTTAAATTAACTTAAAAAAATGGTCAATACGTAATCATTTACTTTCCACTTGCCACAAACTACTCAAATTACTCTCGACAGTGTCTTCGCTGTCAAATCCACTGCTACCACTCCCTGTCGTCCTTCATAAGACGTCTAGTTGGTGTTGCCAATTTTGTTTCGGCGTTCAATATGCTTTTTGCTCTGCCGTATTTTATTTCACTTTTTTTCAGTGTTGACGGAGGCCACGCAGAAATGTTATAAAAAATATATGTATATACATAGTATATATTTATATACATATATGTATTATATATATATATATACCGTATATACAAATTGTATTAAACAAAATAAATGTTTAATTTTTTGTTGTTTCTCTTCTGTTTGCTTGCGTAGAATAAAGAAGCAGGTGATGATGAAAATGTGAGGGAGAGCAGCGCAAATTTTTAAAAGCAGTGGGAATGCCCAAAAGCCGCAGGAAGTATTTTGAGATTTGCATGTGCGCCAGTTAAGGGACTCAACTGCGTACAGTAGCCGAAAATATTATTTAAACGCTTTCAATTTGTGGCTGTAATTCGGAAATGCTTCATTTCTAAAAATTGTTTAACTTTTATTCTGCTTTTTATTAAAATTAAAATTTTTGCAGCTTTTTTTTGCCTATTGGCGTTACAGTGGCAATTGGCTCAATTGGTTTTATTTTTCGTTCGATTTTATCACACACATTTGCCCAAGTTGGCCTTTCAATGTTTCCAATCAAATTGTAATGAGTTTCCCCATTTGAACATTTGTGCTACAGCATTTTAGCATTTTACCCTGAAACCGTACAATTTGACAACATATTATCCAAGTTGCGGGTCGTTAAATTTACAAAAGTTAAAACTGTCCGAATAATTTTCGATTCTATTGTGTGTGTGTGTGTGTGTGTGTGTGTGTGTGTGTGTGTGTGTGTGTGTGTGTGTGTGTGTGTGTGCCTCCGGTGTGGGTGTGTGAAGGCGCGGCAACATTTTAAATAATAAGCGTTGCATGCATTTTCATCCACAAGAATACCACCAACAGTCTCGAGACCCAAACCCCCCAACCCTTATTCTCACAACAAAGTACCAGCGGGGAGCTAGCCAGCAAAGAATCCACCCGCTCCCGGTAAGCTCTAGCAAGCAATGCTTGATAATGTTGTTGTTGCTTGTTAAGTGGCTGCTTGGTCTGTGGGTTGCCCCATTGGAGTGCTGGAGCGCTGGAGCGCTCTGAGACATACTTGGGGTATGGTTTTCATTTTTTCAGGCTCCGTCAGGCTCACGTTCATTGTTCTCCATACACAGCTCTTTCAGAATGCCAGTAAACGTTCCGTTTGCCGTTGCATACGTTCGCAGAGCTCTCTTCATATGTGTGCGGGTGTTATCTCTCTTGGCTGTGCCCCCGCACGTCCAACTATCTGTAGGTTGCTTTGTTTGTATGCTTTCTGGCTTTTATTTATTTATTTTTTATTTGTTTTGTTGCTGTTTATGCTTTTTTGCAGCGTGGTTTTGCTAAGATTGTAACAATGTGGCACACAATGAGCACTGAGACTTCAATTACCACTCCAGGCCATGTTGTTAGTGTTATATAGAGTAGCGGAGTTCTTGTTTGTTTTGCTAGCGACGGTTCTACTGTAACCGGCATGCTGATTCACAAGATGGCCAGCACTAACAAATGCTCATTAGAATGATTCACGCACACGATTTCACACAGTTCGTTGTCGTCATAATCTCAAATATGCCGCAGAATTAGTTTACCCTATAATCTATTCGGTATCGAGCGGTTTGTATATTGTAAACCGAAATAATATATTATTTATTATTCATGTTATATTTAAATAAATAAATAAAATCGATTTCCCGTGTTTTCAGAAAAAAGTTGATAAGACATAGGAGCTTGAAAAAAGCAAGAGAGAACTTTTGTTTTTCGCTAAGTAAAGTATTTTATTACATGGCTTAGTTAGAGGCAGACTATCGGCAGTTTTAGGTCTGAAAAACCCTATCTGGATCATATCCAGGGAAATGAAAAGTGATTTTTTGCTTTTGCAGCGAATCAATTTTTCTGATTATTCCTTGCGTCACTAATGAACTCCACACAGAATGCGGAGTATGAAGAAAGCCCTACTATTTAGTTGGTTGAAGATAGGTTGAAGATAGGTCCACCTCCACTAGCACCTATTGGCAAGTGTGATTCTCCGCCTAATCGCCTGTGCATCCCTGTTTGTAGACAGCATAATGCCCAATGATATCAGTATCATCGGCGTATCCAAGGAGCTGGACAGTTTACCTCCAGACAGTGTTGCGTACAGAGTGCAGCCTTGTAATCGACAAAGAGATGGTGCGCGCCGATCCGTTTTTAATGGCTCTACTCCAGGACTTGGCGGAGTATGAAAACCTGGTCTATGGTGGACTTGCCAGGTCTGAAGCCGCACTCATAAGGTTCGATCAGTGTGCTGGCATGTATGAAATGGCCAATTAAACTGGTCGGGTCACCCTTCTTCAGCATAGTAAAAGGATGCCGAGATTCAAATCGTCTGACTGGATTTTTGGCCATATTTTGCAGAGGAACTGATGTATCAGCTCGTCGCCACCAACCTTTAATAACTCTGCAGGCAGTGGAGTGATATCCGCATTGTCGTCGATTGGCTGTTTTGGTTTCGAAAAATTATCCATCCATAATCCCAGTGAACCCTGGGTATATGTAACCAAATTTTCAAGGCTTTGGGCTTGATAGCTTGAGTCAGACGGTTGACCTCGAATTCTTTTTGCTCACGCCTCTCCTGCTTCCGTCTTTTTGTTTGAAACGGCGACCTCTACTCGACTCGCTCTAGCTCTCCAATATGGCTCGCATTCCGGGTGATATTGTCAAGGAGGGTAATTGATCGTCGAGAGGTAAATGGAGCTAAGCCGAGTCCTCAATCTGCTGGAGCACGTTTTTTGCATTGCACAACCGCATGCGTATCTTGGCTGCAACAAGATAATAATCGGAGCCGATATCGGCACCGCGAAACGTTTACACGTTCATCACACTCGATGCATGCCTTCCGACGATAACTTGATAATCTTGGTTACGTGATTTTTTATCAGGTTACAGCCAAGTGGCCTTGTGGATATTGAGGTGTTTAAATCTGGTTCGACTAACTATCGTGTTTCGCCCCACGGCAAAATCGATCAGTCTAAAACCGTTGTTGGAAGTTGGAGTTCCCGAGGATAATCTTCAATCTTGGGCTGCGGTCATAGGTGGCGAGTCTCGCATAAATGGCATCCTTAAGATGACCTTCCTGGTGAATATCTTAGTAGTTTGTTTTTACGAGGTAGGAACCAATTCCTGCGCACAACCGTGCATTTTCCGAACGACGCGCTGCACACATTAGCTTCCTATTAATGGATGTCAAGAGAATGACTACGTTGAGTTTAAAAAAACTGATTATGATTAATTTATATTTTCATAAAAAATGCAAAAATTATGTTTTGGGATAAGCTGCACCATAAAACTAATTTTTCCAAAATGTACCAAATTATTGAAAAAATGCATGATAAGAAGAGTATTCGATAAATGGGCGGTCAAAGACAAAGGAAGAAGTACGGTCACACCTCTTTGGAGTCAGTGTTCCGCAAGAATACGTGCATGATGACACATCCAAAATCCGCCTAACGTGAAGCTGATCGCACAAGGTGGAATACGATAGTATGGCCTGAGTCGTAAATCCCACGAACAAACTGTCGCTTAGCAACAACAAACATTATATTTCGTATGATACTACACAGTGAAGGTGTTGAAAAATACGATGTTACGAAACGGTCTTATAAAACCCATCAAAAATTATTAGACTTTAGATGTAGCTTTGCTTTTCAAAATACAAGCTCAGACACAACTAGCAAATAAAACACCGACAATTGTGAAAAACACTAAATTCATAAAAGGATCTATAAAAAAAGCGATAATATCACAAAATCGGTTTTTTGCAACCCAAGATGTCTTAAATAATAAGTTCTTCTTCGAAAACATTTGCATTCGCAATTCTTTAGAGTTCTGAAATAACACACACATCTTGAGTAAATTTCAAATTATCAGTTCTCGAAATGTTCATTTTATTTTAACAACGAGGGATTTTGTAATCTAAAACTTTTTCGAATGCGAATCCGTAAACAGTTTTAAAAGCATCTGTTGAAGCCATTTACATAATTCAAGCAGCCAGTTCGAATTATTTAAAATGAAAAATATTTAATTTTTTTAAATGGACTTTTCAAATATATTTGATATAAAAATATTAAGCTTTAATACGAAGAAGATTATAAATAAAGGGTTATAAGTAAAAGGTTTCCATAATATGGAATTTATAACAACTAGTCCCGAACTCATGCAAATATACCAAATCAGCAGTTGTTCGGTCAAACTAATATGCCCTTACAAATACACTGTAAATTATCTGAAAGCTTTGTTTCGCACAAAAAACAATGTCAATGCACTGAAGTTCTTATGTCAAGCCGAACTTGTTGTGCTATGACTATATTTCCGAATCGATTTTTTAAATGTTTTCATCATTGGAACTACTTAAAAAAGCCTTTCACATAAATTCCTTAATTACTTATTCGAAATGTGAAATTTTAAAATCACCAGATATAAAATTGTATTATTTGTAAGACAGCAAAATCTTTCAACTTACTGATTAATGTTGATGATATTTGTTTGTCCAGGAATTTTAAATGGCTCGGGCATTATCTTCAAAATAACAAGAAAAAAAAAGAAAATAACCAATTTTTTAAAAACGTAAAAAAGAAAATTTGCTTGAAAAAAAAAAGAAAAAATGTATTTCGTTGTATCTTTAGTTTTTTCGTTTACGAAATTGAAGAAATTTTTTTTCTCTTTTAATATTGCTTAAGGAGGAATTTTGCTTCCCACTAATTTTGGTATTTCAGAGTGCAATAAAAAGCAATAAAAAATTGCAAATTCAATTTATTGCTATGAAAGCAAATGCTACAGCATTATAAATATTATATTTGAATATAAACTTCGATTTAATGGAAACCAATGGAAACTCCTGAAAATGGCAAAGTTATTGGTAACTTAAGTATCCCAAAAAGCACTTCCAGTCTGTGACGAACGGTAGCGAGCACATATGAATTACACGCTATATTGCTTTATTTTTATTTTGTGAATTTATTTTTTTTTTTGTGAAATTTAAACGACATTGTCAGGGCAGCAAGATTGCAGGAAGCGGGGTGCGAATAAAAGGCTGTGCGGATGGGTCTCTTACAAAAAAAATATAAATAAATAATATCATACACCATGCTACCGAATGCTCAAGTATATTTCGCATTTTCAGACATTTCTGGGACCAGGCTGGCAAGTCTCTCTGTTTAAAGCTCGAGCTCTGCCTGCGTTCGTATTTTTTTCTGTTCGAATTTTGTGCGTTTGACGTTCGACGATTTACATGGGGTAAAAATGCATGAATCAAGTCAAATTTTAAGAGGTTTCTTTGCTTTTGATGGTTTTTTTGAGTGTACTTAAACTCAATGCGATTTTTTTTATTTTGTTGCTAACGATTTCTTTAGAAAATATATTGAAAGGCGTCAGGTAATCGAATTGTCCCGAAATATTGTTGTTAAAATAATATTACCAAGCATATAAATTAGAAACTGAATTATTTGTTAAATATTTATAGGCGACACGCCATTATTATTTATATTATATATTAATGACATATTTATTATTTAAAAAAAAAAAAAAAAACATTGCCTAATCACAGATTACTTGGGTAAACGTCTTCCAATTGTTCCAACGGACTTTTGCCCGCAAACTTCCCACAGTCGTTGGTTTTTGTCTTATGATGCACGTATTTCACCCTCCAGAAGTTTGTCAGTTGACCAAACGCAGCTTTGGCTTTTTGGATTCTTCTATCAATATCCACCACAGTTCCTCCATTCTTCGTTAATTGGTTACCGAGGTACTCGAATTGATCTACTTCTTCAATAAAAGTGCCTTCAATGTGCAACTGAGTGCTATTGCTGGCATTTATTCTCAAACTCTTGGTTTTAGAGCAGTTTTTTCTAGATTCGGTGACAAGCTCGGCACAATCAAGATCGCTTAGTTTGCCATGTAAGTGGTTCTAGTTAATTCGAAGACCTGATCAAGTACGTTGATGAACAGCAATGCTGAGAGTCCACACCCTGCCTTAACTCCGCTATTGCAAGCAAAGGGTTCGCTGAGTTGATTACAGTGCAGTACACGGCTGGTTGAGGCCTTATGACGCTAATAATCGTTTGTGGGATTCTTTGGGCGTTGAGCGCTTAGGGCATCAAATGCTTTTAAGTAGACAATAAAGGTTACATAGAGGGGAGCGTTAAACTCAGCTGATTTAAGATCTCTCTGAGCTAAAACCCGCTTGATTATGTCTTAAAAGCTTATTCAATGGTTCTGCGATTCTGTTTATGATTTTCATTATTGTTGTTAAAATTCTTGGAACGAATTCTCTTGTTACCTTTTTTTGGGATTTGATAACAAGTACTAGGTACTGTTTCGTAGTTCCAAACAGGAGCATTAGATATACTAATTTATCAGCTTATACCTGCTTGTTAATAAGTTTGTTAAGCGCAATTCTAGGTTCATTTAATTAAAAATTTTTAGCTCTACTGTATTCTGTTCTTCAACTCATTTCCAAAGCAATGCCGACATCCAGTGTTGCTTCTTATTGGGGTTTTACCTAGTATGTTGACGCAGATAGCTTCCGCATAGAGCTGCAGAGATTTGACCACGCCACTTTGCAATCTTCATTGTCTATATTTATTTCTGATATGGAAGTCGCAAATTTGGATTTCTTAGCATTGTTTTTCAATTTGCCTACATCGAATTTTTTATTTTCGTGCTGATACCGGAGTACTTGCAGGTGAAGTTCAGCGCATACTACAATAAGAAGTGGTGACTGTTGATTTCAGCACTTCGTTGATCGCACACATAGCACAGCATACCACAAGCGCATCGAGTCACGCATATGTGGTCAATCTGTGTAATGGTGTTCCCATTGGGCGAGTTCCAAGTCACTTTGTGTTTTGTCTTTCTGTTGGGGCGTAAGCCCGTATAATTGTTATATTTTTTCCTTTAGCTCGTAGACGGGCACTTATTAACCTTTCGCTCCAGGCCTTCCAAGACATCAAGGTGTTCCACATTCGTTTGCCCAAATGTATGGCAACACCGCGCATGTGTGGATCATCTGCGTTGGGTATACCTTAGAACAAAACAAGTCAGGCCTCCGAACTTGCCCGAACTTCCTGCTTGTACTACAGTCTCTCCCTTGTAACACTGATGAAGGGGTTCAGATAAACCGCTGAGCACTCGGTCTCTATTGCCTCATTAGTAAAGAACAGGACACACCACGGGTTGAGATTGACAGTTGTGTAGAGAGGCTTTTGGAGACGCTTCGTACACCAGGACCCCCAAATTATTATTTAACTCTTTAAATTTTTAATGTAGAAGATTCTTTATCTCACAAACATTGACGGTAGAATAAAGAGATTCTCTTTTGTTTTTCATTGACTGAATTATAATAACTACAATAATAATTGAAATGGGCTGCCTGCAGAGTTGTTTAAGGCCGGTGGCGATGAGCTGATAAGGTGCATGCATCAGCTCCTTTGCAAAATATGGCTAGCAGAAAGCATGCCCGACGATTGGAATCTCAGCGTCTTCTGTCCTCTGCTAAAAAAGGGTGACCCGACGATATGCGCAAATTACCGGGGAATTTGTGAAAGACTGAAGCCATATATGCCAACACACTGATCGGACCTTATCAGTGCGGCTTCAGCTCTGGGCATCTCACCATAGACCACGTCTTCACACTGCGCCAAATCCTGTAAAAGACCCATGAAAAACAGATCGACATACACCATCTCTTTGTCGACTACAAAGCTGCATTCGATAGACCATTTAGGGAACGCCATTACGCAACACTGTCCGAGTTCGGTATTGCCACAAAGTTGATTCGACTTTGCAGAATGACATTGAGCACCACCATTAGCTCTGTTAAGGTAGGAACCAGGTTAATTTTTTAATGTAAGGGGTACTGCGGAAGGCTGGTGTACATCGTACTGGCACTATTTTCTACAAAAGTGTCCAGCTCTTATGATATTGATATTATTGGGAGTTCTAAGCGAGATTTCACTGCAATCGAAAAGGGGTCAAGACAAAGTATATGCTGTCTACAAATAGGGATGCACGGCGGCTGGGCTCCCATGTGGTAGCGGACGGCTATACTTTTGAAGTTGTCAACGCCGTCAACACTGATAATAACATGAGCCTGGAGATTAGGCGAAGAATCACACTTGCCTATAGGTTGTTATATGGCGCAGAAGCGTGGATTGTGTCGCGGACGGATGCAGCCGCGCTTGGAGTGTTCGAGAGAAAAAATCTTCGCAAAATCTACGATACTTCACGAATCGGCGACGATTACCGTATCCGAACGAACCATGAGCTGTATGAGCACTACAACGATGTACATGTCGTCCAGCGTATTACTGCACAACGTATGCGTTGGCTCGGCCATGTCGTTCATATAAACGAAGTTGCGCCAGCAAAGAAGGTTTTCAAAACGAAAGTCAACGAATGAAGACGAAGGGGACGCTCTAAGCTCAGATGGACCAAGTGGAGGTGGACCTATCTTCACTTGGAGTGACCAACTGTAGAAGGCGCACGCAAAGCAGGGGCGCCTGGCGAGAGTTAGTAAAGTCGGCTGTAACCCGATAACGGGTTGTGATCAAAATTCAAAATTTATTTTTGTTCTATGATAAAATAATTGGCAATACTACTATAGATTTCTGTATAAATTTTATTTAAAATGTTCGGAACGATCAAAATTAAGCAGAGAAATTTATTAAAAATATCTGAATTTTTTTAAAATCTTTGTTTATAAAATCTTTTAACTTATTACAAATTTTTTAATTAAAATATATAAAATCAACTTTGAATTAACTTTTTATGACCAATATATTCAACGAAAATGCATTGATTGATAATTTCAATTTTAATAACTAATTATCATTTATTTATTGTAACAAAACAAAAGCTAATGTCAAGAAATCCAAATTGAAGAAATTGTAAAACCATAAGCAAATAAAATACAATTTTAAAATAATATATAAAAAAAAAGTATTTTCAACATCAAGTAATCCACAAATAGAGGAAATACAATAATTAAATCCCTAATAATTTCTGATGATAAGAACAACTGAAATAAAAACAGTTGATTCTTTCAATATATTCAATAATAACAAGGCTGATAACCACTTTTGATGATTAATGAAGCATAATTGAAAGCCTTCAAAAGCTATATCACACAATATCGAAAGGTGGAATCTCTTGAATATGTGACAATTTAGAACCGACATAAGAAACTTGAGTGACCTTGCCTAAATCGTGACTCATTGAGGGCAATTGTAGCGCAACGGGTGCAAGAGCTACGCGGAAATGATTTTAATGAAGCGTAATATGACATCCATCATCCAAAAACGTTAAATATAAAATATAAATTTACCAAACTATTGCAACTTGTTTATCTTAACGCTTTGAGATTAAAATTACTGATGTAATTTGGTACCGAGAACTTGAATCAACCTCGTACAATAATTCTACGCGAAATAAAACATTGTACTTTTTTAGATCCTTATTCCTTTAAATGTATCTGCTTAAATTTTCAAAATCGCAAATTGAAATATTGCAAAGTTAAACTTCAAACAGGCATATTTGCTGTTTACTTAAGTCGATTTGATTATCAAAAAAACAAAAAAAAAAAATACATTCGATTTAATCGATTCACAATCAAATAGAATAGTAAACTTTAAGAGTTAGGTTAGGTTAGGTTATTCCGGCTGGCCCCCGAAGGGGCCTCACATAGATCAGAATGATCCTTAGCGTTACCGGGTGGGGCTCCGCTGGTGCCCTAGGCACTTTGGTCGTCCGTTAAGCGAGTGTGCTTGGCGAATGCAAGCAGCCTATGAGGTGCGCTATCAGCTGCCTCTTGCAGAGAGGCAATCCAGGGCTTTTCCAGGTATTTGGTTCTGAGGGAGTAGAGTGCAGGACAGTGACATATAAGATGTTCCAGAGTTTCCTTAACATCTGAATCCATGCATTTCCTGCATGCATCACTAGCAATGATGCCTAGCTTTTTATCATGAGCTGCGGTCAGGCAGTGGCCCGTGAGTATGCCCATCATCAATCTGCAGTCTCTCCTTGGGAGACTTATGATGTACTGGGTTAATTTTGGCTGCGTTGTTTTGCATATGGTGCGAGCTATTTTGCAGTTTGTTGTGTTGCGCCACCTTCGATCAGATGCGACAGCTGCGCTCTCCTCTGATCTGCGGTTTTGTGTACTTAGAGAGATTATCAAATCCTCAGCAGTCGTTTGTGTCGATTGTGCTCCCTCCTAAGCTAGCCTGTCTGCCATTTTGTTGCCATCGATGCCCTGGTGGCTGGGAACCCAGAATATGCGCAACTTTTTCCGAGTGCTTAGTACATCTAATGCAACCCTGCTTTCCAGAACATTTTTGGAACTTATGGCATAGGCTTGCACGGATTTGATAGCTGCTTGACTGTCGACAAAAATGCTGATTTGAGGCTGGTTGAAGGTCAGCGCAAGTTCTGCAGCTTTCTTTATGGCGAAGACTTCCGCCTGAAAGATGCTACAGTGGTCCGGCAGTCTGAATGACACCTCTGTGGGTGGGTCAGGACAGTACACCGCGGCCCCCACGCCTGTATCCATTTTGGATCCATCTGTAAAGATCTTGGCCGAATGTTGGTCCATGCCGATTTTCCAATCTTCAGGTCCCATACACGTTGGCGTTCTGGAGAAGTTGTTCACAGGGGTCATGTAGTCCGTGCTATCATGCGACACCCCCCCAACCTTACTATGTCAACTTTAAGAGTTAAATTTTACAAAAATCATAGAGAGTCAAAAGACTTTACAATTCCCTTAAGTAGTGTTCAAGCATATAGTATTCAGATATATTTTCGTACCAGCCAAGTTCTTTGGACCAGTCCAATTATTCCAAATATTGTGGCTAAAAATATGCAAAGTGAATATTATTTAGCATAAGAAATACGATCAAATAGCAGACAAAGCTAGGGCCAAAACCATCTGATATGGGAATGACTTTGTTTGCGTTGCGTTTGCTTGGTTTTTGTATTTCATATACATATTCTATCGATTTCCGTCCTCTTCTTGCAGACTTCGCCCTATAAATTTAACTTCCCTAAATGATCATGGCATTACATTCGCTCTTACTCGGGCTCGTTGACTCTATTACACTCCTTAACAAAATTTCTTTTGCGATTCTGTCGTGAGTAACACGTAATTTTTTACCTCTAGCACTACAATTTTGTAGATCTAATTATGCATTACTCGCTTCTGTTCAATCTATAATACCCTCTGGGATTTGCTATCCCATGAATGGTTTATTTAATTCAACTCTTTCTCAATCTTAACTCATCGGTGCATATCTATAAAAATTTCACCCATCAGGCTAGGGATACGGATTAGTTTTATGTTCTATTTTCCTTGTTAATATTTGATATTTCTTAATTTGAAAATTGCTTAAATATAAGGTCAACTGGACATAGTTGTAAATGCTACGGACTCTGTTTGCAATTGCTTTGTTGCTCTCGTGCTCTACTGAATGATCAGTGTCGATCATCTGTCGGCGTGTGTGTCCCCCCACTCAAACAGATGAAAAATATTTTTATATGTATTGGGATTTTTGGAAAAAAGTGTTATAACCGGATTTCTGATCATGTGCCAGAACACTGTGCAGTGCAGATGTGCACACAATGATACAAAACATATTCATGGCAGGTCCTTTCACATTTGGCAACCCTTGTTGCCTCGTTGCGCGGACATGAACAAAACAGCAACGACATCAACATATCCATCCCCAATTCTTTCGTAGTTGCCAGAACTCCACTCCACCCAACTTAACTCAACGCAATTGAACAAAGTTAAAGTCGCGGCGACAACGTTGGTATGTCCTTAAGATTGGTTTCTGTGTTTCTTATTAAAATGAAGCCATCGTTGTCGTTGCCTTCATACACAACCTCATCAGCTTTCTTATTGTTGTTTGTTGCCATTATAAAACCAGAGAATTCTGCAATAAAAGCTGAGAACTTAGTTTTCACACACTCACCCTCTCTTGCTGCTGACAGTTATCTTTGTGCTGGTCGTATCTCGTTTTCCCCCCATACCCGCCGTCCGTACCCTCGTTGGGCTGATGGTATTTACGCTTTCAATAATTCATGCTTAAGGGATAATCAGGATATACTTGTATGTAAATTTTCATAATTCTATTTGCTGCCTGTCCCCCACACTGTCTTTGGATTGCATTTTGTTTACTATTTTCCTGTGTCTGTATTTTGTACAGGATGTAAACATTGATACAACTTAAGACTGAAGATCTTAGTTGGAAACTTCCGGCACAGTAATGCAAATAATTATATCTTATTTTTAAAGAAATTAATTAGGTCTGCTATACAGAGGCATTGAAAGCGCTGTTAATACACCGAATATAATTACAGCGATTTTGTTTGCAAAAAATCTTCAATTGCTGGCAATTTAATACAAACTTAGAAATAGTTTATTTGCAGGAATCTCTTTATATCTAGTTGAAGTTTCTTCTCGCAAGATATTTCTATATTTTGTGCAGAATTGTTTAAAAGAATCCGTAATTGCCGTAATTATGTCGAGAAGGTAATTTTTAAAGGCTGGAAATCAATAAAAATTAATGTTTCGTCTGGGGTACATTGAGGGCCCCCTAGTTTCAAGGTAAATGGTCTTCCTTAGACTATATGATATTATTTTCATCTATTCGCAACTTAGTAGACTTTTTAAGAATGAAACATTTTTCATACTCTTTATCAAAATGCAAGCATCTGTGGAAGTTTCAATTGCTGATATTGATTGGCTCAAATTTGAGCTGTTCAACAGTCTAATGACAAATCTTTGGTATAAAATTTAATCTAAAGATCTGCAAAAGATACATATTTTTGTTAACTGATTTTGTTGGTAATTATATATACTTCGACAGAGTACTCTTTGTTATGGATGCATCGTTATTTTGCTTAAGTCTCTGTAGAGAATAATTGCTTTTCCAAACCTTTTTAATGTTAAATATAGATCTAAGAATATTAAAATATTACTTTTTTAATAGGTTTCTGTTAGAAATCTATCAAAAAGATCTGTCTTATAATAAATAAAGCTTGTTTTTCGAATTTAAAGCGGCAGAAGATTCGTTTTGCCGATAACCTCATGTTGTTGGGAACAATGTTCCAGGACCCAAGATAAGAACGGAGATAAAGTCAAATACTGTAACCCTTTCAAGCGAAATATGCTTCTATTTTCGTAACTAATTGAAACATAAAAACTATTTTTATCAAAATATCCTGAACAAGAGTGGACTTTTATATGTGCCTCTCTGCACAAGTGAGCAGTTTTTCTGCAGTAGTATAAGGACTTTTTTCAATAAATTCGGAACAAGTGTGTGGTGTTTTAAAATATTATATTAATGTAAATATATTTCTTGGCTAAGTTTGTGTTCAAATATTTGTAAACGGAGAAAAATTTTGTAAATATTGTTCATTTGATTGAGAAACGAATAGAATTCATTGATTCATACTGTCCTTGAATGAAAGCAGCAAATAAAATAAAATAAAAAAACATACTGTTAGTTCTTCAATAAATAAAGTACAAGAATACAGTTAAGCTAAGTGCAAGTGGAAGTGACAGATATAACCGTTGTACTTGTCTATAGGTTCGAGAACTGTTGCATGAATGTCTCTCAGAAGCATTGGGTAATTTATCAAGTACTGGAATTGCTAGTAATTGGACACTAATTGTCTTAGAAAACTTCCATCTTATCAATAGCGCGAAGGTCGACAGTTCGATTCCACCCGCCCACTAACAGAGCAATTTCCCAGCTTTAGCACAGCAAGAAAATAAACGGTATTTGTGTAAGTACATCCTTTTAATTAAAATCACCAAATTTCGGATTCGGCTATAAACTGTAGTTCTTTTCCTAAAGCTATTAAGTGAGATATCCTAATGCCGCGCATCTCCAATCAATGGAGTGATTACAGAATATTCACGAGGAATACATATGTTTTTATTTTTTATTAATTTACTTCACTTTAAAATATAATTGTTGAAGATGTTTGTAAGGCAATACGCATTCTTGATTTTCGTTGTCTGAAGTGTTGGTATGCTGACTGGATAATGAATTAGATGAAGCGCGAGTAATTAAGGAATGTATTATTAGATTATGGTATTTCTATACAAGTCTAAACTAAAACTGCGAAAAATGTTTATGTATATATTTATACAATTTCTTTAAAAAATTTACAACTTATAATAACTCAAAATAAACTTTTACCAAATAGAGAAAGAAAGAACAACAAATAGGAAGATGTATATTTTAAAACCGATCTGGATCGGCTGGATCAAAATGTGACTTTAACATACAATGACAAGACATGGCAAGACTAATAATACTAATACAACTTAACGATTCAGGTACTCAATACATTAATACCCATGCCCCATAGTTTATTCCCCATGCCAGTAATATATAGAGTTCTCCGCGTAGGATCGTCTAGAAAGGTAGAAGAATATAATTATTATGGTTTCATCTTATTAATGTAATGCATGATGCAATAATTTTTTCAAGCTGCCGCCATCCAGTGTTCGAGTTTTGCCCTTTTTTATGCGGAATAGTACACCGGCAATAATACAAAAATTTTGATAAAAATGATAAAAAAAAAGTCGCGAAGTTGTCGGATTTTGCTTAGTGTTTTGCAGTCTTGACTTTAGTAAACTTACTTTTAC
The DNA here is from genome assembly GCA_035046065.1 of Chymomyza procnemis. Lineage (NCBI taxonomy): Eukaryota > Metazoa > Arthropoda > Insecta > Diptera > Drosophilidae > Chymomyza > Chymomyza procnemis. The sequence continues at coordinate 686,977 of JAWNOJ010000011.1, read as the reverse complement.
CAATTTATTGCAATATACAAGAACCAACCACCTATTTTACTAGAAAAATAAAATATAAATATCACAATTCTATTCTCGATTTAGAATTAATGAAAAAGTTTCTAACTACCTACCGCGTTCATTTAGAATATTCAAAGCTTATGGCCGATTTAGTTTTTGTTTTCAGGTAAAATGTACATCTGTTAAAAAAGGTTGAATCAAAATTGAAGAACTGACATATGAAAATGAAAATCAAACCTTGAAACAAAAGAATACCTAAGGAAATAATTAATCATTTAAACCTACTCAGAGTTCAATAGAACTCAATTTCCATAAAAACAATATATGTATGATATCTCAAAACCATTTTTACACACTGAATCGCGATGAAATTTTCAAAGAAGATTTAATTTTTTTTTCGGAAATATCGGAAATATATAAATATATAATACTTCTTTATAAAAAGATTATCAAAATTACATAGACGTTGCACAAACCCCATTTTCTTCAGTTTTTCACACACGTTGGCTTCTTTTTTTAATGTGAAGTAAGCATTCCTAATGCTGTGTCAAAATTTATAAAGGTTTCTTTACTATGGCTTTCATAGGAGAGTCCAGCAATCTTTAGATTTTTACGATAAAGCAATGCACTGGTTGCCACTCTCATTTCGAAGAAATAACACAATTTTCTCATAACACGCGCTGCCGTAGAAGAACAAAAATGATCATTTATTTTTTTTTTCTCTAGTAAACTAGCACATATTTTTTCCAGGCAATGTCCACAAACTGGGTGTTTTTTCTACAGGATATAAGGTTCTATAGTGCAAAATTATTACAAGTCGACTTTAATAATTACTAAACCAACGAGTTTTTCCGTTTGCCATAATTAAAGGGTTTATACTAAATATACAGTAGATTCCCTTATTGACACAAATCCTTAGAAGTCGTGCTCTGCGCAGATTATAGTTGTGAAAGTCCAATTTCTCAAGGTGTGCTTAGGCGACCCCAATGCCATTCTAACTAGATTTGGTTGGCATAATTTCCAGCCCAGTTTCCTACTCACCTGCTTTTGCCTTCGGCGTGAATGAGAATGAAAACGACAATTTACTGAAAAACTGACAATAAGAATATAATTTTGGAAACGATCCTAACTAATGCCTGAGGCAGACTCTCGACTCTCGATTCTTGTTTCTTGTGTTAAATATTTGCATCCATGTTGTTTTGTGCGAAATTTACAATCTCATCATGCCTATGATTACTGACACTAACACAAACACACACAATCTTTAAGATCCATACCTATGCGGCCTGTTGGCAAAAAGCATCTTGAATATGTTACAAAGAAGAAGAAAAAATCAAATTTATAGACCTCAAAATATTATTACTTGGCAATTTAAGTTGCTGGGCTGCAGTCACCACTGGGCCAATGTGTTAGGGGTCCTTTCGATTGCCCCAAATGCAGCAGTCATATTACGCTTGATATGGCCAATTATGTCAATATTAACAGCAGGAGCTGGGCTGATCAAAAACTTTATTGAACTTAGTATTTAAGCCTAAATGAATTGAATGAGGTTAAAATAAAATATATTCAAATATTTCAAATTAATAAGTAATAATATAACGATTTTACCCACGTTAAAAGTATTTAATTATTTCTTTGTATTTAATCGAAATAACTTATTACCATTCCATTCTACATATATAAGGAAGCAATATTTTGAATAACATTTCACCGTAGAGACCCATACTTGAAAGCATTTTCAAAACGTACAAATTGTGCTGATTATTCCAATTTTATAAAAAATACAAAATAAACGGAAACGATTTATTTAATCCCATAGCGACTAAAGGCTCTTTTCATTGCCAAGGCTTATTTTTTCAACTGACTGCAAATAGTTGCACCTGGAGTAGTTAACATCACGTGCATTCCTGCAAGACCTCGACAACTGACCTGATTGAATTTTGCTTAGATGACTAAAAAATTTGCATTTTACAAGACACAGAAAATATGCAAAACAAATGCTGATCCTAATAAATTAAAGAAACAATCTGTTGAACCAGTTACCCTGTCAACAGACAGGGTTACGGTCTGTCGGACAACTATGCTGGACACTGAAGGAAAAAGCTGTCGTCTTTGAAATGCGAGTGAAGTTGCTATTGTCATTCAAGGGTGTCTGTCCCTGCATAAGTGGTTCCTTTCATTATATGCCTTATAAAAGCTTGTGTACTAGTTGGTTGTGAAAAATTATTATTAGATATTTAATAACAATGTATAAAACCAATTGAAAAAAAGTTTCTGTCAGTATATGAGATTTTGAAAAATCAAATTATTTGTTTTTTGTACTTATCAAACGATAAAGCTTTAAGTGGAAAGATATACATATACGAGAACTGATTTTCGTTGATTTTCATATGTCGTTTTATATTTTGCCGAATGCAATGTACCACTTTTGAGTTATGGTCTTTATAATGCTTCTTCAATAATCCAACAAATGATTTTGAAGAAGCCAAAGTTAAGGGAACTTGGTAGGTAACGCTACACCAGTCCGTGTGGCGTCACTGAGGGATAACAGCGACCGCAATAGCAGAAGATTTACCATGCCCATGCCAAATCTTCTTCTGAGTCGGTAACACGGTCCGAGTCTCCAGCAAGTTCTGAGAAAAAAGAAGGAATCGCTGTTGTGAGAGATATTAGCTGCATAGGACAAGAATTAGTCAGTGACTAACAAGTATCAATATATATTAGAAAATATGAGTTGATTTCGATTTGAGTTGGGGGAAAAAAATAAGATAACTTGTTGTTAAGCCCGAAAAATCCAACCGTCAGAAGTTAACATACGTGTATTTAATGATATACCCACAAGCATTCAACATGTTTCTATATATAAATCTGTGAAAAAAATTGTACCTTAAGTGATGAATATTGAAATATAGAACGAAAAATAAATGACCAACATCGTAGATCCTTTTATGCTTAAAGTAATTTCGACCACAAAATTGCTCAACTGATGGGACTTACATAAAAAAATGCTTAGAAAATTAATCAACGCTTTGAGGAGTATATGCAGCAATTGACCTTCTTCAGAACCGATTATAATATTTACCTCGGCATATCTGCACTCGGCATACCTAATATTATTATTTGTTCTCTACTCACTCTGATACTCTGATATTCTGATCCACAAGCTGGCAAGAAGACGAAACTTTCAACTTTGACTGTTTGGCTAAACTTGACTAACCAAGTTTAACCAAAATTAATTCCTTCAATGCTATGTCATTTCGGTTGGCATTTCTTCCGTTGTGTCAACATCTTAACATGAAGCTTCCTTAACAAAATTTATTTAACCAAATTCGACAAGTAACTAAGTGAATCATAAGAACTGCTTAGAGTAATCGCCACAGTCCGTGTTAAACGTGGCCACACTTCACTTCCCGAACATCATACTAAGTCAAAGTACTTGAGATGATGTAAATGCGGTCCAATTGAAAGGGTAATGCGCACGCTAGAAGTTGGGATCTATAATATTAATCTCGAAAGTGAAGTTGTTAACGTTAATACCTTCCCTCGAACTCTTCGAAAGTAACTTAGAGTTCTTTGATTTTAGTGTGCTTGAACTTGATCGACTAATTTGATGAAGTTGATTATAAATCTTATGTGTAGGATATAAGCTTTTTATGAACATTTGTTGTAATATTACTTTAACGATCGTTGACAATTGAAGCTATGTAGCAAAGGGATCTCAAGTGTAATTATTCGAAACAAAAAAATCCATTGTCTATGAAGAATTCTTATACACACACACATCTCTCTATAAACTATTTATAAAATCGATTTAACATTTATTAAAGCGATACATATTTTAAACCAAATCTAGTAATAATCCTTTGAGCTTAGTTTATTTTTTTTAGAAGATTAATCAAATGAACCAAAAAAGCACACATATAATTCAACAGAAGCTTCCATTTGAAATCATCTTTTGAGTTTTTAATATTATACTCCAAATATATATTAAAATTATACTCCAAAGACTTAATTGACGATACCTGAGTTTTCGGAATTTTCTTTAATAAATTGCTCCAAAATTCAAAAATGTTGTCTATTTTTAAAAAAAAGTGAATGTGTGCGATGAAAAGTGAATATGTGGAAAATGGTGAGAGTCGCTAGATTTTTGTCCTTCTTTTGATATAAAAATTGGTTTTCAAACATGAATAATAAAAAAACTTTAATTTAAAAAATATTTTGGCTTTTTGGAAATGATTTTCTTTTATTTAAAAAGTTTAGATTAACCATCAATAAAAATGTGCTTTGTTGAATTTAAAACCATTGGAAACCTTATTAAATATAAATTAAAATTTCTTTCTCAGGCCATATACAATTTTGTTTTAGTTTAAAGTAAGAGTTTTGGAAAGATCGATACGACTTCTTTTGATTGCCAAAATTTTAAAACAAAAATCGCTAATGATGATGAGCTTCGACTATCAAATAAATTCCTCTTGATGTTAACATTAATATTTCTTAGTGTACAAACTTCAATTTCGTTCAGATGGTAAACACACTCATGAAGATATATCACTCATTCCATGCCATAACAACATGCCATCTGGCAAACTGACTGAATGAATCTGGTAACATGAAAGAAGCAGAGCTTGGCAGCCCATGTTCATTGCGAGTTGTCCGTAATTGTCCAGCATTTGGTTCGAAATTATATCAAAAGTTTGTAGCATGTGCCACATACAGGGCCAAAAGTTGAATTACTTTTGGCACAATTTTGTCCATCTTTCCACAGTTTGAGTGCAGATGAATGCCGGCAAAATGTTAACATTGTTGCTGAAACTTTTTTGCATGTAAAAGCAACTCTGCATATTTTTACTCGATTTTTGCAATGTGTGAAGGAACCAAAAATTTCGATGCGTCAATTTAAGAGAAAATTTTGTGAAACGCAACATACACGTATGATGATGGACGACGATATGGTTTAAATTACAATAAATGCCGTATATCGATAATTATGATTAACTTTGGCAAAGAAAATACCAACTTAGGGGTATCACAATTGAAAATTATTGCAATGGTGTAATAGAAATAGAATTAATGGAAATGTCAAAGAAGATCCATACATTTTAATAAGGGGTTCTTTCAATTAAAATCAGCTTTAGGGTTATTATTGATTTTTTTGTTTTATTTTTACTCAACTCAATTAAATGATAGTTACTATATCTTTTTTTAAAGGTTTATATCGAAACACAAAACATCGCTGGAGAACAGTTTTAGTTAAAGTTTTTGCAATTGATGCGATTTCCGAAGATCGATAGTAGCCTTGTATTCGGTTGCCTAAAGTAATTGCGGATTTTTTAAAAGAAAGTAAATGCATTTTTAATAAAACTTAGAATGAACTTTAATCAAATATAATTGCCATTTTGTTCGATAACCTTTTGCCATCTTCCTGGCAAATTTAGTATTCCACGCTCATAGAACTTCTGGCCTTTATCTGCAAAAAACTGAACCAAGTGCGATTTTATAGCCTCATCATTGCCGAAAGTTTTACCATTTAAGGAGTTCTGCATTTAAGGAGTTCTTTGTCCAATTGTTGACAGTAAACATCCGAATTAATCGTTTGGTTCCTTGGAAGTAGCTCAAAATATACCACACCCTTCCAATCCCACCAAACAGACAGCACAACCTTCTTTTGGTGGATATCAGCCTTTGAAGTGGTTTGAGCTGGTTCACCATGCTTGGACCATGATCGTTTTCGACTAACGTTGTTGTAAACAATCCATTTTTCATCCTCAGTTATGATTCGTTTTAAAAACGGATCGAATTCATTGTGTTAAAGGTGCATATCACAAACTTTGATTCGGTTCGTTAAATGAATTTCTTTCAATACATGTGGTACCCAAATATCAAGCTTCTTCACCAGTCCAAGACTTTTTATGTGATAATGAACGGCTGATTTTGGTATATTCAACTTCTCTCCTATCTCACGCTCAGTTACATGACGATCCAATTCGATCATCAACTTCATTTGGCCGAGCTGAACGTGGCTCATCTTTAAGTGAAAAATCTCCAGGACGGAATTTGCGAAACCAATTTTGACACTGTCTTCCTTTTAAGGCTTCATCACCATACACATCTCGTAACTTTTTAGCAACCTGCTCCGCGTTTTTTCCTTTACGGAAATAATAAAGTAAAATATGACGAAAATGCTCCTTTGTGGGCTCCATATTAAAATTGACGCCAAACAAACAAATATAAACAAAATTTCGCGCACTTTTTTTCTAAAGCAAGCTAAAAGTAACAGCTGATACTTGACAGAAGAAAGAATGCAATTACAGAGTCACAAGCTGTTGAAAAAATTTGTCAACGCCGACTATATGAAAAATCCGCAACCAACTATTGGGCTACCCAATATATGTGGTTTGTACCGATATTCTGTTGACGACAACATTATTGGCAGTTGGCTTTTCTTCAACGATTTATTGGTTTCCAGTGCCCCAGATGAGACAGTTTTTTTGAAAATGGTTTTGGTCCGCCTTTTGAAGCTGGGCACTTTTGGCAAACCTATTGTTGCCAACCTATTGTTGCAATATGTAATATCCAAATCAAGGTTTTTACAAAATTTCTGTCTCTTTCCAATGCATTGTCTGTTTCAAAAAGTCTTATAATCTTTATAGTTCAAATGCCAAACACAAGAAAAAATATGGATGATATGGATGAGATCTTTCCTGAAATTTCATTTTGTTAAATATTTATATATCGAAATTTAAATGATCTTTTCTTGTAAATCAAATAGAACTCTAAAATAGACAATCTGCTACAATTATAGATCAAATACATAAACTACCAGCTCCTGTGTGAAACAGAACACACGATTCGGGTCGACTAAATTTAATAAAAACTTGCTTACGCATTTGCCAACTTGCCAAATGGGGAACATAGACTTTGCTAAAGGGGATGACTTACAGGCAGCATTGAGTTGTCTTTGAACTGGGACTGACACTTATAAATAATTGCGTCGCTACATCCCCATCCCACTCCCCCATGGCATCTGAACTCGTCTCCGGACGGATGACTTTATGCCTTCATCACATCAATTTCATTATACGAATATTTTCCCTACAGTGTGACCGTATCTGTCGTACAGCTTTGCGGTATTTGGTAGGATGTTTATTCAATCGTTGACATCATTCACAAATGATGTCCTTCCGAGCAGCTCGGAACGTGCTCTGTCGAGACCCAGCAAAGCCCTTAGCCACATTCCACCATACTGCGTCAATGTCCAGGTGTGCTCTTCTCATTTATAGTTAAGGGTGTAATGGGTAGTTTTTTTTTTTTGAAAATTTAAAAATGCATTCCATTATTATTATAATTATTATTCTTTGCCTTTTAGAATTTTTCAAAGTATTTCGTATAATTTATTATTATTATTTTTTTTTTGTATGTAAAAAGGCAGGTGGTGATTGAATCAGAGAAGTACACTAATGTGACACCAATTATTGTTTTTCACGCAGAGATTCAGCTGTTTCAGGCAATAAATATTCAAATGCCACTATCTGGAGTTGGTTCATTTATTAGTTTTGACTTTTTATAGAAGGTGTTGCATAGAAGGTGTTTTACAGTTTCTCTAACTCCTGGTTCCCTGCACTTCCTGCATGCATCGTCGTCAGTGATGCCCAGCCTTTCGGCATGGACTGCGGTCATGAAGTGGTTCGTTAGTAAGCCCAGCATAAGCCTGCAGTTTTTCCGAGGAAGTTGCAGGTTATGCTTGGCAAGTTTCGGGTCGGTTTTCCCACACATGATACGGGCGGTTTTGCAGTTTGTCGTGAGGTGCCACCTTCTGTCTTAAGATGTCACTCCTGCTTTCATCTTGGATCCGTAGAGGGCTCATGGCTGTATCTCTCGCTGCCGTGAGTGCGTCAAACGTACTCTTTCCCTTACGAAAGCAGTATTGTTGCCTCCTTAGATGCCTGCTGCATCTGGTTGTCCCTTGCCTTTCGGCAACAGGACGAGCTCCTGGCTTTTCCAACGCTTGGGGAAGACCCTGTCCGTAAGGCACTGTTATCCCTGAAAATTTCAGGTCTGGACAGTGAAAATGCTTTGATAACCACTTCCTGAATTCCATCCAGGCCAGGAGCTTTGTTGGGCTTGAGTCTTTTCGCTGCGTCGACGACTTCCTCAAAAGTAATGCACGGGAAGTTAGAAGCAGGAATTTCTTCCGCCGGCTGCCAAAAATTAGCCTAAGTTGAGAATAGTTCCATCACAATCCTTGCTAGGATATCGGATTTGGTTGGGAGTCCACCCCTACCCCCAAGTTTCTTGCTAACAAGTTACAAGGCAAACTTCGTCGTCTATCTGTATCGGAAGCAGTAGTTTGAGCGGTCGGTCTTCTTGCAGTTCGCTGTTCTATGACCGAAGTTCAGGCATCTGTAAAATATTGGGCTGTACTTCAGAGTGATGCGGCACGTGGACCAGCCAACGATTACTCAGCCTCTTCTGATACCGGCAGTGGTGTCGTTCGCGTGGAGCATTACGGAGGCTATCTGCGTTCCATCACGCATCCTGAGGAAGCCTCGACCATCCTCTGGTTGTAGCAGAATGCCCTGGAATTGCGAGGTCAGGCAACTGAGAAGTCATCCATTCCGCTACAGGGTGGTGCTACCTTTTGAGCACAAGTGCGTACCGAGGTTATGTTCTTGAGCGATTTCTAAACCACGCTCACGAAATTGGTAAACCTTGCCGCAGATTTGCCCTCTAACTGGAGTAGCAGTCCCGCTGTTGCATCCTCCTTATTTTACGGACCTGTTTGCCGAATTCGCCCAGAATTCGCTCTCATTTTTAGAAGCATGTTTGCATATGTAGACTCGCCCGTCATCTTCAATATTATCGCCTCAGGCTTGCTACGTATTCGTTTTGTCTTCAAATTGGTCCATTCACCGCTCTTACCAGCGTCATGCCTAAGGGATTTGAATATTTTTAAGGGATGTTGGCGAACCTTGGTTCGTTCAAGTGGCCTACTAAAACAAGACCTAAGTCTGGTTGCACCTTTTCTCACCTCCCGGCACGACGATGCCTATGAGTTTCGGAGTGATGGGGAATCAGATGTGAGACGATCTCCTCTAGCAGCTTTGGACATGACGGACTAGGCGCTTTGAAGGCTTCTAGATTTATTGTGTGCTTTTACGCTGTGCCTCAAGGGTCACCATCTGCTTTATTACAAAGATCCGGCAAAAGTTTCTTTTTCCTAGACTTGATCAGGGCATTCTTAGAGGTGCTCAGCATTTTGTGAGTTTCTTTTAAGCGGTTTTTGATATTGTCTCCTTGCCTTTAGGCACGCTCTCCGAGTTTCGCCTATTTCCTTGCTCCACCAGTACACGGGTCGGCGTTTTGTCGAGCACATATGTTATGTTTACTCATCGTCGCGTTGCAAGCTTGGTGGATATGCTAAATAAGTTGAAGCGCCATCAGGCCTGACGATATACACATAGGCGTAATCCCTGCATCATGTACGAGAAGACGTCATTATTTAGGCTATCTGCCCTGAATCTGGGAACTCTGCTGGGTGGTTCATAGGTGGTTCGGTTTTTATCAACGAGTGGTCGCTATTAGTGTAGGAGTCACTAATAGCCCAACAGCACCTAGTTACACGGTTACTGTTAACGAAGGTGAGATCGACTATGGAGGTTGCGTTTGTGCTGCATCGCAGTGGTTCAAATTTAATTAATAGAATCGGATCACTTCTTATAATAGGGACATTTGGCACTGTATGATGACCGGTACATATTCCGTCTTTCCGCTCGCAGTGAATTCACTTCGGAGCATGCTTGCAAAAATTTACTAGGTGTCAACGCTCACCGCAGTGGAACCAGCTTTTGGAATCGGTCCCATCCGCGCTATATGGCCGAAGTCCATGGCACTTGAAGCACCGTAGCTGTTGTACTTTTCTTCGAATTCGGCATAATACCCACACGACTCTTTCCCAGCAGAATCTTTCTGATTCCCCTCTGGTTGCTTGACAGATATTTAAGCTTTGATTCCGTTTTCATGGACCGCAATCAGAGTTGCATCGGGCTTTGCAGATTTGATGTTATCTTTTCGTTTCCCTGACGTCTTCCACTCGTTAGGTTTGTGCGCAGTTTCTCTTTCTCTCGGTCTGCTTCTGGGTTGCGTGGTGGCGTGAGGGCAGCCTGGCCGGCATTTTGGTGGCCCAATGGACTTCTTTGGTCTTGGTGGTAGTGATGGCACCTCCCTTCACTCAGATCTAAGTTTTTACCTCTTTTGGTGTTGCGACCATCTTTGGTGGCGTGCTCTTCGCCGGGAAAACCTTTACTTTATAAATTTTTTCTAGCTCACTCGATTCTTCTTCTATTGCCATGTATAACGAAATTATTTTGTCTACCAAGTTACGCATCAGTTGGTGAATGCTCCGCCTGCCTCGCAGCTCTCTTCTCAGCTCTCGGATCTTGTTTCCAAGATTTTCGAAACTGTTCGAGTTGGACTTCTGTGGGTGGTTTTGGTAGCAACCACGACCTGTTTGTCACATCCCCCCGAGTGGTTTGCGATCTGCATATTGGACTCGCCGTCTTTGTTTTAAGCGACCTTTCCATTAATTTTGAAAGGGTTGAAAGGTGCTCCTTGACTTGGATGTGCCGCTTCCCTCCTGTCCTGATATTTGCCTTCGTTGCTTGTAGTGATATCTACATCAGTATCCAAAGTTTGGCACTGCTAAAGCAATGTAGTCATTGTATATCGACGACGGGGAGCCTGCTTGGGTACCCGTCTCAGCCAGCGGTACTGGAGATCCGACTCCCTGCACCGTAAGTTTCGATCCTATAAGACCCTCCAGCTCGATTAAAATTTTTCGGTTAACCGTCCGTATCGTTTTTTAGAGTCTGACCGACTGGCTGTGTTTCCCTTTTCGCAATTGAAATCCTTTGAACGGGCGTTCGCAGGCCATCCGGGAAACATCCAAGCCTAAGTCAGAAATGGGTCAGAGCTACACGATGTATACACAAAACACCGTATAACCCTTATAGTTGATGGTAGGGGTTTTCAGATTGCTCTTTTGATACACTTTATCCTGCTGAAAGGCGTCTATCAGGATTTTTCAAAGAAGAAGAGGTAGAGATTAAATTATTTAGAATTGGTATAGTCCATGAAAGGGAGATGCTGTTATTTCGAGTGGGTATAATTTACTCACAATACAATAAAAATCTAAGAGCAGAAAAACTCTTAGTTCATCTAAGATTTATATGCGTGTCAGTTGTACTTTCTGTGATTAATATGTTGTTCTCGGTAGGTACGTAATTACCTTATTTTTATGCATCTATGAACTTATATTGTATTTCTCGCAAGCATTGGAATTATTTTGCCATAAAAAGCTTAATTATTTCAATTGTAAACCCGGGTTTTACGCAAAGTTTTCTTTAATACAAAATAAATAAAAGTTTAATTAAAGACACGTCTGGTTTTCACTTATTTCGAAACGATATTCCCAAAGTCATCTCCCATTTTCGCATCCTTAGTTAAGCAAGAAGATAATCTCTGTGTTTTTAATTTATAAACCAATTTTTTGATTCAGAATTTCTTTGTTAAAAAATAATTCTCTCATATAATAAAATACTATAGCAAAAATGCTTGCATTACATTTTGAACATATGAAAAATAAGTTTCGATAAATATTTTATTGAGAAGCTATAGTAAAGGATATGATTATTATTCAGCCAATACTTAACTTTATTTGGCAATGACAACCCGTTTTCGGGTTACAGCTCTCTCCAGGCACTCCTGCTTTGGGCGCGCTTTCTTCAGTCGGTTACTCCAAGCGAAGATAGGTCCACCTCCACTTGGTCTGTCTTTCCATCTGAGCTAAGAGCGTCCCCTTCGTCTTCATTTGTTGACTTTCGTATTGAAAACCTTCTTTGCTGGAGCATCTTTGTTTATATGAGCGACATGGCCGAGCCAACGCATACGTTGTGCAGTAATACGCTGGACGACATGTACATCGTTGTAGTGCTCATACAGCTCATGATTCCTTCGGATACGGTAGTCGTCGCCAATCCGTGAAGTATCGTAGATTTTGCGAAGAATTTTTCTCTCGAACACTCCAAGCGCTGCTGCGTCCGTCCGCGACACAATCCATGCTTCTGCGCCATATAACAGCACGCGCAGAAAGAGCGTCTTGTAGAGCGTTAATTTTGCCGACCGAGAGGTCTCTGCACATTTGCTTACTGAGACCATGGCAACACCAATTGGCAAGTGTGATTCTTCGCCTAATCTCCTGGATGCTGTTATTATTGGAGTTGCCGGCGGTGCGAAGGTACGTGGAGTCCTTGACAACTTCAAAAGTATAGCCGCCCGCTACCACATGGGAGCCCAGCCGCCGTGTATCCCTATTTGTAGACAGCATATACTTTGTCTTGACCCCTTTTCGATTGCAGTGAAATCTCACTTACAACGCCCAATGATATCAATATCATAGGAGCTGGACACTTTTTTAGAAAATAGTGCCAGTACGATGTACACCAGCCTTCCGCAGTACCCCTTCCATTACAAAATTGAAGAGGTTGCACGATAAAAGGTCACCTTGTCTGAAACCTCAATCTGTATTAAAGGGTTCGGAGACGTCGTTTCCTACCTTAACAGAGCTAATGGTGGTGCTCAATGTCATTCTGCAAAGTCGAATCAACTTCGCAGGTATACCCTTATCGGGCTATCGAATGCAGCTTTATAATCGACAAAGAGATGGTTTATGTCAATTTGTTTTTTATGAGTCTTTTCCAGGATTTGGCGCAGTGTGAAGACATGGTCTATGGTGAGGTGGCCAACCGCACTGATAAGGTCCGATCAGTGTGTTGGCATACATGGATTCAATCTTTCACAAATTCCCCGGTAATTTGCGCATATCGTCGGGTCACCCTTCTTCAGCAGAGGACAGAGGACGCTGAGATTCCAATTGTCGTGAAGCTCTCCGCTAGCCATATTTCGTAAAGGAGCTGATGCATGCACCTTATCAGCTCATCGCCACCAGCCTTGAACAACTCTGCAGGCAGCTCATCAGCACCGGCGGCTTTGTTGTTTTTAATTCGCATTATTGTAACTCCGACTTAATTATGGCTTAATTATGGATTGACATCCACGTTGTCGTCGATTGGTTGTGTCGGTCCACTTTCTCCAATGGCGAGATTTGTAGCTTCACACATTGGCTTGCTATTAAGCGGATGCTAAATAGCTAACCAGGAGGCGCCTCGTGGATGCTATGTGTCAACTTGCAATCATTTGACACATAGATCACTCTGGCTGCCGCCTGGTTGACAGCAATCAGAAGCTTTACTCTGTCGAAATCAAAGCCAGGCCCACTCCATAAAAGTAAGACCATAGACAAAATGAATAAAAGTATTCGAACTCTATATCTTTTTATTAACCGTACGTCCCGTTTATCGATTGAAAAAAATTAATAATTTTTTAAACAATATTTTTACCAGTTATGTTATATTGGTCGAAAGTTTGAGGGGTGCTATTTGCACGATTAGTTAAAATATTTGTCAGGCTACCATTATATTCAACACTGCAAATATAAACATTAAAACATATCTTCGTTTTAAGTAATATATTTTTTTTTGCTTTAGGGTTTCTTTTATCCATTTTTTCATACAAACACACTGTATTATTTTCATTATTTTAGTTGTAAAGCTGCAAAAGAGGGCAAGCTCTATAAATTGTTTACCCCAAACACAATAACAAAATTGTGTATATTTAAGAAATTGTATAATTAATAATCATAATATTAAGAAATATCCTTAATTGTTGTGAACGGAAAATAATTTAAAAAAGTTGTGTGCCTAAAGTTTCTATCAAAATATATATATGTTTTTATGTTTATATCTTTAGAACATACACTACAAAAAAACGAATTCCGGTAAAACGTCTTCATTTAAGTTTTATGAGCGCTTGCCGAAGAGACAATATAACAAGTGCGTCTTCAATTATTCCAGACAAGGATTGTGCAGAGCACATTGGGTTATATTGAAACCAGTTATTTTCTTTTTAGAAGAATTCCACCTTCATTTTCATTTGTTTACGGATGGGGAAAATGACAGACAATAGGACGCTGAGCACCAGCCTTCAAAGAATGACTCTGTTGACGATAAAATGTGGGAATCGCTCTACGTTGACTGCTCCGCCAATGCCGAGTTCCGGGTCGCAGTAGTTTTACGAATTAGCACTGATCGAAAACAATCGATACTGCTTTTATCTTCTTTAGATTGCGGTAAATTCAGTTAAATTAGCGCATTTAATTAGTGTATTCTTTGGTTTGATCTATCTATTCATTCCTCGAAATGGCTTTACAAAAACCGCAATATCCCTGTTTTAGCCGACCTAAGCCAACTGTTTCATTTTCCAATATTATTATTATTCTCTACTCAAATGGTCGTACTTATAGACGACCTGACAATCTGTGGAAATATTAAACACAATATTAAATATATTTAGCATTAAGATAGTTTTGAAGAAAATACTTTCATATAGTTGTATGTATTGAAAAGAAGATATTTATCTATGAAAAAGAAAAGACATCAAAAAAATTGTTCTTTTCCAAAATGAACAAACATAACAAATAAATGTGGTCAAAAAAACCTTACAAATTTTCTGTTAGTTATTATTATTATAATCTCTCAAGAACACCATATTTGGTGTAAGTATTGCAAATTTTTTATGAAAGATTTTGTATTCAGTTTATTTGTAGAAGAAATGGCATTGATTGCCTAAGAAACTATTGATCATAAATAAACAGTTGGTATGCATAGACGTTATAAATTATTATTATTATTATTATTATTATTATTATTATTATTATTATTATTATTATTATTATTATGTAGTATTATTATTATTATTATTATTATTATTATTATTATTATTATTATTATTATTATTATTATTATTATTATTATTATTATTATTATTATTATTATTATTATTATTATTATTATTATTATTATTATTATTATTATTATTACTAATATTATTAGTATTATTATTAGTATTATTATTATTATTATTATTATTATTATTAATTTATAAAAACTTATTTTTGTCCTGAAGTCCAGCATGGCAACATTTTTATTACAAAAAAATTCATGATATAGAATTTTTGAATTTTTTCGTGAAGCCTAAAGCTTCAATATAATAGCATTTCCAATTCAATAGGCCCAAAATAAAAAGAAATGGAATCGCATAAAAAACAATGAAAATAATTATATAATATTTTACATGAAATGTATTTCAAAACAAATATGCCCAGAGTATTAATACATGGTAAATCAACTCCATGTGCCGACGTGAACCTTAATGTCGGGCTAAATGTTGTATCTCTATTTGTTGTCGATGTCATTTCAGCTAACTTCCATACGATGTTTATATAATAGTTCTGACAATATGGTCTTCATTTTTTCTCTCATAAAAGTAAAGCAAATAATTAACGAAGGAACGGGGAAAGAATACCGCATAACCTCTGTTGCTTAATATTTCAAATTTCTGTTCCGAAATCTATTTTAAATCATTAATTATTTCATGTGTGGTTTGAGGTTGGCAGCGCTGGAAAACAAGAGCAAGAAGCGTATGGCAGAGGAGCATCGGCGGTCGAGAGGTCGTTTGAATGAAATAGTGGACTGTAAAAGTTTCTTAAAAGTTGTCGAAGTTGTTTACAAAATTTTTAATTAATATCAATTAGTGAGCAACTATCAAATATTTTCGCTTGTAAAAAATATAAGCCAAAAATTTTCAAAGTAAAACGCAAGATATTTAAATCTAACCAACATTCCGCAGAAATACGGAGAGGATACGACATTTGAAATAAATGATTCACCCAAGGCCAATTAAAGAACCCTCAGTAATGCTTAAATAAATCAGATGACTTGAATGTATTTCCGATTACCATATCAAAATCATCTTTAACTTATGAATTTTTCGACTTTTTGAATAGCTGCACAAAACTTGTAAGCCGATTCTAAACTAATTCGAAAATATCTCGGCTTAAAAATTTATTTTTTGCTTCTATTTGCTTGTATTAACCAGGCTTGTGAATAAATCATTTAAAAATTTGTATGTTTTTTTAATGGTATAGAACTTTAAATTGCAATAACATAACGATGGATAATTCGATTGCCATGACTGAAGTCTTTTATTCGAGAGATAAATCTTGTGGAACTTCATTTTAAATATGATTTCTGGTATATGACCGACACGCTCAAATGCATTCCAATCTGGACGTCCAATTTTCGATGAGTTTTTCCCACATTTGTGGCCGTATATAGATAGGCAATAACACGGCCTATGTTGTCTTCCAAATTCGTAATCATTTGTGGCTTATCCGCATTGACCAATGATTTTACTTAGCCCCACAGAAAGTGGTTTAGCGGTGTTAAATCACAAGATCTTGGAGGTCAAGTCAAAGGTCCAAAACGTGAAATTTGGAGGTCACCAAACGTGTATTTCAATAAATCGATTGTGGCGCGAGACGTGTGGCATGTTACACAGTCTTGTTGGAACCACAGCTCCTGAACATCATGGTTGTTTAATTCAGAATGGAAAAATTTGGTGTCATGCAACGTTCTGGCCATCTTCGTTTTTGGAGAAGTACAGAACAATGATTCCACCATCCCATGAAGCGCACAAAATAGTCAGTTTTTCTAAATGTAAAGGTGTTTCGACATACACCTGAGGATCAGCTTCACTCCTAATGCGTCTTGTTCGTTGACCAACCAACTAACCAGAAGTGCGCTTCTATAAAATGAACGTAGTTTCGAAATGGAATTGTACTATTTATTCAGGCGTAAGTCTATTCATGATAAATTGCCAAACCAAACTGAGAGTAAATCACTTGACTTTGTAAACCGTTTGTCATTTTGAACAGTAATACCAACTTCTATAAGTCAAAAAAAACCCCCCTTTATTTCCTATTTGTGCCTTGAATTAAATTTATTTTTCTCTTCGCTTGAAGCACATATATTGTTCGTGTGATCCGAATAATCGTTTTATTAAATTAATCGAAAAACCCCGTCGGCTCAAAAAAAAAAAAAAAAAAAATGTCCAAAAGAAACTTGAAATACTTGTTTTCCCGTACTACATTCTTCTACATTTTCCTAAATATTCATACAATAGTCCCCTAACATATAGTTATAAAAGCTATATACATGTGATATCAGAAATTGCATGGTTATCTTAATATTTTCTTGAATTAAATGCATTCCATATGTGTAATCTTTAGAAAAAGTTCAAAGTTACTATAGATTTTAATGGGAACAATGTCATATCCAACTGTACTACTGTAGTGTATGCCTGAACTTTATAATGTGTCAAAGTGTGTGTTTTTTTGGGTGTGAAACAAATTTTTATTATATTTTAATATTAATAATGTTATTTAATTTTGTTCGCCGCCGAACAAATTTAATCCGAAATATTTTGGAACAATAAAACAAAAAGCCATAAAAATGATCTTTATTCAACTCATAAAATTTGAATAGAACATAGTATTGTTTTATAAATTGTGAATAAGTGTGAATTCATGGAACAGCAAATAGGTGAATCTGTTTGGAGCCATTGTCTGGCATAGTTTTTGGTAGTGCTTGCTGGAGGAAAAAATTACGAATTACTTGAAATGCATGACAAAAGAAATTGCTAAAAATGAATACTGGAAATGAATATTATAATGTAAAGTTTACGCATATATAGGACGGCGGTTGGTTGTTGGGATCCCAATTTAAGCCACGAAGAGAACAAATTTTAATTTCTATACAATCAATCAATTTCTGATATTGGTTCTATTGAGGGCACCAAAAGGAGGAGCAACAATACTCCGTCCATTCCAATTGGGTTTTATAAAGGTCATTAAATTTGTTTGGACCAACTACTTGTGTGAAGCCTATGGCCAAATTATAAAAAAAAAATCAATAGAGACAATATTTCTCTCTTTGAAATGTTAACGGACTGGGAGATCGTGCGTGGCCTTGGCATCGGTTGACTTTGCGTTGATGTAGTAGGTGGCTTTCAAACATTGCAATAGTAAATTGTTTCACGCATTCATTTGATGAAAATATAATATTAACAGTGAATAAGTATTTATTTTAAAAATGTTTCACAATAAGCAGAATGAATCAATACTAAGTATTTGATTAACACTTGCTTAATTGAATTTACAACTAATGCCACCTACAAGACTGTAGCGCCAATTGAATAAATTTTATAAATAATATGAAAATATTTTATATTACTGTCGCCAATTTGGTCTGGTCACGAGGTCAGCACAACTTCACATAAAATTTGAAACCAAAATAGCGCGGAAGCATAACAGCGGGCGGGCAGCGTTGAAGTCACCACTTCATTCGCACAAAAGTAGACGACGTTGCCAGTTTTCAGAATATTTGTTTACTTATACTATTTTGTTGCAGATATTTATTTGAAAATCATTGTTAATACTTCTGATTGTACTTTGATATATTAATATACAAATTATAATGACATAATAATTTTTTAATCAAATTATTCAGTTTTTGGAAAAAACATGTATTTAAGTAATTTAAATTTAATTTGTTTAAACAAAAGTTAACACGCTTTTCAGTTAAATATTTGACTTCTCCTGTTACATAACATAAGTGTATTATCATAGGAAAGCAATTTATTTTCAATATCACGTATGAAATCAGCCCTTTTTTCCCAAAAGTTATGCATAAAATTAAATTTTAAAATATAAAAATATGATTTACCAATATTTTATATATATTGATATTAAAAATGTAAAAACATTGATTGTATTTATTACATATTTTTATAAATTATATGATTTGATTTATATAATTTGTTTTTTTTTTTTTTAATTTGAAACATCAATTTAAAACATAAAGTAAAAATAACCCAATATATGAGTTGTTACGGAATTAATATTTGAAATATTATCAATTCATTAAATTTAATTTATCATTTATTGACCAAATACCCCAATATTCCACGCAACAAATATGACATTTTGCATTAGTTTAATTTTGGTATATTTTCTTTGATTTTGACAAGTAAATTTTAAAAGAAATACCTACCGAAGATATGATTATGAATTGAAATACATCATCAAAGTATAAGACATTTAGACCTCTTGCAGAGAGGCAATATAGGGCTTTTCCAGGTATTTGATTCTGAGGGAGTAGAGTGCAGGACAGTGACATATAAGATGTTCCAGAGTTTCCTTTGCATCTGGTTCCATGCATTTTCTGCATGCATCACTAGCAATGATGCCTAGCTTTTTAGCATGAGCTGCGGTCAGGCAGTGGCCCGTGAGTATGCCCATCATCAATCTGCAGTCTCTCCTTGGGAGACTTTAAGACATTTATCATTAATGATTTATAAGTGGGCAAAGCATAGTTATTGGTAAGGAGGTAAAATAAATACAATATTTATTATTTATTATTATAGTTATTTTTATAACACAAATGTTATATTATATTTTTGAACCCAATATTTACGAGGATATATAAATTTAATTTCTTTCATAACATAAAGAAACAAAATGAATTTGTTGCCCTTGACAATGGTCATCGCTCCAATCGCGAAGAATAGAGAATCTCTTTTAATGCCTTTATATGAAAGAGATGTACTAAGGCAATTAGAGTCACTTGTGCTGTAGAGGCCCTCTTGTTTCTTATACGTGTATAAAATGACCGTTGGTAGAACCCACAATGTGGATCGGATGAATTCCGCTTTTTTAATATAGCGGGACGGATACTCATAATAACTTCAATAGTTTTTTTACTAAGACTTTCGAGCACCACACAAAAGCCCCAGCTGAAGTACTTTTGTTTTAGGAATAAAATCCCAAATCCCATCGATTTCGTAACTGTTTCGTTTCATCGAGAACATAACAAAACCAGATAATGTTCCATAACTATTATTTCCCTATAAAATAATTTACCCCTAAAGGCAACCCAAATTACAAGACCAGTGATGTCAAATTGATAACATAAACGTAAACATAAACGGAAAACCACTTTATACGCTAAAGATATTATTATATAATTCTTTATCTTTTATTAATAAGGCCAACATTTTTGGTATAACAATTTATTACTAGAAGTTAAAATATTTTTTACCTTTTTTGTTCTTTTTTTGTGTTTAATACTATTCCTCATCTTACTCCTCTTATGAAATTAGCGAATAGGGCCTTTGATTCATTTTTATATGATTTATTATGATTATGATTTGCAATGATTCTTAATTTGATTAAATTTTTTGAAATCCACAAATTGTTTAAAAAAATGAGACACAAGTAGAAAATAGTTTTGATGCCCGTAAAAAAGTGAAATGCCGAGGCAGAAAATGCTGTCAGAAAAAATTAAGAACTTTTTTTAAGAAACAAAGTTTAAGATTTTGTCAGCAGAATAATATTTCTGCCTTCGATATTGACAACTTAAAATCCCCGAAAAATACTTGCTTTTCTCAAATAAAACTTGCAAACTATGCAATGCACATTCAACCTAATTGAACAATTTATTAAAAAAAAAAAACCAAATAATTTGAAATCTCATACCTTAAATAACAGAAACGAGACTCAATTATGTATATTATATCTAAAGCGAATTTTTGTTTAACTTTTCAAAAGAAGCAATTACAAAAGGGATAGGAAAGCGACATTGTGCATGCACAAGGAAAAGTTCTTATGAAGACTCCGTCAAGCAGATTCGCTTATAAATGAAGTTCTCTACTCAACGACTATTTTTCAATTAAAAAATGTACAAATCATTACAAGGCGTGGTCTTGAGGGCTTTTCGGTAGATTGTCGGAGAGTGCCTTGCAAATATTTAAGTCTAAATGATGAGTGATTGTCGGCACAACACACAAAATGGCTGGCTCACCTTGGCCAACTCACCTTGGCCAACTCTCTGGCTGACCGGTGTCTTATTGTCTGACCCTTTATCTTAATGGCTAACTGACTGCCCAACGCTCTTTCAAACCCACTGAGTATCCTTTGTAGGGTTCGAAAACTTTTAAGCAAATATCTTGCGATTGAGTTATTTGTCGGAATATCTTTGTGTGTATTTTTATTTATATTTAAATTTGTTTGCGTGGCATTGTGTGTGTGTGTATGTTACAACAACAACAACAACGGTTCCCACGGCCGTCGGTCCTACATTCCGGAATCGACGCAGGCCCCGGCCCGCCCAAGGACTGCCTAAACCCATTCTGTTTCGTAAGCCCAAACTATTGCTGGTGCACCGAAACGGCAACAACAGAAATAAAATTAAAAAAAAAACATACAAATTTTAGATTAGATTACAAAGTTGCGCGCCGTAAGGTCCTGCGCATTGCCACTTCTAGGACTTCAGGTCCAGCTATTTTGCAGCTGGTGACCCTCATCCATCCATATTCAACACTATGAGTATTTCTTGCTTTCTGTGTTCTTTGTCTTCGGTTTTATTTCTGACATTTGCAGCGCGCCATCTTTGTTTTGATTCTCATAGTCCTGATACTTGATTCAAATCCCATGCCCACTCCTCACCACGCACCAACAACAGTCCTTGGCGATTGTTATGCTTTGCCTTGTACTTGGCACTTGGCATTTTTGATTCTACGGGTTACTATATTTAAGCTTCTGCTACTGCTGTTCCCCCGTGCCAAACCCAAACACTCTGCATCTCTGGTCATCGCCATGGCTATTGTGCGTGCTCAATGGCCATTTTATACAAAAAAAAAGAAAATAAAAAATTTAGCTGTCATTTTGATTCTGTATGTGTACAACTAAACTGACCATTGTTTAGGGAATGGATAATAATAATTGCAATAATAATAAAGTCTTTATTTGTAGCAGTGTATAGTCCTAAAGAGGTTAATTAGTAGAGAGCTTGCTAAGAACATAAATGAGAAACAACGTTGTTTAGCGTTCTATATGAATTTATGTAGCCTTACACACCACTCCCGTTTTTAAATGAAAAAAACATTTTATCAAGTTTAAAATGGTATTTTTTTTGATTCCATTTCCATTATGAATTACAATCTGTATAAATTAATAGGTATAGATTGCGTGTTTAATTTAAAATAAATTTAATGCTAAAACAAAAACAAAAAAGCTTTCAGAAATAGCAAGCACTTAGAGTTTCCACAAATGAGAAAAAATTGGCCCATTGACCAAATTATTAAATGTTCATTCAGTCTGCCTGTAATAGAGATATTATAATAAAATAGTATATTTTTTTTAATTTACTTGCTCCCAATCTGAATATTTGCGCAATTAATCTGAAAGGGACTTTTCTTAAGTGGGATACAACTCATAATGTTTCGGTTGCCTTAAGCAAAAGAAGTTCGTCAACAAATAATATTTTCTTTTTAATTTTTATCAATAGTTATCAAATATTTTGAAAATACATTTTAATTTCACTTCCAAAAAAAATATGTATATAGGTTAGGTTAGGTTAGGTCAGGCCGGCAGGCTCCCGGGGGAGGGGACCTCACATAGATCAATGTGATCCTTAGTGGAACCGGAGTGTTTCGGCTGTGAGTCGTAGTCGTGGACAGATTAGCCATCCACTATGCGCGTATGTTTTGCGAAGGCTAACAGTTTCTGGGGTGGCCTCTGCGCCGCCTCTGCGAGCGAGTCAAGCACTGGTGTCCCTAGGAAGTTAGTTCTCGGGGTGAAGAGGGTAGGACAATTGCATATAAGGTGTTCCAGGGTTTCTCTCACCCCTGGTTCCCTGCATTTCCTGCATTCATCGTTGTTGGTGATGCCCAGCTTTTTGGCATGGACAGCGGTCAGACAGTGACCCGTTAGTAGGCCAAGCATGAGTCTGCAGTCCTTCCGGGGAAGCTGCAAGATGTGCTCGACTAGTTTTGCGTTGGGTTTCCCGCACATAATGCGAGCGGAAGCGACTGCAGCGCTTACTTCCGATTTGTGGCCCTCAGAGGTATCCCTAGGTCCTCAACTCTCGCTCGAGTCGATACGGCACCCTCCTTTGCTACCCTGTCTGCCATTTCGTTACCTTCAATGCCCTGGTGGCCGGGAACCCAAAAGATGCGCACCCTCTTGCGGGTGCTTAGCGCATCTAGTGAGGCCCTGCTTGCCAGTACACATTTGGAGCTGATGGCATAGGCTTGCATTGAATTGATTGCCGCCTGACTGTCGACGAAGATGTTGACTTTGGGTTGGTGCAGGGTGAGCGCAAGTTCTGCAGCTTTCTTTATTGCGAAAACTTCCGCCTGAAATATACTACAGTGGTCCGGTAACTTATATGACACCTCCGTGGGTGGGTCTATGCAGTATACCGAAGCTCCCACTCCTGTGTCCATTTTGGATCCGTCCGTGAAAATTTTAGCCGCTTTTTGGCCCATACCGATTTTCCAATCATCTGGTCCCATTAGCGTAGGTGTTCTTGAGAAATTGTTAACCGGCGTTATGTAGTCCGTGCTACACTTGGTAACGCCTCCAATTCTACTATGCCCATAGTTATTTAGAATCACGTTTCCCGCCGCACAAAGACGTTGCGCTGTCTTTTGTGCCAGCAGATATGCTTGTATATTGCCTCTAGGGCCCTAGTTGGAGTGGTTCTCAGTGCCCCTGTTATACACAGCAGTGCGCGTCGTTGTGTTTTTTCCAATATGTATATAAATATATGGAATTTAAAAAGGCATATGTGAAAGATGGTTGATATAATTGACCAACAACTGTTTTTGAAATGCATTTTTGTAATATTTTGAGAAACGGGATTTTAATTCTACATATCCCACTTTGAGATCCTTGTACATTATTATTAGTTATCAATTACAAGATTATAATCAGTATTTATAAAACAATAACCAAGAGCAATCTTCATCACTTCCATCTTAGCATAATTTTTTTCATGTGTAAGGTCATTATCATATGATGGTGCTGAAGATTCCACTATTTGTTTTCTTTTCAGTTTTGCCTTTGGGGTTCATCGAAATAAAATACTAAATGCTATTTAAAATTATTATGAATATTTTTGTTAGTTTTGCAAAAAAAACACAAAAAGCTTATTTTTAAAAGAAAAAATTTGCAAATTACCGCGATTGTCATTCGAACCTTGGTCACGACGATCAGTTGTGCAACCAACAATCACGAACACAGTTTCTCATATGATTTACTTTTTCAGATGATTCAAAAACTAATTTTAAAGTTCTATTATTAGATAAGTTTTGCTGTTTCGTTGTGATTAGTACATCGGTACTACCAAAATATAGCCATTTATGGACGGTATATTAAAGCCATCTTGAAGGATTACTTGTGTGTGGGAGGAAATGAGCGACACCGTCTATAAACAAGTTACATGCTATTTATATTTGTAACATCATCACCTCACCCCACCTCAAATACGAAAAGTAGCATAAATTTCTTATTATCTTAAAATTTTAAATTCTAAAAATATGTTGTTTCTAACATATTTGGGTTTTGCGGAAACTAAAACAAAACAAAAACATTCGAATTTGCGATTGCTTCGCAGTTTTGTGTGAAGAATATGCATTAGATATTGATTTATTAATTTTATTATTATTTTTTTTTTAAGATAATGGTTTATTATATGTGAGTTTGTGCTGAAAGCGTCTGTGTGTGTGTGTTTTAAATGTTTAAATGTTTTCGTTCGCCACAGGAGCGGTCTTAAAAGTTCGTTGTTACGTTTCCCGGCAGCACAGCATGAGTGTGCGATACGCCACAAGTTATTATCAACACAACGCACCCAGTAAACCCGGTATACTTGCCCAAAACCATGGCCAGAACTGAAGTTTGACACAGACATAGACAGAAAGGAAAGAAGCGTTTATTTCGAAATGGGTCACGTAAACTGTTTCGGCCCCTGAGCGAGCATGGGTAAGGAGAAGGGATATGACCTCGCTGCTTGGGATAAAATTCTTTAAGGTATTTCTGGCTTTTGAATAGGCAATAAATATTGCGTATAGAACAGGATACTGACATGGGTTTTAATTGGCTTTAATGCACGGGTAGCGCGTAAGTCAAAGATTTTATTGAGTTATATCGAATATTGAATCAGCTATGGAAGTCTTTTACAAGCATAAATTCCTTGAGTATCGCCTATAGAAATGTATTGTAGCAGATTTGAAGTAGATTTATAATTCCCTTAAGGAATACAAAAATAAATGCCTTATGCACCGCCTAGGAACGATCACCTACTATACAAAAAAAACCTAAAAAGATTAATTATACCAAAAAAAATCCAATCAACTAAAATTCTATTGGTCATCCCTGTTCTTCTTCTTGTTATCACTTGTTGATTCTTCCTTTATCGTAAAAATAAAAAAATAATATATTAAAATACAGGTTGTATATTAATTAAAAACCATGCTTTGGTCGTATCCGAAGACCCAAGATGTATTCAAGATAGCTGCTCTTGACTGAGTTTTAAAAAAAAAAAGACTTTGTTGCTTGCCCGACAATTTCAGTTGCTTGGTCTGGCATCTTAGTTGTAATATAGTAGGCAATTTTAAAGACTTTTATTGCAGTTTTCGAAAAATTTGGTTTACTCGGAGTTACTTTTTTGAGCGATTCCCGAAAAATGAGCTTTTTCTTTTGTTGAAAAACTTATTATGATTTCGAATATTCCCAGAAAGCTGTGCTATATTTTCATTCAAGCGACGGCCACGGATATACCAATTGAGACTACCATTATCTATAGCATAAGCCGTGATACACGAAAATGAATGGCTCTGCCGCCAAATGGGTCTCAAAAATCGCTGTGTGAGTGAATTGAAGGATAGATTGATGGCGCACTAACGGTTACACAGCAATAACCAAA
Organism: Chymomyza procnemis; assembly: GCA_035046065.1. Lineage (NCBI taxonomy): Eukaryota > Metazoa > Arthropoda > Insecta > Diptera > Drosophilidae > Chymomyza > Chymomyza procnemis. Next base: position 661,199 of record JAWNOJ010000011.1, on the reverse strand, counting down.
CGAAAACTAAACCAAAAAAGCAACTATATATGCTCACCGATGATATAAGTGCAAAAATGAAACACCAGTCGAGTTGGCACCCACTGTAAGCTTCCTAAATGTAAGGTTGGTTTCAATGGCACTGAATGTTTCGAATGGGTCTTAAGGCCTCCAACAGCGTTGAAATCAACTGAATGTGAAATAAGCAAAACGTGACTTTATGCGTAAAATACGTATATAGCTTCCACCCGCTCGATACGTATTCCTAGCCACCAATCAGCCAAGAAGTGAGCTTAACAACTTGCCAGAATCCCACCTGGTGGAAAAGTCCTGGCAGTCATATCCTGTTTGGTTGGTTGGTTTAAATGCTGAGCAGAAAACGAATATGAAATGTTTGTTGAAAGGAAATAAAAATTGCTGACAGCAACAGCACACAAAAAGCACTAGTGAATGCCTACAACAAACAAACACACACACACACACACACACACACACATTTGGGGGTATTAAGAGTGTCATAAACTTCGATGTGCCAATAATGCCAAAAAATCTCAGGCTATACCCAGTATACAGGTCGGACAGACGGACAGGCAACAGTTTTCCATTCAGTGCCAAACTGAGTTGACGCTTATGCTGCAAAAGATCTGACAACGGCCATAGCTTGGAAATAATGGAGTACGGGGTAAAATCATTCCTTGAAATACAAGTTCGATTAGGCAAGTAGGGGGTTTTCCGTTTACAGCACTATAGACGTTTAAGTTTATATATAGTAAGCCAACTGTTACTATACATAAAATTCAAAAAACCCTCTAACTCTAGATGCATCCGAAAACGTCTTTCTCTGATTTTCAGACGTTTTCTAGAATATAATCAAAGAACAACTGTATGGTGGTTTCTCTAAGTTATCATTGGAGCGACTTCAGGTTGTCCATGACGAATGGCTTGACAGACCAGACTACCCCTCAAATTCAATTGGAAATCAAGTTGGATGCGCCGAACTGAAATATTAAGATGCATTTGAGTATGAATTTCGTTGTCAACATTTCCAGAAGTACATACATAGAATACATCACAAACGAAAATATGTTTCGATAAACAATAAGTGCAAAGGGTCAGTCATTATTATAAGTCGTCTTGGTTGAATTTTTAGAACAAGTATTTGTCTCATTGGTTGTCTCTCGGAATTTCGCTTTGCATTTATGTTTGGCTTAGGAATATAGTTAATAATAGTGTCAGGTAGATATTTTTAATATTTTTCCACTTATATGGTCGTGTACTGGTATTGTTTTGTCTTTTAGTTAGCTTATGCATTGCCTTATTTCTGCATTCGATGTCTTTCATATTGCATAGTCTGGGTTACCAATTGGATCTGGGAGCTCAATGTTTTGATTGTCCGTACTATTTTTGACTATCAAGTCGATTCTCGTTGGGTTTTTTTTTGGGGGATTTGTTTAAGTTCAATAGTTGTTTTTGTCTGATTTTGCTTTTTTTAAAAGCAGCAATTCTATTTATTGTTGTCATTTTGATATTCATGATTTTATTGCCAAGTTTTGTCAAGTCAGGTTTTTGGTAATGAATAAGTCACTGAAATCTGGTAGATATTTAGCGTATGTGGGCCGAAGAATCGGTTTTCCTGTGCTTAGAATGTAGCTGTTGGTAGCCGTTATTACTTCATATAAATTTCGCTCTTTAGCGTTGATTATTCCTGATCCCCACACGATAAAGTTAACACTATATTCTCCATCCGAGCATTGAATTTTTGTATTATTAAATTGGGGCTTACAACAAACAGCTAATATATTTTTTAGACTATTTGAAGTTATTAGGCAGTTAGTTGTCGACAAGCGAAATTCCGAGGTAGGAAGCCACAAGTTTGATATGCGGTTGGTGCGAGATTTGCTAGAAAAGGCTTTCTTCCTTCACACTTGTTGTCCTCGCTGGCCACACAATACGTATTTATTTTCTTACCCTAAATTAAAAAAAAAACTAACAAGTATGTCTTGCCTTGTGCCATTAGCTGGATAGGTCCTCCTACTGACGTTGCCTTTGTCCCATCAAACTGACAGCGATAGATGCTTTATGCGCGTCTCCTTTAATGGAGTAAATTCCAAGTCGAAATGCTGGCCATTGTCAATGTGTGTGTGTGTGTGTGTGGGCCATAAAGGCATCACGGCTAGAAACCTGAAAGATGCATGGGCGTTAAACTCGCTATGGAATTAATAAGAGTATAAAGTGCTGCAGCGGCACCCAGCTAAAACGTAATGGCGATAAAGCGCAAGAGAATCATCATCCTGAAGCTAAAGTCAGCAATCTAGATGATAATGAGAGTAATGATGGGCTTACTAACGGATATGGGCACAAAGATAATGATATTACCGTTGAAGATGATGAACGAGCTACTGGCAACAAAGGCCAACCAAACTAAAGCAACCCAGCGAATAGTAAATGCAAAAAAGCATTTGGAAAAATAAAAGTAAAAAGTAAAAAAAGAAAAAGTGTGTGCTTACACAAAGCGGGGGCATGACAGGCTATAAATTAATAAAGACGTATTGTCCTTCGTTAGACGGCCGTTGAATTACATTAAATATGCAAATGAGCCTATGCAGTAGAGTTTAAAATGAGATTCCATTAAATTTAAGAAACGTACAAGAACTAAGAAGATTAATGTATTTGCTTGTGATGTGTGCCTGATGCACACAATTATTCGATGGGTATTGGCACTGCCAGAAGACTTCCCCAGTTTTTGAATATTGCTCAATAGTTGACAATACCAAGGCAATCCTCCTTTGGCGCAATGGTTAAGTCAAGGAATCAAAATGCAACTAACTACGAAATAACTACTAATAAAATCGCAAGTTGTTACAAAATGAGAATGTATCAACATTAGTTGATATTAATTAACTGCTGCTAATGTGTTTTGATTTTTGATCATACAAAAAAATTATGCATAAACAAAACAATAATTTAAAAATGTGAGATAAGCAAAGCCACACCTACATAAGACAAAAGTGTTGAGAAACACTTTTTTGTGTGTTCATGAAATCAATTTTGCTTTTTCTGTCAGTAATGTCAGCATGTCAACAGAAACAAGAACAATACCAACTTATCGTCATCTCACCATCATCTCATCATCATCGCAGCATAAACAATGGCAACAGAAAGCCGCAAGGTGTGTACGGTTGACCCAATAAGTTGGATTACATTTTTGCCCAAAACCATCACAGGTTACCATAACGACTTGCCACAGTTAATTAAATAAAATAAAATATTTTAGAGCTTAAATCAACCGAAAAAGAGATTACAAAGCGAATTTTTGTTTTCATTTACTCCCCTTGATTGTTTTACAAAAGCTCCAATGCATGGCATTGGAATATCTCTATTGTAAGCGAGATAGTTTATAGATAACCCCAATATCGACGCCGTCGTTAGTTTATAGAGCTTTTTTTTGACCCAAAAAGTCTCTCTTTACTAGTGATGCCAGTGCTAGGCAGATATACCACATTTTCTAAGGCAAGCGTGCCAATAAAGAAACTTTACTGGAAAATCGAATAAATATACATCTCATCAATTATAGATTATCGGTGAACGTGTTCAACCAGGCTAGAATTTTTCTACTTGGGGTTATCGTCGTAGTACATCCATTAAGTAAAGCATTCAATTCTCCATCTTTCGAGTTGTTGGGTTTGCCAGGAATCACATCGACGGCAGAGAAATCGGCACTTTTGAAGCGTCGAATTTGCTCCATTTTATCATAACATAGTCTTCCCCAAGCATCTGAAAATTGCTACCTATAATAACATAAAATTGCAATTTATCACAAATTGCGTTCATTTCGTTTAACTGCTCAAAAATTATTTAAAACTCATCATTTTACCGGCCATCATTGTATTACATTGTGACAATTTAAAACATAATTGACATGCTCATAAAATATTTAAGCAGTAAAGACTAAATAATAAAATTTATTTATTATTTACATTCGATGCCTTTGTTTCCAAGGTGTCGCATTTTCTGCAGTGAGTTTATCTTTAAATTGTATGCTCAACTGCTTCTGTCTCAATTAAATTAACTTGGAAATACAAAACTTATAAAAAACGAATATTTTTGAATAGTTTGTCTAAACCCTCGTGTTCCGCCCAAATCGTAGTGTTTAACTTGAACATTGCTCATGTTTGAACTCATGCCCAACTCATTTGATATGAATGAACTGAATACAGTCAAAAAATCCATGACTGGAAAGAAATATATCCTGTACATGTATATAGAGAGCTGTGGCATTTATTTGGCTGGCTTACAAAAGGACTACTAAATGAATTTCCAAGCGTTGAGTATGCGGTGCGGCGCGGGATTGGGATTCTACATCTAAAGCACATAACATGTATAATAAATTAAATAAAGTGGCGTTGGCTGCCTCAAATGGCAAGTGGCAGCCATGACAGGAAGTTGCTCGCTAACAGGAAACAGCCCGCACACAACAGAGTGCATGCATGAGAGGGAATAAGCACATTTATTTATGTGTGTGAGTGTGCGTGTGTCCTTCTATGCATTTATTTTCCTATGTATGTGTTTGCTTAGAAAAATTATTTAATTAATCAAAATTTGCAAAACTTTTCGATTCCTAGATTTTTCATATTTTTCCCCATGTGTTATGGTATTCCCCAAGGAAGTTGAGAAAGCGGTTATGGGTTGGCGCGAAATTTAAATTTGTGAGTGTCGCATTTTGCACCTGGCTGTTTTAGTTTATTTTTGTTAATCTCAGAAGAAAGACAATTATATGTTCATTAAAGAAATAATGAAATAAATATAAATAAAAAAAAAACTTAAATATACCTCAGACGTTTTTCTTAAATCTGGTTGATTTATCTCTTACCATCCCTGAGGCGCTTATACTTATATTTACGGCTTGCCGAATCCTTTGTTTCATATCCAGGATAATCGAATCATTATTTTTTCAAAATCTTTTTTAATTTTAATGTAAAAACAGTGTTTGCCTGTCAATTTACTGGCTAGTCCGAATCGCAAAATTACAGATTCTCAAAAATATATATACAAATAAATTAAATATAATATTAACGTATATAAATATTTATATCAGCTAAATAAAACCACCGTACGGTGGCCCAAATTCCAAAAAAAGAAACTATCCGCATCGAATTGAGTTCTCGGTAAATCAATGATTTTCGTCACCGTAAAGCACCATCCGACTGACGTTAGATCTTTTTGACATCGATGCCACTTAAACAGATAAATATTTGTTAATATATTATATTATAATGTCAAAAAAATCCATTTCTGATTACCGATTGTGTGGTCTATAAATTATTTGAAGCCTACGCTTTTCATTCATTGAACCTTAAAGATGTTCAAAGATTATGATGAGTTATTTGGCGATACGAATTTATTTGCAATGCTTTGAGATTTATAAATAATGAAAACGCAAGATTTTAATACTACAATGTTTGCACTCATCCGAGCACCATTTGATGTGAAACGACAAGTGAAAATAATTTAATTTTTTTCATTTTGCTTCAGTCAACAACTATCACAAAACCCAATTTGCAACACTGACTGACGCACATTCACGTTGCAACACACATTTTGCAGCACCGTCGCGAATGAACGAGGGAGACTTGAGCTGAGTCCAAGTGTTTGCAGCGGCATAATAAAGCGGCTGTAGGAGGCAACTTAATTAGAGAGCTGCTTGTGTATTTAACCTGGGCAACCTTTGAAGAAGAAAGTAAACTTCAAGTTTAGCGGCAAGGATGAGTCGGGACAACAACAAGAGTGCTGAGTGCACTCGTTCTTGCTCATTTATTTACGAAGCCCCTGTTTCTGAAAGAGTAGAGAGAGCGTTTACAACCTAAGCCCTGCCTAGGTTAATAGGCAAGCGATCTGCCCTTGGCAGTCCGCTGAATCTTGTTAGCTGAAGATGGGCCAGAAGCCGTGCAAACCAAATAAAAAAAACTAGACAGGCGCACAAATTTTGTTGGCCAAGCGTTCGTCACACAGCTGAAAAGCAGCCAACTGCCACTCGCATTTGTCAATATATACCAGCTCCAAAGGAGAGGACAAAAACCGAAGTGGCAATAATATGAAAAGGTGGAAATAACTATAGATGTGTATGTGTGTGCGAGGGCAAGTTGAGTAGTAATTGGTATAACTACGCAAGCAACTTGGCAGCACTCATATTTTGGCAAATCAAGGAAATATCTTAAAATTTTTTATATTACAAGAAAATAATAAATAACTCAATGATATAAAGGGAGCATCACAGCGACGTTAATAACTGTACTGTTAGCAGATCAGGAACCAGCAAATCCCAGGGAGGGGGGAGAGAAAGGGAAAAAGTGAAAGAGGGAGAGAAACCTTCCTTGTCTCGGGTAGAAAGTTGAGAAGTGACTGCAGTGGTAATTTGTCTGCTCCATTGAGACGGAACACATCGCTGCCCAGGGTACGCCTGCTTGTTCTTGAGAAAGCTGGACAATACCATAGGAAGTGCTGTGTATTGTCACCTTCCTCGAGACAAGCAGTACATGTTGGGTCAGAGCTTATTACGCCGTGAAATCGTGTACAGTTTGTGCTTGCACTTATTTTGAGTGAATATAATTTCCGACTTATCCATGTGTTGGGTTTTTGCGTCGTCTTCTGCATAGACTTTGCTCCTAAGACTTCCGGATTACTCAGGTTTCTAACCGACCAGCCGCCAGAACTACTGGGGGTTTGATAACCCGGGACTGACCGTTGAGAAGTCACTTCGTCACCAAATGACTTTTTTGATGGAGTATGTGGTACTCCTTTCCTGTAAGGCTGGCTGTCCAAACTCCGTTCTGAAGAACGGCCTATCCGCCTTACTCTTATTTCCAGCCCTATTCGTTGGTATCGTCGACCTGCATTACTCTCTACCCTTTTTGACGAGTGACGGCGTCGATGTCGACAGAATAACTTTCGGGGTTTTGATACCTTTCACTTTCTGTCGATGCCTGAACCTCTGCTGTTTTGACAGCGACAAAGTTCCATTGCTTACTTCCTCGTCTCTGGTACTTTCCTTGCTCGAATTAAGCATATCCGCTAATTTAGCATGCCTGGTATTTTCCACGAATGGATTAACCATGTTTTCGGATGAGAACCTTCAGCGCCTGCAGCCTAATCATCAGCGGTACCTTCCAGTTTTGAGGCTGGATTAACCACAACGGAGATAGCAGTCGGGGCGTGCTCCCCTGTCAGAGCATGAGGTGCAAATGTCCTCCACTCCTACGAGTTCATTTTATTGATTTTATAAATAAAATAAAAGTATAACCTCTTTAAAATATATTTGAAAGCATTGGTATGCATTTTTACTAGGCGCCAATCGCAATACATTCGTATTAAATTGAAAGAAATCTCTAGTTTTTTTAGTAATCGAGAAATACGAGATATGAGTATTATGATAACATTTATGGTGCTGGAAAATCAATTTATTTTCACATGGGAACATAGCAGGAACTATTATAGGTTTCGGTTTGGAAAGCCAAACTCAAGCTTCAGACAATATATTTAAAATTGCTGAGGCGATGTCAGTATAAGTTAAGCTGCTTGTCATTATGGAGAGCTTTTTTTTTTGTTTAATAACATATTAGACTACTCTCGCATATATATCGTAAAGACATGAAAAAAGTGCGGCTTCATTATGTGCGCCGATAGAGTGAAGGCCAGAGAAATAACAAATTCTACTTGAGCGCGCGCCTCCATCTTTTACCAAACGGAAATGGGTTAAGCAGTAAAACATTTTCTTCCTTTTTGTCTTTCGAACTTGGCTTACTTTGCATATATTTTTGGTCGCTCGCTCACCATAGTAGGTATGAAAGACAGCAAACGTGATGGCTGTAAAAAATAAAAGTTGTCACAGTTCAAGTTGTTGGTGTTACGGCTATAAGTTCCGGATGGTTTTGGAGACGAAATTTGGAAGAATTTTGCAACTTAATATGCGAGAGCATAGTAAATGAGCTGTAAAAGAGAGAATTTCCCAAAAAGTAAATGGGTATAATAACTAAGCTTATAGTTATTGTGTTCTCAAAGTGGGATCGTGGATAGTTCAGTCTGTTATATTATAATATTCTTTTATGTAAGCGGAGTGAAAAATATATATAGGCACACGTAGAACCATATGGACAGTATACAAGTGTTTTGCTTTTTGCTGTTGCAATAGATATTTTATAATTAGAAGAAGTACAATTGTATTATTTGTCAAATTAAATAATTCCTCCGAAATTTGCTAAAATTGAACTCCGCTCTTATGCGGGCGATATTTGAATTATTCAAAGGGGAAAAATTTGAATACGATCACACAAGAACTTATTGTACCCTTCGCCCTGTATGTGTAGCTTGTGGAGAGCTTCACAACTCTGTTAACTGTCCATTAAACAGAGCCGCTCTCCACAATGAAAAAGTATAGTAACTGCGGAGATAACCATACAGAGGTTCCCTGTATGCGAGGAGCTTAAAAATCTGCTACACCAAAAAGTGACTACAGTGCGTTCACAAAGCACACAGAACACAATTATTCCCTCCAAATACGCGACAGACGTCTTCTTCTCAACAAATGCGAAATCGGCAACCAGTTTGACTGGACTGCCACAAGGAAATATTAAAGCAATGATCTTTAATTTGTACCAAAGCAGTTAAAATGATTGGACGTTGGCCTGCCGGGGGGGTTTAGGACACAAGCTTGAAATTGCTCAATTTCTCCACGACAATCATATTGATGTAATGCTACTCTCTGAAACACAACCACCCGTATGATAAAGCATCCATGGTACTGGAGTCCTGACTGAATCCGCATAAAACATTCTTTTCGAAACGAATTTGCTTCAAACTATTTGCAAGCCACATCTCTGAACATACAGCTGGGCAACAAGTAACACTTGCTGCTGAATACTGCCCACCTCGTTTTTATTGATTTTTTTAACACGCTAGGTGATCGTTTTATAGCTCCTGGTACTACAATGCCAAAGATACGCCCCCAGTTCGTATCTTGTAACTCCCAAGGGAAAACAATTGTACAATGTACAATGCAATTATCAAAGTAAGCAATAAGCTTAGTTGCGCCTCTTCGGGCAGACTTTCATATTGGCCAACGGATCCCAAAAAAACACCAGACTTGATTGACTTGCTGTAACAAAAAATATCCCACACAATCCCATAATCTGATCACTCGCTTGTGCTCCTTTCTTATCTCCAACGCCCAGCCGATTCACATCAAATAGAAGTAAATGGCTTGAATACAAAAATTTGTAAGATCGCACATTGAACTGAGTCCAACAATCAACAATAACGCTGACAAAGAAAGCACATCTTATCTTCTAGAGTCTGTCCTTGTTGCAGCAGTCCATGCCGCAACCCCAAGAAAACCAACTGCACTATAAGCAACGAAAGACGAATGTTCAAAGTAAGCAGCTTGTTTTGGAAATGGGCCACCTACGACGAGAATGGTAATCTAATTGATCGCCATTTGCAAAATATAGGCTCAAAAACGCTTCACGAAGATTAAAAAGGAGCTGAACAATAAACAGGAATGTGCACAGCGACGCTACATAGAGAAATTATCACCTTCTAGCACAAAATACATATTATGGAGAGCATACCCATGAATGAAATTGCTAAAATCATAAAGGAACTAAATCCCAATAAGATTCCTGGCTGCGATCTAATAACTGCAATGATGGTTATCGAGCTCACATATCCTAACTATTTGCCAGCTGTTAAATGCAATAACTGGGTCGATCATCATTATGATACCTAAGCCTGGAAAAGATCATACCGTACCATCATTATCCAGACCTATAGCTTACTACCATGCATATCAAAACACTTCGAAAAATGTCTCCTAACCTTTCTTTGATATCCCCTATCTGCGAACTCAGAATAAAATTCCGGAACATCAATTCGGTTTTCGAGAGAAACATGAAACAATCGAACAAGTCAATCGAATAACATCGAAAATTCGAACTGCATTCGAAAAGCGAGAGTACTGCACTGCCATATTTCTCGAAGCCTCCCAAGCATTACTGCCTGACTGCACCCATGAGCTCGTGCAGTCGTATTTAGTGTGCAGTCCATACTGCTAGTGAGACATGGCTTACCACCAAAAAGAGAACACAGAGATTGCAAGTCTTCTGCAACAAATGCTTGTGGATTATATGCAGGATATTCTAGCCAAACAGAATATGCACATCCAAATAAGGAAGAAGACGTAAACGCAGATAAGCAGTATTGTCAGAATGGCACTGGATTGGAATCCCCTAGGCAGCAGACGGATCGGAAAATCCAAGGCAACCTGGAGAAGATCCATCCTCCAAGAATTGTCCCAGTCGAACACAACATGGGACAGAGATAAACAGACGGCGCAAAAGAGGGTTCGTTGGAAGGCAGAAAGAAAAGGAAGGAAAAAAAAATTGATGCCTTCGATAAGCTGGGTATCATTCCATGATTATTTACTTATTGCTAATTTACTACTTTGCACATCAGGATGCTCTCAAGCAGCGCGTTAGCTCTTCTTGAATGGCAATAACGATGTGACTTATCTTTTACCATACATTTGAAACCTCTATAATGTATTCCCCTAGCTTTTGGGATGTGCCTGTTTATCCATCGCCCCTTTGTATACCTCTTCTATCTGGATGCTGTTCCGTTTTTAATCGTTCCCTTTGTATCCTGCAAAATTATGCTATCATTCTATCAACTGTAGCAGATTGGCTTCATTCCCCTTGCCAGCATATCAATGGGAATCATGCTCGATAGTACCACTGCGGCATCATCAGAAATAGTCCTAAACCCTGAGTTAACCTTGATTGCGCTTAGGCGGTCTTTTTCCTAACACCCTGTATTTTTAGCTCCACTGCTCATTGTGGTGCTGCCTAGAGGATGATGGACGCCACTATTCTGGTGAGCTGATGGCATTTCAACAGTAAGACCCAAGTCCGACTGCATAGTCATCCATTTTTATTTTCTATATGCTATTAGGACTAGGTCTGCCTTATGTACAACCAATTCAAGTCCAGCAACTTTAAGGCAGTCACCCATTATAGCCCTCGGATTGTTAGCGACTTCCTCTATCTAGAGTATGCAAATATTGAGAATGCCAAGTCATTCGCGAAACCGATTTACAGTATCAAAATCTGGTATTTGGCTTTAATAGGTAGAGATATACTTCCGAGGGATTCCGGGGATCTTACCAATCTAGGAGATCTGATAACACTATTTGAAACATGATTGTAGATGTAGTAGGCAATTGAGACCGAGGTCAACTAGAACTACAACTTCAACTTAGAGTACGATAGATATAATATCAACAACAACAACAAGGCTTAGAAAAAAATAAATAAATAAATAAATAAAGTCAAAAAAGACGAAAGAGTTTCGACAAAGATTGAGATTAAGACCATTATATAATCAGTAAAATGACAATAATGATAATGACAATGATTGAAATGACGATGATGTGTTCTGATTTATTTCATCCGGAAAATGTGTGCCAAACGCATTTGAACTAATTAAATACATGATTATTATAAATATATATTGATTAAAATCGGCCTAAAATATTATCTACTTAATGGAGACAAAGAGATTCCATTTAAATTGATTAATTCATTACTTGCAATTCAAATTGGTGTTTTTTTTTACTTGTAAGAATTGGACGTTTTGAGCATTATTCTTTTTCGAAGTGGTAAATGTGAGAGTACAAAAATATAGATGTCAAGATGGTCTTGCAGCAAAAAATGTATGAAAAATAAATGTATTTTATGCGTACAATGGAAAATCTCTGAAATTTTCCCATAAAAAGAATTTTGTCACAGTTAAGGTGATAAACATTTAGGTTCGGCATTAATTTATTAAATCATTTTGAATTAGAGAAAGTCGAAAAAATAAAGATAAATTCCAGTGCTACTGTTCCAAAAATGTTGGTGGTGTTTGTTTTGTTTTGTTAAATTGAGAGATAATTGTGTAATCCTACAAACATAATTCTTGCTTTCAAAAGTCCCAAAACTTTGTTTGTAAAAGGAATTTGAATATCCAAATTCGCCGAAAATGGGAACAAACCTTCGAAAGTTTTTCTGCTATCTGTATATGTGCGTGCGTGCGTGCATATGCGTTTGTCATTGGTTGAGTTGACAACGCCTTAGGTCAATATGTGTGCGTGTATCTGTTTGTGTGAGAAGAGAACTGAACCGCTAGTAATGGCCCCAATAAGAACCCATAATGAGCGATATTGCTGCGGTTGTTAGTTGCTGGCCTTTATTGTTGCGGTTGTTGTTGTTGTAACAGCTTTTCGGATACACGTATGTATTGGATGAAGTGAAGAGAAGGAAGAGAAATAGGGGGAAAAAAGAAAGAAAAGGAAGATAAAAGAAACTCGTTACTTAGCCAGGTCTAACTCGAAAAATTCCACCACATTGACTGGGCCTGTCCATAGTGAGAGGGGAGTTAGGTCTGTTTTTGTCGCAAGTGACAGTCGAAGAGGTGACGCGTGGTGCAGGAGGTTGCGTTGCAGTGTGGGTAGGCTTCAGCTACTTCTGGGTTGAGGATGCGTGGAGATTTCCGACCGTAATTGCCAGAGAGTGCAGCGTGTCTGGCGTGGGAGTTGTACCTCTGACTTATACACGGGGGGTGGTCTGCCTCCGACGACCACACTGCATTGGTACTGGTTGATGTAGTTGAGTACGGTCTCCTGGTGCGGTTCCATGTTGGTGTTTCCATTAGCCACAAGGTGGGCTATGTGGGCAATGTTGGGGTTTACGTATATCATATCTGATCGCATTGGGCCTGCTGTTGGGTGGTCTACCCTGTGTGGTGTGTTTAGAATGTAGGGGATCCAATTTGTTTGGAGTTTGCAGTATTCTCTGCTGCTCAGCATTTTGGTCTCGTGATGAAGATGCAGCTCTGGCGTTTTGAAGTGACAGGCTGTAACGCTTTGGAGTACTGCATTTTGGACACTTTGGATCTGCGAACACTGGGTCTCACTCAGTGCCGGAGACCAGATAGGCGCTGCATGGGCAAAGAGGGACCTCCCAATGGTTTTGTAAGTGGTGGCCAGTATTTCTTTGTTTTGGCCCCAAGTGCTGCCTGCTATAGCCTTCAGAATTCTACTTCAATCCTTCACGTTTTTTGCAGTGATGTTCGCATGTTTGGAGAAGGTTAGCAATTTATCGAAGGTTACATCGAGTACTTTTGGCGTCTTAGCCATGGATATTTGTTTGCGGTCGTTGTTGTTGTAGCAGCTATCTCGGATTGTCAGTTATGAAAGTAAGTGTTGGAGTTGGGTTGGAGTTTAAAAGGAATTGCTTAGTTAGCAAACTGCTGTGATTCCTGATGGAGTGGGTCGCCGTGTTGTGTGCAACCTGTGGCAACACGCAACGCTGCATTCTGCACAGTCTGGAGGTTCCGCCATTGTGTATAGCTAATGGCAGGAGTCCAGACCGGCGGAAGTGGGCGACCTATCGCTTTGTAGGTGGTGCTCAGAATTTCTTTTTCCTGGCCCCAGGTACTACCGACTAGGGCTTTAAGGATTCTTACTCTACCACGCACTTTTTTAACATCTCTTTCCACATGTTTAGCGAATTGGAAGAGGTTGTCGAAGAGAACTCCAAGAATCTTTGGATATCTCTCAGTTGAGGATGTTGCAGTTTAGGGGCAAGTGTTTATAGGAGACGGAATTGTGAAGAATAAAAGCAAGTCGGACACCTTGGTTTCGTTAGCGGTCAAGACAAACGAGATTAAAATTAACCGAGTGGGAGAGGGAGTTTGATAATTTTGTCTCCTGCACGGCTGCTATGGAGAACTATCTCGTTATCGTTTTTGTTGATGTTGTTGTTGTCGTTGTTTGGCGCCCAAGACGCGCAAGTGTTGTCTAATTTGAACTGAGCTAAGCTCTTATAGGATTTAATTTAAAAGGACAACCGCCACTACGTGCTATCCTTTTTTCAGTCCAGCTGGTACGTCCATGAGACTGAAATAACAGGACGGCGTGAAGCAAGGACATTGAATAAATCCAATTGTAAGAAAACAGTGCATAGTGAGTCTAAAATGCTTTCAAAAATTGAAATCTTGGCTTTATTGCGAGGGTGGGTGTTAAACGATATGGGAAACATTTCCCACATTGGCTTTTTGCAATACAAGCCAAGAAAGCCAATTAGAAAGTGAGATATTGCAAAAGCAAATTCATATTCCACATATTCCAGGGCAGTAGAAGAGGTTCTGCATCGTCACCGTCTTTTTGGACATTTTTACGCAAGTAGAAATATTTCTAGGCTGTCGCCAACCAAGTCTTGATCTATATATTGGTCTTGTGTGGTAGGTGCAGATCTGATGTCACAATAAAACTATTGCGTGATTTCGTCCAAGAAACAATTCACAACCTTGCAAAATCAACACCCTGTGGTTGATAAAAAGCCAACCGAAGCGATTTTACTGTCAGTATTAACAAATTAATGAATAATTAACAAAAAAAAAGCGCGGAGATTGATTGTGTTGAAGCCCAGAAAACAAGCATTTTCAAATTTAGCCATCTATCTCTTGAGATTCTTACTTCATTCAGTAAAAGGAGTAGCCGTCTCCACAAATTGTTTTTTCTACGTCACATTAAAACTACCGTATGAGTTGCAAAGAATCCTACGCATAATAGCCTTTTTACTAAATCATATTGTAGCTATATTTAGCTCCTTAAAATAAAATTAAAAGCTAATTTGATATGTGACACACATGTGTTTTTCTATTCAGAACCACAGGGGGTATATTATTTTTTTAAGTAAATAAATAAATAATAAAATGGGTAAATAATTTTGGTAGTTTTTGAATACCTCGTTTGGCATAAATTTTGTAGCCTGACCATTGGATGCAAAAGGCCCACGATGGAATGACAACAAAATCCAGCAAAAACGACAGAAACTGAAAATTAAGAATTTGGAACTTGTGCAATTACTTAACAATATTACTAATTTACTTGCAGAAACCTTTTAAAGGGTATGCAAAAATCGACCACTCACGACCTTAAAATCCACGATTTTTCGCTCATTTCTGGTAACAAATTTCCATTTTTTGTTATAAGAAAAAGAAGTTGTAATATATTGATCTGCTACTTTTAAAAATATTTGTTCGTCAATGTTCCATTTCCCTTACTTACGCTCTAGCTACCCTCGTATGTACATATTCCCATCACTTTGTACAGCCACTTCAACGTCTGCCACGCCTTGTGCCACAGCCTGTACCTGCGCCCCAAGCTGTGCTACATTTTTTGCTTTCTCTTTTATATTTCACTTTTTTTTGACTATGTGGCAAGTGTATGCGGCTGTTTAAATTGGCACTTGGCATCTTTTGTTGCATCAAAAACGTGTCGTCGACGTTGTCGTTGCTGGTGCTTTTGTATTCATTCTCGTCACACATGCCACAGACGGGGGGCACCTTTTAAATATTTGACTTCACAGTTAGCGTACTGGCGCACTGCCACACCGCCTTGGTGTCTCAGCGACTTAGGGTCTGTAGCATTTACCTCAGGCGCACACATGACATTTTCTCAAATTACTTCCGAAAACCTTTTAACGTCTTTTTAAGCGCCAAGGCCTCTCTACCACCTACCGTCCATCTCCCATGCCTGCCTGCTTCCTTTTAATTTACGTTTACGCCAAGTTGAAAAACTTTATATTAAAGACTCGTAGCCGTTTTTGTTTCCATTCCGTACTCGAACTCGTTCACATTTCAGGCAAAAACGATTAATTGGACAGCCAAGTTGAAGCTTTAAACGTTGACCGACTAGTAGACGCCATACAGAAAGCACGAGAAAATCGAAAAGCAAAATAGAAAACAATTTTCGATAACTTTGTTGGATTCCATTTGAGGATATGCCGTGTCCAAATACGAGCTTCAAATCAATAGCTACACAAGTTACCATGACCATTAGCGCCAGATATCTTTGGGTGGGCAAAGAATGAATTGAAAATCTCTGGATAAATAGCTTTCTCGACGAAGTTTTTATCTAAGAATTGTAATCCTTACCTATTAAAAAATATAGAGTGCAAAGTGTGGATGGATGGATGTCAATAAACAGCCAAAGAAAATAAATATTCGTATGTCACAAATTAGACCAAGACAGAAACATTTAATGAATACACTTTTTTCCTGATTAACTCCAAAGGAGTTCTGTGATGAAATTTGACATTAGTGATAGAGGAGTTTATGTGAGCATAGTATTTGACGACTTTTAAAATCATTTGCCCTTTAAATTGAATTAAATATAAAGATCCTGCCTGTATAAACTTATGTCCGCTTATTCCATTTCGCTGGTAACAAAACCTTGATGCGATTATCGTTTTGAGTAAAATAGGGAAAACCTAGACTCGCAAGTACAGTCGTCATAAAAATTATGTTGCGAATATTCAAACTAGTTTCAGCTGATTTCAATTGTATTTATAATTTCTGCTAATTTAAAAAAATTAAAGCACATAAAAGATGACCCACAATCTACAAACCACAAATAATGATTACATGACGAAAACCAAAAAAAACTGCGTCCATTATCAGACTGCCATTCTGATTGCCTCGTACAATCACATAAAGTTCGACTGTACGCCTTTTGTACAATAAATACAAACTAAATCATAAAGTGCCTTTTGTCAAGCCAGAATCGAAAGGTTCATTATAAAAGATTGATATTACATTGATATTACATTGTTGTTGTTTTACTCATTATACAATATTTACTTATTAATTGTGTAACACTATTGCTGTCGATAACGACCTTGAAAAATAAGGCGAAAATTACAAAATAAATGGATACCTCAATAATTCAGATAGAATACTTTGTCGCGTTGAATGAAAAAATAAGTTCCTATGTACATTCTGCTAAAGTGACCTAAAAATGCTGCCAGACCCAATCGCTTCTGCTATAACAAAAGCGATTTCAGATTTATTTCTCGACGACTCGCCTGTACTCAATGTCTTCTTCAATGTCCCCAAAGCCGAAGCGTCAGCTTGTAGGATAAATTCTCAATTTAACGACGAATATGAGCTATTAAGAGGTTCTTGAACCGAACCGGACACTCAAAACGCCATAACCCCCAACATTTTAATCGAATGTAACTTATTTTGAAAAAGAGCCGCTTAAGACGAGAGCAGCAGTCTTATTCTCTCCCAATATGAAAGATAACAAAAGAACTATATAGAATATCGAACGAAGTGTTAAAAAAAAAAAAAAAAACTATAATGCCAACGAAGCTTTGATGGCGCACGAGTGATGGCGTCCGAGTTCGAGTGATGGCGTCCGAACCAGGACTTTTGACGCTCACCTTTAAAGGGTGGTTCTTCCAATCCCAGAATTAAACTTGTTTGCACTGAAGAAATTCGAGTTTTGTATGAATCTATTCAATTTTAACTAGAAAAGCTAACCAAAATCAATTCAAGTCTAGAAAGTGCCATGAATGTAACTTAAAAATACTAACAATGATTATGTGATATTCGCACTAACTGTAAGCTACAAAAATCACCAACTTCCCAGATGTATGGAAAAAATTGGTCATTCCAATGATACCAAAAGCCTGGTGCATATCACCTAATTGTAGGGTAATAGTATAATATCAGAAATTTGTGCAACGTTGGAATGTCGGCCGTCAAGAACAAAGTAATACTTACTGGGTGTCTTATCAGCATTCAATTCAAAGTCTGCCTGTGTGTGCCTATACGGCAGTGTATTCTCTGTAAGATGCTGTATCGTTATGTCCATTGATTATATCATCGAAACCGTAATGCTTGAAGGCGATTTGGGCGACATAGCAGTCCTAAGTCGCTTTAGATGCAGATGGCAGCGTACCTTTTTCTTCACCTTGTAACCGTGAACAGATAGTTATCTGAATAGCGTACTACAGTAACCGGAATGATTGTCACCGTTTCTCTCTAACTACCTGTCCTAAACCTAAAGTTCGTAATGACAACGTATTCCTTAAAAAGACGATTAATTACGGTTGCTGGCTGTGGAGCAATGACGGCAATAGTATTATAGACATCATACGATCCGAACGAGAGCAATCAACAATATACTACTTACTACCCATTAAAGATTAAACAACTCACATTTATTAAAAATAAAATATTGCAACAAACTGACTACACATACAAAACAATCGATTACTACTACTATTAGTTAAAATAAATAAGATGTTACGATTCATTATTTTCTTCCAAAGAGGGGAATTAAAGTATAAAATCAATTTGCAATCGAATAATTTAATTAAGATGCTTGCATGCCATTTGAAAATAAACATTAAATTTTGCCAAAATTATACTAAAACAAAAGAAAATCGAATGAACACACAAATATTTATATCAGTTGACAGCTTAAATTTGACTTATATGCGGAGGTAAATACAACTGGATTTGCCGCAAAACGTTTCCAAAACAAAATTAATGATAATTAAACAAATGAACAGATTTAAAAAGACGGTAAAAAGTCAACAAATATGTTAAAATTCGACTTATCCTTTTTAAGCAGCATGATATTTATTTGATTTGTGCAGTTTCTTCAATAAAATGTAATATAAATTTTTCACCAAATGAACAAATTTCATACTCTGATGATTAACATACTTTTTATATTTTTGTAGATTTAAATGAATCTCCGGCTTATATTTTTGTTGCGCAGGAAATCACTTTACGATATACTGGGGGATGTCAATCAAATCTTTGTTATAACTTGTATAGGAATATAATATATTAAAATAAAAGAGTATCCTAACCTACTTCGGGTTGTACTGACTGTGGGACACAAAACTTCGATTTGTACAATTCGTTGTACTTTATTTATTTAAATTCAACATATAAAATTGCATATTTTAGTACTTCAAATGTGTCTGTCTAGAAAATAGATAGAGATTGTCATGGAATCGAGTATCTTATTATGAAATTTTGTATTACAAAATTTAACTTTTCGGTAAATGGTTTTGCTTTATCTACATAAGTTTTAACTTTTGCTCAAGATGCAATTATTTATGTTAATCGAATTTATCGACTGATTTCAGGTCGCCAAGGATTTGGATCAAATGTACAATGATATACAAGTTGGTAAAATTATAATTACCAAGGCAGGCAGGCTTTCCATGGAGTGCAGCGCCTTGGCATTGAAAGACTTAATAGAATTTTAAACAAAAACTGCCAATAACTTAATATATGAATGAAAATACAAAATATGGAAACAATATTTTTCTTCGATTAAAAAATAAAAATAAGAAAATTTGCGATACACATGTAAATAAATGCTGGCAGCAAAGTCACAACGACAAATGCATAAACTACATAGTGAGCCACAAAGCAACAACACCAGCAACAACCATTCCCACGGTAGCCGGTCCTACAAACCGGCATCGACGCAGGCCCAGGCCTGTCCAAAGACTGCCAACCACCCTCTGTTTCGGATGCCCAAACTATACCTCGTGCATCGAGACAGCTACAACATCAACAACAACAACAACTGAGATGCATGTGACGCACAACAAAAACAACAACGTCATCAAACAAAAGTGCAACAAAAACAATCGTGAAACCAAGAACAGCTGCAGCAAACAGCGACTTAAAAGCTGCAGTAGCTGCAACAATTGCAGCAAACAGTGGCGCTTGCGACTGCAACTGTTGCAACAGCAAAAACAAGAGCAACTGCAGCTACTGCTTCAAGTAAATTCTAAAAGACAAGTCTAACACAGTAACCAACTGCAACCACCGCCAAACACTTCAAATTCTTTACGCTGTCAGTGCTGCCAGATACGGCAGAGTTGCCAGAGTTGCCAGATACGCCAGTGTTGCCAGAGAGCTGTCCTTTGATAAACAACAACATCGCCGAACCACTATCTACAAAGCACGCAGAGGGAAATGAGATGAAGTGGTTTCAAGTGACCATAGATATGATTCTTGTGCTTTCATTTATATCAAGTAAGTATGTGAATGGGGATCAATATTCAGTTCAGAGCAACCGAATAGATATGAGTGAATCGTGAATTGTGAATGTGAAGAGTTTGTCAAGAAACTGTTTCAGGCGGAAAATAAAATTAATTTTTTTTTTTCGACTTTCAAAATGATCAAACATATAACTTGATTGTATTATGATACTATTAACGATTTACCTTAGGTCCTATAATTCTTAGATAATAATTATTTTAAATCATTATGTTAATATCGATCACATACCTAGGTTAATTTCAATGCTTGGACTGTTTCTATAGCAAAACAAATGTAGAACAGTAAGGGTTTCGATGAAAGAAAACAAAAAGACAGAATGTCTTCATTTGTCCTTTAAAGTTTTACCAAAGTTTTACGAATTTGCATGTAAGTAAAAGTTTAAAAATGGAAAAAAAGCAGAAACCCCGATTTATTCAATGTACGAATTATTTATTTTATTCAAATAATAAAATATCCATTTTACTACAGACAATTAAATCATTTAGTGGTATTTCTATGTTTTTAAAACTTTTACAACAATTTAATGAATAAATAATATTAAAATGAAAAGCTTATTGTAACTAATATGAAATGCATTTGTAAGTTGATCCCATTTTGCGATTAACTTATATAATGTATACAGACGTACAGGAGCTATACACGATATTTTAAATTTTATTTTACATAAAGGTTCGTCCCGTTTCAGTTATCAACAGATTGTGTTTGCGAGCCCAAGCCAAGCACGAACTCAACTGTCATTAAATAGCTTCTCAGCTATATATGGTGCCTATTAGTTTCCTAAACCAAGTTCAATGGAAAACATGAGCTTTAAATTTGCCGTTTTCCATATTTAATTGAAAGATTTTCACTAAGTTTACGGTAAACTGAAGATCGTATAATCTCCTTTAATTACAAGCTATTTGAATTATTATTTAAACATTTTTTATTATAATAAATAATATTTTGCATTTAAAGTTGCTTAAAGTGCTCCTCTAATCAGTTTGAAAACTATAACCATGTAAATGCCTTCAAAGTGCAAACTCCTTGGCCCTAGGACTTTAGTTGATGTTCATTTCATTTTTATTAGCGATACGTTTCTTTAAGTCCTTTTGTCATTTATAGACTTGTCTATTATTTTCTACGCCAAACAATTGAACAACAATTGGCAAAGGTAGCACATCATCCAAAGCAGTCGTCTCTACAACCATTATCTGCATTCACAGCAACGGAGCCAACGGAGACAACTGGGCCAAGTGACCACAGTTCAGTCAGACTGCAACACACGGCGTCCAGTGCTGCCAGAATGTCGCCAGTGTCGCGGACAATCTGGCTAAGCCCTAAGCTGTTGTCTACGAGCCATTCTGCGTGAGCGTTGTTCAACGATTTGATACCAAAATTGAATTTCATTTTTACGCGAATTCCCGTGTGTTCGTGCTGAAGGACAAAGGCTAAAGTTTGCGGCATTTAATGACGTAGCACATGCCAATCTTTGCTCATAAAAAAGTTTTTGCTGTTTCTCTGTGAGGGTGTAAGCGGGCGGATATTGGCTATATAGAGGTAGTTTTTCTTCTTATTTTATTTTTTTGTTTTTTTTTTTTTTTAAATTTAGTCAGGCAATTGAATAAATATGCTTATCAATTGTATAGGAATGTTGAACATATATAAAAAGGTCGCTAAATGCTAAAGCTTTGGGTCGAAATATTTCGAGACTTTGGCTAGTACACTTAATTATGCAATTAGGAGCACATTAACAGTGCATGACACCTGCATTCATTAAGCAAAGTAATGGTATGGGCGTTCACTAGGTACAAGGACAGAGTGCATAGTTCAACCCAAACTATTCCAATGTGATGGCATGCCTCTTTCCATTACCCTGTAGTGTGTCGCATTACAGCGAAAGGTAGCAACAAAACCAAAAGAAGAAAATTTTAGAGCACAGCAAATGCATTGCTCGATCTTCAAATACCCTACCGGATCTATTTACCATAAAAGAGAAAACTTTAATTAAATAATTGCGCCTGTTACTGCACAAATTCGGCAGTTTTTATATACTATACATATATTTTGTATATTTTAAGTACAAACGGAGCTGCTGATACTCTGAGAAGGTCTACTCCTTGTCTGTAGTCGTAGTAATCCTTGTAATAAGCGATTTAAAATCAAAATTGCCGGAACTGAGGAGTCCTGTACCACCCGTTTTCAAATGTAACCGCCTTTACAAAACTGTTCGAAATGTTTGTGTCCAGCATAAAAAGCATTTATTGCTTAAGAATCAAATGTTTTTTTCTCGTTTGACGATACTTGTAGATTTATCTAAGCTTTATGTTGAATATTAAATAGTATATATTACATTTTTTTGTTATTCTTTCATTTTTATATTTAATTTTTTTCAGTTTTTACTTAAAAGAAGAAATCCTCTGTTTTCTAAAAGTTATCAGTAACCTTAGTATAATCTAGCTGGGCTAGATATTGATGTTAAGAGAAATAAGTTGTATTCTGAAGTGTCCTTTGATATTACATACTCTTCAGAAAAGATGATTTTCCATTCTATTCCGAAACCTTTCAATTGTCTTTAAATTATTTTTATCATATTTTAGCAAATTGTTATAGGTATGTAGGTTCTTAAAGTACAAATACTAATTGGCTACCCCTACTCATTGTATTAGTAAAAATCTATAGAGTGGATAAAGAGAGAGTGAACATAAATCGGGAAATTTTCTTTCATTCCATATAGACAGTATTTGGCTGTAATTTGGAAGTTGCCTTGTGCCTTATGCTCCGACGCTGCCTAAAACAAGCATCGCATTTCTTGCGACTCAAAATTCCATTCCCAACTCCCGAGCCCCGCCGGGGTTTGTTGTGCCGCACATGCGTTGCCCTCAACAAACACACAGCAATACATTTCTTCATGTCATCATTTTGGCCTGCTGTGGTAGACAACGCTGCAGTTACAGCAGCAAACTTAAATAAATGCCTCACACAGATACAGATAACCACACACACACACACACACACACACTTATTCATATATGTATCTATGTATGCGTATATATGTCTATAGCAGAATGATTCTGTGTGTGTACAAAGACAGACAGAGAGAGATGGATAGAGAGAGAGACAGAGGCAGAGAGAGAGAGAGAGAGAGAGAGGAATAGATTGTGTGTAGGTGACTGCGTTTGCAGTAGAGATAGAGCAAAAGAGGCAAACGGCTGCTAATATAATGGAAGTTAGTGCAGCTATGACGCCATCAACGATGGCTGCCACGCTCCAGTTTGCTCTTTGTGGCCATTAAATGAGCTACACATCCACATTCTTACGCATGCACATTCGCGCTAAAAGTATTACTTGCGCACTCTTCCCGCTTTAATGCATTTTTCAGCACTTTCCACTCCTGCAACTATTTCTTTGAATTTTAAGTACTTTCTCTATGGTATTATTCTGGAGACTTTACTGCTACTACACCGAAAAAATGTTTGAAAACGTTGCATTGCAAATCCCGGGGCATAAAAATTAACAATAAATGTGTACGCAAGGTCAAAAATTAACCGTGCTTAAACTTTTACATTTTTACGGCATCCGCGCATTTGGACTTTTTAAAAAGTTCTGTTGACAGCTAATGAGGACAAAAACAAAAACAATTATTTCAATAAAGTCAAGGTGTTGAAACGTGATGACGTGAGGAGATGTTTCCGAAAAGTCTAATTCCTCACTATCAAACACTATCACTGGAATCTACGTGTTCATATAGACGGTCAGACTGGCATGGGTATATTAACTTCGTTAGTTACCCGGAACATACTTTACGTAATGTTGGGAGGTCGCTGACCTTTTGCTTCTGTGTATTTCGGCTTGGTCATTACACATCGCACAGCTCAGGGTATAATTATAGTTAAATAAAAATGGAAATAAAAATTAAAATGAAAGAGAATTTTCTAATTATTTGTATTTTTCAAATTCTAAAATTTTGAATACTTAAAAACTAATATAAATGTTATTAATTGTTAGAAATTTTAGAAAATTTATACTTTAAACCTAATTTCAAAAATTCAGACAACCAACTATATGAGTATTTCTTTGTTAAAACAACAAACCAGTTCAACATTTACATCGTTCATTTACCATTTGATTATTAATTACATATACTCCTGCATATTATTATTGACATCTTTAACTATTACTTATTCATGTAGCATCTAAGGTTTTAACATATTTGAAATTTTCTGTGAATTACAAAAACTAAAATGATCCCATTCGGGAGAGTAAATATTTGTGCAAAAATTATAACTCTAAAAATTTTTAATATTAGAATTTAAAAATTTAAAGCTGTAAACATTTTCTATTCGTTTTCCTACAGTGTTCTTTCTTTCTTATTGTTAGAGACATTTGGTCATACTTGCCGTAATGTAATTGAGAATTCTTTACCGCTTTTAGAGCATTTTTACGGCGCTAATACAGTATCGTTAAGTACTAGGGCACTAGGGCATTCTCTAACAACAAATGGGAATGAGAGTAAGGCGAATTCGAGGCGTTTTCGACACGCCCATTATTGCAATGTGACAATTTTCGTCCTTGCAACATACTTACTTCCATCCGGACCACCGCAGTCCCCAAAGTTGCTTTGTCTGGCTGTACGTTGCGTTTCATGAGCGACACAGATGTTGCTGTTATATTTGGGTCACAGTTGCAATATATAAGGAGACTAACAGTTGCGGAGCGGAGAAGAGAAATTCACGGAGAAGAGAACTGACAAATTGTTGTATGCGTCGCAACGCATTATCAGTCCGCACAATGGTACCAAAATCAAATTTATTGTCAAGAAAAAAAAAAATAAGTGAAAAAAAATGTTTTTTCTATTTTTGGAAATTATAATGGGAATAATGCAAGCAATTTATTAACTTATTTGTTTATAACGTAAAGAGTAATATATTTATAACATGCAAGAATTGTGACATCGATAATGAGTCTTTCTCAGTTCGAAATGCCCATGAATTATTGTTGTTGTTGTTATTAAGGGAACTATGGATATATTTAAGAGTATTTTCAATCAAGAGTACTTTCAATAAAAAAGGTATAGGTTATTATATCCAGCAAAGGATATAAAAAAAATACAAATAAATGTATTACTCGCTCCAAAGTCGGAGCATGGGGATGTCTGCATTAGTAGCTTTTCTAAAAAAAAAAAGAAACAGGGACCTGCAGTTTTTAGCCGCATCCGAACGGCAATGTCACTGCACATTGATGATTTTGAATTGTGTCACAACTTGTTTTTCGGCAGTCGCCTGGGAGCTTGTTTTTTAGCTATGACTGTCCCATATGCATCTTTTTTTCTGACATGAAGACATCGAAGTAGAAACTTCCGTTAATGAGTGCCACAGAAATTGAGTTCATTTCGATTGCCATCATATTTTGTTGCATAAATTCCAATTTCAAAACTCATTATTTACAATGTTACTACCCACTGCAGCAAGACGTGGAGACTGAAGGCAGAGTGTGAAGAAGATGATCTTTCTTCGAGAAAGAAGGTTAGTCCCTAATGCGCAACTGGTCTCGGTCCTGCACTACAACTCGCTCGGTCATGTACTTGCTTCCCATTTTGAATGAAGTGCTGAGCGACTAGCCAAGTGGCTGGTTTGACTGCTGCACTGGCTGACTTTTTTCCTTTTTTTGTATGTTTGTCTGGCTAGTTGCCACGCCCCACTGCGGCGCAAGAGGCACAGCGAGGCATTTGAAATTTGAGTCCGAAATTGTTAAAAAGAAGTAAGAACTAAATATATACTATTTAATATAATATACAAAACAGAATGCAACTAAAACAAAAAGTGATTTTCACATTGATTGTGATAGAATTCGAAGCACTAAAGTTTTAAATTCTTCTATGCGAGAGTACGCCTGTTCGGTCTATTCAAAAATTCTATATATACCCCTCAAAACATTCTATGCGTAGGCAGGATACGATAACAGAGTTGATGCCAAAAAGAAGCAGCTTAGAAACGGCGTAGAAGGAATTACGCTGCAACGGAAGTATGACAAACCGCCAAGGAAAGCGCCAAGTACGACAATGGCAACGAGAGGCAGCAAAGTGACTTAAAGCGGAAATAGCATGAAGGCAAGAAAATTAAGACTGAATATAAAAATGAGCTGTGTGAAAATGCAGTTTCCAAAGCTTTGGTGATGATGCGGCATCGGGGTGGAAAACATGCGGGGACAGTGTTGCTGCACCTAGGCGTCGCTTTTCCTGTCGCTAAAAATTTTCTTTTATCTTTAACTTGAGCATCCGCTTGTGCATCTGTGTGTGTGTGTGTGCGTGTGTGTGTGGGTGTGGGTGTGGGTGTGGGTGTGGGTGTGGGTGTGGGTGAGAGTGGGGGCGTTCTCGTATGTACCAAGGCTAGTTATGTTGCTTACTTAATTATTTTTTTTTTCCCGGTACACTATGCGCTATGGAAGATGAGTACGCAGTTAATGGAACAAAAAAAACACACACACACAAAAAGAAAGGATAAGAAATTTTCTGTTTTTGAGAGGAAAAAGTGACATATTGTTTGCAAAACAAACATTTTGGAAAAATGTTTGATTTAACAGTATTATACGTTTTTGGTTTATATAATTTTAACTTGATTCAAAATTAGAAAAAAAAATGTTTCATACAATACTAAAGTTAAAATATCAGGTAAAAGTTAGCTCATTATGTCAAGATTCTGATTAGGAGGAAGAGTAAGAGAAGAGAAAATAAACAATAACAATAGCGGATTGAATTATACTTAAATTAAGCTTAAAATCATACCATTTTGGAAGTTTGTTCATGTCAGCCGTTGCAATGACATGTAAATTTAACCTAAAACAAATGTACATATACCATATGTGTACGTAGGTTAGTTTAGGTTAGGCCGGCAGGCCCCCAGGGGAGGATCAGAGTGATCCTCAGTGGAACCGGAGTTTGTGGGCTGTAAGTCGTGGTCATGGATAAGTTAGTCATCCACTCTGCACGTGTGTTTCGCAAGAGTAAGCCTGCAGTTTTTCCATTGATAATTACAATATGTTTTCGGTAACAATAAGTAATTGGTATAGAGGGCTTGGCATTACAATGGCCCTTCCCTTTGCAAGGGGACATTATTATTTTAATTAAGTTAATATTATTCAATATAGACTATAGGTTTTACTTAAAAATAGTTATATATTATTATGTCACCTAACTCTGTTGGGAATTTGCGTGTAAGTCTTCTTGATTGAAGTTCCATGTAGGTCATTTTGTTGCTGAGCTGGGTTTGTGACAACTATCACTATAGGCTGGTTGTAATTCGCTGCTAATGGCACATTTTCTGACAATGCATCTGCATAGGTTGGTGCAGGGAAAGTCAATTTCTTGACATTAGGATTTGGTTGGTGATCTGTAGTTGGTAATGTCGTAGCTGGAAGTTCTTTTTTGCGTAGGATGATCCTTTATAATTCACTGTATGGTTTTGGTGGCTTAAGATGTTACATCTGGCTGTATCGTGTTTCCAGCGCATTTAACACAAACTACGTCTTTTCTACAGTAGTTTTTTGCGTATCCGTATTTTTAACAGTTTGTGCATTGAAGAATTGTTCTCTTTTAATGTGATGTTGTGTGCTTTAGTCATCTCTTCTGAGGAGAGAATACTGTTATACTAGTTCATTGCTATCTGGGTATCATAGCTATCGCTGGGATTTGAACAGAACTACCATTAGATAAAGAGCATGTTTTCGTCAAATTAATTTCCTTGTACTGTACAAGCAGTTCCCACACAATCACAGGAAAGTGTAAATAACGAAATGTAAAATGCCAATAATAAAAGCTCACTCTACTTTACGTCTTATATATAGTTTTGAAGATTGTTTTCAATTTTTTTCTTTGTATTGCGGGTATCTTGCACAATCAATTTGATTGCATAAACAAAGTTTTGGTTGGTGACTGCAACTGAGTGTGGATGGACCAACTATATCCTCATTGAACCATGTAAGTTGACCCATTTGTCATTCTGATGCCTACTTTGCGACAACCACAAGGTACGCGGCATGTTGAACGAACGGTATAAACAAATCAATTTATCATTAAACATTATCAGGTAACGTGCACATAAATGGCATACTTTGCTACTTAAAGGAGTCTCCATACTCTAAACCTCAAGTTTTGTTCTCACCCCCCCTTCTATCACTACCCCATACTAATCAAGCGTTGGATGCCGTTGAGTGACTGGTGATAACGGATAACTGACTGACAGACTGGATGGCCGGATGCGTGAGTGACAGGTGAATGGTTGGAAGCAGGCAAGCATAAATGTGTGAGCACACACTCAGTGCAATTTTGTGTCACACCAGCAAGCAAAAATATGCACATAGAGACGTACCATAAATTTGAATAGAAACTTGTATGTATCGATAAGAGGAAGATGGGACAGCTTGAAATATTGGGATCAAGAAAATTTTTGCGGATTTGAAAAAAAAAGAAAATACAAATGATATTTGAACATCCCCTTGTAAGATGTCTCCCAAAACCTCATAATTTTCTTATAATATAAGTTCAGTTTTCGCATATCCGTGTAGTGTGTCAACAGAGTTCTGTGGCTTTATTTCTTGAGAGTGGCAAACCCATGGTATGCAGACTTGGATTTTGTTTGTTTTTCTCATTAAGTGATTATATCATTGTCATTCTGTTTTTATATATTGATAAGAAAAAAACATCAATAAGTAGATATAAATAAGAAAACATTCCATGAAAATAATTTATTTTCAGTGTGAAAAGAGTTTCTTGACAAACTGTATGTAATACGTGTTACACGCACATGTATGTTTTGCATATAGGTATATAAATATTATATGTATATATTATATGTACAGTCGAGCCCGCATTTTGAGTGAATTGGTCGCATCCGCAGCAAATGCTGGCACTGCAGTGACACGAATTCGCAATTAAGTGATTTTTATGGTCGCGTATTTCAATTTTTCAATTTATTGCCAATCGAATGTTGCCTGCAACCATGCGAATATGTTGTACAATACTCTGGGGCGGGTTGGACCATGCGACATATTTTTTTTAGCATGAAACGATTTTATTTTTATGGCGCCCGTATTGGTGCTTGTACCATCAAGGTTTCTACGCAAACACTTCCGTATCCTATGCTAGCATTTGAGTTTGCATAAGCGTGTTACTTACATTTTTTTTTTGTTTTATCGGAACCTTGGTAGTACAACAACGCTATCAGCGTAGTCCTTCCGTTTCCCTATGTACTTGTCGCATGCACCTGAAAATTATGTTACACATCGCTAGATGGAGTAAGCTGCTTCGGTAACTTCCGCACCAGAAGTGTGTGCATGCTAAAAGTTTTTGATATTTTTCGAGTATCAATAATGGCGTGCTGCCGTCGCCCTGTGCTACTTTGCCAGAAACGCTGGGTAATGACTTTGCTGTGGTCGGGGCTCTTTCCCCCCCACTAGTGTGTATATGTGTGTGTGTGTTCATGAGTGGAATTTTACAAAATGTCTATTTAAGACATTTTCAGACTGCGCTGAAATATCACCGACTTTTTGCACTGTGCTAGTAAGTAACGTGACTCTTGTCCCACATATATGTAGCCCTCCGTCCATCAACAACACGCACGTAACGCATCTCGTCGTAATAAAATTTGGCAGCATTTCATATTGATGAAATAATTACCAATATGCTGCACACACACACACACACCAAGGACACTGTTAGGAGCGGTGAATGGAGCAAGGTGAAGCCAAAACGTATACGTAGGAAGCCGGAGGCGATAATACTGAATATGACTGAATATGATTCGAGCCTCAGCGAATTTGGCAAACAAGTCCGTAAAATAAGAAGAACGCAGGAAGGGGAACTGCTGATTGGGGTAGAGAGTAAATCGGCGGCAAGCGGAATGGACGAGGCTACGACTGCTGATGAACTTCTCAGTTGCCTGACCTCACAGTTCCAGGGCATACTGTTAAAACCAGAGCATGTCCGAGGCCTCCGCTGAATGCGTGATGGTACGCAGATAGCCACTGTGTTGCTCCATACGAACGACGCCACGGCAGTCATCAATAGAGGCACAGTAATCGTTGGCTGGTCTAAGTGCCGCATCACCTTAGATGCACGGCCCACGAGATGCTACAAGCAGCTAACTGCAAGGCGAACCAGGCAAGGCTCGATATAGCCATTATTTGCGAGCCATTCAAAATAAAGAAGGGCAATGGCTGAATCACCAGTCACTGCGGCAAAGCTGCCATCTGTCAACGAGTACACTTCGTTTGGATATTTCCAAAGTTGTAAAAATTATGCATTCGGTATTAATGGAATCACCGTGGGGTGCAGAATGGAGGAGCCTGCATACTAGCGAAGCTGACTCACTCCACGGGGTACCCCTTACTATTGGAGGACTCCTGCGTCCACTGGAGCTGAAAAAACAGTGTTTACACGCAAGACGCCTTTGACAAAGAGCTAGAGGAATTGCACTTCCGCCTTCACGAGCTTCGGTATGCTAAGAGAGCACTAAAGCGGGCCATCAAGGTCAGTAAGGCCAACAAATGCTTCAGCAAACTAAACAGGAACGCAGACGGCAACCCTTGGGGCACTGCCTATAAGGTAGTCACCAAGAAAATCCAAAGCAAGACAAGAAAGAAGCGAAGCCAGCGATCGATGGAACCCCACGCTATCTGCAGAGGATAATCGGAGTGTGACAACAATAGGAAAATGGACCGATCGACTTATACCCAGAGTCGAGGATTGATGTAACCGCAGCGAAGGAGAACTAAATTTCCACCTAACGCAGTTTCTCAGTGGGTATGGAGGGTACATGAGATACCTGTATAAGTTCAGACATGAAACGACTCTATTCTGTCCGGAGTGCCCAACTGAAAAAGAGGACCCGGAGCATCTCGTGTATGACTCCCCGCGGTACTCGACAGGACCAACAAACATACCGCCACCAACAGAGGTAATGGGGCGTATGATGGAGGCAGAGGAAAATTGGAAAAATGTGTGTTCACTCATAATAAGCATCCATAGTGCTCTGGAAAGATGCGAATAAAAAAGGCGGATGATGACGGAGATCGCGTAGGAAGGCTTCCCATCTCCGCGAAGTAATATTAAGCGTTGATCCCGCAGGGATGGTGGTGTGCTGTATTGGGGGTAGTTTTAGTACGTAGGGGACGACATTGTTCTCGAATCATCATTAGATCTCCACCTCCCTGGCGCAAACCAATAAGAAAAAAACACACACTCACACACACACAAATTGATAGATAGTCAAAAGCATTGGCAACTTATGTATGCGCCGTTCCAGGAGCAGAACTATCTTTCGTAGTGGTTAGGAGCTTGCAATCTTCATTGTGGTCATTGCTCTTGTTTTTGACGTATAACCATAAAAAAATAAAAATAAGGATCATGATATTTGAGAACTATTGTGTATGTCACTTCGATCTGCACAACTTGACTTTCTATACGTTGTACAATATATTTCTGTTTTCTGTTATTTACTATTATTTATTTAACTGTTTGCGCAAATTAAATAGTCAGTTTTAATTATGTAAATATTTTGCACAATGTTACCGACTGCGCCATCTAAATATTCCTAATATGAAGTTTAAATTATCTCTGCATGTCTGCAGATCGATTTTGACTGTTACGGATTTGACATCCAATTTTAACTACTTCTTCGCAGTCTGAAACCGAACTATCTACTACCTACTCACAATATTTGATGCGATCATAAAAGAAACCTCGACTGCTTGTTTTTAACTTTATAAGGCGATGTTATAGCTATGATCGCAGTTCACATTTTACTGATTTTCTTACCTTATTCCCTTTGTTTACAATATGTTGGATCGATCCGTTATTGGAATTTAATTAGTAAACATATTTACAATTATGATTATTCTAGAGTTATTTGTTTTGCAAATTATTGTATTTCATGGTGGAGGCGGTGATTATGTCACTAAATAGTAAATAAGTAAAAAAATTCTTAAGTTACAGTCGGGTGCGTATGAATTTGGTTCCAAAATCAATCAAACAAATTATTTTTTATATGATTTGCCGTAGACGTACTATCGATTTTGATCCAATTTAACATGATTTTGGTAAGAATAAATAAATGAAAGCGAAATATTTACATTAAAAGGGCTATGCCCATGCCAGACCAATTAACACTAGTGTCAAAAAAAAAATTGATTCTCTCAATACTAAGTTTTTTCTTTTTTTTTTAATCTGCGATCCTATACAGGATGTAAGCGATCATATGAAATTTATTAAAAATCAAAATTACATGTTGCATTACATTTACATTTTTTGTTTTTCATTAATTAATTAATGTTTGCAACTAAGTTGAAGTACTCCTCTCTGTTGGTAGTGAGGTGAACAAGATCTTCAGCTCTTCTTATTCCAGTCCATTCTCTGATGTCGCGTAGCCAAGAAAGTTGCTTCCTACCAATGCCGCGTCTGCCCTCAATTTTACCTTCCATAATGAGTTGATCTTATTAATTGTTTGAAGCATATTTTGAAGTCCCAATTATAAGCAAATTACAATACGGACCAGACAGGCCTCACTTGCTGTTGCAGTTAAAATGAGTCTCATCTTAGAAGAACAAAAATTTTACCTATCGTTCTGCCTCAAAGTGTGAGATTGTGTTCGCTGAAAGCAAAGCCGCATATGAAGAAATATCGATTTTTGTATGGTTATTCTACGACATTGGTCAAATATTATGCTGTAAAAATTATATTTTTCACCTACAAAAACATTAAAAGGTTCTTTTTTCTATGTGTAGCACATAAGATTTAAAAAAGATAGCGGCAAGTTCTGTAAAACCGAGCTTAAGAAATATTGGACGAATGTTGATGCTAGTGCCAAATCACATTATATTGGCATTGATATGACGGCGAGCTGTGTTCCATTTCCTTCGAGACGATCACATTTCATCATTAAACTTAAATGACCAAAACAACTGCTAAATATGTTATTTATCCTTACACGCTCGCTTATGTGTAAAACTTGCTTTTTTCCTTTTTTTTCCGTATTTTTCTTTTTTTACTATCTTGCAACGAATAAACATCGTCAGTATATGTATTTTCCATGCATCATGACAGTGGGACAAGTGAAATATTTTTTCGCTTTCACCCTCGCAATATTATGATTGTTGTTATTGTTGGTATAGCTGCCCTTTTCAGGTTACGTCGCTGCTCATGAAACGTGTTTTGTATTCCTAATGTGACAGTGCTAATTTTTTTTTTATTATTCGCAAAAGACTTGCATCTACCTCCAGGTAGATGACTTGTGCACGATTCGTGGCCCTCCGAGGTGGGACAAGCCTACGTACCTAAAAAAAAAACCACCGTAAGCACTCTAATCCTTTGTTCGTCGTTCCCCGGGACTGACAGTCAAGGTATTTCATCGGTGAGCAGGATATGCTGCCAGGACGCACTCCCATATAGTGCACAACTTAACATAGTCAGAGCCTCTACCAGCCTTGAAGTAAGTCAGCTCCTTTCTGTCGATCGATATTACTATGTCTATTTTGAACAGTGTGGTTAGTAGGCAGGCTCCTCTGGGGTTCGTTTCCTTGCTTCCCTATTGTACAGGGAAGTCTCCCGCTATTACTAGCGGGGCTTTCCCCTGGCATCGTCCGCGATCGCTTCCAGCATCGCATGGAACTGAGTTAATGTCCAGCTTGGGGGCACATAGCAGCTATAAATGGTGATTCCAACGTTCATTTTTGTAATTCAAGCTCCCTCCTGAACAATGGGCAACTTGGGCGTGTCCTTACAGAAGATGAGAAGTGGCACCCACTTGCAAACTTTTGCAATGTACTCTTTTTCGCCACACCGTCTGCATAGGTCAGACCTCTCTGTTTCGCTTTTGCACTGCCACAATGGGTGACCAAACTCTAGGCATTTGAAGCATTTTCTGACTGGTATGCGTTCACGGAGTATACAGCTGACCCAGCCTATTTAAATCTTGCCTATTTGTAGCGCTTTTTCGCATATTCCACCGAAATTTGGATAGACGCTGATTGCGTACTACCGTACGCTGGTCGTAGCATTATATCCCCCATCGGGAAATTGGGGATTTTAATTTCCCTCCACATGTGTGTGTATGACTTACAGCTACCTTCAGATAGATGACTTGTGCGTAATTCGTGGCCCTCCGACGTGGAACATGCCGTCCTAAAAAAGAAAACCACAGTAAGCTCTCTAGTCCTTTGTTTGTCGCTCTCCGGGACTGTCAGTCAAGGTATTTCATCGGTGAGCAGGATATGGTGCCAGGAGTTAGATATTTATCCATCACATGGGGATGGTTATTACCATACTAACTTCCTAAAGACTTACAATGATAGTATGCGCCTGGTCCCAAATCTGCTTGTCCGCCATCATAGCGTCTATCATGCTTCTTGGGTTGAGCAGGGCACTGCCCAATCTCTCCAGTTGTGCCCTCTCCGCCACGAATCTAGAACAGTAGAGAAGAAATTGCTCCGCTGTCTCTACCTCTCCTGTAAAGTAGACACATTGTCGTGAGGCTACATGGAGGAACTTTTGGTGGTACCCCGGAAAGCAGCCATGGTTCGTAAGGAACTGGGTCAGGTGTTAGTCCAGGACATATACAGGTTTTCCTTATCACTTGAAATTCACAGTTCCAAATCGTATGTATTCGAATGGTCCGCTGCATATGTGCACTTCTTAAAAAAAAATATCATTGCATTCAATATTAAATTATATTGATTTAAAATAAATGTGTAAAATATTCAATTTGCATTTACCATTGGGGCTCGGATTACTTTGCTGCTTCATTGGTATGTTTCTGTTAAAGAACTTTTGTTAACACAAATTCCACGACATACTTCTTGAATCGCAATCTGGATTGATTTGATACTGCTTGATCTTAATTTCAAGACTCCTCTTCGACCACAGGTATCGCTCTTAGATTCACTCAACGACGTCATTGTATAATTTTTTTTACTGGGTTTACTGGTTTTGCTATGTGCGCCTATGGGAAAAAGTTAGCCCAGATAACATTTCTGACAATTCCAATTTACTTAATTTTATTTTGCAACGCATTAGGTATCCCTTTATATTTTATGCAACGTTGAGCAAAGTTAATCAAGGGTTAAAGTCACCAAGATGAAAAGTTTCTTGAAAATTGTGCCCAAAAATAATAGATTTTAGTGCAAAGAGACAACAAGGTACTATTAAAACTTAATAATCTAGATGGCAACACTTGCTAAAAAACAATTAAAAATCAACATAGTTTCTATAAATATGAGTATCAGAACTTGGGCAATGACAGAAGATTGTGTGTCAAAGGCAATAAGAGCTTATCCAAAAGGGAATCCCTCTAATAATCTTACCTAATAGAAAACTAAAACTATAGTCGAATTTTTAAGGAATTTTATGATTAATGTCATTTCTTAGTTAAGTATTAAAACAAAATAATAATCATCTGATGGATGATAAAATATACGAAACATGAGTTGACGCAAGATTTTTTAAGTTAGATTGAAAGATTCCTATTAGTATAGAAAAACTTTAAAATTCACGAAACAATATTTTCAAAAATTCCATACCAATTGTATCAGAAAATAATACATATACATGTATTCGATATATATATATTGAATGGATTTTTTTAAAGTAATCGTAAAAAGAATATATTGTACTTATTATTAAATGAAGATTATAACGGTTATACTTAATCTTTAAATATTTTTATAATTTTAAGGAAAAATTGTATATTATATCAAATTAATTTGAAACTTAAAAAAAAAATGTTGTTTGGCTTGTTAAATATCGTTCAAAACAGATCAGGCAATTCAGGTCCTAAGAAAGTCTTAACTATATGGGCACTTAGTCAACTGTAGAAAATTTAATGTTTTAAACAAAAATAAAGAAGAGATATACGCTCTTTTAATCAGTTAAACAAATTATTATTATTATTTTTATTTATATTTTAATTGATATATTTCAATAAGTTATAAATATGTTCAAAAAAAAATGGCACAACATAGAAGCAAATATATTTGAATTTTTTTTTGTCTAAAACTGCGAATTGTTTTTATTATTATTTTTTGCAAAAACATTTGAATTATAAACTCTATTTATTACTCCAAAAAATACTGTATTTTTTAACAATTCAAGAAGATCCCTATAGTTAGCTTAGCCTTTAAAACGTAATGGTTCAATCTAGACTCCTGCTCATTACGTTTGTAAATCAATACAAAAAAAATTGAATTTTTATACCTTATATATATATATATATATATATATATATATATATATTTATATATCGTAACATCGTAACATTATGCATACGCCTAGTTGGCAAGTGTGAAATAAATTTGTCAAATAAAAAACTTTTTTCTGTATTGGGTTCGATTGCGTGCAGGGTATTCCGGTGCCGTAGAATCCTATACTTTTTGTGTATAAAGTTTTCCTCCTCGTCTGCCGTTGCTGGTGTGTGTCCATTCTATCTTTCTCACATCTTGTTACCATTCTGCATTGCTAACAACTAGTAAACATGCAACAACAACACTGAAATCAAGTCGTTCTCTTTTACCATCTCTTGGCCTTGTCGGTAAGTTGGCCTTAAATGTTGTTGCTGCTCCTTTTATTCTTATTGTTCTCATTGAATTTATGGCGTTGTTTACACAAAAATTGCATTGCATTGCAGTTGAGTAAACAATAAACGAATACCAAGCAGATGATAGTGCAAGCAAAAAATATATCTTACAGGACAAAAAAAAAAAAAACAATTTGGCAACTTGAATCAAAATAACTAAATTTTTGTTACAAAAAGTTCAACGATTTCGAATTAACTTAATGGAACATGACCTTACGCCGTAGGTCCATCAATTATATATAAGAATAGACAGAAGCAATTATAAGCCTTATGTCGAAAAATGTGCCGAAATCGAGTGCGCTGGTACTATAATCAAGTTTATTTTTAATCTTTTTTTTCCTAATTTGTTACCATGCTACCTTATTAAGAAGGGATGGATTCTCGAGATGGGGTTTAATGAATGATGTTTGAAGAATGGTCAAACTTATACTAATTAAATGAGTCAATATGAGTAGAGTATAATACTGAGTGAAAATATGAATTTAACTAGAATAAAGACAAAATTGTACTGAATTTGCCCGAACAATTATTTAAAGTTAGTTTTATACTTTTTTTTTTTGTCATACGTAATGCTGTTATTATATTATTAAAAGGTAATAGACAGGAAACCTTTATACTTAATATATTTTATTAAACGCTACAAGGTGATTATTAAAAGAGGAGGAGTGACGAAAAAGCTCCAGATGAAATTGAAACGAATTTGTAACAAATTTATTTGTCTTGCAACTTGATGCGTAGAAATGGCTAAGTTTTCAGATTATGCTTCGTAATTTACAATCTATTTGTAGTCAATCAAAAAAAAAAAAAGTTTCACATTTGAAAGTGTTTGATTTCTTCCAGGCACTAAACTCATTGTTTAGGAACACAGTTGTCTCATATTAAATCCTATCAAAAAATTAAAAAAAAAAATGATTTTCCTATATACATACATTTGAACCCTGAACCCATAATTATAAAAGGTGCTCTTTTTTGTAGGTTCAGCTTTACGAATTAAATATCCATGGGCAGCGGTAGCTCTCCTCTGAATCAGCTGTGCATTTGCCTTGCACTGGCATAGCTATCAAAAATACACTTTTTGCCTAAACGAATAGCAATTAATAGAACATACCATTGAAACGGTGAGCAAAGTCAATGGGAATAATTTTTTGTATCTTAACAAATATTTATCTTTATGATTATATCTATTTGGGGAAGAAACGCCTTATTACTTAATTTTACGCAGCAACTTAGCTATTAACGTATATTTTTTGAATATTCGCCCATCCGGCAACTCATTATTGCAACTCGGCGAATAACATATGATTTTACATATTCGCCCATCCGGCAACTCATCATTGCAACACTGTAATTAACATATGTTATTGCACATTCGCCCTTCTGGCAACTTCATATCACACACTCTCAAAAGCTCATAGTTTTGAGTGTTCTTGTAAAACGATCAAGCAAGCAAGTCGCACGAAGCGCAACATGAAGACCAAACAAAAGAAGACACAGCGTGTCCATTAATTGGGATTGGGCCACAGCACTTGAGCGCCATTGGATTGGTAACTCCCCTCCGAGGACGTTCGGAACAATATCGTTCTTAGCTTTTATACAAAATCTAATAAATAATAATAAAGATGGTATGAGAAATTGTTCTTAAGGTGAATCAACAAATTTTTTGATTAGCTCAAAACCCAAAATAAAACAATGTTGCCATAAAATATAATTTTTTTACCAACTTTATAATGTTAGCAATGGGTGCATAGTACCATCAGGTGCAGAATTTTCTATCTTAAATTCGAGTTATGAAGACTTTTGTGTAGTTCACGCAATTTGGGTATAACGTCTGCGATACTTGGCCAAGTTTTGTGGCGTTGTTCACTGACCCACTGCTAATAATTTGCGTGGAATTGGCCAGGATATTGATGCTCAATCAAGTACAAGTGATTGTTGCCTTGGCAGAGTTTATTAAAACCGATGTGGCTGCCATGCTGTATACGTAACGCGTATTAATTAATGCGCATGAGTGAGGCCTAATCTAATCACATTCAGTCGTAACTACAACAACGGAAATAACTATAGCAACAATAAATAGTGCGACAATAGCGATGTGATTTATAAAATCCTAATGAATAAACATACACTTTCTCCGAGGAAAGATTAGAAAATGAAGCGGAAAGAAGTTGAGATGATGCGATTGACGATTAGTACATATCCAATTATAGATTTTTTACTTCGATATAATTCTTTACCGAAACTAAAATCATTGTGTTCTCTTTTTGTATATTTGATTTTGTTCTCTAGCTAATTATGTTTTCTTTGCGTTTATACAGCGCAGTAATGGCATTCCAATATCCGAGAAATTGGGAAAGGCGATTTTTCACAGCGAAATAGGTTTTTAAAAGACTGTTTTATCGGTCTGTTACACTTTTCATTCTTATTGCGATAATTCCAGAGTGTAGAAAAAGTAGGATAAGATGGGAATCTGTTTTACCAGCATCTACAGCGTTGTCAAGCGAAACATTTACTCTTCCAGGGTCACTTAATCGTCATGTGCTAGGACTTGTGGGGTGCTATGTTTCAGCCGTGAACTGCGTGAAAAACGCTCTAAAACGGCTGAAATGAAAGGCAATTTAAAAAAAATGTAGACATCGATTTGATGATTTTAAGGTTCAAAAGTTATGTGGAAATATAAAATAAATCGCTTTTTTTATATTTTTTTTTTTTTTTTTTTTTTTTTCCTTATTATTCCGCTTGGGAACTTAGGGCCTCTACAAGAGCCATCCATCGAACCCTAATTTGCGCCGTCTGTTTTTAGCTCTGTCCCATGTTCGCCTGGGTCAATTCTTGGAGGAAGGATCGTCTCCAGGTCGCCTTAGGTCTGCCGATCCGTCAATTGCCTTGAGGATGGATGCCAGCTATCGCTATCTGCAGTTTCTCCATTTCTTCCTCGAACTGTGCTAATCTTGATGGTTCCTTTTAGGGTTCAAACGTTCCATTGTCCTATTCGTGATATTTTGCAAGTATTCATTTTAAATAATGAATTATCAACTAAATACACTTAAGCTGACAGTGTTTCGAGGCGCTTAGAGAACTTACAAAATCATTTACTGTAAAAAGTGTATTAAAATGAAACAAAATGCAATTAAATCATAAAACGTGCTTTGGGCTACTCTAATTGGAGTGTCAAGTTATACCACGCACACACACGCACACACACACCAAATCACACACGCACATGCATACATATATTCATTATTATTGCCTGTGACACACTCACGTACGCACACGTTGGCACATTAACCAAAGGCAGGTTGACAAGGAAGGCGCCAAAGGTCCGTTTAAGGTAACGTTTCCCTTGCGTGTACTATCCAGACACACACACACACAGTTGCTTAAAGTTATTACCTTTCGTTATATACTACACATCCACCCACGCACACACACATTAGTTTATACATACACACCCGTAAATATATATATATATGTATATATATGCCTACTGGATGATTTTACGCATGGAGCTGGTTAGTCTGGTAACTATGCAAATAACGACCAAAACACACATACACACACAAGAAGAGCCAAACCAAAATTAACCCCAGCTCTACGTTTGCTGCAATATATGATGTGGGCCATATGGTTGCCATTGATATCGGGAACACCGGCCGTTAATGATGCAGAAAGCAGTGGGCCGTATCGGAGTCTAGTTAACTCTGTACCCACAGAGATGCCACAATTCTCAAGCAAACTTAATAAAGTTTCCAAAAAATAATATTTTTTAATATAATATATCAAATTATTATTCGTGTCGATAGAGTGGTCAAAATAGTAATGCTTAGAGATAATTTTATGTGAATGTGGCATATTTTTTCGGTTATGAACTTCAATCCGTTATGACGGATATCATTTTAGACGTGAGCCATATCATATCCCAACAAAAATAGTCTAATGGCGCTAAATTATTGTGTGGTGGGGGCAGGGCGAAAGCAGCCAAGGGAAGACAACTGATTTGATGCACAATAAAAACGCTTGTAGCAATCTAAGCGCATTAAATTAGTGAACTGAATTGCTTGGTGAGGAAGGTTAATTGAAGTTGAATGCAGAGGACAGGCGGCGATCTGTCACCGCACATTGGCACAGACAATACATCACAAATGATAGCTGGCGAACCTTGACAATGGCATTGACCTTGGAAATAATAAATCAATTAAAAGGTTTCAACCACACAACAGAAGTAGAACTCATAGCTGGTTACTTCCCAAGAAAAAAAGGGCAAGCGACAGCCATCCGGGCACCCCGCCGGTTATCAAGTTTCATCGTTAATTAAGATAATTAACGGCCGGCAGGCAAGCTATTTAACTGCTTAACTGCCGGACATTTGGATAAATGAATTGGAAAAGAAAGTCCTGCAGAGAGTGACTGTCTAAGAGCTTAGCAAGCAGATTGAAACATATTTATCGGCATCATATTAATTATGGGGTCGCCCATTAATTGACAGTGCGCATACGCTGTGTTGAAGGGATTGGTGATAAGATCATGTGCAACGACTAGTATCTATTTGAGTTGACTTAACTATTCTTGACTTTGCTTTTTTTTTGCCTTAAACGATAAAAAATTTTGATTTTATAAAAGTCATTGTGATCGATTTCGTCTCTTTTGAACGGTCTATCCAATTCATTTCTTCAATTCGATTTTATCTTATCTTGATTCACCAAATCGAGCTTCTTTGACCAATCATGAACTATAAAAACCCAACGTTGTTCTTTGGCTACCCTATTTGGAAAAAAATGCTTACATTGTAAATCCAAGTTGCTGGCTAGCCCCAGATGTGTGAGACGGTGCACATCTAGAAAAAAATTCACCCATCGGCTAGGAATACGGATTAGTTTTATTTTATTTTTTCCTCGTTATCATTTATTACTTCATAATTTTACAATGTTTAACTGTTCCCATATATTAATAATAAATAAATAAATAAATATTTTTCAGGCAGCACAGCGAATCCGGATGCAAAACGTTTGTATGACGATCTGCTGAGCAACTACAATAAATTAGTACGACCCGTTGTGAATGTCACCGATGCCCTTACTGTACGCATCAAGCTAAAGCTATCCCAATTGATTGATGTCAACTTAAAGAATCAAATAATGACCACAAATCTGTGGGTGGAGCAATCCTGGTATGATTACAAGCTCAAATGGGAGCCCAAGGAATATGGCGGCGTCGAGATGTTGCATGTTCCCTCCGATCATATCTGGCGGCCGGATATTGTGCTTTACAACAAGTGAGTAACAGTAAAGCTATCAGGCCTATAAAACAATGAAATATCCTACCATTAATAATTCATCAGCTTTCAAAAAAAAATGGGCTAATAATTGGTATGATCATACGATCATATCAGGCCCTATGAATTAAATTTGTTTTGACTATATTTTGTTAGTCACAGACCGAGTAGCACATCAATCAGCCTCTATGTCCGTCAGAATAAATGGTACTTTTAAGTCAAGTTAAACTAAGTTAAATGTATTCACGATTCACTTTTCGTTCTCTTGTATTAATCGATAAGTTTTTTTTCCCCAATTTGGTAATTAACCAGATGCGACTTATTCGTTGAGTCCTTTAGTGGTCATTATTAGGATTAATAGTTTAATTCCACTTACTTACTCCACTTCATTGAAAACTTATTCCAAAATTGTGATTAGAAGTGGTACGTCGCCATTCAGTTCATATGAGTCCTTTTCTTCAATATTCCTGAAAAGTTTCAGTTGAGCGGTTTTCGACAACCTTCGTATGAAGACTTCCTAAAAATATGTCCAACCATGATGATAAATCGCTGATTAAACTTTAAGCCCTAAAGCAGCGCATTTGGATTTGCGAAAATTGATGTAATGTTAGCACTAGTTCTATAGCAGAAAACACAATTATAAAGTGTAGTCTACGTAGCATCTATCCAATATAATGGACAC
This sequence comes from Chymomyza procnemis, assembly GCA_035046065.1. NCBI lineage: Eukaryota > Metazoa > Arthropoda > Insecta > Diptera > Drosophilidae > Chymomyza > Chymomyza procnemis. Next base: position 618,703 of record JAWNOJ010000011.1, on the reverse strand, counting down.
CGAATTCCCTTCTTAAACGTTTTAGTCATTTACTTTGCAGTGACATCGTCGACGGTATTCGTATATCTGTATAATTCATAAATTCCTAATATATTCATAGCTTTCAATTCAATCCAATGCTTATTTTACTCCCAACAGCGCCGATGGCAACTTTGAGGTAACACTTGCCACCAAGGCAACCCTAAACTACACGGGCCGCGTGGAATGGCGCCCACCGGCCATATACAAAAGCTCTTGTGAAATCGATGTTGAATACTTTCCATTTGATGAGCAAACCTGCGTCATGAAATTCGGCAGTTGGACCTATGATGGATTTCAGGTATGCAGCATATATTTTTTTTCCCCTTTCCCTTGGCGCATACATACCCTCCCCAAGGACATGGGGCATGGTTTATAGCCCACTAAAGGCCTACTACGACTCATACTAGTCTATACATTCCATTACCATACACTTAAGTAATCGTAAAATGAAATTTGGCTCATCATTTTTTGCTTAGGCATAAAATTTCAGGACATTTTATGGGCATACCCAGCACAACATATCATGTACATAAAAATGTCACACAAGCATAAACAAATACGTCGCTCTCAGAGGCATGTAGGGCTTTGTGGTTGGGTTATAAGTCACAGCTTGGCACCTGGCGGCAATTGGCCAAAACCGGCAAAAGTGCAAACATCCACAAGCTCTGCTCTTTGCTTCCTGCTCATATAATGTGAAACCCGAATGCAACAAGCCGCAGTTAACTTGGTTCATTCCGGCTGTCAGCTTAGGTCGATGTTGTATGAGTGTGGGTGAGAGGGATGTGGTTGAGCTGCCTGCGGCTACTTTCATAGAGCCCACGACTTGGTAAGCTAATGAAGTGGCATTAGTCGTTCATTTTCGGCCATGGCAGGTCTGCTCCTACTGCTGCTGGCCATTGTTTGGCAACAATTAAACGAGACCGAACAATGATCCATTGTCCCAAATACATACACAATCACACGTACAAATTAGGACGGCCTGAAAAAAATTGGTTTGCACAAAAAGTCAACGAACCCTATGTGAATCCTATATCGATTGCAATAAAAGTGATAAACTGTTATCATTTGAGTAAAGTTAAAAAAAAAATTGCAATTTGGTTTTTAGCCGTTTTTATTTCTAATATTAGCATTCATTTCTTAATGATGAATGGTTATATTTTCATAAATAAACAAATTATCGTCCTACCATGTTTCCGCCAAAAGTTATTTGGCTTTAAAGTGAAAACATCGAAGTGTTTGAATATTTGCTGTGTTCACTGAATTAAAAAAAAATAAAAGCAAAACAAAACAAATACGGTAAATGAAAAAAAGTGAAACAATATTGATAATATATATTGGATGATAAAATAATTGAGAAATATTATTATTTTTTTGTTATTATAACGAAAACCAAAAAACAAAATTACATTTTCGGCTTCTTATTTTCATAAGAATGTACATAAGAAATACTCTGCGCTTTTTTTTTGCATAAAAATCATAAATAAGAACCACGAAAGATTGTATAACTGATGATACACCGGAAAGATTATTCTTTAAGAAGAACATCAGGACCAGGTTAGATGATGTATATAAATATTTAAAGAACAATATAACACGCATTCCCTATTATCTCATAACATAGTTTTATAATTTGTAAAATGTATATACATTTCAACCTAGGATGAGCGTGATAAGTATTCGTATCGATTGCAATTGTGTTAAGCAAGTAGTAATTAAGTGTTGAATAACGAAACAATGTATTATCAATATAAGGTCAAGCATTTGTAATAAAGCACTTCCGTTTTGACATGACACATCTTAAATGAAACTTGGCTTTCAATTACCGATCAATTTGGAACTGCTAATTATTGTATATATAGATATGACCGGTGTGGCAATTGCCATTTGAAATGATATTTTACATAAGCAAGTTAAACATGTAGACACTTAATCGAAAATGTTGGTACAAATATACCTTACAGGCGGCAGAAGCTTTAAAATATATTCATTTATTTCCATAATCTATCCAAAGGATCCAACTTCTATCTCTGCCAACTATAAAGCAAAGCCTTCCAACTTAGATCTGATTTCAACAAATGGTCTCAACCAAATTAAACGTACTAAAGTTAAAATTGAATTATCACCTGACCACCTGTACCAGTACTTATCAAATTTTCTTCAACACTCAACTCAGCGAATAAGAAATTCTTAGACTACTCAAAAAAAGATTGGAATATGCTTAAAAGACTTGTCAACAGCGGCCTTGAAACTAATTCATTACTACTCCATCACTGACAGGTAGATAAATTGCATATAGGTGGTCAGAAATGGAACTTAAATTTCCTCAAAATATTGTTGAGCTTTTCAAAATAAGGAATAAAACAAAAAGACAATGGATAAGAACTAGGCTTCCAGTTTTACTTGAATCACTTGAATCGAAAATTCATAACGAGGCCATTAAAAAGAAAAAAACAAATAATCCATGCTTACTTAATTATGACCAAGTTTACACAACTTGTGGCGACAAAGCAAATCTCCTGTGTAACCTTTTTGAATGAAAACACCTACTAAGACTACTACATCATGCTCTAACCCTAACACCATTGACTTTATCAATAGCTCCTTTCTAGATTTAGCGTCCTATGCTAACCAAAGTAATGATAAAAATAAAACTACAAATGAAGAAGAAGCTTACATCCTAAATGAGTTGAAAGCAAAAAAAGGTATTGGGCCTGTTGGATTACCAAATATATGCCTTAAAAATACTGTAAGTTTCTAACTTCATTCTTCAACGACTGCCTGTCAATTGGTTTTTCCCTCAAATTCGCAAACAGCAAAAATAAAACCCATTCGAAAACCTGTGCAGCCTTCGATACAGTCTGGCATGATGGTTTCATGAATAAGATAAAAGTCATTGGCACATCAATCTACTATGTCTTTCTATGTTAAAATAGATAGAATTAAATTAAGTAAACGAAAAATCTCTGAAGGTGTCCCCCAAGCGTCTGTGTTAGGCCCCACTCTGCACAATGTATACAAACACGATATACCCAATACCCAGAAAAAACATATGCCATATACTTTTCTAGAAGGAAAAAGCCATTCTATTTGATTTCTAATCAGTTAACTATTAATAATTTTTCAATAGAATGGGTTGACAACATCAAATACTTGGGAATAATTTTCGAGAAGCCAATATACATCATCAACAATCAATAAAATAAATTCACAGAAAATCTAAATTATCAAACTCCAATGAAATTATTCTAATGCAAACAATCTTCATACAACTAATGGATTATGGGCGTACAATTTGGAAAAACTGTGCCCAAGTCCGTTCAAATAAACTTCAAATATGCCAAAATAAACTATTAAAGCTTCTTTAAATCTACCTTGGCACACCAATACAAAATATCTTCATAAGATGGCAGGCATACCCACTTTACTGAATAAACTAAATTTAAATTAATTTATAGCTTCCTAATATTATTATATTTGGGGCATCAAATTTTGCATTTCATGTATTTATTCCAGTTTAATTTTACAAATGGAAATGTTTATATTATATATATCTCACTTTTTCCCTGTTGCCCTCACATAAACAGGCATGCACCCAAGGACGTCGAATCAAGTTAAATAACTGAACACTATATTGTCTTATAGTTTTTTTAGTGAACTTATATAATGGAATACATGGAATACATGGAATACATTGTTTAATCAATAAATTAAACTTAAAATTTTGGAAGAGTCAAAAAGTATTAAGTATAGAATCATTTCACAAAATTTTTGAATGACCATACCAGAAAAAAAATGGAGAAAATACCAAAAAATATAGATACAAGCTTTATTTCGCATCGAGTCAATTTCTTAAAGACTGGTTCTAGGTCTAGCTCAGACCTATATAAAATATATTAATGCTACTGATTGTTTAGTTTGGGGCTGGTTTGACTACGCCATTGTCCTAGAAACTGGCTACGCAACCTACATAGCGTAGGGTAACTTCTGTAAGCCGTATCATTTTAGACACATTAGGAATGTTAAAAGAGACGAAATTTGCCAAATAAAAAAATATGATGTCTCTTAAAATACCGAAAAATGGTTATAGTCAACAAATGATAGCGCAACGTAATTAGATTTCTCGAATATTCACGATGTATATCATCTATAATAATAGCTTTTGATTTATCGCAAAAAAAAGTGAAGTATATTCAGAAATTTTCCATTATTTTAAGATACCGCCGATCTCACAAATAAGTTACAAATATCAAAAATAGTTACGAACTTTGAATAATCACAGTTGAAACTTCGCAACATAACACGCCAAACAATGACTTTTCGAGCTACAAATATTATGAAATCTAAGTTTAAGATACATTTTTGATAACAAATTCATACAGTCCATCGATGAACTGACTGATGAATGCTAATTTTCGGAATCATCGACGAAAAAATTTTATTTTGAGTAACTGAAAATTTTGGTGGCGCAAAACAAGAGTCATCGTTTTAGCACATAAATCAACCACAATAATAGATATCAAGTGAGCATATAATAAAATTTTAATAAACTATTGTAGTTTGTGGCAGCCTCTGAAGGTGGTACTAACGTCACAGGCACTTGCCGGACACACAACTGTTGTCGGGGGAACTGACTCCCTCTCTCTCTGGCACCAAGTTTCAACTTCAATTGTAAAAACTCAAGCTGTCAGTCAGTTGGGGCACTGGTAGTAACTTGCCACTTGTCTGCTTCAGTCTTTGTGCCGCTTTGCAGCGCATGGGGCAGGGCCCGGTAACTGTCGGAAATATTTCAATAAATCGTACCTTCCTTATAGTGAAATTTCCGCTATCACTTCAAAATAACGAATTTCCTCTTCAACAGTTTCTGTTACAGTTAGAGTTATCGCTACAGTTGTACAATTATGTATATATAAACAGTTATACACTGAATACACGGCAAACAGCACCTGCTTGAGCAGCTTCACAACTCGAACATCTCATACACTTTCTGTGTCTGCTCACTGCTCACTACAGTTCAGAACTCGCTGCCAGCCTTCAAAGTGAGGGGCTCCCAACTAGAACTATGCCCTATTATGATTGTTGTTGCTCATTCATGTTGGTGGCTGATTTTATTCAATTTCGTAATTTCATGTCAGCCCCTTTAAGTTGGAGCAGCAAAGCAAAGCTGTTGCCACAAGCCGGCAGCACATATTGGCACAATTTTCACACTTGATTTACAAAGGCGGCATTGGCACGCCCTCAATTCACTTGGCCGCCCATCACATTGCCGCACAAATCGAATTAACGACGGTTTGGCAAAAAATGTCACGGTCTTCGGCACCCTACCCCCTCCCCCACCCCTTATTTAGAGAAACTCATTCAGGTGTAAATGGACAGACAGGTTAAAGTCGTCCGCTAATGCTTACCTGAATGCCAAGGAACTTTGACATTTTGGCGCTTACTAAGTGAAATTTAATGCAGGTTTCACACTCGCTACATTTGGCAGGCGCAGACAGACTAACCAATGAACTTCACATTGTTGTGCTCCAGTCTCAGGAATGTTTCAGTCCGCATTACCCACGGCATGGAAATTTGTGTTAAAGTCATTTTGGGTGGTAACTCGCGTAAGGTTAGGAAAAGTTACGGCAATATTGCAAATATTGGTGCTTAGGAGAGCCTTAGGTAACCCCAATCTATTGAACTAACTATTGGGAGCTCTATAGAAAATCTAGTTTATATAGGCTTTACGAAAATGTTTAACGTTACCTTAGGGCGAGCTATAAAGTCGAAGAAAAAAAGCTTTCGAAAATAAATTCTTCAATGAATCTTTTTGCAATAACAAGCTATCCTTAGATAGCCTAAATTCAATTTCAGTATAAACGGCTTTCGTTCACACATAGTAAAAAAATTCTTCGTAAAGTAAAGAAATGGCACATTAGGGAGATGGACCGACATGTTAGGCAAATGCAACACTCAGCATGGACGGAAATAAAAATGAAATAATCTTGTAAATTTGAGAATTCTCAAAAATGTTGTCTCGAAAAATCCTCCAAAAGAAACATTTTTCTGCTGAATTTGTTATGCGCCATTTAGTGTCATATACTAAAGGTTTAAAAATTTTATTTTTAAGGTACCGAACTATTCTGAGGAATCTAACATCGTTTACATTTTTTTCATCTGATTAGGTTTTTGTGGAAATATTTGCTATAAGAAACAAGACAGCGTTACTTTTGCTTATTCTGATAATTCAAATTATTTTGCCTATTTTTTTCAGATAAAGCTAAGTTTTCATAGTCATACCAAACCTAGACCTTACACATGCATATGTGATAAGTCTCTATAATGAAAGGGCAAGACAACCACTGAAGAAAATAAAAAAATGGAAAACAAAAAAGAAATAACTCTATCACATATTTCTTAAAATAACTATTTGGCGTTGATAAAAAATTATCAAACTAACAAAATAAGATTGGACGGACATTCTACGATGTACTGCAAGTTAAGACGCAGCAAAACTGAGCAGAATGCAGCCTTTCGCTGTCTGTCTGTTTGGCCGTCTGTCTGTTCTGTTCATGTTCCCAAAACTTGACGTACTTGTATGTCTGTGCGCCTGTCAGTTGCATTTGTACCAAAAGAAACAAAGCGAATCCAAGGAAACAGAAACTAAAATTGATATGGCTTATGGCCTTGTTCCATTCAGCCGGCTTGGACGGCACATCAAGCAAAGTAAAGTAATGCATTTCCATCTGTGTCCCTCATACCTTTGGTTTTACGTGAGGTTCCAATCAATTCAGCAACCCAATGAAACTTTTCCTTAGACATTATTTGAGATGAGTATAAACTTACAGAGCGTTGAGAGAATTGGATAGTAATCGAATGATTTCAAATTAAGCGAAGTTGAGAGTTTTCATTGAGTAAGAAACCAAAAGACGCGATATTTCGCTCACTACTAAATAGGGGTTGAGTTCTTGCTTAACTTGGACTCGGAAATGCAACAACGGAAGTAACTGTCTATTTTGAATAATCGCTTTGAGTTATATTACTTAGTAGCAGAATATCCGTGTAAGAGGAATTCAAAAAACGTGGAATGAAGAATATTCATAATAGCCCATGAAACAGACTTAGAATGCAAAGTTTCTCGTTTGTTTTGCTTTTTTAAAGCTTGTTCTTTTTCAGTTTTTGTTAATTTAATAATCGTTTTATAAAGCACCAAATCCATTATTTAGGAATAAAACCGTAGTTTTTTTAACTGCTCTGGTATACCCCATTATTTTATATATCTTTGTTGTCCTCTAATCTGTACTTGCTTCTTAGCAAAGTGTCAATAACTTTTTTGAGTCAAAACATAAAATATTCCTCCCGTTGCAGATGTCACTTTTAATCTGTGAACAAAAGGATTGACGCCTTCTAAAAAATTAAACTCTATGCATCAGTTACAGCTTTTTAGTTTTAATTGTTTTTTTTTTTTGGCACAAAACTGCAATACCTTTTCAGTGATGCAAAAGATGAGTTTGCAACTTAGCAATAGAAAAATATTTCAAAGCATTTTTCACATAGTTTTACATAATCTACACTTGGCATTAATAATAATGGATATAACATACAGTCTGTCAAGAAAGTGTTTACACATTGAAAAAAATTTGTATTTTTTGACTTTCAATGTAAATATGAAAGACTTTTGTTTAAATTCATGCAATTTTTTTGATGCACATTAATTTGTTTATATGTTTTTTATTAATATGTAAAAAAATAATTACAAAATTATGTACACTTAGCGAGAAAATCAACAAAATCTAATTTATCATATGTTTGGTGCTGTCAAGAAAGTGTTTACACAAAATACTTAAGGTATCTTAAAATTAATGTTTATAACGAATATTGATTAAATTATGTAAATTTAATATATTGCATGCCCTCCCTTAGGTTTAACAACACATTGTGGGCGTTTTTCTATTAAAAAAATTAGCTTTTTAAGGTCATATTCCTCTGGGACTTTGCGGCACTCTTTTAGAGTAGCAGCTTTCAGTGCGGCTCGGTTATTAAGCGACCTTTTTGCCACTTTTTTCTTTGCGGGCCTACAAATTTTCAATTGGGTTCAAGTCAGGGCTCTGAGGTGGTGTAGTGATGACCTTGCTGCACTTGTAAAGGAACCAGTTCCTCCAATTCAACGCCATATGCGTAGGGTCATTGTCTTGATAAAAATTGAAATCAAGCTTATTGTTGCTATAAGATCCAAATTTTTGGGGCCTCGATCTTAAATTCAATTTAAAAAACACTAAATATTGTGCTACTTTTATAGTATCTTCTAAGAATTCCAAATCTCCAACTCTTTCGGCTCTATTTGCACCTCCAAATAATAACCAACAATTTGGCAGATTTTACTGTCGGTATGATGCTGCGGTATTCCAGTGAATTTATCGCCTTTCGCCACACCCTGTTGGGTCCATCGTTGTAATAAAACATTATTTTGGTTTCATAGCATAAAATAACGGGATTCGAGTAATCTCCTGGCTCATTTTGCATCCTAGTAGCGAAAGTAAACTGCTTTTCAATATTGATTGCCAAACGCATCGGTTTGCTTCCTGCTACTAGTGAGTGGGACTTATGCCGGAGTATGGCCTGGCGCACTGTTTCGAGTGGCACATCCAGATCACACTCTTCATTAACCTCCTTAGCAACTGTTCTTAACAAAATTTGGGGATTTCAATCTATTTTTCCCAGGGTAAATCGGTTTGTACGGTTGCAAATTTAGCTTTTACATGATGTTACACTTATTAACTCCAATCATCCCTGGTTTTCTCCGCGATTTTTGATATTATAAATAGTCTTACGCGATGCGGAACATATTTCTGATAGTTCCGCGACAGATTTGCCCAAATGGTTAGTATAATACTTCAACTGGACGACTTTAAAAATTAATCTCTTGCCAAGCATTTTTCAATATCTTTAAACTTGCATAAACATGCTCCCTTTAACTAATTTCACAACAAAGCGAAATCAAATGCGCAAAAATCAGGTACACAAACAACGCAAAAACTGTACATGCCGACAATGTACCGTTAGCTTCTCGGAATTTGCTGGCATAGCAACAAAAGAGAACAGACAAAGCAAGAGTGTAAACACTTTCCTGACAGCAGCGCTTCTATGATAAATTAGATTTTGTTGATTTTCTCGATAAGGGAAAATAATTTTGTAATTATTTTTTTACATATTAATAAAAAACATATAAACAAATAGATGTGCATCAAAAAAATTTCATGAATTTAAACAAAAGTCTTTTATATTTACATTGAAAGTCAAAAAATACAAATTTTTTTCAATGTGTAAACACTTTCTTGACAAACTGTATATACTCTTCATGTGACAAATATTTAACTAGACATGTCATGGTTTTTTATAACTCTTAACTTTAAATTATTCACAACCATTCGGCTAAAAAATGGTATGTCCACGCTCTATTCGATGCTATTCGAAGAGATATTTTCATACTGCACCGTTGAAGCGATAACAGCATAGTTAAGGGAATACAATTATTTATTATTTTAATTATTACAACACAAAAAAGTTATTTTCATCCAACTTAAAGCGACTGTCTGCTCTATTTTAACATTTTTAAAACTTTCCACGAAAATGATGCATTACATTATTTTCCATTTTCACCCGATCTAATTACAATGTTAATTCGATCTATAATATTAAATATAAAAGTTCTCTCAGAAATTGAAATCACATTATATACATGAATTATCTTTCGGAATGCCGGAATCTGCGAATTTTTAACTGAAAGATATAGCGTAATATTTGAAATCGTTATTAACATTGTCATGCAGGAATTGTCTTATCAGGACTAACACATTTCTCTTCTATTTCTCCGCATTGGCTTACATCCTTTCTGTTTGTCTTTTTTTAGGTGGATCTACGTCATATTGACGAACTGAATGGTACCAATGTGGTCGAGGTGGGCGTAGATTTGTCAGAATTTTATACTTCTGTCGAATGGGATATACTTGAAGTTCCTGCAGTGCGGTAAGTACAAAAACTAAACATATGTTTGTTTGAGTGTGTGTGTTTTTTTTGTTCATATATTAACAAATATAAAAAAATTTGGTGATAAGAAGAAGAGGTAGCAATACCCTAAAGTGAAGGTGAACGAATGTGAAGGTATAGGTATTAGACGGTGAGGGTTTTCAGTATCCTTGCGGTACGGCCGCGAGGCAATGCTTCGCCGGAACTGAGAGTATACCATTTATTTGACCACTCCCTTGCGGCGTTGTGTGTCCAGGGCTCGCTCGTACTCACTTCTCTGGGCACTGTATCATCTTCTACACTTGGCAGGCACGGCTTATAGTACCACCCGTTTTGACTTGGAGTCTCAATCTTATCTGCTCGAACCGTGGGCAGTAAAACAGGAACATGTTCCGCATTTTCATCAATATTGTCATGGCAGAAGCGGTGGAGATATTTTCTAAAAACCCTGTGGCCATTCAATAATTATTCATGTCAGGTAGAAATTTACCAACCATGTTTCCTGTTTACCCATCTCCTAAAGTCTGCGATCATCATCTCCCCTTGCTTGCTGCATCCCATCTTCTCTGCCACGCTTCCATCGCTCGATTCCTGGCCTGTACTTTTGGCAGCTTTTTGCTGCGTCGTCCGAATGTGTTCTAAAGCCGTGGATATCAGCCCCCTCCTATAGTTTTGAAAGGCCATCGCTTTGCACCAGACGTGAGCTCCATAGAGCATTGTGGCTTTGATGACACTCATGAACAGGCGCCCCCAAGCCTGTTTGGGACCTTTTGTATTTAGCATAATTCTGCTGAGTGAACGATCTAGCAATTGGAGGTGCTTTTTAAAGGAGAGTTGAGTGTCCAGCAGCAGGCCCATATAACGGATATCTCTGGCCGAGGAAATGGCCGTGGTTTCCAGGTTCAGTTGGAATTGCTCCACCACCTTCCTGCCTCTCATGACAACAGCCTCGCTTTTGTGGTCCGCAAGTTGCAAGCCCGAGTTCCAGAGCCATCTGTTGACCTCGTTGAAGCGGCACAACATTTGTCTTCGGCGACTTTTAACTGTTTGTCCACAACAACAAGGACGACATCGTCTGTGAAACCCACTATGTGCGTGTTCTGTGGCAGTGACAATCATACATGGCGTTCCATAATGTCGGTCCCAGCACTTATCCCTATGGTACACCACCTGAAACCGCGTATCATTTCTGTCCTTGCTGGGTTAGATAAGCACTCTATTGTTGAAGTAGTCCCCAATAATATATATTTATATATTTATATTATATTTTTATATTAGGTATTCTGGCGCTCGGAAATTTGTTATAGTGTTAAGAATCTTGGGCCAGCTGGCTATATTAAACGCGTTCTTTACGTCAAGAGTAAGGACTATAGAGTATTTTTTGGAGCCTCCTTTCTACATGGTGCTTTCAAGCACTTTGGCTGCAATAGCTACTTCAGTGGAGATAGTGTACATAGTTGATTCATGTCTCCTGAAGCCAAATTGTCTTGGCAATAGATCCCCACCATGAACTATGGCATAGTTAAGCCTGTTTGCCACTATCTTCTCTAGTATCTTTCCAACAGAGTCGATCAGGCAGATCGGTCTGAATGATGCGGGTTCTGTTGGCGACTTGTTTGGTTTAGGTAACAGGATCAATTTCTGCACTTTCCACCTATCTGGGAATATGTCTTCTTTTAATCTTTTATTTTAAATGTCGACGAAGATGTTAGCGTAAAGCGAAATAGCCAACTTCAGAGCTCTGTTAGGAATTTGATCCAGACCTGGGGATTTGTCATTGCCTTAACCGTTACCTCCTCTCCAATTGGCAAATTACAAGTTCTCAGGGCCAGGCCAAAATGTTGCGTCTGCATTAGTGAGAACAAAGTCTTGACTATGTTGAGCAAGGTGACTGCATCCTTGGGGGGAGCAGGTCTCGCCTGTTTGAATTTTTTGAAGCCCAGTTTATAGGCAATGCCCTATATGTCATTTTCTGCTGGGTCGCAAAGCTCTAAGAAGCAGTCGCAGTATATCCTTTGAAGCTCCTGAAACTAAGTAGTACCTCTAAAGCGTTGATATTGTCTACGGGCCTTCATACATAAATATCTGCCGTTTGCTAGTTCAGTACTCCACCAGTAGACTGGATTGTGATGCTTTCTGTAGGTCGTCTCGTTGACATGCTGCTGTTGCAGGATGCTTCAATCGCCCCATCAAATTGTTAGTGGCTGAGTTGATGTCCCCGTCAATTTGAGGTTGGGAAAAGGAGAGAGAGAGAGTCCACATTGGAGGCTCCCCTTCATGTAAGTTACATTTTTGAGTAAGGTCGGTTTCCAGTTCCATGATGATGGCAGGATGGTCGCTAGGGGTAGTTTCCAGTTTCCAGCTTGTTTGCTTGAAAGCCCCAGAAGAGACAAATGCTAGGTTGATGACTCAACGCCTGCTTTCGTGAAAGTGTGCCTTGTACCTGTATTAAATAGTCCAGTGTCCAAGGCACCAAAAACTTCACGGAGCGCTCGACCTCTAGCGTACTCGTACTCGAGCTGCCGCATTCTTCAGACCACGCATTGAAATCTCCAGCAATCAGAACGTTTTGCCTTGCCCGGCGTCTTGGGCTATGCGTTCGAGGATTCTAAAGTACTGCTGCATTGACAGACTGAGAGCTAAGTAGCAGCTGTAGATCCAGTATTTGCCTATTTTAACTCTGACGAAACCATTTTAACTATTTGGTTGCTCCATTAGTATAGAGAAGTTTCGGTGGATACAAATCAGTGGTTGAGGTTCAGTTGTAGAATTCTTAACATTTTTGCTTGCTGGATGGTTCCTTGTAGACTTGGCACTTGAAAATGCCAGTCTGGTGGCCTGGTTCTCCAGGAAAGTTGAGATCTTCTAAAGATACTAATGGCCCGAGCCGACCGCATGCACGATTCGAGAACAATGCCGTTTCGTACGGACTAAAACCACCCCCAACACAGCACACCACATTCCCCGTGGGATCACCGCTAAGTAACACTTCGCGGGGATGGAAAGCCTTCCTAGGCTATCTCCATCAACATCCGTCTCTCTTTCTCGCATCTTCTCAGATCAGTCTGGATGCTTATTATGAGAGAACACACCTTTTCCAATTTTCCTCTGCCTCCATCATGTGTCCCACTAGCTCCTCTGGTGGTGGTATGTTTGTTGATCCTCTCGAGTACCGCAGGCAGTCATACGCTAGATGCTCTCCTCTTCTTGAGTTGGGCACTCCGGTCCTGTACCCTCCATGCCCGCCGAAAAACTGCGTTAGCTAGAGATTTGTTCTTCGCTGCGGTTACACCAATTCTCGGCTCTTGGTATAAGTTAATAGGTCCATCTTTCAGTTGTTGCCTCACTCCAACGGGCTTACATATAGCCATGGTATATATATGATGCGGAATTCCTGCTTAGACACTGTATTGTTTTGGTCCATCCTCCGTGTTATACACTTTATTTGATAAATAACTAGCGATTATCGTCTGCAGATAGTTTGGAACTCCAATCCTCTGTATGGCATTTTGGACGTATTGACAGTTCGCAAAAGACATTGCGGATGTCTACGGTTATCACTCCACAATATTCCTTCTTACCCCATTTCCATTGGACTCCATTTCCATCGGACTCGCCTTGGTGGGTATACTGACCACTGTTTGCACCGCGTCGACTATTAAGCGAGCCATCCGAAATTGCTTGTCGGACAGAGTTCTCTTTTCCTCCACATACTTGAACAATCTGTTGTAGATGATCCTCTCGAGGACCTTGCCAGCCGTGTCCTTGTTATCTATCATCCGCTGCACTTGGCAAAAAATAAATAAAAAATAAGAAAAGAGAGCAAGAACCAATAATGTGCGAACTTTTATTTTCTTTAATTCAAACATTAAGAAATTTAAATAAAATTATTCCCCTTGACTATGAGGGTGGAATCGAATACGTAATAAGTCGGATGTTCTTAAGTATGCAGCTGTTATTCATATAATTATGTAATAATCCTTTATTCCCACGTAATTTGCTTAGCATTATTGTCTCCTCCCGCTCGATTAATATAATTAATTAACTAAATAATATATTTATTGTACTACCCAAGTTGAAGTGATGATTTGTAGAGTAAATATCGTAGCTCGGTATGTTTACACCTTTTTTTCATTTCTATTTCACATTCATGATGAGCGAATCAAAAATATATATATTTTGATACTCCACTTGAATATTTGGTAGGAAAATTATTTTTTTCATTTTAACGACTTTCTTGGGTTGAAATTTTTCTTTTAAGCGGTTATCTTCAATCTGCCATTTGCAAAATGCAAGAAACTATTTTATTAAATCAAACCATCTTCAAATATATTAGAATAACATAAAATAAGGAATGCAGTGAAGAATGATTTTCAAACTATTGGCAATATTTTACAATTATTTCACTCTAAACTTCGCCAGATTGAAGATATTATGTGTGTACCGATGACTGTTACTTGTAACATCGGTGAATTCAGATTTTTCTACTCCAGTGCTATTTTTCGGAAATATTTTATTTTCAATTAATAATGTTAGGATCAAATTAATTAGATAATAATCAATAACAAAAATAAAGTTTTGTTTAATTACGATTTGTTAAAAAGATTTACTATTCTTAAAGTAAAAAATATTAAAAGCTTTAGCTTATCAAATGGCATTGGCATTTGAAAAAAGTAAAAACTGGTTTCGCAAAACTTACTCTCACAGATTTTGTAGATTCTATTAAAAAATACAATTCCTATGCTGGAGTATTATTCTTTTATTTAAAGTTATGTATAAGGCGCAAAACGATGATATATAAGGAGGAGACATTCATTAACTTACAGATAAAAAGCTGGATGGAGCTGTAAAGTATGAAAATGCATACTTTTGACTTTATTACCGTGCCTGCATCATTTCGGTTTCATATATACGTATACATTGATTTTACTGGCAATTTCTTACAACCCAAAAATACCTCTAATTTCGGTTCTATTCAGCCATACTTATATGTTATATTTTTTCGTGGAATTTAACTGTTTGACAACATGATACAAAACTCAATATAACCTTGTGTTGAGAGTAAAGGAAGCGTATCAGCGCACATAATAGACTCTCCTTTGTACGGAGTATGCATTGCAATGGCAGCTAATATCTAATATCTGTGAAATGTTTGGAAATCGCCATTTTTAATATTATTTGTTGTTGTTCTTTTGTTGTTTGATTGGTGTCGATGTTACTATTGGTTTTCATTACTGCGGTGGGAGGTTTGGAGATTTTCGATTTTTTTTTTTTTTTTTTTTGTGGTTAGTTTGTGGGTTTCCGCAAGGCAAAGGTAACACAAAAGGGTCATAAATCATGGCAAAAACTTTTACCAACACTTCTCTACCTACAGATATTTATCCTCTTGTAACCAATATATAACTCCAAGTAGGTATTACTCTGCGGTAATTTTATGGCTTTGTGATTCCCATGGACAGATGGGGGACACTTGACTTTTGGCCTTAGGCTCCTGTTGGCCCACTAGCTTTAATTGTTTAACTGCTCGCATGTATCGGATGTTATTCTCCAGCAAAATAAAAGCAAACTTTGCCACGGAATCGAAATTGAAAATGGAATCGTTCACCGTTTGAGTGTTACATGTTGGATTTTGTTGGCGATCTGTTGTTGTAAAGTCATGTCTGTCTGAAAGTGTTCCGCATTTGTGGCACACACATGAGCACGTTACCCTAATTAAAAGGGGTTAAATTTATTTCGTAACGAAGTCTATTAACTGTGCGCGTTGCCAAGCCCCTAGAGCCCATGCACGGCAATACATTTTTTTTTTGTGTAATAAACTTTTGAAAATATTACATATTGTTACAATATATAGTCCTCGATTGTCCCAAATTGAAACTTTAGGTTTCATTTAATTAAAAACATTACTTTTACTTTCAGTTGTAGACCAACTTTTCTTCAATTTTACTATAAAAAACAATCAAAAATCGAACACTGAAATCGTATAATTTTTGTGACAGTTAAAAGTAAAATATAATACAATTTCTACAGATGACCAACTGTATGGAATCATCATAAGAAGCATAACCGATAATAAAGTGCAGTGTAGATTGCTTAAAAAATCCTTATTATGGTTATTGACCTGCATGACACTAAAACTTTCGGGCTGAATTAAAAAACGTACTTGGTTCTAAAACCTAGCTTTTGCGGTCGATTACCCTAGGAAGCACTGGTTTCTACCGATCCAGTAATGCAGTTAGCTGCGATATCAGTCGATGGCGCTACTGCCACTGTCAATCGGCCAATTCTATGAAGATTCAACATAATTTTTTTTTCAAAAAAAATATTGCTTCATTAAAAAAAATTCATCTTTCACCAATGACAAAAGATAAGTCCAGTCACAAAACTCTATACTTTCGAATAGCATATCCAAAAATGTTGTTCTCTGGTCCGATCCAATCAATAAGCATTTTTTAGATTTCTTCAAAAGGACCAAAACGGCGACTCCCAAGTATAATGAAGTGCCTAGTAAGACCTACTGAAGGATAAGAAGAAAATAACCAGTCCGCCGTGCCACCGGCACATTATTGCCTTGTTTCATCCCCGGCTGCCAGAACTCGTATCTCAGCTATCGCTTTATATTTCTCGTATATGTTCTTATCCTTATAATGATTTTTAGAATTAATATTGAAAAATCGGATCTCAATATCAATTGTCTTTAATTTGTGTGCCATACAATATGCTATATTAAAAAATTTGCAATCATTAAAGTAACATTACAATACAATCTTCACAAGGACCGTCTTAAATTTCTTGAGTGAGCCAACCACTTTTAAATTTTAAAATGTTTGGAAAACGGAAGCCATCACCACCTCCCAATTAAGTCGCTTATTCCGTATTTATTAAAAGTAAGCAAATATAACCCAATTTAAATCAATGTTATTTAAAGTACATATACAGACGTAGTAAATCCTTAACCTTAGAACTTTGCACTTTAAACTTTTTGAAGGACATGCCTTGACTCAACAAGATCGAAAAACTTTTACTTTGGCATGCCTTGGATCCATCTTACGCTTTCTCTTAAATGTTTTGGTTGCTGACATGGTCTCTCTCGTTATTAACACGCCAGTCACACCACAGCAACCCCGTGAATGATGATGACGGCAATGACGCAGTCGGCAGAAGGAGCAGACGTAATCTACGGTGTTTACCCCCTAGCAACAGTCGCTTTAACTTTTGTTTGATTGCTTGATTACATGGCACATTTTTAACGACCTTGTTGAAGATGCCATAACATAATTAACAAACTTTCAAGTGGTCAATGCATTTAGCATGCTCCATACCGAACTTGTTTCCATTCAGCCCACTCCCCACGGTCCACGGTCCACTGCCCACATACACTCACGTGCCATACCTCATTGCCACACGTTCCAGCACTTTCCATTCAAGGTAAGGTACTCGGAGCAATCACTACGAGCTGCAACATCCTGAAACTGACAACTGCCAGCTGCGCTGACCTGGCCAATGATTTTTATGCTCTGCAAAATAGAAAACCAAATCGAAATGTTTGAAAAAAAAGCGATTCTGTTTGTGAAATTTTGTCTGATAGGGAAGTAAAGTCGTAGTACCATAAAAACCTTATTATTTGATATTATTGGTACAAAATAAAAATGTAAAATTTTGACTACAATCCATTTTACGCAAAATCATATTTAAACAATTGTATATTCGATTTCGCAAAATAGCACAATGCCTTGCTGAGAATTTTCTTAGCAAAATCTCATATTGGCCTGAGTGGTAGAGTATGACCGACCTATAGGCAAAGTTTATTCAGCAATAATCGGCTGATTATATTAGTGCCGGTTACAGCCTCATACTTGTAGCTAAAACTTTTACTCAATATTTCGATGAAATAATCTTATATTTTTTATTTCCTTTCAACTATAAAGGTTATTTCGCATAAAAAAATTGTTAGACTTAAGGTCTTACAATTTGAGAATTATCACTTGCAGTGGCGCGTAAATTACTTTTTCTTGTATTTTTTTCCCATCGGTTTTTATGTAACAACAAAAACGTAGAGAATCCATCCATATTGTTTTTTCTTTTTTGCAAATTCTATACATTAAATTATTTGAATTATAATAACTATAATACATTTTTCTTAAAGAGTATTAAAATATATTTTTATTTCGCATCAAAGGGAATCAAAGTAAAAGACAAAAATTTCATACTTCTGATAAAAATTCGGACTCATTATTTATTTTCTTCTATTTAAATTTTTACTTTGCTTTTATTTCTTTATTTATTTTTTTTGTAAACTTATTGCATTATTTATTGAATCTTCTCTTATTTTGAGACTAACAATAATTATTCAAATCTTATTATCTAACTTATATTAATTACAATATGAAATGATAATTGTGTTAATTAAAAACGGCCCTACGATTTCGTTGCTGGGCTGGAGAAGCTTATAATTTAGAATGGCTTGGTGATAATAAAGCTACCCATGCGCCTTATCCTAACTTTTCCTAGCTTTTTACAAACCTTTACAAAAATCAGTGCCACCCTTAACCCCCACGATTGCAGGGCATACAAATAAATCGATGAAGTATTGGCCATAGCGTGGGGAAAAAAAATAAAAAAAACCACAAAAAAAAAATCACAAGTCTAACTTGCCACAAAGTTGTACAAATCAATCAAGCGTAGGACCCTTAAGTCCAAAGGTTCAACACTCAACCCACCGAATGGCCACTGCTTTCTATTTATTTCTTTTTGATTTCTTGCCATAAACCAGCACCATACAGATAAAAGACATTTATTTTTCCATTTTATTTTAATTTTTTCAACTATTTTATGATGCAACGATCATTCGTTTCCAACTCTATTTTTAGTGAGGTATTTGAAATTTATCCCATGGTTTGTAATGATTATCGAAAGATTCCGTAAGAGTTATTGACTAAAGATTTATGCCAGATATGAAAATTAGTTTTTTCTTTAATTTGTTATTTCGATAGAAATAAATTATAACACGGAAAGTTTGCGTATGCATGAATTAAGCCATTTAAACTAATTTAAAATTCGTTTTGAGTGAAGTGCAAAATAATTTCAAATAATTTACTTTGCTAATGTTTAAAAAAATTAAATCGCAAAATTTTATTTGTATTAAACCATTTTATTCGAATTTCGTTTTGCTTTTTTCTCAATCGATATGAGCATATTTCTTTTGCCGATTGTAACTATTTTAGGGTATATTTCCTATTAACTTAGCAGCAATTCCCAAAAACATATTACATTCTCAGATTTCTAGCTTTCTAATAGATATAATACTTCTCAAACCATACAGAGCGATTGCCAAACATATATATCTTAGATTTTTTACCTATTTAAATGAAGCATGTATCGAATGGCGCTAGATGATTAAAACTAGTCTATCGATGCCCAACCGGCATTGGCTATCGATAATGCTGTTTGTGGTCGGACGGTACACATGTTCTCACGGAATTTTGCGATAATATGTTTTGGCTAAACAAGTTTCGACATATCCTCATAAAATTATTCTGGGAGCTTCTTTAAATCATGTTCTTAAGCCGATAAGCACGGTAGGAAGCCAACCAATCCCAACAGTACCACGGCCATATATATCACCCATTCTAATTGGGTCTAACTCATAAAGAGTGTACCAGTGACTGGGAACATGAACTACCAATATGGCGGAGCATAGTGGTAAATATTTGTGGCCTTCTTGGCGTTTGACCTCCATTATTTGAATTCCTTGAGCTACATTTTGTTTGTGTGGCTATCCAGGAAGTTCTTTCGTGATTAGTTTCTGCTATCGAGTTCGACAGTATAATGTTGCGTAGCTTTTTCAATGGAGGCAAAAGTATTTAAGGGAAGACCGGTTTGAATGTTTTGAAGAAATCGAAAAATATCGATGATTGAATTGAATACAGAGAGCATACATTTTTTGAAGCTGGTAAACGAAAATTACCAGAGATATGTGTGAACATACGACTACTTCGACGGATAACACTTTGATGTATTTTTTCTTTTTTTTGTAATAAAAACGCTTTTTTATGTATTATATATCATGATATAAAATAGAGTATTTGAATTTCGTCACCCTCAAAAAAGTATTTCCCTATGGTATTTTTTATCTATTTCCCTTGGCCTCTCTTCGCTTTTGCTTGTTTTATATATTGCCAATCATTTTTTATTTATACGTTTGGTTCTTTGACTACTGTGCGCCTTTGGTTTGCCTGAATCCAAGTGCAAGTGTGTGTGTGTGTGTGTGTGTGTGTGTGTGTGTGTGTGTGTAAGCAATCATTTCGTGTATTTCGGTCAGTTCGGCGGCCTTTCTTCCGTCCCCAAGCATTCATACGCGTTATCCCTTACTTCAATCGCCCGCGGGTCCGCATCCTGCTTAATATTACTTCTTCTTTATTTTACTTCAATTTATGCCTAATAATGTAGCCGATATTTTGAATTGTCCTCTCTCTCTCTCGCTCTCTCTCTCTCTCCAGCTCTCTTTTTGTCCCTTTCTCTGTGTTAGCTTTGCTTTCGCATTCATGCTGATGCCATTTCATTTGGCATGTTTATATTACGTATACGCCACATACGGCAACTAGCATCAGCATTGATGAATTGTGGCCGATTCTTGGGCGAGTGCCCTTAAGACAAATCAAGTGTATTCGTTGCCGCTGCTGCCGTTGCCGGTACTGCTTAGAGGGCGACGCCAGCATTTTCAAATCCCGGGCCGCTTATGGCGTCGTTGTGTCCCGTGCCCAGGCACGCACTCTTCTTCTACACACACATATACACACATCGGTGTACATACACATTTGTGCGTATGCTACTCTGCCTATGTTATGATTTATTACATGTTTTCATTCACTCTGAGCCAGTTTCACAGTTTTTGCCTAACCGTTTCCCTGTTATGCATGACTAAGCAACTCAATACTCCTCTCGAGCTTATTACACTGACCTTTGCGCAGTCAAACACGCACTCAGACATCGTCCTACACCCACACACAAATGAAGGACAAAACAAAAAACGAGATGTACGCATGAAAAAGGGAGGATGAGAATGATTTCGAGGATGAAAATAAAGAGTATGTTTTGACAGTCGTGACTGTCGCACTGGTTATTGGATGAAGAGTGTGCACAATTGAGAGCCCATCAGTATGAAAAATAAATACATTTTACACATGGTCTTTGGTAGCAAAAAAAAAAAAGATATTTTGAAAAAATAAATTCTGTTTGAGAGACCTTTTAACGGTTTTTGTGGCAACATTAAACTTACATTGTCTATAAGCAGATAGTACTGAACATCAATTATCAAATCAATACATATTTTAGTGAATACTATGGAAGAAAATCGAGACGTGTGAAAGAGTCCAGTTGTTCCATCTGCCTGATATTAATCAGTCATACTCTAGACAATTTATAAAAATATTTTACAAAGCAAGATTAAAACCCCAATTATTTTGCAATGCTTATAAAAAGTTTTTTTGGTTCAAAACAAGATTTTCGCACAATTTTGGTTTTTTGGAGAATTTTTTTTCTTAAATATTGATTTTTTATTTTACATATTTGAAATCAAAAAAACAAGTAGATTAAACGATTTTAAAGTTTTATTAAGCGGTGGTCAAAAGAAGAAAAGGATGTACGTTTCGCTTGTGCGCCCAATTTTAGAATACTGCTCGTGCATTTGGAACCCTCAATACCAACACTATCAAGAGTTGATTGAGTCCGTTCAAAAACAATTTTTAATATTTGCTCTTCGGGGATTAAACTGGGATCCCAACATTCGTTTGCCAACCTATACATGCAGACTTCGCCTTATCAAATTACCTTCGCTAAGTGATCGTAGAACATGCCACGGCGTGCTATTTCTGCATAAGCTTTTACTCGGTCTCATTGACTCTATTACACTCCTTAATAAAATTTCTTTCATCATTCCTTCCAGAGTAACTCGTAATTTTCGACCTCTAGCGTTAACTTTTTGTAGAATTAATTATGCGTTACACGATCCTTTTCGAGTCCTATGCGCAAATTATAATAACCTCTACGATTTGAACGGTCTATCCAATCCATTTCTTTATCTATCCTATCTTATCTTGATTCCCCAAATCGAGCTTCTTTGACCAATCATGAACTATAAAAACCTATCTTGGTCAACGCTGTTCTTTGGCTTCTATTTGGAATAAATGTTTAAATTTATATGCTACTTTCTGTTTTCATCTTTTACATTCTAAATCCAAGTTCCTGGCTAGCCCCAGATGTGAGACGGTGGACATCTATAAAAAATTCACCCATCAGGCTAGGAATACGGATTAGTTTTATAATTTTTGTTTTCATCGTTATCATTTATTATTTCATAATTTTTAGATTGTTTAACTTGTCTAATCTTAAGGTCAACTGGACTTAGTTGTACCCTTACATATTAATAAATAAATAAAATAAAATAAAATAAAATAAAAGTTTTTTTGTTTACGTTAATTTTTTGTTAAAATTGGTTTAAAAAAAATGTTTACAAATAATTGCAAGAATAAGCACGGCTTGTAACCCCTATTAACCCATAAGTAAATAATGTACACCTATACGTCCCAACTCAATAAATTGGCATTACTTAAAATTAATTTTTCGCTGCAAAATCTATGAGAAATTACAAGTGTCAAGTCAATCGATTACGGCGCGTCGACATTCATTAGAAACAAAGAAGAAAATATTTCGCAAAGTTATCCCCTTAAAATATTGCATATAAAGGAAGAAGTTTTAGGTTTATCGAAATTTTTTTATATTAGGACATGACTGATTGGGAATATATTTTACTAATTTTGCACTTCACATTTTTTCACCTTACTTGCAATAGCTGTATACTTTGTAAAATTGAAATTGCAGAAACATTTGAAATTCGCACGTTTGAGTCCTTTTCAATTTGGTTTTTGAAATATGAATATAGTGGAGAATATAATATATTCAATATATTTAATATAACTATTTTATCAATAAATTCGAACATCGATAATCAGGACTTAAGCAAACAAAATTCCATGTTCACTACACTTTGCATTTTTTTTGTTTTTTTTTTCAATCAAAAGACATTTTACTTGCACCGTGACTACAAAAATATTTCTGAATGAATGTACTTATTTCTCAATGCCTAGTTTAATTGTTGTTTGTAACATTTTCTTTTGAATGTTTTCACATTCACTTATATATAATTTATGTACAAATACACAAGCAACGTTTTAAAAATTTTCCTAACAATTCGGACTTCTTTTTTCGCTTTTGCTGTTCTCTTGCTTACCTGTTCGCCATCTTTTATATCTGACTTTGTTCCGTCCATTTCTATCACTTCCTAACTTAGAATTTCAAGTGAAAAAGACGTAAAAAGACAAGCACCCAAAGAAACTGTCATCAAACCCAACCATAACTTGATGACACTATTAGTAGCTCCAATCCTAAACCGTGGAAGTTTGCTATAGACCGGGCTATCCAGCCGTCCAGTTTTGGCTCCCCCCATCTTATTTCATTCCTGTCATCTTATAATTCCTCCTGATACATAAGACAAATGATGCTACATATACAGAAAAATAAAGCAAGTTGATTAGAAGAATTACAATATGCACAGAATAAAGAGAGAATTGCCTAATTTAACAAAGTATTCTACACCTCGGTCGTCAATGCAACCTAGGATGTCTTTACTTACTAGCACTACTTAGAATTCCCCCAAACTACTCATTTTCGGACTATAAATTAACGAACTCAGCTATAGAATATTACTACTTTTAATTTCGAGTCAATGTTTTTAAGGCTTTGATAAGGTTCATTTCAAACTTTTGAATAATTATGAAGCAGAGGCGTCAAAATTAATAACCGTTGATTCGTTTGTTTGGCAACAAAAAAATTATTACTCTCTTTATAAAGATATTTGAACCATACAATGAAATTCCCTCGTTATATCTAGAGCCGCAAAATCTCTTTACGAAATCAATCAGACACACATTAATTTGACGAAAGCAATGCAGTTGAAATTATTTAAACTTTTATTTCTAATTTAATTCAAAATAAATAAATATTTATATAGTAACATATCCGTAACAAAAACTACTTTACTTTTTTTGACTATATTTGGCCATCACAACCAGTTCTCGGGTTACAGCCAACCTTATTAATTGTCGCCAGGCGCCTTTGCTTTTCGAGCGCCTTCTTCAGTTGGTCACTCCAAGTGAAGATAGGTCCTCCTTCACATAGTCTTTCCGTCTGAGCTTAGGTCGTCCCTCTCGACTTCCTTCAATAACTTTCGTATCGAAAATCTTCTTTGCTTTAGCATCTTTGTTCATACGAACGATATGACCGAGCCATGTGGGCGATAACTATGTCGTTGTAGAGCTCATACAGCTAAAACAAACTAATAATGTGTTGAGCCTCCACGGTTACGTATGACTTCATACATCCGCTGAGGTAAGGAGTCATATACTTTTTTTATATAATTGTGTGAAACAGCCTCCCAGGACCATTTTGTTCCTTCAACGAGTTCTGCTTCAGTTGAATACTGTCTGCCCGACTTGTACACCTTTCGTGCCAGCCATCCCCAAACATTTTCTATAATGTTTAGGTCGGGCGAGTAAGGCGGTCAAGTCAATAATTCCACGTTTTGACCATCAATCCAGGACTTTACAATCCTGGCTGTGTGGATAGGTGCGTTGTCCTGCTGGAACTTCTATTTTAAGGGTCCAAAAGTATCCTTGATTGCAGGGCCCCCTTGTAAGAAACTGGTAAGAAACTGTAGTTCTATAGTGGCAAAGTATGTTATAGCTCCCCACACCATGACACCACCCGCACGGCTGTGCAATCAATCTAAAGTATGCTCTTCCTTTCTGAGATCATGAAAGTAGTAGGCATAGCCGTCAGGACCCTCCAAATTGAACTTTTTTTCATCTGAAAAGACTACACGCTCCCACTCCTTAGTCCAGGTCATATTTGATCGACAGAAATGGAGTAGTTGCATCTTTCTAAGTTGGTTTAGAGGTGTTTTTTTTTAATTCTAGATGCTTTATATGTTCAGCATTCGAAATAACTCTTCGCACAGTCCGAACGCACGCATTAATACCAGTTTTTTCCTTTATTTTTGCGGCTGAGTCGTGGGAATTAGATGCGTGTCGTAGTATGATTCGCTTGTTATTACTGATGACGGCCGACCTTTCACGTTTTTCCCATATGTATCCTCATTGCTGAAATATGCGGTAATAATTTTACGGCTGCGGTTAATATTTTTTTATATTTGAAGAATAGAGTGCCCGCACTCCCGCCTTTATTTTGCCTTTTTCAGACTCGTCCAACGGTTTTCCTTTGCCCATTAATACTTTATTTTATTGATAATTAGTCCCAATAAATAAATAATAAACTTAAACACCCAATCAAGGCAGCTTACACGCAAAAGTTACATGAAAGCGAAAATGTGCTAATCGGTTGTCGCGCAGTGTATTTAAATTTATTGAGATTAGCCCCTTTTGCAGCTTCACAACTAAAATATTCAAAATAATGCAATGTAAGTGTTTGTGTGTATGAAGTTACTTGTTAAGAAAAAAAAATTAATTAAAACCGTAAAAGCTATACAAATTAAAAAAAAAAACATAAATTAATTGAAGTGATGATTAACCTAAGCTACTGTAGATGCCTGAGGACAGGGTTTTCTTAAAGGTTAGAGGAGTAACATATCCGTGACTGACAAATGTGAACTTATTAAGTAAAAAATATTCAATTTGTTAAATAGCGAGTCTTCACTCCTGAGTTAAGTGGTATTCAAATTGGGCTTAGTTTTCTTCAAGTGGTTTGCAATTTTCTAAATTTTGGTTTGGATCTGGATATCTTCTGCTGGCTTTTGTTTTGTTTAAGCAAATTGGTTTTTCTGTTACATGTAAAGTAGTCTTAGTTTATTTACTATTGCCTAACAAATGCAAACTGTGAGTAACACGGGTATGTTACTATATATATATTTATGATTTCTTATATGCGGATCGTTTCGCATTGCAATAGAAAAAACAAGTGATGCATCAAACAGACATTCTCTCATTCTCTCTGCTCTCTCTCAGCAGTTCGTAATTATCACAGAGTCGTTGAATATCAGTTAATGATTCCGCTTAATATTAGTTGTTCACGAAGTTCCACTGTGTGTGTATAGTACAGCCGTACATGTTTTGCTTTGATATCGATGTAGGTGGAACGATCAACAAATAAAACTAAACATATCGTAGGAAATACACTTTTCATATTCAGCACGGATCCGATGTAAAAATCCCTAGTAGGAAGTGAAAAATCCCACTTCGTTATCTCCTGTTTTCAACATGTCCGCCACATTTGTTTTAAACAATTGCAAATTCTGTACTTTTATTTTGAATTTGTCTCTCAATTTCAGCTGGGAGATAAAGCTGTTTATCTTGTAGATTTTCGTGGATTTTCGGAGTCGATTTACTCCTCTGTTTTTAATGACACATCCAAGTTGAGAGATGAATCCAAGTACCATTTAAAGGTATTAACGTGTGTACCCGAAGTTACGACTTTAAATAGCTTATGCAGTGTTTGGGCTATTTGTACTATAAGTCACAATAAATGGAGAATGGTCTGAGCGCAGGTCGAACTTTCCATAATGTGCAAGTGTGATTGTGGGATTCCAGACTTCCAGGCTGTGAAGTCCATCAGATCTGGTATTTTGTAACAATCAGTAGACCAATATGTAGGCATGCTAGTTGATAGAGTGTTTATATTGTTGTTCTATATACATTTACATAACTCATTTTCCTTTGGATTTGCCAATCTTGAGCCCCACCAAGGGTGCTTGGCATTGAAGTCACCACCAACTTTGAATTTTGATCCAAGTTTTTGAAAAAAGCCTTTGAAGTCATTTTCTTCTGGTGCGAATCTTGAAAGTAAATATACGGCAGTTATTGATATGTCTGTGTGCATGGCATTTTCTCGGATACTGTCCATTACTTTATATTTTAAATTGCTTTCAATGATTTTTGCTGCTCCGCCGTGCCCACGACCTGTTGGATGATCAGCTCTGATTAACATAATACATATCTTTTTTATTTATTTGCAAGAATACTTTTATTTCATTTACATGGTTGGAAAGCCCATTGGCAATCCAAATCCCTAAGTTGAGATTTACTTGCATAATTTGTTCACCAGAGACATATGTATCGTGAGTAAATTATCAGTAAGCTCGAATTGTTTTTCTAGCAGTTGTTCGATTCTTTCAAATGATGTTTTCTCAAGCGACTTGTGCGCAGCATTTGTATTCATTATGTTCCTCACGGGATGATGACGTATGGGTTGGCGCAAAAGATTGTGGTATTTCGCGGTTGCTCTGATGACTTTTTACAATGTTTGGGTTCTCGTGTAAATTTGCTGGTTTTTTTAACATAAGCTCTTGGTATACCCTACACCTTTTATAGCTGGGAATTCCTTATCTTTAGAGCAAGTGTTGCTTGGATGCTTTAAAGAGCATTTCACATATCGTTAGGTTTTGGCACAGTAGGATTTTGTATGTCCCAATTCTTGGCAGCGATAACATTGAACAATGTCCTATCCGGCTCAATGTCGAGATAAATCAAATTCAAAATTTTATGATACGGCTCTTTATTTTACTTACATTTCTAACAATATGACCTTTAGACTCTGCGTCATTTTTGATTATTCTTTGATTATTCGTGGAAAAATGTAATTTCTTAATTACAACCCTGAATGCACTTTTGTGCTCTACTTGATACGTATGTTATTTTAACACCATCTTTACTTAGTTTTTTAACTAATTCCCTATATTCTTCACTAGACTTAACAATAATTCTTGCTTTTTTCTAATTTGGCACCAAGGTAAGAGAGCATTTCCCCAATGTCATGTACGTCCGACAGAAAGATAGGTGGCGGTTTGGAAGATCATCATTATCGGTGTCATCAGTTATCATTTCGTTTTTATCTTCAATCCCGTTGTCGTCGCTCAGGAGAGCGAACTTGTTGCTGAGTGCAGCTCTAGTGCGACTCCCTGTTTTGGTGCCAGTGGCGAAGTAACGTTTGGTCATTTGGTTGACTTTGGATTTACTTTACCCGTTAGGTCAGTCTCGTCGTCGCTCATGTTGATAGCAGTGCGTCAACTTTTTGCCACTTATCAGCATTCACAGATTTGTTGTTGTGATTCCAAGAATGCATCGGGAGGGCAAAACAAAAGAATTTTTTTTTTTTTTTTGGTTTACCTGTTCTAGTTTGTCAATTTAGCTCGAGCTTCCGCGCAGTTTTAGCCGCGTCTTATCTCAATGAGTGTTCGATAGCGACTAGTATTAAATTTAAGATTATCCTCGCTCCATACAAATATTACATAATGTACATATTATCCCTAAGCATAAGCTTGACAAATTTAGATAAAAACACTTCGTAACTGTATATAAAAATATTATTATCTTTTGATTTTTGCACTGTAACGACTGACCCGAATTAATAATTTTTGCCCACTGTTGCAGCAGTGCCCAGAGCGCTGTTGTTTATGATTTATTTACAATATTTGTTTATTCGAAATGAAGCCGCAGGTCCTTGGACATACACACGAACAAGTATTTTTTGCCTTAGTTATGGTATTGGCGACAGCAAAGTCCTTGCCTTGGTTTGATCAAGGTTGGATGCGGTTTGCCTTTCGTAGGTGGGTTCTTTTGGCTTTGGCAGGCAGCATGCTCATATTGTCCTGAAACATTTTACCCAAAAGGCAAATGGATTTTGTTTTTCCTTTTCTAGAACTCGCTTGTATTCGAAGGTTACGACGATTTTAATGATTAGCGTGAGCGTCCTAAAGTTGGTATTGCAACAATTTTCGTTATAAGAATCCATCGCACTATGAAAGAAAACTGTTGAAAATACACTGTCTGCCAATATGTAAGTCCAGAAGATGATCCAAAGCATTTTTCAATTAGATCCGATATTTCAAGGCTAAAAACTTGAGTACAAAAGTGATTTGATTTTATAGTTTTTAATGAAGTATTATAGTAAAACAAAGTAAATAATTTTTTTAGTTTCAGTAAACCAATGAAGACCCAATCCAAGATCCCTTTAAGGATAATAATTTTAAGGAGACTTTAAAAATGTTGTCAACAATTTTTTATAGATTCAACCAATTTCTAATTATTTATTTAAATTAAAGAAAACAAAAATGCAATTCAGCTTTAAAGTAGAGCTACGTGACGAAAACGTAATGTATTTAACAAATATTAAAACTTAAGCCATAATTTTACCTATAAAAATTAAAAATTATTATATTCTCCAATACTTGTTTTTTTTAAGCCTCAAAGATTCAATAAATCAAACGTTTTAGTTATCACAAGTATAGGTTGTATGAAATTCAATTTTCTTCTTGTTTTTGATAAGTTGTACCTATATTAATATTAAATTGTTAAAATATGAATATATTAAGTACTGCCGGTATGGCGAGATTATTGTAGCACGCTTTCGAAAACCAAAAAATACAAGCCAAAAACCTTTTTTCAAAATTAGAAATTTAATAGTTTGTAAGTATAAATTTTTCTTATGAAAATTAAATCATACAAATACCAACCAAACATCCATATCATTGACATCTCTCCATGATTGGATATGAAATATATTACGAAATGTAAAAACAAATAAAAATAGGGATACCTTATTTTTTAACAATACCGACAGCTTTTTTACATACAAAAAAAACAACTAAAACGGACATAAATACTTAATACATTTTTTTATTATCTCTTTAATTTAACTCAATTGGTTTAGATTAACAAAAAGTAATTGGTGTGGAGGACTTCGAACTGCAAAGGCCCTGCACCTTGCAAGGGGATATTCATTTAATTTAGTTACTGTTTCTTGATAACAAATTTTAATTATTGAGCAAAAACTTCTTCCCTCTTCCGTCTTCATTTATTTTGATTGGGTGTCCCTCAGACACTCACCTATTGCCTATGGCGTGGTGTTTTTGGTCCTTACTAAACTTTTTTCCCCATTTTTCAAACCAATAAGTTGCAGCTTTTATAGTCTTTTGTACAGTTTTGGTGGCTACCTTTTCATTGCTGTTACCCGATATTAACACAGTGTCATCCTCAAATGTAGCTATCATCGATCCAGAAGTAGTTGGCGATGGTATATGTAAATATACCTTGAATATCTTGTAAATATTAGGTATAATATGGGGCCTAGTACGCTGCCTTTACGTACTGCCGCTGATGTTTTCAAGATTTCCAAACTTACATTGTAATTTAAATATAAAAATGCAGAGTCAACTTTCATGGTAGATTTTAGGGGCTCATGTCTCTATATGTTCCAATTTGTCTTGTGGTAGCGGTAACGGATCTGTGTGGAGTGGTATAATTATCGGTGAGTGGTCTAATGATAAATCAGAGACAGGTTTTTGGGTAATGCAGATCAGTCAATTGAATATGGTAATATTATAGTGTCTCTTGGCCGATAAATTGGTTCTCCTGCTTCTGAGTTGACAACTGTTGTTAACGATACCTACTTCATATAAAGTTAAACCATTAGCTTTGGTAATTCTTATTCTACCCCAACTAAGTCTCGATTTCCCATTTATATTGACTATTTAACTATTGTATTTAGTCATGGTATTGGTTTTTGGTATTGTTAAATTTGGGTGGATAAAATTTAGCTGATATATTTATTGGACCAGTTGATGTTTTTGGGCAGATAGTTGTCGCTTGTGTGTGATCTATTTTATAATCCTCCATTTTTATGCACTTGCAAAAATTTTATGTAAATTATATATTATTGTTATTAATATAAGAATTGTTATATTAATAATATTAAATAATATAAATATAATGTATATAAATTAATAATAAAGATATTTTAATTTACCCATTAAATTGCAATATATATAATATATTATTATTATATAGTATATTATATATTACGTACGAGAGTAAAAAATCTAGATATCTAAATATTCGCAATACAATTAAAAACACACAAAAAAGATATTATAATTTACCCATTAAATTGACCTTGATCAAGAAACCGTCATTGTTACAAAAGTTACCATTTAAGCTTTTAAATAAAAGGAAGAAAGCAAGAGGGGTATTTTTCCTCATATCCCCAATATTTTTCAATACCATGTCCATCCGTCGAGATAGCCAATAATAGAACCTCCCTTTTACAGGTAATATTACCTTAATACACAATTATATTCGAAAATCACATTGCCATGCCATATACCTTTCAATCGATAATTCGATATTCGATTGCGTTTACCATTAACAGTTTCGATGGGTTTTAGTAGGCCATAGTAGCGCACAGCCCCCTGGTCCCACCATAAGTAAAGCACGACCGTGGATGTTTCGACGTAACGTCGCTGTAATAGAACAGGTTCACGCGTATCGTATCGTAGTATACCCCATTTTTAATGTCCAATGACGATCCGGTGCAGAAATCCCTTTCTCTTATACTTTTAAAAATCAGTTCAGACGTAAAATAATGAATTTTCTGGTGTCCGTTGATCACTGTCAAACATTGTTGACGATTACGCGCTAATTGGTCGGCTAATTTAAGTAAGTTTCTGTAGGATGGTGACACGTTGATTTGAACTAGACTCACCTATATCCATTACGTGTGTGATTTAAAATTTAGAAAAAAACATATAAACTAAAACATTAAATAGCAGACGTAGAAGAATGAGAGTCTAATGATTAAAAAAACGAGTAGCGCTGCTCTAATTGTTTAACTATTTACGTCTGTCGTCTTGCCTTGAAGCATGGCTGTGGATCTTTAAAAATTAGAGGCACATCAATGGTATCACAAGGTAACCATTTAGGTCATTTTCGTTTTAACTTAATTCTAAATGATCTTCCCCAAAAATCTCCTCCTCTTGCATCCTTATATATATTTTGAAATCATGCAACTATGGTGCATTAGAAACCATCTGTCGCTTAACACATTAAAATGCAATGGTTTATGATATTATCGATGGACCCGGCTCTTTTATTGCAACCTATTTACTTTTAAACTCATCCATACTGTGTCCGAACTTGGTGTTTTGCTTTATCACAAAGTTAACTTCAATAATCACATATACGATATTGTAAATAAAGCTGAAGGGGGTCATGCATTTATTTAGCGGTGCCTCCAATACGACCATTATCAGGAATTGATCTTTATGATTTCCTATCTTATAAATGAGCTAGCTATTCATGACATCTATTTCTCTATTAAGATAGAATTTATTGATCAACGGTAATATTTTAGAAATATCTTGTTAAAAAATGTTTAAACTTGAATGTTCCGATTTTAGATTGTAAATAAAAGTTGGCCCGTTCCGTATGCCTACACGGATTAGTTATATAACATATAATTTCCCCCCCTTTCTAATTTAATATTAATTTTAATAGTGTGTACTTCCAAAGTCAAATAATATGTGTTGTATCCCTAAATGAATAATAAATAAATTAATAAAAACAAAAAAAGAACAACAAAAAACACGAAAATATTTATCATGCTGCTTATGGTTTATGTGATTGGAGCCTGAGACAGGGGTGAACACAGAGTGGTGCCCACAACAAACTGACTTATTGATAAATACATACACAATATATATATGTATGAGTAGCTGTTTGCATGTGTATGCTTGTATCTGTGTGTGTGTGTGTGCGTGTGCGTGTTTGTGTGTTTCATACATACATGTTTTTCATTCCATATAGAAATACACAATAACCCAATAACAAATATAACAAAATGATAATTTATAAAATAATTAATAAATATTTATATTTACATATGCTATTTGTTAACTTTCTTTCTCTCTCTCTCTCTCTCTCTCTCACTCTCCCTCGTTTTATTAATGCTTTTCTCTATATTTCTCTCTGATTGCAGTAATGAAAAATTCTATACATGCTGCGACGAGCCATATTTGGACATCACATTTAATATAACTATGCGGCGGAAAACACTCTTCTATACGGTTAATCTCATCATACCCTGTATGGGCATAAGTTTTCTAACCATTTTGGTGTTCTATTTGCCATCAGATAGTGGCGAAAAGGTAAGTTCATTTAGTTCGAAAGTCGAATCTTTGCGATTTTTGTAATGTGCTATGCAATTCGAATAATTTTGGAAAACTTTAGCTTTTTAAAATTCTTTCCTCTTAGATTATTATTGTATGACTTTCCCTCGAGAATCTCTAATTCTTGATTTATATCCTATTGAAATTTCCACAAAATCCATGCGAACAGTGACAAACCACATGGAGAAAAATACACCCCATTGAATTTTCATAGACATATAATTTCTGATACCCCTGAAGCAATGATAAGTGAAAACCATTTAAAACTCAACCGTGAAGCCTATTTAAAAAAATTATAATTCATTTAATTTGTCAAAGTTCCTCCATCAACTTCAAACAATAATCTAGAGATATAATAAGGTAATCTCCAATTGAAGCTCGCATAACTCACATGGCTACGCTTTTCCCTTATACTTATCGCAATTGTAGTCCGCACCAACACCCAATATTTTTAGCAGTATCATTTGCATTGAACATAGCTCCCATATTATTTCGAATATATATGCACTTATGTGCTCTGTTTAAAATGTAAATCATTGCAGCTAATGCGTTTCTGTAAAACGTTTTGCAAAACTTAATTACTTTTTAGGAATTCGAAATAGGCAAAAACTTACATTGTACACATTGCAATCAATATCGTAATTTTTATTCCCAATGGCGGAATATCCTGATTATAAAAAGTAAACTAATTTCAAGCCAAACTTCTATACGGAACCTATACATAAGATTTGAGTTCTCATGTCAACAATTACTTCAGAATTTTATAAGAAAGATTACAAGATTTAGAGTTTATTAATGGACTTGTACAATCACATTTTTTTATTCAGACGAGATTTTAGAGCAATTCGGGAATTATTAAAATTATTTCAAATATATAAAAAAAAAATAAACTATCAACCTACTAACCAATTTACACAATTTATATATTATATCAAATTCTTAGCCTCATGCCCAATTTGTATTTCAGCTCTTAAGTTAATTATATAGTTCGGTTATGATTGAAAATAATATACTTAAAATGAATTTTGTGGGTTTTGTGCGGTATCTTGAAAACAAAACAAAAAGGAAATCCATACTAAAGTAAAGACAAAGTTTTTTATTTCAATTCTTTAATTTAATATATGTTGTTTCCACATGAGTTTTGAGTCTATTTTTATCCCTAAATACTTTTCATTTGAATGTAGTTTGAATGTAGTCCCTCAGAAATTCGCCTATTGTCTATGGCGTGGTGTGTTTGGTCCTTACTAAACTTTATTCCCCATTTTTCAAACCAATAAGTTGCAGCTGTTATAGTCTTTGGTACAGTTTTGGTGGCTACCTTTTCACTGCTGTTCGCCGATGTTATATCTATTGTAAATATCAGGTATAATATATGGTCTAGTACGCTGCCTTAATGTACCGCCGCTGGTGATTTCCGAACATTCATCGTCATATTTTATGTAAAAGTATGTATCAGTTAAGTCAGTTTAAAGAATACTAAAAATATTTAATAACAGGCCTTTGTGCCATACTCTGTCGAGTGCATTCCCGATATACGAGTAAACAGCAAAGCATTAGTTCTTTATATCAAAGTAATCCGAAATTTTGGTGACTACTCTATGAATCTGCTGTACCGTTAAGTGTTGCTTGAGGAACCCACACAGGTGAGTGAGGATTGCCTCTTGTGTTTTATAATTGGAATGATTCTGTTAAAAAATATTTTTTCGAATGATTTTGAGAGAATAGGCAGCAAGCTAATTGGTCTGTTCGAGCAGGCAATAGTGGTGCTTTTGTTTGGTTCAGGAATCGCTGTCTGCATTACCAACTGGATCTGGCAGCTCAATATTTTGCTCATACATCCTATTTTTGAATGTTGTTCGATTTAAAATTTTAGTTTTTGTGCTTTGAATAGAACATAAACCAATCGCAATTGTTGGCTATACAAAGTAAACGGAAGGTACAACTCCCTCCCAACAACAATCTGTAATATTGTTTTATATTTTGTTCAGTTTACATTTAAGTTTTGGATAACTAATATTACATATTTAATTAATTTAATATACAAAGGCACACATAAATATATTTAATAATATGTATAATATATATTTAAATAGAATTGAAATTCGTGTATATATTAACACGCTGTGCGAACTATGAATAAATTATGGACAAATTAAAATATATATATTGTGCACTCCAACTCCGATAAAAAAAATAATATTTTTTTTTTAGAATCAAACGAGTTGCATTTATGAGCTCTATTATTAATCACGTAAATCAACTAAAAATTATTGATACAGACTGTTGGGATGCAACCTTTAGTTAATGGAACAAAAACTACAGAGGGTAAACCTTCAACTAGTGATCTCCAAAAGACTGGACTCGGTTAAACCGATGGTTTTGCCAGTTTCAAAGTTCTTGTACGTGACATTGCTCATCTTTGGCCTTTTCCCATGATGGAAGGTTTTGTTTGTTACTTCAACTGAGTGGGTGATGCAAGGTCCAGAGTGCTTGCATCCACTTTTCGACTGGCTTCTAATATTACATCGTTTTCTGGAATAGTTCGTGCGACTGGTTGGTGCCATCTGTGATTATGATTCTATGTCAGTAAGACATATTCACTTGTGCTTATGTCCACATATCGCCTTGACATATTCTTAGTGGTATAATTGGGTAGAGGTGACACTATGGATATGTCACTATATAATATATTATATCCTGAAAAAACAGCACTACAAAATTACATATAAATAACGCATAATTTTCTGAAGAAATATTGACTCTAAAATGCTGACGATTATTACGTCTTGCCGACACTGCGAGTTCGCGCAGGGTGGGAAACTACAGAAGGCCGACGTAATGGCAATATTTCTTATAAAATTGTACAATTCATTTATATCGTCATGTACTTGTTACGATTGATCACGACGAGGCGAAAACATTCCTCCATTTCGCGAATCACATTGTTCTGGATAAACCCGATATTGCCCTGTAAAATACTTGATTAATGTATGATATTTGGGCATAATCGACTGAAAAGTAACTTATAATATCGTTCCAGGATTATGTTAAATGATAACATATCCAAAGCAGCTAGTTCGTTCATAAGCCAATCACTGAGGCGCTCAATCAAAGTCAACTGAAATAGTTCCATCCAGCTTAAAGGTGACCGCTGGAGAAGCTCGCAAAATAGGATTATGCGTCGTAGTACCAAAAAGGCTGACCAAAAAACACGTGGATCAGTCAGGTAGCAATACGAAATTTGTGCATAAGCATAAATAAATCGGAAAGAATTCTAGAATATATGGCTTCCATATTGTAACTAATTTGTATAATTCTTAAGTTAACGAATTTAAGTAGTCTGGATATAAGGAATCATAGGTGTCAATAAGAGTTACTCCTTATAAACAGATATGTAGGAAAAAATTTTACGGTCATATCGTGCCAACACATAGAAAGTTAACTATTATTGTGTGTATTGTGCTGCTTCTTCAATTATTTTGTTTTGGTTTCAACAATTCCTTGCCTTGAGAACTTCAAATATTCATACACATATTTATTATCTAAGCACATTCGACTTGCAAGAAATCGTAATATGTTTAATTGAGTCTTGCATCATCTATGCACCTATAATATTTTACTTCTCATGTGGACTTAATAATTTGTTTGAAATATTCACAAGGCTATTGATGAAATGTTCTCTTAGTAAATATGGAATTTTGCTTCAGAATCACCTTATTCAAAGGGCTGTCGCGCACAAGGCTCTATGATTTGAAAATTTATAAGGTATTTGTTAAGCCCTTCTGTTGGTAACAGTTTTGCTTATTTATTTATTTGATCGAATATGGTTAATTAAATGTTTATAATAGTATTAATTTATATATCTGGCGACTGATACGTGTGAACTTGGTGACGACAATGGAAAAACTGTACGGTGCTCTGATTGGTGTTGCCAGACGGTGATAAGGCTTATGGGTTGCCAGATGGATCTCCAACACCTTCTTTCCATGTGTTTGCTATATAGCATTCAATCGAAAGTGTGAAAGAATTTGAAGTAAATTTGGACAAACTTACTCAGATAGTAGAGAACATTCAAAATCCCATATTGCTGATCAGCTTCTATTTATTAATAATATTTTCTAAGTGCATAAAACAAGACGTTCCACTCCCTGCTTTACTTAAAATGCACAACGAAGATATGTATAATACCAATCATCGATGTTTCTTCACCTCTATCACTCAAAAGAGAGTGGATATAGATATATGTATATATATTTATGTGTTTTAATTCACTTTATATTACACATACACACATAAAGCTAAGCATTGTAAATGCCTCTGATGCACACATAAACGGATAAAAGAGTATTATTGGTGGGGGTAGATGGTTCGGATACAGGTAGATAGGCATTAGTTAAATTTAACGACTTGCCTTATCAACGTATCAAAGCTCCTTATAACCATAATTAGCACACACTCACTAATCGGTTTAGAGTGAAACAGCTAAAGGTTAATTATAATTAAATGATTAAACAATATTCAATTTATGCAATACATAGACAAATGCAAACAGACAAATACACCCACATACAATATATTCTTTAGTGGCCAAGAAATGCACAACGAGGAGCAGCTAATAACGCAAATTGTGGGTCCCATTTTCGACATTTAATTATATTTTTGACACACACTTCATTACGAGCGGCTTCGGAGCTTACACACACAATCTCACAGAATCTCACACAATCACACACACGCACACTCACTCACGCACAAAAAAATGTATCTATGTGTGTGTGCAAGACAACGCCCAAAAGCGTGTAAACATCATCAGTTTGACTCGGCTGGCACACGAGTTCATTTACTTTTTACCTAAATTTTACCTAGAAAATGTGCTTCGCAGTTAACATTTA
The DNA here is from genome assembly GCA_035046065.1 of Chymomyza procnemis. NCBI lineage: Eukaryota > Metazoa > Arthropoda > Insecta > Diptera > Drosophilidae > Chymomyza > Chymomyza procnemis. Next base: position 580,723 of record JAWNOJ010000011.1, on the reverse strand, counting down.
AGACAATTTATTCAAATACATATATACATACATATACAATATATTGGATACAGAAAATACAGGGTGCACCATTTTGCCGTTTTTATTTTTTCTATTTTCAGTAGCGTTTCCTCAAACTGAATTTCAATTTCTAGATACTCGGAATCGAAATCTATGCCATAATTTTCACACAAAGTGAATGAAGTCTATTTATTTTTGCGGAGTCTACAATAGTTATTGCTGCTAGTTCGTGGTTTTGCGGTGTTAAATGGTCGACCTTCCACCGATTCGATTCCACCGTGCTATAGCACTGGTACATTTGTCTAGCGATACATTACATACACACAATATTTAACTAGGAAAATATCTATTAATTAAAGACACCGCCGTTCGGATTTGGCTATAAACTGTTAATCTCTATTCTTTTCGAACAGCTTTTGGAGCGATGACTATAGTCCAGGCAAATATTTTTATTTATTTCGAATATTTTGTTAACCCTTCCTGTGTGTATTTTTTTGCGAATAGACATGATACCTGATAGCGCTGTTCATTGAAGATTCTATGCGTGCATACACCAAAAAAAAACATAATAATTTCTAACAAATGTTAGAAAGTTTTAAATTTACGGGGCCTCAATAACCCTATATAAATGACTATGTTTGCCTCTGAAGAAATTGGCAGTTAAATAGTACAATAGCCCCTGTCGGGTCATCCGAGTTATTCCATTGTACGACAACTAGACCGACCGCCAGGAGCAACACCAAAATTTTCCATTCAATGAACGGCTCAAACATAGTAATTTTGTTGTTATCGAAGGTCATCCATCATCGCACACAGTAAGAATCCACTGTGAAAAAAACCCTTTTTTCATGTTTTTCAAGAAACAATCTCAAAGTGAAAACATCTCTGGATACTATTTACAAAGTTATCTATTCCTTATCTTAAAAATTGTTAGGTTAAATCACCACTTGAAAAACCGCCACCGGTATTCATATTCCTATAGTCATAGCTATCGTAAACAGGAATATTAATTAAAAGGTTGCAATGGAACTTTGCTAGTTTTACTTTAATGTTTACTATTTTATCTTAGTATAAATAGTATTGTTTGAGAATCAGAATTTATTGTGAATGTGAAATAATAAATAATGAAGATATGAAAAATATAGAGAAGCCAAATTCGATGTCAGAATTTTCCTATCAAGGTGCCATTTTGAGAAATCTTTGAGGTTATGAACTAAGCACTTGCTCTTTGTACATAACGTCAAAATTACGAATTGAAAATCCGCAGACTTTTCTTAAGAATTTTTCAAGTGCTTCCAATTTGTGGTTTCACTTAAAAGCGTCCACCGTTTATAGTAAATTTAATCGATTCTCGAAATTTAAATTGCTTACATCAAGTAAGTAAAAGGTGGATAAATTATTGCAGACTACCATTGAATTTTCCGGCGATTGGTAAGTGTGTCTCTCGAGAAGTGCCTCGGTCAGTTGAGATTCCCGAACAAAATTACACTTAATACCTTGTAACACGGTAACAAAGTGAAACTTGAACCAGCCAAGACAATTTCAACCAAGAAAATTAAAAAAGAAATAAAAAAAAGAATAAACAAATAAACACGCCTGACCCACATTGAAGAGAAACAAAAGTGAACACAACAAATGTAAAAAATTTTTGAAGCTCAATTTCTTGCTTAAAAAGAATAAAATAAGATAGTCGAATCCCCATAGCTGCCTATGCAAGAAAAGAAAAAGTTTATAAAAACTCTCTAAAATGAACCAAATAAAATTACCGAATAGGGTGGCCTTAAAATATATAGTGACATGTATGGGTATTACGCCTATTTGCCACAAATAGTCATGCCACACAACAGGCATTGCCCCTCGACGGTGGGTGTGTGTGTCGCTTTTGTCGCAGTATTTATGCTCGCTTTTGTTGGTTCACATTATTTCTCACCCACTATCAGTACGTTTAACTTTTCCGCTCAGCTGCATTCTCCCAAACACCAATCCGCAACATGTTCCATCGTAGGGCTATAACTACAGCTATAATATATGTACTCTGCACCCTCCTCCTATTTATGCCAGCTACGTATTATATATACATACATACATATATACGATTGGTTCTACTCTATATACATGCATTTATTTACAGGTCTCATTAAGCATATCCATTTTGCTGTCGTTGACTGTGTTCTTCCTGCTGCTGGCGGAAATCATTCCGCCCACATCGCTGGTGGTGCCACTGCTCGGCAAGTTTGTGCTGTTCACCATGATACTAGACACATTTAGGTGGGTGCTTTCTACGACTGACTGCAACAACATTAAACGGACTGTTAGCGACAACGCAACTACCGGTATCCGGACTATTACTATGCTCCTTTAACTTTTGTGGCACGGCACGCACACATTCGATTTACGTGTCAACTGATAAAAACAGGAGCGCAGGCTCCTGCTTCCTTGTAATTTTTGTGTTTTTTGTTTTTTTTTGTATTTTTATTTTGTTACCTCTGCCGCTATGGATATTTTTTGTGCCGGATGCTATTAAAAACGTAAACGGAAACGAGGAATAAAACTAAACCCGTATATTCAATATTTTCTAACCGCTGTTGCCAGCCCCAATCCATCCTCCATCGCTTCCTGTGCACTCGGCAGTCTGACTATAAGCCGCGTATAGACAGGCATTGTCTAATGACTCCAGCAGTGCGCTCATCAATTGACATCAATTTACAGAAATTTGCCTCACCCTTCACCAGTGACCATTCCCTTCAAATTATCCAAACTGCCGCTCAATTGTTGCACTTAAGATCTTGATTTCAGTTAACGCCGGAATTATTGATTAATTTATAGTGCAACAGAGGGTCGCGCAACAGGAATCACGCCAATGATTCAATTAGGCTGGGGGTGTCTGTTTAAAGCTAATTACCTGTGGACGAATGGGCGTTGAGAAGCTATTCACTCGGACTAAGAGACTCAAGCCTACAGACATTTGACTCTGCTAACCAACTTTCTATCTCGTCTCAATCTCTCTCTGTCTCTCTCTCTCTAACTCTCTCTCTCTTTTTGTCGCAGCATCTGTGTGACTGTACTCGTGCTGAACATTCATTTCCGTTCGCCGCAAACGCATACAATGGCGCCCTGGGTGCGCACAGTGTTCATCAATCAGCTGCCACGCTTTATTGCCATGCGTCGTCCACTTTATCCGATCAGTGAGATGATGTAAGTAGCTAAACCCCTACCACAAACTTGGGTGTCCATGTATCGATGCTATATATTGCAGTAAATCTTCACGCCGTCTCATGGTGCGCACTTGTAATGGACTCGAACTAAGGGATCAAATACCACCGTTGCCACCGCCCGTGGCCTTGTCGCGGTAAGTACTTTCTGCATACAGTCTTTGCCTCATAATATCAACTTTTGCACTACAGCGTGCATCACAGCCCCAAGACAACGTCGCGCAGCACCTCGCCACACCTGCAACATAGAGTACAAATTCTCAATCTGATGGATGAGATTGGCAGCGGCGGAGGCGACGTTGGTTTAGTTCTGGGTTGTGGCGCCTCAACCATTACGGACCATTTGAGCTCACTGTATCCACCAACCATTTCCACAGTTAATCAGCAGACATCGACCACATCGTCGCTCATCGATGCACAGTATCACAATCAATACCAACAGACAGGCGGATCGCTGCTTGATCATCCGCTGACACCAACCAAGTTTCGCCAAATGACCTCGACGTCCAGCCAGACAGGAAATGATGCAATAACTGTGCAGCAGCAAATTCATTACGCATATGGCAGCGCTGCAGGCAAGTCCTCGTCCACATCCACACTACATCAGCATCATCAGCAGCACCAACAGCAGCAGTTAGTGCATCAGGCTAGCCAAGCGTCATCCTATCATCTATATAGGCAACAGTCGACCTCGTCAGCAAACTTCTCACCACTTCCGCAACATGCGCATCAGCATCATGCTTCTACCACTACCTGCGATCTGCTAGGCAGCAATAACCCCAATGTGATAAAGTCAACTACGACGGTCAACTCGATAGCTACGGCCTCCACAATAGCCGATTCCTGCTGCAGCGGCACCATACAGCTACATCAGGGAACCGGCGCGGGCGCCGCCTGTCAATCATCGGAGCAGCAGCATCTCGGCCGTGCAACTACCTCGGCTGCAGCAGCAGCCGCAGTAGCGGCTAGTTCGAGCTGCTCCACGGCAGCAGCTGGTGTTGGCAGTCTGGGCACACCGCCGCCGCCGCCGCCGCCGGCAGCCTGTGATATACTACCCGCCTGTCAGCGCGAAGGAGGTCCACACTGCTGCACCGGTCGTTCGACGGTACGCCAGCGTTGGCACACTTGCCCCGAGCTACACAAAGCCATGGATGGTGTAACATACATAGCGGATCAGACGCGCAAGGAGGAGGAGAGCACACGGGTAAGTTAGGCAAAGGCTGCTTTTTTGTCCTTGAGCCGTACACTCACAGCAAGGATAGGGCCCCCAAAAAAAAGAGGCCAAGTGTCTGCCGCAACACAATTTATCGATTCTTTTGCTCTCCTGACGTGGGCCCATGCCAAAGGCCCAAGTCGCCTCGCCTGACAATTAGTTGCATAATATTATGTGAAAGCTGCTTATCATTGCCGCTTAGCTTAGCGCTTGTCGACGCTATCCACTGATCCCTAAGCGGACGGAAGTCCTCGTCAGTGTCGTCATTGTCGGCATAATCGTCTTTCCTACAAACGCTGGAGGGTGGGTTGGGGAATATGCAGTGATAAACGGTAAAACACGGGTGTCACGGGGTGTGGGCGGCTCAAATGCGCAATAAATTAGAGCAGCCTTACTCCATATTTATTAAAATGTCAATAATCAAGCAATACAGGCCGGGAAAGCCTTTTGTCGACTGACACTCTGATGCGTCCCAACTCCTAGACTATAATCATATTGACAATGATGTTGCTGGTAAGATGACCTTCGCGAGGGCCAATAAAACCAAAACGCGATTCGTGCTGAATTTCTGAGCAGCAATTGTACTGGGAATATATGCTGTGGCATTACTCTCCATTTCTGTCTCAACATTTACTGACTAATGATTTGTATATTGCTCCCTGAATCTTTGGCAAATCCAAATGCTTTGCACCGATTATCAAGGTCATCATTGATTTATCTACTTGCAGTAAGAGTGTACAACACTCGATGAATGAAATAGGACACATTTCCTTTACGCGAATTTTCTTTCGTATTTCTCATATGTGTATTGGTGCGTTTGTCATCAAAGCGCCTCTCTCCAAAGAGAACAAAACTTTTAATGACTTTTCATGCGCCATACAAAAAGGCAGCGGCATCTTGGCAATATAACAGTTGATTGAGCTTTTGGACCAGGGACAAAGAGGTAAAGATAGCGTACGGGACGACCCGGACTTGAACCAGCTTGTTCCGGTTGGTTCCATTATTAATGTGTCTTGTGGCGCACAAATGCCAATAAAATTATTTTATTAAAATTACGCACACATTCAATCATTATTGGAATGTCATGCTGAGCTAACGCCATGACAGGACATTTGCCGGCATAGAATTCAAGAAGCTTAGGACATGCCAATGACAGTGGCAGTTGCAATGGCCCACTCACGACCACAACAATGGTCAGTATTTGGCCTGGTGGCATTTACATCAAGTGTGCGTAATTTCCTCGAATGGTCCCCAGCGGGTGCCATGGCATCCTTTAATTTATATAGATTAAATATTCTATATATGTATTTGTGGACGCATCTATCTTGAACTACGGCAAAGCAAGAGCTGATATAAAACTCTTTAACACGAAAGCAACTCTCGTGCTTCACGAAACGCAACGTGAACCGTATTTTTTGTTTAAAAATCACTTCGAATTTAATAGTCGATACTACAATTTTATTTCGTTTGTGCAAAATAAAAGCTTTTGTTAATGTCCTCGTGATTTCTTACTGTACTTGATGAGATGTCGGTTTAAAGATAAAAAATGGAACAAACGCAATACAATGCAATATATATATATTTTTTTTGGAATTAGAGAACTATTTATTGCGGATTTTCTAAAAGAAAGTAAATGCATTTTTAATAAAACTTAGAATGAACTTTGATCAAATATATAATTGCCATTTTGTTCGATAACCTTTTGCCATCTTCCTGGCAAATTTAGTTTTCCACGCTCATAGAACTTCTGGCCTTTATCTGCAAAAAACTGAACCAAGTGCGATTTTATAGCCTCATCATTGGCGAAAGTTTTACCATTTAAGGAGTTCTGCAAAGATCGAAATAAATGGTAGTCTGATGGTGCAAGGTCAGGGCTATATGGTGGATGCATCAAAAGTTCCTAGCCAAGCTCACTCAGTTTTTGGCGAGTGACCAAAGATGTCTTTACGATTGACCAATTCCGGTCGCTTCTCCTTGATGGCTGTATTCAATTTGTCAAATTGTTGACAGTAAACATCCGAATTTATCGTTTGGTTCCTTGGAAGCAGCTCAAAATATTGGCGGATATCAGCCTTTGAAGTGGTTTGCTTGGAGCATGATCGTTTTCGACTAACGTTGTTGTAAACAATCCATTTTTCATCTCCAGTTATGATTCGTTTTAAAAACGGATCGAATTCATTGCGTTTGAGGTGCATATCACAAGCGTTGATTCGGTTTGTTAAATGAATTTCTTTCGATACATGTGGTTCCCAAATATCAAGCTTCTTCACCAGTCCAAGACTTTTTATGTGATAATGAACGGTTGATTTTGGTATATTTAACTTCTCTCCTATCTCACGCTGACATCGATCCAATTCGATTAATGCTTTGATTTGGTCATCATCAACTTCATTTGGCCGACCTGAACGTGGCTCATCTTTAAGTGAAAAATCTCCAGAACGGAATTTGCGAAACCAATTTTGACACTGTCTTCCTTTTAAGGCTTCATCACCACACACATCTCGTAACTTTTTAGCAACCTGCTCCGCGTTTTTTCCTTTACGGAAATAATAAAGTAAAATATGACGAAAATGCTCCTTTGTGGGCTCCATATTAAAATTGACGCCAAACAAACAAATGTAAACAAAATTTCGCGCACTTTTCTTCTAAAGGAAGCTAAAAGTAACAGCTGATAACTGACAGAAGAAAGAATGCAATTACAGAGTCACAAGCCGTTGAAAAAATTTGTCATCGCCGACTATATGAAAAATCCGCAACCAACTATTGGGCAACCCAATATAAGTTTTAATATCCTAAGGCCTTTTTGTCTTTAATGTGCCTACGCTATGTTAGTCGTCTGTCTAGATGTACTCCCTCTTGTGCTTTCGGTATCATTGTGACGTGCTTGCTTTTCTGTTCATTTGCTTTTATACAGAGAGCCATTTCTCAAAGTCCCCCGAATGAAGGGACCGGGCTGATGCTTGGACCGGGCATCTGGAGCAGCTTAGAATAGCGGTGTCGTCCGAAAATCTGGATGTTGTGAGGCGTCTGCATGTTGGCAGGTCGGCTGTGTGAAGGAGGTACAGAGTTAGTCTCAGAACGCTGCCTCGAGGGACTTTGTGCCAATTATGTGGTCGTCAGAGGTGGCTAATGGGTATATTCGGTTAGTTTTGCCTTGTGCACTATTGTCGGCTCTGAAATGCGGTTCTAATTTCTGTTGATATTCGATTGACTTGTTCGATAGTTCCAAAGGTTTAAGCAAGTCAGCAGGCATTATTCATAATACTTTGAGAGACACGAGTTTAAGCTTATGGGTCTATAGGATGAGGGAGCTGCGAGGCCTTTTCCGGGTTTTGGAATCATTATTATAATATATTTTTTCCATCTATCAGGGAAGTAACCTAGTAACTCTAGTTATGTCGTTGAAAATGTGGGTTATAAGGTAAATGCCGCAATATGGAAGTTCGATGATAAGTTTTGGTGTTATGAGGTGTCATCCGGGGGATTTCCTCGGATTGAGGTGCTCTTTTATAAAGCTTTGAATTTCTCTTGGGCGAAACTCGGTTGGCTAAAATTGGCTCCGATTTCTTGTTCGACGACGGAAAAGTGAATGCGTTTTGAAAAAATGAAAAACGTTACGTAGGTGAGTGGCAAATGTACAGACTCTGTCTGCATCATTGCGGGCCCAGCCGCCTGTTGGGTTCCCATTGTTTCTCATGTAGAAACTGAGCTACCTCAAGTTTGCGCTGTGAAACACCATTAGCGTTTCACGTAACAATGTGTAGGGAAGGCATTGGTTATTTCGACTTTTGTAATACAAACATTTGTGTCAGGATGTTTTGATTGCGACATAAATCCATCATACTTTGTTGCAGGTTACACATCAGGGCTTCTAGTTTTGGTTCTTTTTGATCCGATGGCTGATGGTTTGTTATTTGCGTAGTCTGCGCTGGAGGCGTCAGTACTGATTTAACTGCACTTGCGAATGACTTCTGGGTTTGCGTTTGATGGGACAAACATTGACGTTCCCTGTCGGGTCCTCAATGTGGCCGTACGCTGGTGGCGACGGTTTTTAAGCTCCTTGTAGATTGGACATCCTCTGTACGTAGAGTGCAGTATGATCGCGTGTGGCTGTACTCTTGACAATTCATGCATTGTAAGGCATATGCGGCTGTTCCGCTGCGATTCAAGAAGAATTGCAGCTTGTAGATTGAATGGGTTTCGTACGTCTTTTCTCGTACAAGTTCTATCTTGAATAGTGTTTGCCGCTTCTTGTCTCTGTTCATAATTTTGAACACTGATTTAGCGGATAATCCCTCTTCCTGTAGCGCCTCAGTTGCTTCTTCGGGTGTCACGTCGGCCTCGATTCACTTTAGGACAACTTGTTGGCCCTTTCCGCTTTTAAGATGATACGTGTTATAGTTTTTGTTGTTTTCGTTTAGGTACTTCGTCAGTACTCTGTAGTTATATTCCGTTTTTGTTTGGACCCAAACCTCGTGGTCTGCACTTTACTAATATAAGACGGTAATTAGTTTGTACAGAAAATTTGAATTAGAAAAATCGATTCGACCATAACATACAACAGAATCGTTTATTTTGTTCTGGTGATAACCTCGAAAACCGAAAGTCGGTGGCTTAATGTAGACTTGGCATCGATAGCATAAAGGCCAGCGTTGGGGTTCGTCTGTAAGCTGAAGGTACTGCTTCTCCCTTGAAACAACTATTAACAAAGATATCCCCATGCTTCGCCTTTGGAGCGTTCGCAGCATATTCAATGGGAATAAACTTATTATGAAATGGCAAACTAAAATTTTTCGCTGTAGGGTTAAAAACTTGTCTTAATGTCGGCTTATTTCAAACTGCGTCCATAGCTTCCATTGAAGCCTCTGGCGATCGATATCTCGCATCCTTTTCGTCGATTTTTCGAATTTCACATCCAGGTTCCTTAATATGCTGCTGCTTTTCGTCAATTTGTTGGTAGGTAATACCCGTAATGATGATATGAAATATGCCACCATTGTTAGATGGCTGAAGTGGTTTGAAAATTTTAATGTTTTTAGTAAAAGTAACTTCGACTGAAATGAATACACTAAGAATGAGTATAGGTGAACTTTAAAGATTATAAGGCAAGAACCATGAAAGTTTCATTTTTAAACGGTGTACACAAAATCCGCGATAGTCTACTGTGTTGAAACAGAGTATGATTTTGTCATGATTCGACTGCTTCAATTTCAACAATCACAACCTCTGTCTTTTTTCCACAAATCCAGATTATTCTTTCAATTTAGTTGGGAAAAGCTAAGAGCTACCTTAAAGAAGTCAAGCACAGGCAGAATCAAAGTATCTGCGAAATTGTGGCTTTAGAAATCAGAAGCTTCTTCTACATAACCGGTTGGAACAGAAAGGGGTGCTCTACTATCTTCACAGCGTCTACAAAAATGGGAATGGTAAAGCCTAGATGTATGGCTTCCCACCACCCAATATCCGCTGGTCATCCGCATTATTTAAAAGCATTAATTTTTATCAAGGGCCTTTGTCATGAAGTGCCTGCACTTATTTATAACCCGTTTCGCCAATGGTTGGTTTTAAAAAATGTTGGGTATGGGGTAAAGGGTTATTGTTTTATTATTTAGTTTACAACCGACTAAAGGTATATCTGGACTACCAAATTCCTAAAGAACTTTTCCTTCATGTATAAGACGAGCAAACTGCGCCAGTTGGGCCAAGACAGCCAGAATTTTTATAAGTTCTTGTTAAAAGGAATAAGAACGAATGAGAGCAAATTTTTGGCCATTCCTTTTCTTTTTTTTTGCCCTTTCATAGATAACACTTCAAGAAGAGATAGATGATTGCTGTCCAGCTTGTCAAAATTTGAGGAAATAAAAATAAATTAAAATGAAACGCCAAGAGCGGCATGGTGAACGGACTGTCCCATAAAAAAAACGGCTTGAGTCGGTAAAAAGCAAATCGGACATCAGACGGATATCTGTTTAAAACAGATTGCTTTGTAAGATTTTCCAAAGTTAAGTTGGGAAGTCCTTACTATTACCATAACTTTATTCAGGATCATCTCAACTTTATTATTGCATCTTCTCTAATATCTGTCCCCCTTTCTTCTTCTTCTCTTCCCCCTCTTTTTCTCTCTGTTAATATAAAGGTCAAAGAGGACTGGAAATATGTAGCCATGGTACTGGATCGTCTCTTCCTTTGGATCTTTTTTATAGCCGTCTTTGTTGGCACCGCCGGTATTATACTCCAGGCGCCTACATTATACGACACTCGAGTGCCAATCGACATCAAGCTGTCGGAGATTGCTTCCACGACGGCCAAGCCTAATGTGGCGCGTCCCGTGTTGTAAGTGCAAATAGACAAAATTTAAATATCACAAAATATATTTTGCAACACTGGCAAAAGCAACAACAAGAGAAAAATACATTTTTTAAAAGAACAACACATAAACAGTCTGACGTGCAACATGATTCGCAATGGTTTTTTTTTCATATTAAATTAATAACTATAATTGTGTGAGAATTTAATTATTTATATATTTATATATATATATATTACAAGTATTTCTATAAAATATATATATATATAAATATAATAATGGTATTCTATTAAGGAATAGTTAATATATTTGTAGTTTTTGGTTTTTCTAAAGAAACCCTTTTTCCACAAAATGAAGTAAACTGTTTATAATTAGTAGAAGAAAACAAATTGAAAGTAGTTTAATATGAATAAGAAATAAATATTATTGTTATATAAATGAAATAAATGCACATATATATATGTATACGTATATATATATATATAACATAATTGTACACTAATGTTAAATAAAAATATTTTTTTTTTGTGGTCGTAAAAAATGTTAAGATATAAAAAATAAGAAAACAAAACTAAACCTAAAAATATATGCTACCAAATGTAACGTAAAATTACAAGAAAATAATATTTAAGAAACATAAAAAACAAAACAAACACAGAAGGAGAAACAAAAAACAAAAGTGGAATAACAAATTGAATTTATATTACAAAAAAAAAAAAAACAAAAAACAAAAATTCAACAAAAAATAGAAAAAAAAACCTAGAAAATGAAATCGTATAAATTGTAGCTAAGTAGAATTGAAGAAATTGGAATGTTTGAATGCGTGCGTATGCGTGTGTGTGTGTGGAGCCGTTTCGGATTTTGACTATATCGAACTATCAAAATATTTTGTACTTTCTTAACTTTAATGAATCAATTTTTCTGAAAATCCGACTATCCGCATATACATACAGTTTGTCAAGAAAGTGTTTACACATTGAAATAAATTTGTATTTTTTGACTTTCAATGTAAATATAAAAGCCTTTTGTTTAGATTCATGCAATTTTTTTGATGCACATCTATTTGCTTATATGTTTTTTTATTAATATGTAATAAAATAATTACAAAAATAACAACCTAATTTATCATATGTTTGGTGCTGTCAAGAAAGTGTTGACACAAAATACTTAAGCTATCTTAAAATTAATGTTTATAACGAATATTGATTAATTTATGTTAATTTAATATATTGCATGCCCTCCCTTAGGTTTCACAACACATTGTGGGCGTCTTTCTATTAAAAAAAAATTAGCTTTTTAAGGTCATATTCCTCTGGGACTTTGCGGCTCTCTTTTGAAATAGCAGCTATGATGCTGCGGTATTCCAGCGAATTTAGCGCCTCTCTCCACACCTTGATGTAATACAACATTTTTTGGGTTTTATACCAGAAAATAACCTAGTAGCGAAAATAAACCGCTTTTCAATATTGATTGCCGAACGCAACGGGTTGCTTTGTGCTACTAATGAGTGGGACTTATGCCGGAGTATGGCCTGGCGCAGTGTTTCGAGTGACACATCTAGATCACACTCTTCCTTAACCTCCTTAGCAACTGTTCTTAACAAAATTTGGGGATTTTAATCTATTTTCCACAGGATAAATCGGTCTATATGGTTGCAAATTTTGCTTTTACATCCCGTTACACTAATTGTCTCCAATCTGCTCAATTTTTGCGAGATTTTTGATTGGTGATTATAATACATCAACTGGACGACTTTTAAACTTATTCTCTTGCCAAGCATTTTTCAATATCTTTAAACTTGCATAAACATGCTCACTTTAACTCATTTCACAACAAAACGAATTCAAATGCGCAAAAATCAGCCACACAAACAACGCAAAAACTGTACATGCCAACAATGTACCGTTAGCTTCTCGAAATTTGTTGGTATCGCAACAAAAGAGAAGAGAAAAAGCAGAAGTGTAAACACTTTCTTGACAGCAGCGCATCTATGATAAATTAGATTTTGTTGATTTTCTCGATAAGTGCAAATAATTTTGTAATTATTTTTTTACATATTAATAAAAAACATATAAACAAATAGATGCGCATCAAAAAAATTGCATGAATTTAAACAAAAGGCTTTCATATTTACATTGAAAGTCAAAAAATACAAATTTTTTTCAATGTGTAAACACTTTCTTGACAAACTGTATATAAACCTAGTAAAGAATTTTTTAAAGAATTATGCAATGGCTTTTAAAGCTGATGAAATAAACAAATAATGCATTACAGTATTTTTGAGGCCCGGAAAGAAATTCGCTAAATAATTTGAGGTGTTACACAGCCAAGCACTTTGCTAAAAATCTGCTATCTCTAACAGAGTTAGAGACAAACTCTGTGTCAAACAGTTGTGGCCAGAACCTATGCCTTAGAATATTCATTCTAAAAAAATCTTTTCAATAGTTTCGCAAATTAACTAAAGCTCAGTGAACTTACCAACTAGTGAAATTTTTCGAAATGGATGTACAATATGTATGTGCATTCGAAGGAAGCGCTCAAATTTTGGCAAATTATGTTGTGCATGCAAATTAGTGCAAATAAATGTTGCTGGGTCCTGGTGCTGGTGCGGCTGCCACAGCTGATTAAGATGCCCCTGACAATTGCCTTGCAGCAATTAGTCGATATAAAGCTCGTTATGCATATGCATATGGTATAGTAATAGTAATTATTACAAAAGCAAATTTAATTTGTGGAAAGCACGTTGGGCACGCTTTTTCCTTGTAGCTGCAACCTGCAAACCAGCGCGTGTCAGTGCGATTACGAAATGAGCTGCTCTTGCACATTAATGCACTAGAAATTGTTTATGCAAATTCGAAGAGTTAATGTGAAAAGCAAGCTTAAGCTTTTTAATATATTTAAATGTTTCGCAAAGTATACCGATGTTCAGCGCTTTCAATGTTTTATATTTAATCATCCAAATGGCCCATGAAATCTAGGGTCTTTCACATATTTGTGGAATTAGATGAACTTCTAAAAACTATTGGTGTCATAATTGTTGAACATAGAATGTTTTGAGTACAACATTAAATTGAGTACTCAATTGAGAATAACTTTTCCCTTTCAATCGCGCGAACATCCTTTCCTTCCAACACAATTTTGCGCGTAAAATTGACGTAGGCGTCGACGTCCTCGGTAATCCTGTTGGGTCAGAGACGTGATAATAAAACACATTAAAAATTCTCAAATGGGCACGTTGCTCAGTTAAAGAAATTTACTCAGGTATATTGTATTCTTTTTTTTTTTTGGAAACACATTATCGTGGTCGTACTTTATTAGATAACGAACGCTATTCTCAATAAATAAGTAAAACCTTTTGCCATAAGTGTCAATCACATAGTGTCAACTCGCATTTTGCTTCCAATTATTTTTAATTGAATGAAATGGAATGTTCAAAACAATAACAGCAAAAAAAACACCAAAAAATAAATGCCAAAAACAAAAAGCCATTAACGAAAGTACACACAAGTGGGTGCGTCGTGTGTATATAGGCATTATATAGGATATAATAAAAAAAAAAACTCAGATTGCAAACCTTGGAAAATTATTTTTAATGGCTAATTTGCAAGGTCTTGCAACAGTGGTAGTAAATATTTGTACTCGGCCCTGTGGTGCGTGTTGTTTGCGGCATGAAAACCTACCACAACAATATAAACAATGACAATGTAAGCCGAAACAACTACCAACATCGGCAACATCAGAAACAATTCACAAAAAAGGACATTAGTCTTGGCCTAGTCATTTCCAAAGGCCTCCTTGTCTTCTTGACTCTTCTAATTCGTAATTTCTTTAATTATGTTGGGTCATTATGGAACAACAAGTAGTATGAAAAGAAAAAAAAAGTTATCCTTAACCGAGGATGGCGAATTTGTGTATTCTAAAACGCTGCAATGCTTCGACTTTCTGGAATTTGCGGTCACTGTGGGTGCTTTGACTTTCCAAGACATGACAATTGATGGCATATTCTATATGAAATAGGTAAACTAGCTTGGAAATATTGAATAAATATTAAGTCTTAAAATGGGATAACAAATTAAAAACCTATTTTACGGTGAGGGAAATTTTACCTTTGAAAGGCATGGTCAATACAGATACAGAGTAGGAAATTGGAAAAGTCCCATATCTGTTCTGTCACTACCCAGCACTTTGTAGGAAATCCAGCTATTGGGCAAGCCATTCTTTGATGTTCTAGTTTGAAAGTCTAATATGTTGATGCTCATAATAGATTTGAGCTCTATCGTCAAATTCATAAAATGGTTTTACAAGAAGTGGGTTCTAGACGTCTATTATTAAGCACCAGCTTTCTTCTAAGTCTCATTGCCAAGCTTCCTGCATCCCTCACCCATACCGTCCCTTTGAGCTCAATATTTGCTCTTTTCGCTCAAATAGGTTATCTCAATCACGAATTAAGCAGTTTATTTAACTTTATATAATGTTTCAAGATTCTTTAAAATTCATCAGTGTTACAATCATTCGCCTTCAAGCTTACAAATTATTGTAGTAAATCCCATTAGTTATCCCATTAATCCCAATAAGTGTATCTCCTAACGGAGCTTCAAATCTTATGCAGAACATAATAATATCCTAAGAGAACTCCAGTTAACTATTTAAATTATTGGATGGGAGCAATTGCTTCGCGTGTTTATAGTGCGTCTGTCAATCCCAGGGCAGGGTTTAATATTCTTATAATTTTAAATATAGATTATGTGCAAAGCTAAATATTAGAGTCAGGTATTAAGTTAGTCCAAGTTTCACTTCAAATTTATTTATTAATGGTGTCTCAGTGCCAGTTTATATTAAGTTCATATTAAAGGTATGTTGAAAAACATCCATTTTCAGAGCAACAGATGAGCAAAATTTCAAGTTAGAAAAAGATAAATAAATTTCGGATGACTGCAATAACACCGACAAGATAGTTTTATTTCGAATGGGTAACTTTTTAAAAGATAACAAAATAATTTGTCAATACCAATTGGTTAGTAACAATCAACTTTAATTTTGACAGGAAATATTTTAGGGATATAGTAAGGATTAGTAACCTATTATACTTATGGAACAGGCATTTTAGAAACAACAATGTATGCAAAATTGAACCCTTACTCAGAATCATGTTCAGTTAGTTACAAATACAAAATAAATTATAAAAACTTTAAGTTAAGCGCCGAGCTTTATTTATTCAATATACTTTTAGAAACAAGACTCGTTAAAACTCTTTTTGCATACTCATGGAATATGTAAATTTTATCATTGTTTAGTATTCAAGAAGTATTTTTTAAAATTTCGACCGAACAATATTCTTATTAATAATCTGCATGACAGTTGCCTTTGAGTTAGACATATATACTTCTTACAGCGACAAACACTTCCAACTGCCATTTCGTCTTGGCTAAGTGACAGCGCTGTCAATTGGCCATTTGAATGTTTTAACTGTCCTTTGCCCGCACGCCGCACAATAGCTCATCACATTTGTCAATAAAACCAACGAATTTAATGTTGACTAATAGTGTAAACAGTATAGACGACTCCTGACGAATCAGGCCGGGGGCTATGTCATCAATATAAACAGCAACTGGGCGCTACGGGAAGCAAACATTTTCTTATAACACATATAGTTTTCTTAATTATAGTTGGCATTGTATGCTGTTTGCATTTTAAACTGTGGATCATGTTATAGTTAAATTTTAAATTGTGCTACAAGCAAATTGATTGTTGAAGAGATCCCAAGCAATGTTATTTGGTCGTTAATACTAAACGCCGACTAGACAAGACTGGGAAATTGGACATCCCGTACGACCAGAAGGAGCTCTGGAAATTTTTACGGACGGTTCCAAACTAGACGGCAGAGTAGGGGGAGGCGTCTACTCTGCTGACCCTAACCTAAATTGGTCGTTTAGGCTCCCTGATCACTGTAGTGTCTTCCAGGCGGAAGTGCTGGCGATTCAGGAGTCTCTAAAATTAATCCCCCCAAGCTTTGCAAATAGGAATATCTGCATTTTCTCAGACAGCCAAGCGGCGATCAGATCGCTGGAGTCAAATATGTCCAATTCAAGGGCTGTTCATAACTGCCGCAGATCTCTTAACGAGATGGCAGAGCAGTTCGCCTCATCTGGGTCCCAGGGCATAGGGACATAGAGGGTAATTGCTTTGCCGATGAACTGGCCAGAGAAGGAACTACCTCGACACTCCTTCCTGACAAGGAGGACACTGGTATACCTATGGCGTCCTGCAAACTCCGCATACGAGACTTTTATAAATCAGAAGCCAATAAACTGTGGCACAACGCCACCCACAACTCGCGCATAGCGCACCAAACTTGGCCGACGAGGTGTCGGAAACGCACCAACGAACTCTGCCTACTAGACAGAATTCGATGCTCCACAGCGACTAGAGTGCTCACGGGGCATTTGCTTAGAGGCATGCACGCAGCCAGACTCCATGCTCCATACAATGACTTCTGCAGGAGCTGTCGAGACGAGGAAGAGGAGGAAACGGTCGCCCACCTCCTCTGTACATGCCCAGCCCTTTGTAAGGCTAGGAAACAAATCCTCGGCGCTTACTTTTTCGCGGATCTATCAGATCTTGCTAGTAAAAGGCCCAGGGACATAGTGCGGTTCGTACGAGTCACTGGATGGGCTCATGATGCGGTTGCAGACCAGGAGTGATTGGAAGAGAAGCCTTGCGGCATCACAATGGGCCGTGCTCGGCCTAAGTGTGCCAAGGGGATACTCCCTTTGGCAACCGCTCTAACCTAACCTAACCTAATACTAAACGCAAATCTCACCTATTTCCTGCATCGCTACATTATAAAAATACAATATATCTTCCACTAACAATATTGAAATAGCCAATTTTTTTGCAACTTTTTATCAAAAAATTTATTCTATTAACCCGAATATTATTGACCTTAACTATCCCTATAATCTACTTCGTTCAAACTTTGTTGCGAATCCTGTAATCCTTGCGACTGACGTTTTGCAATGTTTATTGTTCACAAAAGCATCCTTTTCTGCTGGCCCTGATGACATTACCACACCCTCAATACACCTTTATCTTTGTTGGTAATAGTTTTGCTTATTTATTTGTTCGATCGATTAATGTTTATAATAGTATTAATTTATATATCTGGCGACTGATGCGTGTGAACTTGGTGACGACCATGGAAAAACTGGACGGTACTCTGATTGGCGTTGCCAGACGGTGATAAGGCTTGTGGGTTGCCAGATGGATCTCCAACAATCTTTCCTATTTAGTTCCTCGCTTAAATTCCTTTAGTTCGGTCTATGTGGAATAAATTCTATGTCATTTCTATTCATAAAAGGGACTCCAAAACCAATACAGAGAACTATCGTGGTATTGCTGAGCTCTCTTCGATTCCTACAATCTTTAAAAAGATTGTTACCTCACAAATATAAAACTACTGTAGTTTTTTGATATCATGCACATCGGTCTACTTCTACTAATCTTTTAGAACTTTCCTCTCTTATTATTAAAGATTTTACAGAACAAAAGCAAACTGGTGTGGTGACTCTGTAATGCATAGACTTCTTCTTTTTAAACTGGCACGTTTGGGTTTTCCGTCTGGCCATTTAGACTGGATTCCATCTTATCTATCAAACCGAGTTCAGAAGGTAATTTTGAAAGGTTGTGAATCTAAAGATATTTCTTCAAAATGATTTTGAAAGCATGCAGCAATGGTGCATCACAAAGCAGTTACATCGTAATATATCAAAAAGCAACGCTGTGACGGTTTATTGTTGTGCCCCATATTTTACTACCTACTTTATAGGCACTTTTAGATTAGAACGCATACATAGCGTGTCCGACCTCCGTGTTTTGTTCGATCACAAACTTAAGTTTAACGAACACATCTAAAATATTGTAAATAAAGCTGGAGGGGTTCATGCATATAATAAAATGTCAAAAGAATTTTATGACCCGAGTCCGTTAAAAAACAATTTATTATAATTGCTCTTCGGGGATTAAATTGGGATCCAAAATTAAAAAATTCTACAAACGATCGAAGAACATGCCACGGCGTGTTATTTTTGAATAAGCTTTTACTCGGTCTCATTGACTGTAATACACTCCTTTCTTTTACCATTCCGTGCAGAGTAACTCGTATTTTTGGACCTCTAGCTTTAACATTTTATAGATCTAATACACGGTTCCCTCTCTTATGAACGGTCGATCCAATTCATCTCTATATCTATCTTATCTCATCTTGATTCCCCAAATCGAGCTTCTTTGACCAATCACTAACCATAAAAACCCAATTTGGTCAACGTTGTTCTTTGCCTTCTCTCTTTTTTAAGAAATGTTGACACATGTTACTTTCTGTTTTCAGTTTTTATACTGTAAGTCGAAGTTCCTAGCCAGCCCCGTATGTGAAACGGTGCACATCTAAAAAAAATTCACCCAGCAGGCTAGGGACACGGTTAAGTTTTATATTATATTATCCTCCTTATCATTTAATATTTCTTAATTTTTACATTTTCAAATTGATTAATCTTAAGATCAACTGGACTTAGTTGTACTGATAAATTATATAACAAGTATATAAATAAATAAAAAACGCTTCTATGTTTTTAAGTAAAGAAAAAAATCCGATAGTGCCACGAAATCCAAAATCCCCATGAACTATCCACTCTTTGTGGGTGGATTCAGTGCCGAATATGCATCAGTGTTGCATATTTACATAAACAGGGAACTGGAGAAAAACTTCGTCCGAAAAGTTACCGATAATTCTGTATCGCCGGCCATCCGATTGTTTTTATTAAGGTGAAACTCTATCTAAGTTTTTACTTTACACACAGTTTTCGAATCACATTTGACTTTTTAAAAATGTTACTTTCAGTTTGGAAAACAAAATAGATACATAATCCAAGCATATCAAAGAATATATAAATAAATATGTATATATATTTCTTTTTTCAATTACTTCAGTATATAACTTGAAATATCTATTTTTACTATTAATTTTAAATGCGAATTTGTTCAAAATCGGTAGGAATATTGTTTGAACTGCGTTATTTTTGAATTTGCATTCTTGCACTTTGACACCCAACTTTGCAGTAATTGCAATTTAATTTTTCTATTGGTGGACTTTAGATAATTTCTTGTCAACGGTATATGATAATTTTTTAAAAAATTATGTATAGTATAAAAAATAACTGGTATACCCTGTATAGTTTGAATTTTTATTTTATTCTTTTTTCTTTTCCTGTATCGATACCTCTTCTAATTGGCCCTTCTCTTTTGGGGTTGTGAGGTTTTGCTGATTATTGTATTTAATATAATTGTCGCCCTGCTTCGTCGGCATTGTTGCATATTTCGGCTAAACTGAGCATGACCTGCTGAACCTGGCTGGTAATTCTGGAACCTTCAAAAATTATTGTGGTAAAAATTCTGATTTTGTGTGGTGGTGATTTCGCTGGTAGGGGTTGGCTGTTTAACGCACATCAGTTCGTTTTTGGATAATGTCAGATCCTCCGAGGGGCCTTCCATGAACTGGGTATTGATCGATACTTCTTATTCATTTCTTTTGCTTTGGTCATCACGTCACTGCAGTAGGTCCTCCGGTGGCGAAATTTTGTCTACTATAGTCCTATACTAATGGCAAGATGGGAAATCCCTGCATACCTGTAACCTGTCAAAAACTGCGCCAGGTGGTTATTCATTTATCTTACATATTTGTTCATCCACTACTTGACCTTTTAAGTTTTCGTTTTGTATCCAGCGCAATTCAACCATCGTGCTATCAGCTTCAGCTGCTGTGATAGTCTCCATTTTGGGAATCATGTTCGCTAGCATTATCAGAAATGATCTTGAAGTATCAAGGTGACCCTGAGTGCTGCTGCACGGAGGAGGATGAACGCTACTACTCAGACGAGCAGCCTGGGACTACTAATGTGAGCCAACATACAAGTCAAGGAAACCTGTCTCGTCGTGGCTTTGCTTGCGTCTCTAGCATGATTTCCAGGTAGTTTTTTAATGCTTTCGACCTAATATAAGCATTTGCGATTCTCACCATCATGGCTTCCAATTTTTACCTACTTTTTTTAGGACTGCCACGATTCTAGTTCATCACCTTCAACGTTTTTAGCGTTTTCCTCCATCTCGTGTATAAGTTTTCAAAGTACCAAGTTATTTGTAAATCCGATTAGCTTGCATCTTGTAGGGACATCATTTCTACTGCTTTACAAAGGAGAACTCCGGCAGTAATTTGGAGTCACCTAATTCCCTCTTGTATCGTACAGTAGTACTCTGTCCGACAAGTAGCATTAGACAATTCTCCTTATATACATACTCGTAAAATACGTCGAAGAGCTCTTTAGTAATGATGCCATCCACTGCCGCTGTGTCTACTACCGCCTTAATAACGTCGACGCTACACCGATATTTACGAAATCCGCATTGGTGTTCGGATATAACAGTCGTACCTGCGATAACAGCCAGAAGTCTATTATATATAAAACGCTCGAAAAGTTTACGCACAGAATCCAACAGGCAGATTTGCCTGAATGCTATAGGGCCCTCGCTTGGTTTATCTATTTTCGAATGAAGGATAAGCGTTTGTACCATCCATACCCCCTCGTGTTAACAATGTATAATATCATCATAAATGCCTCGGCTCTTGTTGCAATAAGCAGCTTCTTGTCAGCTGCTGGAAGTCCAGAATGCAACAAAATGTAGTTGGCCATGTTTACTGGCCACTTTTACTGTCACGTGACTTTGAGTTGGTTTAGTCACTCGATTACTCACTCGATTAATCACTCGTCGTTCCCGACGGGTTAATATGTCAGCTTATTAGCAGATTTGTTCAGCTAGCTGCCTTTGTAAGCTTTGTTTAGCGCTGACTTGGCGGATCGAAGCGTTTCCACTGTTTTGTTGAAATATGCCCGGTTTCTTGCTATCTGGGATCTTCTCCTAGCGTGACGGCAAGCTCTGCGAAAGTGTGCGCGCGTGTGTGTGTGTATAGATATATAAATATATTTTTTTTTTTAGTAATACAGTAGGAAAAAAGTTTTAAATTTTAGCCAACGGTGCTATTAGCCCTCTCATCAGCTGTCAAAAGCTTCATCATGTTAATGATGATACCAAACTCCAGCTACCACACGCCTTTGTCTGCTAACATTGCAGCAATCAGTTCTCCTTGGACTGAGCGTGCCTCCAGTCAGCGTCTCAAGCTGTATCCTTTCCGACGCGAACCTGGAACAGTACAGGAGAACATGTTCCGCAGTTTCCATTGCATCTGTGCAGTAAAGACACTGGACTGAGTCTGAATAGTGGAACCTGTATGCTCGGTGAGAAACTGGGTCAGGTGATAGTCGATCACCTTGTATAGGCGCTCAACCCATAGCGCTAGTTGGTGTTGTACATCTTCCCCGTTGAGACGCTTGCCATCTGAAAGTGAGTCTATGGTCGAAGCGGACTCCCAGGTACCTAATCGTTCCTGTTGAGGCCATGTTTGTGTGTGTGTGTGTGTGCGCGTGTGTGTGTGCGTGTGTGTGTGTGTGTGTGCTGGCTTTTCTTAATTGATTGAGCACATAAAATAAATTAATTTCCAGCACTGCAACTTATGTATTTTATTTATGCGACATTTTTGTTCTTTTGCCAGCTTGAACGTAATCTTTATTATAAATATATTTTTAAGACCAAATATTGAATATAAAAAGTATAAAACAAAAAATAATATATATACAGTATATACTATATATCTATTTAAAAAAAAAAATGACGAAATTGTAGCTATTCTTTGGGCACCTATATCACTAGAAATAATTTAAAAAGTAAACAATTTAAGAGTATGCAATAAATAATAAATGCAGCTTAATTTTCGAAAGAAAAAAAAACAACAAATGCGAAATTGTCTTGGCGCCTGCAAATAGGACTACGAAAAACCATTGAGAACTTGTAAAAATGTTTAAATTTATTTGACAAATATCTATTTAAAAAGAATTAATCACACACATAACAACTAATAACAACAGCAACAAAGCAAAGTACTATTAATAATTTTAAATTAAGTTAATCGAAAAAAAATGAAAATTTAAAACAAAGTACTTATATACAATATATGGGAAAAAAACTAAAATGGCGTGTTATCAAAGTGGAGCAAATTAAATGAATATATGTATGTATTTATACATGAATATTTAATAATACATGAACTTTTTTTTTGTAACCCGTACATTTAAAATAAGCTAAATTAAAAGCAAAATGCAAACAAAACAAAATTAATGTAAGTATAATGTAATGAGATTCAGAATGAAAACAAGACCCTCACAAACAAAGTGAACTATACGAAAAGTAAAACATAGCAAATTGTTAACAAAATTAGTAAAAATTGTTTAAACAAAACAAACTTAATTTTAAGTTAAGTGCTGAACAAAATCGAATTGAGTTAACATTTAAAAAGGACACAACACACACACACACACAAACACACACACACTGGGCAACTGATTTACACAAATTCTTAAGTTAAACAAATAGATATGCATATGTAAATATATATAAATATTGTATAGCTATATACATATTTATATAAATATTTATATATATATAGAATTACTTGACTAAAAAAAGAGTTGAGAAAAATGAAAAAAATAAATATATTGCAACATCTTTCCGAAAGTGTTGCTTGCCTTTAGACAACCAACCAAAAACGTTAAAACTACAAATATCCAGCCACTGTAATTCTCTTTTCAACTCTCCCTCTATCTCTCTTTTTTTTGACACGTAAAGTATTTTTGCAAAACCCTCTCAAGGCAACTAAAAGCTAAAAACACAAATAAACTTTTTAAATAATGAAGTTTGAAAATTTTGCTACCAACAAATTGGTAACAAGGCAAATATAATATGATAATAAAAAAAATGTAAATCAAGCCAAAATGAGCACAAAAGAAAACACCCACAAAAATTTACATTTAAGCGTATTAAATAGCAAACAAAAAGTAAGCAAAAAGACAACTAAGTCGAAACTTACATCCGAACTAAAAACATCGATAAATCAATAAAACCAGCAAACTAATTGCTTAAACCATAAAAGAAACTAAAATAGTCAATAATAATAATAATAATACAATGAACGAAGATTATTCTTCTTATTCTGTTCAAATATCAATAAAGCAAGATTTAATTTGAAGAAAACAC
Organism: Chymomyza procnemis; assembly: GCA_035046065.1. Lineage (NCBI taxonomy): Eukaryota > Metazoa > Arthropoda > Insecta > Diptera > Drosophilidae > Chymomyza > Chymomyza procnemis. The sequence continues at coordinate 556,797 of JAWNOJ010000011.1, read as the reverse complement.
AGTGAACAACATATCTCTCTCTCTCTCTCTCTCTCTCTCTCTCTCTGTGTCGCTTGCTGCTTTTATTAAAACGAAATTTAAGTGTTTTTTAAGCTATTACATGATTTAAACATAATTTATAATAAGTCACTGCATTTAGTTAACAAATTAACTATTAACTTGAAGTACTACTTGAGACAAGATGTTTGAACAAGGATACTTATTAGAGGTAAAATAATGAAAATGAAGTAACATGATATGCATGATGATAATTAACGATTAATCAACGACTTATTTGATTTACAATATAAATTAAAACACGCCTAACAGTTGGTTTAAATTTAAGCTATTTTATATAATAATTTCCCTAGACATAAGTTTTTTTTCTATTCCATTTAATTCCACTTAATTCGCATTAAAAGTTCCATCTTTTTTGCAATTGCAATTTAAGTTAAAGTAGTCTTAGTATTCGTTTCCTAACTTTTTATTGCAACACTAAACTCCATTTTGGGTCTGCTGCCACCGGAAGCTCAGAGCCCAACAGTGTTACAACTCCAATAATTAGTCTTGGGTAGAGCAAAAAAAAAACACAACATAAAGCTATGGATGTATAAGATACTGTTAATTAGTTGGATAATAACTTTCAGTAGTGATGCTTGTGGTTCGCTTTTAGTTAATAATTTATTACAGATGCATTTGGATGGGTCTATCATCTCCGAATTTCTCTCTTAGGAAGAGCATTATGTCGTATTTGATGCATGCTGCTTGCAGAGAATAATGTCTTTTGCAATAACATATTTTTGCTTTCGATTTGTTTATTGCATATGGTAGTTTGTGCATTGCGACTGTGCTTAACAATCTACTAGGATCTCCTCTGTATCGTCCTCTGGCTCTGCGCCACGACCCTCGCGTATGCGTTTCAATTTACGTTTCAGCATCATAACACCTGCATAAATAATATATTATAGCGGATAGTATTGATATTTTATGCTAATAACACTTACATTTAATAGCCTGGAAGGTTTTAGCTGACGCCGAAGCAGATTCTGTTACTGGCAATGCACTAGCGGTTGCCTTCTCATGCGCCAGTTTAACCTCAAGATACGCTTTTTTTAACGTTTTATAATGCCGATACTCACTGGAGTCCTTTAACAATATGCATCTGAAGTATAGAAAACTATTAGAATTGACGACAATGTAAACATAAAACTATACACACTTAGCTGCTGAGCCCTCGCCGGAGCAGTCGGCGGGCGTGGTATGATAGATTTGATGATAGAAATACTGCAGCACAGGTGAGTTCCATATGGATAGGCCATACCAAAGCCATATAGCCACATTAAGCGATAACTTAAAGTTTTTGGCAAAAAGCGTCGGTACAAAATATTTAAAGGGTAGCAAATTGATGAAAACATGCGACCAAGCGGCTATACGCAGGCCCAGAAATATTTGATAGATTAAACGATTGCGCTTTGAGTTTTGCAGCGCAAGCAGCGCTAGGCATTCGGTGAGTATATTGTACAAGCCCAATGTTAGATTTAAGCCAACAAAATAGTTTTCATATCTGCAATTGAATGAACGATTGAAATATTTATATGTGCAATAAACATATATATGTATCTGACATTTGAGACGTTTTCATTACCTATAAATATTAATGGCTGTAAGTGCCAACAGGAATAGACCCTTGGCTGCCGCCTCCAGAAAGTCTGCCTCCTTAGCGTCCAGCATGGCACCATGCAGGTAGAACGTGATAATGAACACCGAATAGAATTGAAATTTTTCATACTGGTGTGATCTGTAGAAAATGAGATTCTCCGATGAATAGAAGAGTGAAAAGCGACCTTGATTCTTCGTTAACTGCGGCAAGATCATAAACTTATTGTAAAAGTGCAGAAACAGACTGCAGGCTGCATAGAAGGCAATATTCCAGATAAGCCGCGCGAATTGTTTACGCTTAAAATATTTGACATTTGATGATTTTAAAAAGAACTGTAAATAATCGAGAATAAAGGCAATTTGTAGATTAAAAAAAACATTTAAAGTAAAAAAAAAAAACATTTTAGTGTATAGCTTGCAAAATTATGCACTGCGATGGCATGTCTATGGTATAGACTTGCTCAGAGACCAGAGGTTGTTCGCCACGCAAGTTATTATTGTTTGATTCAAATGAAATTAACAAAAAATTATTTACGTTTCCCTTCATTTAACAGCGAGAACAGTGTCGGCTATAGCGCCTTTGCTATTGCAATTGTCGATAAGGCTACCAGTTGTGATTGTTTCATACGGTCATGCGGGCAGGTGCAGGGCATCATAAGTCGTTGTGCGCAGCGACAGTACCATTCGTTCAGTTGTTCTCTTGTATACGACGCAAGATAGGCAGCAGCAGCAGCTAAACGCAGTAGCTATTTATAAACTTCCCCAAGCTATTTGGGCAACGTATAAGAAACACACTAAATCAAAGTTGCACGTAGACTGACTGTGGCGTACCGCTTACCTGAAAGAGTTGGTGAAAGACGCAAAATCCGCAGGATAACGTAACAAATATCCAAAAGACGGCATTTGTCAGGTAATAAAAATCAATATTTTGCACTAATGCATCGAAACGGTCGTTCGTTATAAGATATTTAAGCGGCAAAAAGAAATTACTGATTTCTGCCCAGTAGTCCGGTGGGCCGGCCTTCATGTCAAGTATGGATGTCATGACGATGTTCAGCTGGCGGCTGCCTCTTGCTATCTTAACAGACACAACCTGACCCCGAGCGTGCAACACTGCAAAAGCTAGTCAACGCCTTGCTGCAGCAGGTTGCGGCTACTTGAACACAATGCAGAACCACAATTTGCCACAAGGAAAATAATTCTTGCATTCTTGCGCTCGCAGTGTTGCCATATCGGTGCAACTAGTTGTTAGTGTGTTGACAGTATGGCCGTATAATTATCAATTGATTGTAAGTTAGGTTGGCAGCGCGCGTAACAGCAGTAACTCGCGCGCTTAAATTTAAATTAATTTGTTTAAATGTTTGAAATAATTTGTAGTCCGTATTGAGTAGTGATGGAGCACGAAGATGTCCAAGCTACGTAGATCTGCCTAATGTTACATAAAGTATGAACGTCCTGTTTCATCCCATTCAAATTCATTGCTGAAGAACAATCAATTTCAATAAATGAATTCCCCTTGACTTGATTTTGTAATCGCTTCAAATATTCATTACGAAGCATGGCGAAAAGTCTATTAATAGCTGTTAAAATAAATCCGGATCCAAGGTCAATTGTATCTTTTTACAACCGATACGACCCACACTACAGCGGAAATAACAAAAGCTGTTGTAAATTATATCAAGATATGTATATACTATATATAGCTTCCTTGCTCATGATGGTGATGCCATTAATTCTAATAATTTTTAGTTTATTCTAGAGAGAGTTTTTTTCATTAAATTCGTAGTGTTTTCGTTTTTTCAATTACCAATGTAAAAAGGATGTACAAACTAGAGTGTTCCCTATCGTGCTCCTTCAATTAAATAAACTATTATCAATTGCAAACTTTTAAGGTAAGCAAACAGTTAGCAGAGCACCTTATTTATGGCATAGCAGAAGGAAGAAAGCTACCTTTAATTGAGGACTTACTTCAAATAAGAGTTAAAGAAAAACTGTTCCGAAAATTGTTGAAAAAAAGTTATGCATTACAGCTCTCATAAAAACGGACTCTTTAGACAACAATTTTCCATTCTCTATTGGGGTTCGATAGATTATTCTTCAACGCATTTCAACACAAGTTTCCTGTCACGGAATGTATGACCTTTTACCGTATTACCTTTTGCAGCAATTATACATTCCGCGGCATACATTGCGACTGTCGGATAACTCTAGCGCCTTCGGATGCGGACATCCTTTCTTTAAACGAGCCGCTGATCTTGGCTTATGCCTGGAAGGTGTAATAAATATACTAAACACTCAACGAGCGGCAATTGCATTGCTCATTACCTACGATGTTCATTGGGATCATCGCTTTTGGCAGAAGACAATGAAAACTATTAATAGTTAGTCGGTCTAGGGGAATAGAAAACAAATAATCGTATAAATATTGAAAAATTTCTGTTGAATCAAATGTTTAGAAGCTTCTACAATTTTCTGCAGGAAGAGTTATCCTAGCGTTTGCATAGTTCACGTGTGTTGGCTCAGCTGAGTCAGCTGCCGCTCTAACCTTAAGTCTTCCGTCACGTTATTTATTAAAATAAATTAACTCTCTTCTGTAGCCAGCACCATGGCTCAGTGCAGCGTTGCTGAAATTATAGACCCTCCTGCAAATCCAGTGGATTTTTTCAATTTGCTCACAAAACATGCCGACCTCGAGCTCATACCCATGAATCTGGCCACAATTGATGCCGAGTTCGGTGTGATTAATCGTACCGTATTGTTTCGCGGTCTTATCGACAATTGTATCAGCTACGTGACACAGCGCTTTACACGCAACTACAAGAATCTGTTGGCGAATCCTAGCACGAGCATCAGCTTTTATTTTCCGCAACTGACGTTACCCACTCAGGGTACAGAACCAGCCACATGGCAGGTGCGCCTCTTGAACGTGAAAGCTGAGGAATTATCCGAGTCACAAGTGCAAACACTTTGGGAGAAGGAGCAACTGCCGGCACAAATTCGTGCATATGTCTTTCCGTGTGGTCAGCCCGTGGACTACGCGGACCTCAAAGCAAAACATGATCGGTTTCTAAGCGAGCATCTCGAGAGTGGCAAGCCGCTGCAACGCCCATCGAGTTAGTAAGTTGTCCAAAAGAGATTTGCGGCACAATTCCATCTACACTACTAACCCTCTGCTCTTCCAACAGCACGGCATTCAAGTTCCAACCGCATATTTGGGATTTTCTCAAGGTGGGCAACAATCAGATTGCGGATCGTGTGCAATATCGCTTACAGCCAAATGCTCAATGGCAGCTGATGCATGTCGCAACTTAGGAGCACTGCGAAACTTTCTTTTACTTTTTTCATTTACAATTCGTTTTATTTTTTTATATTTTTATTCAACTAACATTTGCAACAAAACAATGCGCTCACTCGTCGTCTCGCTTTACACAAACAAAATTATACAATTAGAGAGCCACTAAAATTATGTTATTCACTAAGCATGCGTTTTTTGTTTTGTTTATAGCGTAATATACTAAATTAGTTAATAAATATTACACAAAAAAAAAAAAACATATACATATATAGTATGCAGATAGTTTGGATTAAGATTTGCTTCTTTTGTTATCCCTTCCTTGTCTTTTATTTTACATAATACACAGCGTCTGCCACCAATTCGAGGCTTTGCAGGCTTCGATTTAGACCGCATTTATAGTCTCACGCAGCCAGGCGGCATTGGACGCAATCTTGTCGTACATACGCGGACGCTCTACACCAGTTGGCCCGCAGGCTATGCGCCAGGACGACACGCCAATTAACGCCCACTGATTGGTACCAGGTATTAGGCATTGTACGGGTGCTCCCGAATACTCTTCTTGCTGCAAATGAAAAAGAGAAATTATTGTGTTCATAAAATTCAAAACCTCAAAGAATTTCATATAATGTGTTCCTAATCTTAATCCAAATTGATATGTCTACAAGACAAGGTACAATTTTACAGCTTAAGAATTTATATTCTTATGAGTCTTTATCCACAATAGAGACCGGACAGTCTATAAATCTAAGACACAGAAAGCTGAAGCCTTACAGTTGGTCGCAATCGGTTTCTGGATACCCTCTATCACACAGTTATACTGTTTAAGTGCTTCTAAATACGTTTGATTCGTTAGTGTGTATTTTGATTAAAAAATAAATAAAAATCTTCCATAATATCATTAAAAAACCAATCAAAATAAAATTATTTCTTTATCAATTTATCAAATAAATATATAACTAAACTAAAACCAAAAACATCTAAATGCAGAATTTGGTAAATAATTCTTTAACATCAAACAATAGCAAACTAATTACCTTTAAAAAAATTTTTTGAGAACTATGACATAAATCGAAGAAGAATTCATTTTTATACTCTAATGAAATTGTTGGATAGAAATGCTTTGAAGGTCCGCAGAGTTTGGAAATGGTGACTCTCAGGATACCCATTTGTTTTACTAAAGAATTTAAATGATTTATCTTTAATTAAATGTAAATAAAAATTTTCAATTATATATTTTTTTTAATTAAAGATTTTTTGTTTCCTAATCATAACATAAACAAACATATGAAAGTTACAATATCGGCACTCTTTCCTTCGATATATATTCAAATATTCCTCTTTTTATCCTGCTGCATACAATCCTAACATCAACTTCTGCTCTTTCCTCTTTTTGTCAATTTGTTCTCCCTTCAAGTGTCTACCTCAATAATTTTTTCGTTTTTTCAAAAGTGGATTTTTGTCTAAATTTTCCACGTGATCCTATACTTTTATCTTTTGCTTTTTCTCAATTGACTTTCATTTTGATATGAAAATTTAAAATGGGCCCAACACCCAAAAACTTTTTATATAATAGAGACATACATAATAATAATCTTATTTCCACATTAAAGTCCGGAGAGGACTACCCTGTGCCACTTTTCTGCAATTAAACCAGTATTATGGCGTAGGTAAATCGCAACTTTGATTGATCAATTTATGATTTTTTAAGAAATGATAGAAAGCATCAAAACAAACTTTACCTAAAAAATCATTTTTTTGAGGCTTGGGCTACAGGACCTACATAATATAATTAAACGATTTTGATTAAATTCATCGGAGTAATTGAGTATACGAAAATACTTTTCTAAGCCAACAACGTGAAATACAACGAAATTATTGCAAAACCCGACTTTTTCGAATGATTTTCACGCCCCATGGGTACTATAGACACATGGCTTTAATAAAATAACTAAAATTTATTTTCCTTGACTATGGTCATATCTGTAGACAATGATAATAGAGATTTACTCAGGCAAATAGCGCCCTACTTAGCCACTACTTGCTAGGTATAGGCCCAAAAAAGTACACACTAGTGGTGAATGATGGATTCGAACCACCGACCTTGCGATATAGAGGCGACTACGCTACCGAGGCCCACATCGTGCTTAGATACACCAAAAAAAACTCTTGAATAACGAATTTGCTTACAATATCTTGATGTTTATCAATAGGATTGTTTAATTTAAACCAATGTTTCATGCAAAACATTTTGATTTTTTTGAGGAGGTGCATAATGTACAAATATCATAACATACACACATACATATGTATTTAATATCAAAAAACTAAAATGAATTTGCATTTTCTCGGCTAAGTTGCTATAGCTCTTACTTATTATAAGATTTTGAAATTCATTCAGACGGACACGCACGGTTAGAGAAATTCCCAAGTCACAAGATTATAGTTATTGTAACTTTCGGGGGAGCCTCCCGTTTTTCCATCTACATTTGCATCTATAGGTTCTATAGGTAGCCAGGTAGGTGGTGCTACATTCTGCTGTAGCTGCAGATACCAAGTAGCGTTCAAGTAGTTAAAAAGTTATCTCCTAAACAAGCTCCGAAACAGGCACCCTTACGGTATAAGGCTGTTACTCACGCAGGCGACATGAAAAGACGCGTTCGCACACAGCCAACAACAAAACACAAGCAATTTGTGACCCGCTCTTTCTCTATCTAACTGTCTCTCTCTCTCTCTTTCTTTGACAAAAACTACCCGCATTTCAGCTGCATGCGTGTTAAAAAGGAATAGCAAGAGCGAACTGTGCGTGTGCGTAACTGAATTGTATATATGTATGTGTCTATACATATATACGATATTATTGAACTGCAGCAACCACTCTCTCGCACGCTCAACACACACACACACACACACACACACACACGCTCATATACTTGCGATCTAGATGTGAGAAACAAAAAAAACACATTTTTGTATAAAATAAAAGTCCGCTCAACTTCATTCATTCATTTTATTTGTGAAAAATTTGAAAAGGTAGCACAAACGGATTGTCACGTCCCCACTGGGAAGTATAAAACGTCTGCAAATCTATTGGCAACATTTCATCATCATGGATATTGTAAACTGCTTAAAGATTAGTTTTCAAGGTAATATGCAGCTGCTGTTCTTGGATGCAAGCAGTTCGAGAAAATACGAGGAAATCCTGAAACAAGGTAGAGTGGTATCTACAGATTTGAGTGCTACGAATATTATTATTTTATTCCGGTTAAATTTTATATAGCCAGCGAAAAATTTAATGTGCCCGCAAATCAAAGAAGTGCCCTGGTCCTAACCAACGGCAAAGGCTATATTTTGGAACAGCAGCTGTTTGAGAACTTTATAATGTTGTTTCCCAGCCCAGAGATTGTTTTCCATATGCGATATGACTGGAACAGATTACGGCGTGTGCTTACGTCCACAGCCATTGCGGAAGATAAGAAAACTGCAACCAAGCGACACCGTATGGAGGAGCACGAGCAAAGCTTTGAAAACTATGCTGCTGTGCCGGTGCACCGACAGAATGGCTTTATGGGCTTACTACCGCGTATGCAAGAGGAACGCCTGTTAGAACACCCGAACTTTGAACCACAACAGCGGCAATGGCAGCAACACCACCACCACCAAGACAAATCTCGTCATAAATGCTTACGAGTAACATTAGGCAGTCAACCGCGTGGAATGGACTCATCCATGCCAATGGTTAGCTCAACGCCAAGCTTTATGCGCTCCTTACGCATCTAGAGAATTAAGACCCTTCAATCAAGAGATAGCCGTTTGAAGTTAGTGCAACGCCAAAAGTACCATTAACATTCAACTATATTATTAATTTTTTTTTTTAATGATAAGTTCCTATGCTACGTATAATAAAAACTATTTAAAATATTAGGGGCACAGTTTGCGTTTGTTTGTCTTAAAATTGGCACATACATAATCCCTAAATTTCTATAATAAAAAGACTTTACAATTTAAAAAAAAATGTTACCCTTTTCAGAAAAAAGGATTCTAAACAATTTTTTTGATGCATTTTTTGATTTTTTGCATAAATCGACTAAGAGAGTTGGCGTCTGTGTCGGAGGCATCACCTCACACATTATCTTTTGCTGAAACAGATACTATTGCATGGGAAGGTAACTGTCCTTTCCGGCTTTACTCAATAATATTCTGAAACGCCTCTTGCTTAAGTTTGTGACAGCACAATGTATTTCCTCCTACAGCCCAGTATCCCTGAAGGAAGGAATGGGGAAATGCTTTTAAGATATGGGAGGTGGAGAAAAACAAATACCTCCCATGGAACGAATATGTCGAAAATGGGAACTTCGCTGTCAAACAACGAAGTCTTGCAACAAGCGGCTCTATTACAAAATTTTATTACGTCGAAATTCGCAGACTGGTTTTGTGAGCGCGCCACAAATATAATTCAAGAAGCTCCTTTGTTTTAACTTGGATCTTTGACGGGAAATTTCTTACGTAAAAAATGAGGGTATAGATATTGATGGCGCTCATCGCGTATTTCACACTTACCGTGCAGTCGTACTTTTGGTAGGTGGCTTCCATGCACATGGAGTTAACAGTGGCTATAGACACATTTTCACAAGGTGCCATATCACCAATTTTGAGCTGGACTCGTTGCAAATGATCGCGTTGCCGTGACCATCCAAGCGTGTTGCAATTCGTCCAAATTTCATCGGGCACATTGTGCGCTGATGCTGGCGTACTCTTTAACGATTTGTTTGCACGTACTGCTGCAGCTGCCTCAGACACTGCCGATGCCGCTGCTGATGAAGCGCCATAATAGTTAACCTGCGGCGCATCATCGGGCAGCGGATATTGTGCGCCTAAGTGTGACAGTTGCACTTCCTCGGCAGGCTGGCGCAACGCCTCTGCTCGTGGCATGTGCGATGCCTCTGCAACGCCAAACTCATTACTAGTGCCTTTCTCCTCTGGCGCTGCATGCTTTGCTTCATTTTCAGCGGCACTTAAGTCGGCTATACCTTTTTTTGGAAACAGGAAGAACTGTTGCGTCTCTTGTGCTAGCCGCCGCTGCACATTGCTTGTGGACTGTCGCGGATTGCCCTCTAAGCGCTCAGCCACGGACACATAATTTCTTCGCTGTATTTGCTGCAGTTGTTGTTGCTGACGCTGTAGTGCGTCAGGCAAACAAATGGGACGCACATGATCCGAAAAGTTAACAGATGTTTCCAGGCGCACTAGTGCTGCTGTTGAACCCTCAACGGGACTTTTAATCATACCAATTATACGTCGACGCTGTGTCCAGGGCGCCTTGGCCGACAAACGCACAGAGCCAAATATGGCCATCCAAATGGCGCGCGGTTGACCCTGGAAACAGCTTTCGGTGGTCAAGACCCAGTCATGTGAAATAAGTGTACCATCGCAAACATGTATGTCTTCACGAAATAGCGCCACCAGCCAGGGCCAGTCTCCAGACGCAGACATTTTTGGCAGCGATAGATGTTGTTTGCCATTAAAAAGAGCGGATTGAACTCCGCATCGTAATTCACCGCAACCCACGTAGAGCACTTGGCGTTTAAGACAATGTGTGCGTATAAAGGAAATTTCAGGCGCATGCGGATCCAAGACTCGCACATAATCGTTTAACTGTTCCGTATCGTTTTGCACATCAAAGATTTCCACGGATCTAAAGAAAAGAAAACAAAAACTCTTAATTAAACGATCATATGGTGCACATTGTTTCAGTTCCTATAGTGATCTTTCCGTCTGTAAACTTGAGTATTCTTGTACTCTTAGAAACAATAAGCAAAACTGACAAAAACTACTACGCGACCGGGTATAAGGATATAGGAGGTAAATTTAAAAAGCTACTACTTTATAAATCGTACTTACTCATATCCTAAACTCTTACATAGCGACTCAGATACTGTCTGACGCACCACTAGCTTCGCATCGCCCTCCAAACCCTCAGCGCACAGCTTGCCTACAATACCCTTTTCTGAAAAAACGGCATAGCCCTCGGCATAAAAACGTGGCAGATATGGTACCAAAGGTTCCGGATGCAGCAAGTCGGCAGCTAGTGGGGCAATAGAAACTGAAATAAAGAAAAACATATTGAATACAAGTCCAGTTTTGCTAATTTGAAACAGTGGCTTACGACAATCCTTCTCATCTGATCCATCAGGGCAATCAGCTTTACCATCACAACGTGCTTTGCGCGGCACACAGGCGCGTCCACGTCCACAGTACAAAGCATTGGGTGCGCAAAAACTGCAAGTACGTTCATCCGATAAGTCTGGGCAATCCGCAAAGCCATCACAAATGCGCGGACTTTGCACATTGTTTTGCATATCATTGACACAGTGCGGCTTTTGCTGACATGACTGAGTGCCTGTTGCTTCTGGGAATAACTCGCAGTCAAAGTACTGCTTAAAACGCGCAGGTAAACGGTTGCCACAGCCGTGCATAAAACTCTCGCAATACTCGCGACAAATAGTGCCCGGTGTGGGCTCCATGCTGGGAACATGTGCGTTACAGGGTGGCTGCAGCAGTCGACAGACAAAATCGTAGGCCTCCCGAAAGCATTCACCATCGACAAGCTCGCGAAATACAATAACATCGGCAGCCACTTCCTCGTAGCTACCATGGCCCAAAAGGTTTGGATATGTGGTTACATTGTAGCCAACGTTACGACAGTAGCTTAGCTGTAGCGACTCGCAGCGACGTGGTGGACGCGGCGTTGTAGTTATTAACTCTGTAGTCTCGTCATGGCCACCCAGCGGTGATGAGGACATAATAGGCTCGTCAATTATGCCTGTTGTCTCTTTAATGGTTAAACTTTCTGCATCCACAGTCATATTTGCAAAATAGCGACGCTGCGAACTGGTAATTTCCTCATGAAACAAAGCTAGCAGATCTCCGGTGGATACTATGTCAGCATAAGGATCGAAAATCATATTAAAATGCACAACTATGTCGTTAGTTTCCTCAGACCTGTAAGGGAAAACCATGATTATAATGTAAAAGTGTATGGTTGCGCAACTAACCCGTCGAGAGCGAGTATCTCGCTGCCTTCATAGGCTTCACGTAAGTCAGAGCGACGCAGCATTAGATTAATACGCTCCCGATAGAATCGTGCCTTGTGCTGAAACCGAAGCGAGTTCTGATTGGCCAAATCCATGCTCCATTTGTCGTTTAGTACAAGAAATTTGCCACGAAAAACACGATCCGGTAGAGGCTCCGGTCTGAAATATGTATCTGCACAGAGAAATAACAAGAAACTTAGCTTTGAAGAAGAGCTCAAAAGGCTTAAACACTTACAGCCAATATAGACAAAGGCGCCGGCTACAAGCAACGCTACTAGAAAGCCAGCTATCACAACACATCCACACTTTTGACTGTCGCCCAGCTTGCGACGCGTAAAGCGTATATCTGAATCCGTGGATAACACTGACTCCGACTTGCGACGCAAACCAATGCCGCTGCAATTGCTGCTAGAGACATGATTATTTCTATGACTATGGGTGGCGTGTATATGCGCATGCGTATGAGTACTGCCATTGCTACCATTGCTGCCCAGATGATGTGTACTGTTGCTTATGTCGGTATTGCTATTTCCCAGGTTAGCATCGCTAGTGTTATTATTGCCATTACCACCATTGATAATGCTGGCGTTTTGTAACTGCTGTGACTTGTGATGCCTTGTGCAGCGTTTATTGTGAAAGACCTTGGGTGGCACTGCCGCCACCGCTGCTGTTGTCAACGCATTGCCATTGGCAATGCTGTTCCCCATGCTGTCGCGCAGTCCATTCGGATTAATTTGTACGATGCCCTGCAAACAAAACAACTAGTTTCATCATTTTATGGTGGTGTTAGTGGAAAATAACTCTGGTCGTGTTTGTCATCATCGTCGAGAGCGATGATGATGACAAACAACTAACACAGTAAAAGTCTTAAAAGAGCAAATCAGTCCTTGGTCAATGACCATAAAAGCGCATTAATTGTTTGTTTGACCACGTCAAAAACTATTGGTTTAACTATTGAAGCTGCTGCTGTTGATTTTTGCGCAAATCATACCGTTAAATCAGTCGCTGGAACGTTAAGTTATTGCGGCATGCCCCGCATAACCATGATGCGATCTCAGCCATTGCACTTGATAACTTTTTCATTTAGTTTTTTTTTTCGTTTCTCTTGCATTTTATGCAAATACAGTGTTTGCATGCAACACGATGTTGGCAGCAATACAAGGAAGCGCCAATGTATAATGTGGCGCGTTCAAGTTTAGAAACTCGCGTGCTGCTTAAGGTTTATTTCCCGCAAATTTGCACGTAAAATATGCAAATACATGGGACAACTTGTAAAATGGAAACATAATTAAAAAAATCAGCTGTTTGTTGTATGTCAGCTGTTTGTCTAAGTAAAAGGAACCAATCAGGATGGCAGCACTCCTCGTATATATATTGGTAAATTGTTATTTATGTTTAAAGTATTCAATTACTAAAGATGTAAATATATTGACGTAATCAACTTGGGCGTTTTTCTTTCATTTTTGAATACTTGCTAGCAACTGCATATGTAAACACAAATGACAAAGTTTTTAAATTAATGACAGTATGGCAGCACTGTTTATGCTGTTGGACCAATAATATGACAAGACGAGTAAGTTGACGGCACTGTTTAAATTGGGATTCAATGCGTAAGATATAATATTTACATAATAAAATGATTTCTTAGAAATTTAATATTATTTTTTGTTTATGCTTTTGTGTAAACAATATTAGAACGTCCCTTTTTTTCTTTCTATAGTAAGTAGCTGCTAAATGGACATACATTATTGCAATTTCACTTCAATTATTATGTTTTGTTTTATGAAATTGCTTATAAAATCTTCTCTTTTTCTTAAGAGATTGACAATATTTATTCAACTCTTAAACTAAGTTACTTAACAATTACTAAACAATTGCCTTCGTAGGTACCGTGGTGCACCAGTCAATGTTCTCATGATCTTACACTCTACTCGTTATTTAGTTTGCTTCTGGAGGCATTACTCCAAATAGATTTTAAATAGGAGAGCTTTGTACTCCAAGCTGAGTGAAGAGTTCAAATTTGTAAGCCAGTAGAGGCTCCTGGCCTTCATTTGCATGTGCATAGTTTTGGCTCCTATGTGCTTGCTCCAAGTGAGTCATCTGTCTAGATGGGCCGCTGAGAATATGTAGCTTCGAGTACGTCTCTTGATTTCTCCACATCTTTTTATAAGTTTACAGCGCTATTTAACGTGCATTAATTTAAACAAAAATTAGGTCATGATTTTGATGTTGGCTTACCTGTTGTTGATTTTGTTTTAATATCGCATTAAAAATGTTGCAACCCGCGTGCCAAGTTGAACAACACGTAAAAGACAAAGAACACAAGTGTTACAAACAGTTATGGCCATGCCACATAAACACAATTTAAAAAATTAATCAAAGCATAGAGCGCGCACTGCTCTTTAAGTTAAGCGTAACAGCAGCTACCTCTTAATGTAGAGTACGATATGTATGAACACAAAATAGGTCCAACGCTTCTTGCAACAGCAGCTGTAGCAACGTGGGGCCTACTAATCTCGCCCGACACGATGCCATCACTCTATACGACAGGTAACAGCAATAATAAAACAAAATGTCGCGCTTTAAGCAGAATTCCATCGATGATGGTACACCGATGGCATTCACTTCGGTAAATTTGATTAACTTTTATTTGCATGTTGTTACCTCGTGCTACGGCTTTATTACATTTACCAAAGTTGGTATTTCCTAGAAACGTCGGGAAAAGTAGGTAGCTGAGAAATGAGCAAAAGCCAGTCGCCTTGCAGACGCAAAGTCAAAAGTCACTCGGACGCTCACACAACAGTATTAAATTATGCGCACATAATATAATTATTTGAAGACGACGACGGCGATGTGGCCAATAAGACGTGCAACAACATGCCATGTACAATGATGCAGTCAATGGGGCTTTGTGCCATCGGTACTCAACGCTCAGGCAGTACAAAATGACAATCTTCGGCTTTAGTGGATCGTTCTAAATTATCGATACTTGGAAGCAACAAGAAACAAATCGACTCAATCGATTATCATAGTTAAATCGGAAACTGTTTATTAGTTTATTACGCATATAATAGCAACTAGTTTTGGACTTCAATTACGACAAAAACAACTTCCTTGGGGGGTATATATACATGTATTTCCGAAAAAAAACTGCATCCCCTTGGACTTTTTGTTTCCGAAAAATTGGTTAAACTCTGAGTGGAACTCTGAGATCTGGTATTTTATAATTATGGTCTGCCGAATTGGATATATCCAATTGTATCGCGTGATAAAGAGTTATCTTACGTTTGTGTTTCTTGTGTTTTTTGAAATTTTATTTCTTAGCTTATTAATTTTATGCATTTAACGAAAAAAAAAACTGGTTTTGTGCAATGAAGTATTTTGGAAATGCCTCAAACACGGCGATTTTGCGTAAAATAAACAGAATAAAAATTGTGGTCGACCAAAAAAAAAAAATATTTGTTTAAAACGGGATCTTCTAATTTTCAAAAAGGAAAGCAATTAAATTGGCATTGAAATAACTTCATAAATGTTTCTCTCCAATTTGGTAAAAAAAAATATGTTGAGGTGATAAAAATGAAAATGAATAGATATAATCATTTTAAAAAAAATGCATGAACTGTTACAATTTTTGAAATGTATTTTAAATTGATCAAAACCGAAATACGTTATTTACCTTCCAATTGGTTTTGGCATTTGTGGGCATATTATGTTTACTGTTAGTAGTGTCTACCTCATTATCATCCGTTATGTTGTTGCTGTTGTTCTTGTTGCCGACTGTGTTGTGTTTGTTGTGCATCTTACTGCAATTGTTGTTGTTGTTGTTGATGCAGCTGCTCATCTTTTTATCAGCGAAATGATTTGTGGCCGTTGTAAGTGTTGTATTTTTATTGGCATTACGAGATTTTTTAATCTAAAAAATAAAAGACACAATTGTTAAGGTAGGGCACACACACACACGCATACGCATACGCACGCGCGATATATACATATATAGATATTTAATATTATATATTATATTTAATATTATATACATATATGTTTAATTATTACTGTTAATTTTATTATTATATTCTTCTTTTTTTCATTTAGACCAAAAATATCACAATAACATGAGAGAACATGAGTGAAGTCAGGTGCTAATTGTTTGTTTGTTTGTGTCATTGTTGTTTTTTCATTTTGTTTATGGTATAATTAGGTGCAAGAGCACGGCATTTTATTTTTTATTTGGGCCAAATTCACCAAAAGTTTACATCAAATTTGGCAGACAAGGTGACATTTAACATAATTTAAGTTAAGGCAGCCGAAGAATAAGTAGAAGGGAAAGAGCAAACATAAAAGCCCCAGTTTTGTTACAATAACAACTACGAGGGCAGCCTCATAATTGGCTGAGCAAAGTATGGAGAATTCATTTTGGGAAAATTTGCAAAACCAGATTTTGTGTATTTTTTTTTTTT
The DNA here is from genome assembly GCA_035046065.1 of Chymomyza procnemis. Taxonomy (NCBI): domain Eukaryota; kingdom Metazoa; phylum Arthropoda; class Insecta; order Diptera; family Drosophilidae; genus Chymomyza; species Chymomyza procnemis. Next base: position 540,316 of record JAWNOJ010000011.1, on the reverse strand, counting down.
TGTAGTGTTCCATTTAATCCATTTTAATCGAAATTGGTCTTTAAATAAACCCTTTATTCGTTTAGCTATTTTATAATCCTTATCCTTACGCACACCAGTAGCAATGCAGATATCCAAGTCGAAAAACTGCTGCCGCAGTAGAAACAACCATTATTATTATTGGGGTTTTTCTCATCGCTTAAATTTAAATGTAGATTTGTAGATTGAAGCCCCAAGAAAATTAATAATATTAAAGTCAAATATTGATGCATTTTGTTGGTAAGAGCAGATGAAAATTGTAAATAATTGACTAAAACTTCCCTCCTTCATTTGGTACATTGATGCAAGCACACCTGATACGGCGTAACTCAATACAATATAACACGGTTTGGCTATAATCCGTAAACCTTTACTGCGGAGTGACGGGAAAACATATCGACATAATTTGACAGACCTCATCTACTGCGAAAAAACACCCATCAGATGGTGTAATTTGGTGACTCTAGATCCTAAAGTTTGTAAAAACTGTGAAGTTTAAAAGTTAGGGCGATTAAAAACATGAAAGTTAAAAGATGCGAATTATTATTATTTATTTATTTATTTATATTTATAAATAAATATAAATAAAATAAATAAATAAATAAATATAAAAAAAAAATAATAATAATAATAAAATTAATAATAATAATAATTTCCTGAGCCAACTAGTTCAGCCTCATTGGCTACAAGCAACAAACAATTCAGCCTACTCTCGCAGTGACGGGCCTAACCTAAGCCAGCACACCACACACAAGCATAATTATGATGCAGTCAGCAGCGACGCCAACGTCAACGTCAAAGTCACGACGCGGCGCAAAAGAAAGTTGCCGCTGCGCTGCTGCGGTTGTCGTTGCCCTTTCATTCTCGTTATTTCTTTTTTTTTTTTGGTGTCTTTTTTTAATTTCGAATATATTGGCGTTGTTGTTGTAGCTAGCTATCCCGGTGCAGGTATAATGTGGGCCTCTGAAACCGAAACCGAGGCCTGGGCCTGCGCCTATTCCGATGTGTAGGACCAACTGCCGTGGGAATCGGAATAGCTGCTGCTGTAGTTGTTAGTGTCATATATGTACATACATATGTCGTATCATCTCATTTGGTCAAACTTTTAGTTTACTTTAATTGTTATTGTTTCTATTGGTGCTGCTTTCTATTGTAATGCCAGATATTGTTGTTGCCGCTAAAACATTTTCCACCAGAAAGAGTAACCAAAGAAGTAACAACTATTGCCTGCGAGATGAGGATTAAAATTATTAATTGTTCGGGTCAAGGCAGACAGTATTTAGCCGAATTTCAACGCTGGTGTCTTTAATTTATATAGAAGATTTTTATAGAAAAATTAGGAGGCGAAAATACATCATTCGGTTTTTGCTTTAACAACAAATTAAAAAAAAAAACTCCTAAAAATGAGTTCACTAAATTTCTTTTCAAAAACCCCTTCCCAACACTTTTGTATGATATTAATTCTATTAACTTAAGGTATAGAAAGCTATACATTTGCCAATAGGTGTCTTTGTTCTCTCTTGATGTAGCACAAAAGTAACGCTCTCGAATACGTTCATTCTTCCAGTACATTTTTATGTTATGGTCAAGAAGACTGGTTCGTATTGCGAACGTAAGCGTTTCAGGTGATTGAGAGAAATTTTTTTTGCGAAATCTTAGGTTCCTTAAGCATTGTAAACGATCATCGTCATATTCAAATAATTATGAGATTTACTGCATTAGCGCTGGCTTGGCCATGCCGAACGTTAGAATGAAGAAGCTCCAGCAAAAAGGTTGTTCGTTGCGAAAGCCGAAGGAACAAGATATAGGGGACGACCTTAACTCAGATGGAGTAACTAGATGGAGAAAGACCTATCTTCCTAACTTACTTACGATACAAGAGACACACGTTCAGTAACTTATACTTAATATTTAGTATTTTGCAACAATATAACAATTTCTGGCACGATTACATCAACACCTGTTCATCAAAAAAAAATATATATATTTAAATTAAAATATATTAAAATGCACTGATTCGAATTCAGAAATACCATAAGGCTTCAGATGTTGCAAAAATTTACGGTATGCAGTGTTTTCAACTTTCGTTTAATCTCGAAGTTAAATAATCTTTTTTATATCAGTCCGCATTTTAAATACCATCCCAAAAATGGACTTTATGATTCAGAATATGTTATCGCGATTTGTTTTTCAGGAATGGCAGGACGCATTAATTTTTGTATATTTTGACCAGGTGTATTTGTATATTTAAGACAATTTTCACTTTTGTCTCATTTGAAACAATATTTGTTCCTATGTTGGTGTGAATATTAAGTTTTCTGTCCGCCCTCGTATTTTTATTTTTTTATTATTTTAATTATTTACAGCAACATGTTGCACATACAATTGAAATTGTTGCCAATGTCGTTGTCGTCGGTGCTGCTGCTGCAGCTGCTGTTGCACGAAACGTGTTTGTTGGCAAACACTTTCATTTTGTTGCAGTGCGCATGGTTACCTTGGTTTTGATTTAATACCCAAACATTTGTATATATATACATACATACATACATACATGCTTACATGCCACACACACATAGTACGGTTTTTTTAGGCCATCCAAACTTGCAAAAAATACACTTTCGCTGCAAAATAACAACCAAAGTGATGAGAAACAATGATTGCTGATCTCTCTTTAACATCAGTTGCAGTCTCCATAAGGTGGTTGTTATCTCTTGTCCCAAATAGGGCTAAATGCAATTTTGAAACTCTTCATTTAGTATACAAAAATAGTCACAAAATATGAAGTATATATATTTTATATATAGGTACATAGGCAGCACTGATAGCAATTGCTGCTTGCGTATTTTTGGCACATTCGCGCGTCATAACGTTAATTTATTTTCGTCAAAAAAAACTATAGCGAATGAGAAAAAAATTGTCAAACAGGCTGAGCAACAAAGCAGAAAGGGTACTTGGAGATTACCTTTGCGGATTTAGGCCTGGAAGATCTGTAATCGATAATACAGCGAACTTTTCAACATCAATGCAGGAATAAGACAAGGTGACAGTCTGCAAACAGAGAGACTACACGACCTCAAAAGGTCTGGGATGTAAATAGCGTATGCAGATGAGATTGCTATTCTAGCGAGAAACCAGCGGTATTTGGAAGAGATCCTCATAAATACAGCTGCAAAAGCAAAGCAAGTTGGTTTGGAGATCAACCAATCTAAGACCAAATTTATGCCATCTAGATACGTCGAGAGAAGACCACGGAATCTCAGCATAGGTGATTATTACTCGAAGGAGTTGACAACTATAAATACTTGGGTGTGTGGATAAGTTCTGACAACAGCGTAAGGGACTGCAACTGCGCCCAACAAAGTATTCCGGCCAAAACTGCTATCGAGGGCAGCATGCAAACTAAGAATGTATAATTCCATCATAAGGCCATATAGTCACATATGCAACAGAAGTTTGGACCCTAACGACAGCAGACGAAGAATTCCTAAGAATCTATGAAGGAAAAATACTACGAAAAACGTTTGGGCCAAAGATAAATGAACACGGTGACTGTATTTCAAGGAACAATGACGAATTATTGAGCTTTAACCATAGAGAAAATGTAGTCAAATTCGTTAAATCCCTGAGGCTCAGATGGATAGATCATGTTCTACGGATGGACCAGAATAGAGCACAAAAGCTTGTGCCGGCATACACACCACTCTCCAAGAAGCAGTGACCAAGAATGCGCCTAATTGATAATATTGACGATGGCATGCTGAAAATGGTTGCTAACTACAGAGACGAATGGAGAAGAATTGCTGACAAAGCCAAAACCCACCCCGGGTTGTAGAGCTGAATGGTGATGCTGATAGGAACTATATAAATAATTAAAAGAAAGGTGAACCCGACCAACATTTTAGGTTTAAAGCAAATTTGTAACTTGAACTTTAGACTAAGATAACTTAAATAGCAATAAAAAACGCAATAAGATAAGATTAATTACAAAGATGCAAGGGAAAAAAAAAGAAACTCCATAATATACATCTATAAATAAACTACCTTAAGATTACGTATGGCTTTTGAAATATGCATATATTTATTAAGGTCGTCCTTGAAATTTGTCTATTAACACGGGATTTAAGCGATAGTGACTTTGCTGTTTAGTGTCCGTTCTTCTTCACAAACTCCACTGTATCGCCAGATCTACTATGCACCTTATTACTTAATATATATATCATAGTACCGATATTGATGGAATTGCAAGTCGGGGTGCCAAACTGATGGATACTCTGCTACATGGGATCCTCTCTTTGACGCATTGGTTCTCCACCAACCAGCGGTCTTAGGGTGTCAAAGTTTTTTGGTTGTCTGATAATTGTTATGATAACTAAGGATAGTTGCAAAACTACCACTAGTCATCAAGCAGATGATAAGCTCTGTTGAAAGCACAATTAGAAGCGTATTTTAATCTTAATATCCTTACTTATCGCATGTACTCTAAAAAGCCGGTGTCTGGTACTTGCATACAATGCAATTTTGAAATTGGGGTTCACAAACTTAAAAATGCAACTTGTAAGCTTTTCAAAAATTATTTACACTTTCGTTTTTATAAAACTAAATTACTACCATTTCCAATTACTGAATATGAAAACAAATTTAGGAATTGCGGTTACGTATTCCCAACGTTCAACTACATTTACGTTTACTTACAGATTTGATACTTTTATATTCTCTAAAGAGTATAAAATTATGTATAGTGTTCAGTAAATATTTTAAAAAGTTTAAAGAAAGTGCGATTCGATTTAAGCCATTTGGTCAGGAACGTATGTATCTACCGCGTGTATTTAATAATAAATAATCCATTTTCTTTCAAAAATTATAAATATTGTCAATGTTCATCTAGTCTCTCGTTCAAAAGTATATTTCCAACGGGCGGTTATTCAAGTGCTTCAGATCCATATTCATCGAAATTGCTACTGATCAGATCAATACTCTTGGTTGAGAAATGTCCGAAAGAAATAAAAATTTAAGTTGCTTGATTTAGCCGATTCACATAATAAAAAACGCTGTTCTTTGTTTTTTCAAAAGTTATTAAATATTCTCAACAGATAAATAATAACATTTTAAAGTCTTTCAAAGTTTTGGCTAAATTTTTTGACAGGCAACGACAAAAAACAGTGTTTTTTTATTACGTTTTAGATATATTAGTATCGCTACCAGATCATATGCAAGTGCATTGCAATATGCAGAAGGCTGCAGGCTCTTCAACTCTTTTGGGAAAAGGAAAATTTATACAATAATCCAACCAAATTTAATGGCGTAAATTCAATGACACTTGTCGATGAGGCCTGCTGTGTGTATTGGTTGGGCTGCTTGGTTGGTTGACACCAAACGAGTTCGTTGTCTCAATCTTTTGAACTCTGGCTGCACTTTCACAACACTGCAGCTGGCGGCATCTGGCGGCAACTGCTGTCAGCCTGACGACAGTCTGACCCCATGCCACAAACGAAAGTTGCAACTACCAAGCATGGTGAAAGAAGAAAAACAGTAGAAGCAGCATTCCCTAACACAAAACACTTACAAAGAAGCCACGTGCGGCATCAAACCGCAATTTACAACACTTTGAAGGCGATTACGGAGGCGGAGGTAAATGGCGGTTTGGGGGCATCAATGGTGCCTGCAACATCTGTGACAGCTTTTCACTAATTTCCCTTTAAGTAGGCAAACATCTTAACAAATGCCACATGCCACATGCCCATCAGCTGCCCCACTAAATCGTGACGAATTAATAACATTGGCAGCGCGATGAAAGCGCCCAGGTGCAATGAGTTGAGAACTTCTTTGGGCTTGACCCTTTTAGGCAACTTTCTTTCATAGCCACGTCGGTAGGTATACGATTAGTACGAAAAGTATGCGACCATCTGAGATTTTTTAAATATAAGACGACTTCTAACGCGAAATAATTAAAAAAAAAAATCAAATGCATTTTTGTATTATATTCCGAAAAGTGTACAAATATAAGATTGTGGAATAAAATAGAATAGTTTTTATATTGGACTCCAAAAATCGAAAATACTAAAAAGTAAATATTTTTCCAAAAATTATAAAAAAAAACAAAAAAAATGTCTTTATGTTATAGTTCAAAAATAATAAATAAATAGTAAATTAGAATTTTTCATTCTGATAAGAAACTTTTCGGTTGTAACAGCTAATAGGCGTATTTTGCATCACTTTAATAACAATATATCACTTTTTATGCTCAAACTTTGCATTAATTATTGCAGAGCTCAACGAAAAAACGAGTCCAAATAATGTTCATGGTCACTGTAGGTGGTAAATAAATTTTGAAGTCTTACATTTTAAGGTTCCATTGTTTTGCATGCCAAGTAAAGGCTGCCTCGGCATATTGTGCCGGAGTGTCCAAAACGTGTCCAAAAACATGCGTGTCAATTAGGTCTGTGGCTTTTCCAGCCAATTCGAGACGTGACTGTGGTACCATATAGATTTCAATGTTATTTTTCCAACGCTTCGTGCGCCGCACCCATCTGCGACTAAAATTGTTTTGCCGAAACTCGCACTTATTCACAGAAAATTAAAAGTCAGAAGATTGTATAAATATACAATAGTATATATATACATACATATATATTTAAATATTTCCATACACTTTAATCTGGGAAGATTTCTGTTCATTATTATATTATTACTATTTTATGTACTTTGTCATTGTTACCCAGTGCTTCATTGGGTTTGCCTTTGCATTCAAATGAAGTAGAAAGTACAAAGTACTGCACAAAAGCCAAATAAAAATTCCAAAATTAAATAGAATTTGTAAAATGTAAAGAAATTAAAATGCATGGGAACACATATGAATAAAATTAATTGTGTATACCAGAGTTAAACTTTAAGCCCAAACTGTACGGAATGTTCTTTCTATTAGAAGTCCTCTATTTTTTACAACAAAAAAATACTACAGACAAACTACAGAACTTTGAAAATAATAAAGCATAATATTTTTACAAAAAAATCGATCAAAAATTATTAATTCAAATTCAAATTTCTTGGTGATAAAGTTACATCGCAACGGTAAAGTTATTAAACAAAATCTACAAGATTTTTACGAACTACTGTTATATATAATACCACATATGTATACATATTTGTCCACAGTTTTGTAAAACTTCAGTATAAGGCTAACTTTTTTGTGAAACATATTTTTTTAAAAATCAAATTTCCAAGCTGCTTTATCCTCCGAGCATTAATAGAAATTAGTAAAACCACCTAGTAGAATTAACTAATCAGCCTCTTGTAGTGATTTAGTAAAAAACAAAAGTGCGTTAAAGAATATAAATTACGAACACACATCCAGGAACATAAGTTCCTTACTTATGTTCCTGGATGAAAAATTATTTGGGTAACCCAAAAATTTAAGACCAATTTTATACAAGATAAATGAACGCTCTGGGGCCTCGTAGCTTAGTGGGTAATACACTTGCCTTCTAATCGCGGGGTCGTGGGTTCGAATCCCACTCATGGCAAGAGGCATGACCACTCCAACGTCCCTCTTAAAAATTGCTTCTCTACCTAATAGAAAGCTTTTCTCCATTTGCACAAAAATTCAACAATTTCCGGCAACCCCCCTTGCCCCCCTCTTAACCCCCCCACGCTAAATGCAGGGTACACCATAGAAGCAAGCGCCATTCATAGCTTTTCGGCGTACAGCAACAACACCAGCTAGAATGATGCCAACAATAAAAAGACTGTATCGCCCAGCCTTTCCGCGCAGCCAAGCGCAGACCCTACTCCCAGAAGGCGTCAGGTGGCAGCCCACCACTGGGATAAGTCGCATCTGGCCAATCACCAGTTCGACCGAAAAACTCAACAGATTACAGAAACCTACACAAAAGTATACATAAACGGCTCCCCAAGTTCGATGACGTCCAAAGGCATTTTCAAAAAACGGACACGAATAGGACAATGGAACGTTAGAACCCTAAAGGAACCATCAAGATTAGCACAGTTCGAGGAGGAAATGGAGAAAACTGCAGATAGCTGGCATCCATCCATAAGGCAATAGACGGATCGGCAGACCCAAGGCGACCTGGAGAAGATCCATCCTCCAACAACTGACCCAGGCGAAAAATTAGGGTTCGATGGATGGCTCTTGTAGAGGCCCTAAGTTCCCTAGTGGAATAATAAGGAAAAAAAAAAAAAAAAATGAACGCTCTGCAAAAGGATACAAACTTTTCACAGAGAGTATTATAAAACCAAAGATATTTGAAAAAATGAGTATAATATAATATAATATAATATAATATAATATAATATAATATAATATAATATAATATAATATAATATAATATAATATAATATAATATAATATAATATAATATAATATAATATAATATAATATAATATAATATAATATAATATAATATAATATAATATAATATAATATAATATAATATAATATAATATAATATAATATAATATAATATAATATAATATAATATAATATAATATAATATAATATAATATAATATAATATAATATAATATAATATAATATAATATAATATAATATAATATAATATAATATAATATAATATAATATAATATAATATAATATAATATAATATAATATAATATAATATAATATAATATAATATAATATAATATAAACATAATATAAAAAATGTGTACATATCTAATATGTAGATGTATTTTGCGCACCTTACATAGAACTATTAATTTCCGTTCACAAAATTAGCAATTTATAGTAAAACGTCGTACAACAAATTCGAAGCTGTTTTTCGTGTTTTAATTAATATTTAAATTGCAGCAGGAAGCTTGCCATACGAAAACGTTGCACAAAGCAAAACAATAACAAAGATCCCAATGGCAAAAAACAAAAATAGACAAACGCAAACACACAAAACATTAAACAAAAAACAAACCCACGCAACTTTGTCTGCGTCTGCGACTGCGTTTCTTTGACTCAGTTCAAGGCTAAATACGATAAATTGCATGCAACGCAATTTAATGTTGTTTGTGTTGTGTTACACCAAATACAAGTTATTGTTGGCCAATTAACAACAATCCAAGAGAGAGAGAAAGAGAGACAGAGAGAGAGAGAGAGAGAGAGAGAGAGAGAAATATGTATTGGCACTAGGCCATTTGGAAAGTAAAGGGCACAGAATGAAAACTAAATTCAAATTATGAAGACATTGCATAAGAAGATGCGGATTACAACAACAGCAGCAGCGATTGACGCGGCAGTCGGTCCTCCACACCGGAATCGACGCTGGCCCCGGCCTGCCCAAGGGCCGCCAAACCCTCACAGCTATCTCGGACGCCCAAGTAGGAGGGCTATTCCTTCAATCTATAATTTTAAGATATTTTTCTTCTACCAGACATGTAACCCCGGCCTCCATGTCTGGTCTCCTACTTCTACGTGCCGGGGACGTAGAGACTAATCCGGGTCCCCGGATGAGAGTGTTTCTGGTATGCTCGCTGGACATGACAGGGGACATGGGCTCTGTGCTGTGCACCTCCTGCCAATACAGGGCCCACTCCTCCTGTGTGATCCCGCAGCACATGACAAGGTAGGTAAATTACTTCTGCATCAAGCGGACTTTGTTGGGCCCTGTTGCGACAGGTCAACGAACCTCCCGCCCCCTCGCCTAAACGGCAACTCGCTACAACGTCATCAGCCCCTCCTACCACCTCCCCCTTCAGTGCAAGCCGAACCTTCGGCTACCACCTGCTCGGCCAAAATTTTACAATTCAATTGTAACGGCCCTAGCACGAAAATAGTCAGGATCACCGACTATATGACCAAAAAAAAATCTCCATAGCTGTCGTGTAGGAAACTTAGCTCTCAAGCCGAAACCCCCTTTTCAACTCGGCTAATTTCAATGTCGTTCGTCTGGACCGCGAACGAAACCAAGGTAGCGGACTTGCATTCATTCTACTCAATTCCGTCTACTATAAACTCTTAAATAGTAACGATGCCCACCAAAAAGTCCAAGGCATCACGAAGCCCTTAACATTATTGATGTCTTTATCCCCCCCATGGCAACTTCCTGTTAGTCGGAACTCGCCGCATCATACTCGGCGACTTAAATGCTCATCACGACAGCTGGTTCTCCGAACTCAGAAACGATTCCAGAGGATCCGCTGTTGATGAGCAAATAAGCAATTCCGACTTCAGCACAATGAACAAGGACCACCCAGCCAGGATTACGGCGACTTGTCGGAGCTCTCCGGATCTGACAATACCCAGTCCTGATCTCATAGCCTCCACTAGCTGGCAAGCAGACGTTGCACTCAACTTAGATCACATCCCAATCATAGTGAGGGTTGACGGCAGTGAGCAATTCATAACCTCTGAACGCCGCACCTTCGTCAATTTTCGCAAAACCGATTGGAATCGGTTTGAGCAGATGTGCAACATCACCTTCTCTGCCTCTCCACATCCGCGTACTGTTTTCCAAGGCGAGAAAAACATACGCAAGATCCTCACCAGAGTGGCCAAAATATGTGCGCCCGCTGGCACGATACTCAAGATCCTCCCCAACTTTCCACTAGAGGCCTCAGCCTAGCGGAAGAAAGGAACAAGCTCATGAAACGAAACGCTGCAGATCCGCGTATAAAGTTGCTAGATGACAGTATTACGGAGACGGTCTCAAACCATCGCCGCGATAAATGGATCCAGCAACTTGGAAATTTGTCAGCAGGATCGGCCAAACTTTGGCAGACAATTAAAAGTCTGACAAAGCCGCGACCAAGTACAAATAACATTTGCAGACTACGACCCCACCTCTGTCCACCACCTCTTCTCATGCCCGGCGAGGCCCACCAGTCACACCCCCTCATGAAATCTATTATACAAATATTTCCTGCAGCATTCGTAAATTCAAATTAACCGTTTCGTTTGCCTTTGGATTTTTCACTGACTTGACATCATACGTGAATGAACTCAGTGCAGAATCGTAGAATCACGTATCTATTCACCTCTTCTGAGTTTACCAATATAAAAGTGCCAACTGCTTCGCAGATGATTTGGTATAATAGTGAACTACCAATATCTTCCTTAGCTTTAACCGGTGGCAAGCTTAACATAAAGAATGACACGTGTAATTATCCCAACAAAACAAATGGAGAGATACAAACACGTGCAGAAAAAAAAGTGTTCCGCCGCCTAAATAGAGATTAATGCTCTACCAACACGACTTTTGCAAAATTTGCTATAATAAGGAATAGAGGTATAGAGGTTCTTCAGCCACTGTCCCATGTCTCTGAAGAACTATTTATTGGCTACAGCTGGGCAAAAAGCATACAGAAATGGCGCAAGTGAGTTGGGATGCTGATCCACCTTGCTGCCTTCCTTAACTAATCATTTACTAGACTTTTATTTCAAATATAGAGAAATAAAAATTTTTCTTTCAGAAAACTCTTTTTGGATAATTTTTTCTATTGAGCAAAATTTCATTGAGTTGCGATATTGCACGGGGCACGAAATATGAAAGCATTCATTGCAGAATCTATAAACATTAACCAAAACAATAAAATTAGGAAATCTATGCAGTTTTTTTATTCCTCAATTACCTAAAAACATAATATCTATAAGCCAATTCAATTCTCGAATTTGGATTCATGGTAGCAAATTACTTGTGCATTGAAACACTTAGAGAAGTAGAAATTAGTTTTTCCAGCCCACTATACAATTTCGTTGTAATTGGTGTTTTTCTTTGTATGTTTGGTATTTTCCCCTAATGATATGAATGAAGCATTCGATTAATCCTGGTTTATAGTGCGATCAAACGAATAAATCGATTTTTATTTGAAGACGCAGCTTGGGAGCCGCAATGTAGCCTCCTTATCCACTATGACTGCGACACTGCATTGTGCAACTTGGCATTTTTTTATTTTTTTGTCTAGTTTTTTGTATAAGCCCAGTTATTGTAGCTGGCAGACGTATGACATTTGGCCAAATGGCAGCTAAATTTTTTAATTTTAGTTGGTGTGTGTTGCTGGCTGGCTGGTTGTAGTTGGCGGAAAGTTTGCTTGTATAGCAAAGCCAAGAAAAAGAATCAAAATTAATGCAAATCTAACCTTAACGGTCTCTCTTACAAAAAAAAAACCAAAATTGCAATTTCTGTGCAAAAGAATTGTATTAAAAAAAACTTACTATCAAATTAACGTCATTTCTAATGCGCTCATATGCTGGTTCAGAGGTCAGCAGCAAATGCTCTCTCACATGGATTGATTGAGTTTTGCTCCGCGCTTATTTACAACCTTGCTGACTGCACACTGCTTTCTCATACATCTCATGATGATCTCATCATTCATCACCGACCGATCCAACTTTATGTTGCTAATGAAAGAAAGTAACTACAATATTTCTTGTAAATTAAAGCGCCGAGTGTTTCCAGATGGGTATTATCTTTTCGATATAATCACTAATTACAAGGTGTACAGCCTAGTTTGAAGACTTTTGATTTGCGGATTTTGGCCAACATATGTTATTTTGATGGGTGTATCTAAGCTATTGTTTAGCTTACTAACACTGGAAGCTGAAGAAAATTCAAAAAGGCAGATTCATCATTATTTTAGCGGAAAATCATCATCATAAGCAATTAATGCAATGACAAGCCTTTTTTTTATATATGGGACTAATTCACGCCCACGCCGATGCCTCGAGACGAACACCAGATGGCTGCAATATGTACATACATTTACCAAAAGTTGCTGTGTATTTGAAGAAGTAGGCGGAATGCCAAAGCTCTTTGCTTGGAGAAACAGTATTTAGAACAGAAATAATATAATAATAATAATAATAATAATAATAAAATTGGAAAAACATACTTTACAAAACAAACCGAAATTAATTTGTTCTGATCACGATATCTTATTTTTCAGAAATGGGCAACTGAGGAGTGTTCTTCTTACAAGGCCATCTGTCCCCTCGACAAGGCTGGAAAAATTATAGAAAAAACATTTACCACAGATTGCTCAAGCCATCCAACAAAAAATTTAGTTTTCAGAAGGTACAAACAGGGGTCAGTATAGCCGCCAGCGTGATCGAGGGTATCCGATGGAAATGAGAACAAAAAGAATATTGCGGAGGTCAAAGAATGCAATAAAATATCTGGGTGTAATGATAGATAATATTGTAGATTGAGCCTTCGACCCCATGTGGAATATGTTGCTATTAAATGCAGTAGGACATAAGGCGCACTTAGCAGAAATTTATCAAAAATCAGAGGAGCAAGAACAGGAATTCGACGTCTCAATAGTCGCCTCAATCCTATTATACGCGGCACTAGTATGGGTAAACGCACCCGACAGTCGAAAGAAGCTAGTGAGTAAGCTGGAATTCCAATATCGAGTGTTAGGTTTGGACTTACAAAAATTATCGGAGGAAGCAGCATTGGTCCTTGCAGGTATAGTCCCTGCAAGACCTCTTAGCTAGGGAAATGGCGGAAATCTATAGCAAGAAAAAAGAATGTGATGGAGCGCATCTGCCCTCAACTGTCCGTAAGGACGAAAGCCAAGTCACTATGACTAAATGGCAAGCTTGTTGCAGCGTGGCAACAACAGGAAGATGGACCCATCGGCTTATACCAAGAATCGACGACTAGTGTAACCGTAGTGACAGAGAATTAAATTCCTATCGTACCCAGTGTTTCAGTGAGCATGGAGAGTATAGGAACTATGTTTATAAGTTGAGATTTGAAACGACTCCAAATTGCTCGAAGTGCACAACTCAAAATGAGGACGCAGAGCACGTCGCGTATCACTGCCCGCGGTACTCGACAGGATCATCAAATATGCAAATACCAGAGGATCTAGTGGAACACATGCTGGAGACGGAAGAGAACTGAAAAAATGTGTGCTCTCTCATAATAGGCATCCAAAGAGATCTGGGAAGATGCGAAAAAGACTTCCCTCCCCGCAAAGTAATACTTAATACTGTTTTAAATACGTGCATATCTTTCGAAGACACCCATTATGAGAGACAGCAGTTATAAACAAAGGGCAACAACAAATTATTTGGTCAGTGAAATCCTAGGTATATTGTTGTTGTTTAGTGCTCTTCATATTTTTTTCTTGCTGAAAAATATTCTCATAGCAAAATTAAGAGACAGAAAGAGAAAAATGTTAAAAACAAAATGAAAAACCAAAGATAACAACGAAACAACTACACACATACATATATACATATATTAAAAGACGTAGAGTTGGCAGCAGCAGCGAACAGGAGAGAGAGAGAGAGAGAGAGACTAAGACAATTTGCCTGCGCCAACGTCGCTACGACTTGAGCGCAACGCACTTTCACTTGACGTTGCTTTTACCGCAACGCACTGTGTAATATACAGTTTGTCAAGAAACTGTTTTCACAATGAAAATATAAATTTTATTTTTTTCACTTTCAATGTAAATGCATATGGAGAGAGAGGCCTTTTGTTTTACTTCATGGATTTTTTTTATTATATGTATATCTGTTTTTAGGTTTCTTATTAATATGAAAAACAAAAAAATAAGTCCAAGTTTGTATCGGTTCATTGGGGCCGTTGCCAATTTTTTCTTTAAGTGGACCCACAAATTTTTCAAAGTTTTTAGATTAATGCTCTGAGGTGACGTGTTGATGACCTTGCCGCAATTGTCAAGGCGCAAGTTCCAGCGCCTTGCGCCGCATTCTTTTGCATCCATCGTTCTTAAACAACAAATATTTTATTATCTCCGTAATCTCCTTGCTGATGTTACATTCTAGTAGCGAAACTAGGCCGTTTTTCGATGGTGATTGCCGACAGCATCAGTTTCTTTTGTACTGCTCGTGAGTGAAACTTATGCCGGAGTATGGCTTGGCGCACCGTTTCGTGTGGTATATTCAGATCGCACACCTTCTTAAGACCCTTGGCAACAGTTCTTAACGATATTTACTCTGAACGGTTGCAAATTGTACTTTTTCGGCATGTTTCACTGTTTGACTCCAATCAGCCCTCGTTTTCTGCGTGATTAATTACTTTATAAATAATCTCTTGCGTTGTAGAAAACGTTTCTGACAATTCGGCGACAGATTTGCCCAAATGGTGATTAGAATAAATCAGCTGAACGACTTTAAAACTCAATTTTTCGCCAGGCATTGCTAAATTTCACAAAACTAATTTGAACGATGCTTACGACAATTTTCCCAAACATATGCTAGAATCCAGAGGAATTTTTGCAAAACTAATAAGCATAATAAGAAACTCCTACGACGCAGCTACAATTAGAGTGCTTCATGCCGGCGAATTAAGTGAGCTATTCCAAACCACATCAGACGTTCAGCAAGGCTGTGCGCTGTCTCCTCCATTATTTATTACCACACTATATATGATTCTCGATGAGAGATTAGTTGGCCAGGCATCTGCACGAAAGACTAAATAACCTAGCCGGCTTAAAAGTAAATATTGAAAAATCGAAGACCATGCAAGTCAATGCTAGAAATCAGACTCCATATGAGATAAACGACTATACTCTTAGAAATGTAGAAGAATTTGAATACCTGCGCAGCGTACTCACTCCAGATGGTGGCACCACTAACACCGTTAATAATCGTCTATAAAAAGACAAGCGTGAGTACGGCACACTATCCCGCGTATGGGGAGCTGCATTTATAAGAAAGTCAACAAAATTAAAGATCTTTAATGCATGAGTCAAAACCGTTCAATTATATGGAAGCGAAACCTGGCATACGGCAAATAATATTTTAAGAAAACTCCAGAGTTTCGTCAACCGATGTCTGAGGCGCAATGTCGGAGTGTTCTGGCCTATAATTATATCTAATGCGACGTTATGGGAAATTACCATGCAACGGGGCATCAAAAGCGACAAATCGATCAGAAAATATATGTAGATGGATCGGACACACCCTTAGAACATAGCACGTGCAGATCTCGAATGGAACCCTATTGGCAATCGTCGCAGAGGGCGTCCGAAGACTTCTTGAAGGCGGACAGTGCTCAAAGAAACGTCTTAAAAATTGTTAATTATTTATTATAAAAGAGAATGCCAATAATAAATTATATAACAATTAAACAATTTGTTTTCTTAAACATTCTAGTTGGGTGCTGCTGAGTATTTATAGCAACTTTAAATGAACTACAAAATTTTAATCTTAATACTAGTTTTGTTAATGATAAATTATTAGCAAAAAATGCATTTTAAAAAATAAACTTTATAAAGTAATAGATTCCGGACTGGCCAACTCTGAATTATCCTATTTCGAAACTATCAAATAATCTTGCACAAAGCAGGTCCAATAGCAAAATATGTACATTGAAATTTTTTAACCGATATAGTCAAATTGATCAAATGCCAGGCAGTGAATCATAAATGATTCAAAATATTCCTATTTAAGCTATATGATCTATCTCCAATATCGGAATAGTAAAATAACCTTCTTTCTGCTCGGATACGATTTTTCTAAAAAGTTGGTAGTTCTAGCTCTCACCTTATGTGGATCTCTGATAGATGGGTACATCAATTTCTCTAGTCACTCTGATCATGAGCTACCCAGCTTTGGGAGATATCCGACTTTTATTTTGGCTACTACATACATTTTAGGCTTGGAAAAACTTTGTATCATATAATAAAGGGTCTAAATGTAGAATACAAATTTATTGTTTTTAAATTATTTTTATTGATTGCTTTTGCTTAATTCTATGTGATTTTAGGACTTATTTGTTCAATTCCATAATTGAATATTTTTCGTTCCAAACGGCTTTATATTTTCTACAAATTCACCATATGAATTTTTAAATTTTCCATATATTAATTTTGGTTTGGTCCAGTTGAAGCGAAGACCGATATTGGAATTCCTTGTACTTTTTTTTATGAAAAAGCACAATTCTGCATGTTCATTTTTTAGGCTATAGAAAAAAGATCTGTGAATTTCAATCGATTTTGATGACATATGAAACACACGTAAAGCAAGCTATAAAATGTATAATGTTCGGAACTTCAATTCCCTATATTCAGGGATATGAGAAGAAACACTTTCAATCTATTGCGTGGGTGGGGGCTCGCATCGCTACAGTCAAAATATAGACTTGAAGGCCCATGAATCATTATATTGAATTGGCTGAGTTTATAGGCAGGGTAAGGTGAAGGTGAAGTTAGTACATATTTAACTAAAACTATTGTTGGGCTGGCCCTACTTTGTTTGCTCTACCAAGTTTCTTCGAAAAAGTGCGCATCAGATGGTATAGTTTGGTGATTCTATTTCCTATGGTCTCCGAGTTACTATACAGACGTAAGGGACGAACAAACTTAATTGACACGTTGTTCAAATGAACATTTTGGTATACATGACTTGGGTCTGCCAAGCCTCCTTCTCGTCATTACATATATAGCCCAAATCTCGCATACCCTTTGTACACGGTATAAACGAAAGCTACAATATTTAACAATAATTTTTATTGCTTACCAAAAAGCTGTCTGACGTCGAATAGACGTCGTAAACAGGGAAAAATATTTGCTAATTTTGTACTTACTTATTTCTTTTTTTTTTTGCAAATTTTGCTTAAATTTCAATGTCACGTACGTGTTTCTTGAAATGCATATGTTTTATTATGTAATCTCATAATTTTTAAGTTAGAAATTATATAATATTATCATTTTGCTAGCCCACAAACGTTTGGGTCTAATGAAAGTTTATTGGCTTTTTAGCATTCTACAAAGTAAGATTAAAATTTTCAAATACAGTACAAACATAAGCTCATTTTAACCAAAAGTATTACTGGCTAAATACTTAAGTGTAAGAAAGAAGATAAGGAAACTTAAGTAAAGTAGGTGCATGGCAGCAAATCCTGCTCACCGAAGTCATACCTTGATTGGCGGTCCCGGTGAGCGAGCAAAGGACTGGAGAGTAATACGCAGGTTTTTGTTTATTACGTAGGCATAATTCCACCCGGTGTATAATGAATCGTGCATGTCACCAACGGACGGTACACGGCATCTTTTGAAGATTTCATTTTTTTTCCTACCGTATTACAAAAAAAAAAAAACACACACACACATACAAACAAAAGTCGTTTAAAACGCTTTTACTTTTCATTCATTAATTATTTTGCAATTTCCAATTATGACTAACAACACCACCAACAACAACTTCACACATACATATATATATATATATATATATATATATATATATATATATATATACATACATACATATGTATATTATCCAAATCCAATTGGAAAACAGTTTTCAAGTCATCCAAGTTTACAACAAAACGGCAGCAGCAGCAGCAGCAGAAACAATAACATTCAAGACACGTAACAATCAAATGACAACCATTTTTTATGAATTCAAAATGGATTTATGGTAATTTATGGACACACTGAGATACATCATCATCACAATAGCCCATCGAGAAGAGACTTTCCCCCCACGAGCATAACGTTCTCAACGCTGGCTCGAGAGAAATTTTAAAAAATAAAACACCTCGATATCCACAAGCCCACTTGGCTTTGCCCTAACCAAAAAAAATTATTGTGTTGTGATCGACGGAATGCATGCATCGAGCGTCTTGGATATCATGGCGGTTTCTGGCCGTATGTATCGAACTCGAAAATTCTATCATCGAGTCAGACGAAAGGTTTCAAGCTCAGAGCCATTTACTGTCGAGATGAAAGTGGAAATCTGGTTGCAGATACTCAGTGTCCACTGAGATTATGGACGAATATTATTTTTAGGTTAACCAAGAAAACTCTATGGCACGTCTTTTTCAATTGCAAAATGGAACGGGAACTGCAGCAGGCCACTAATATTGATAAAATACAAACTCGTAAGCTGAGATGTTGTACCTCTGAATTTTTCGCAATCGAAAAGAAGTCAGCAAAAGTGGGTCTTGACAAGTCGTTCGTCTGAATGAAGACGCTCCTACGTTTAAGGTGTACAATGCAAGTCCCGACGAAGGGAATGACCAAAAGTCCGATGGTAAGACCATTTCCAAAGTCGGGGCGCCAATTGAACTCGGTTATGACCCGATAATGGCCAACTTAAGTATGTAAGATGACTCTTAGAGCAGGTATTTCTACATTTCTAAATAAAATATTTAAAACATTCATCTGTATAAACTACAAATTGGAACGAGTTTAAATACTTTTAATATGAGTTCGAAAAAAAACAACTTTGACAGCAGGTCACTTAAAACAAAGTTTTTTAGTAAGTTTGAAGTATGCTGAAATGAACTTTTATGTTCGAATATTGCGAAATTCTCCATATTACATTTTTAATAATTTTCGTAGTGTACTTTTGAAACAATAAAAAAATAATAGAAGTGATGCTTTTGAAAATCCGTAAAAATTATGTTGAACATTTTTGTCTAAACTAAGCAATTACTTATAACCACAATAGGCTCAAACTGAGAGACTCACGGGAAAAACTCTCCAAGAACCGTTTTGACCGGCCTACTGACCGAACATTGCTGGCTTCGAATATAAGCATCAGCATTCTTATATTCGAATGTCGTTTATACTAGATCGCAGTAGACATGATTAACACTATTATTATAAGAAGCATAGGCTTATTTGCTGGTCTTGACTTGCAAAGTCCACTGTTTCAATGTACCTATGGATGTTTCGTGAAAGCATAATTTGCCACAATTTCGAACATACTCTTCGTAAATCATCAAATGATAACCTGACTAAAACTCTGAAATATAATGCTTAACGCGGCATTGAATACCACGAATTTTTTTTAAGAAAACATGACGAGGATCAGCATTCAATCCCACAAGTATTGGGAACAGTGCTTTGACAGTGGCAGAAAGATACTTATGAATCTGTTATCTATGATAAAACGCTTGGGTGGACTCATACCTAACTGTAAAAAAGAAAAAAAAACAACTGCTTTTTTAACTAATTAATGCAATTAATATAATTTGATTTTGATCACCTTCCGACCCATGTCTATAAACAAAAGCCAATGCCTAAGTTTTACGATCCACAATGCCGGTTAAAGGAACTAGATAATATTTGGCAACTTAGCACCACACAACAATCCTAGTTTTGTAACCCTTTTTTTGTGTTAATTAGCTGACTTTGTTGTTTTTAGTGCACATCTTATCGAAATAAACTTAAAGTAGTGTTTCTTCAATGAATTTTTAAGTAAAAGCAAACGCACCTGGCTGTTGCTACAATAGTAAATATCCGACATCCTGGAACAGCGCAAGCTACCGTCGCTTGTTTCTCCAACTTTATAAGCTTGTTGTTGTTGTTCTTGTAACGGCAATATCTTAAGTTATAAATGCAGGTGCAACCATGGAGTATGTCAAGCAGTCGACATGATCGTGTTCTAGATTTTGTTTGTAACAGCCAGTTGTTGTTTTATAAAAGTGGCTTAGGGCAGTCTCTGGGGGACAGACATGTGGTGGCGGGCGTATGTTCCAAAACACGACGACAACCCGTTTTCGGTGTCCGCACTTTGAAAGGTGTCACACGTTGATATCAAAGCAAAGTCGTTTTTACGTTTGCCGTATTTTTTTTTTTTTTTTGCATAAAAACTACCTTTTCTAAATTAAATTATCGGTATGCTTTTCCGTAAGAAAAGTGGGTAAAAAAAATAATAAAAAAAAAATAAAACGTCGCGAAAACACAGGAAGAAGTAAAAACAATCACACTGCACTTCACGCTTCGTCTTGCAGAACAAACACTCACTTTTTCGAACGAGTGCGCAGACGCGTTCGTCTAAATTGTCTCTCTTAGCTGACCGACTGCAGCTACTGGGCCGGAATGGGATTGTGTGTTGTGCTGGTGAACGCAAACCGTTGACGTACAAAGTGTTGTCTTAGACGCTAAACTGCCGAGTTGGTTGCGAACGAGACTGGATTTGGCCAAGTTAAAAAGCTAACTGAACGCTGTTAGGCCAAACCGACTAGTTCTTTGTCGATTTGGTCGCATCATGAGGTTGCAACGAAAGTTGTGCGGCAACAACCAGTTTTGGCAAGATGTGTTTTGTTTTTGTAAATATGACCACAACACAAAAGCCAACGTATGCTGCGGTCTTAAGTAAAATAGCTTTTAAAGTTAATAATTAATAAAATGTGGAATTGTCAGTCAGCCCATTGATTGATGCGCATAGGCTGCATAACGCTGCTAAGGATATTCAAGCTCAAGCAGTGAAAAAATTATATTTTATTAAAATTTTCCTTGGAGCTTGTTTGATTCAAAACATTATTTGGATTTACACATGTTTACAAAGCAAATAAGTTGGTGTGAACATAGCATCAAGAAACAGCTGCTCATCGATATGTTACAGGGAGCCTAATGCAATTATCGATAGGTCTCATTGGTATATACAGTGCGTGCCGATATACATCGATTGGACAAGTGCTCTGCTTTCGATGTCAACAAGCGGCTGTTTCAAGCATATACAAATTAAATGCGATTACAAGATTTTTATTTATGTTTTATTGTATTTTTTATGCGTCTCACATTTTGTGAGAATGTGTTTAGATTAACAAGTAATTGGTATGGGATTAACGAGAATTTTTTATATTTTGCAGACTTTATTGTTATGCTTAAGAATATTTTTAAGTCGTCATGGTTGAACTTACACTCCAGGTATTTGTCTCATTTGTAAATTTTCGTACTGTAGAAGTCGCAAGCTTGCTTAGAACTTTTTTTTCGTAACCGTTCCACATCGTAAAAATCGTAAAATATCATTTCATATGTCCAAGTTTTTGTTATTGATCTTAGTATTTTAGATTGGGTTTATTTTTAGTTGTAAGTTTGATTTACTAGTTTGCTGGACATTTATTGTTTATTATATTATTATTTGTATTTATGTATAATTTGTTTGTTATGTAGGCTAAGGTAAGAATGCTTATCAGTAGAGTTGTTCTTTTAGCGTGTGGAGTCTGTTGTAGTTGTGTAAATATGTGAAATATGCACTATATAGATGATAAGATATATATATCTTGTTGTTTGAAGATCTCGCCTCAGAGTTTGGGCGACAGGAGCACTCATTTTATTTGGTTAGTTTGGTTTGTTGCGGATTTTTTTCTGTTGTTTGCTTTTATTCACTGTGTAATGTTTAAACAAAACAATACAAATAAATATATAAGCGTCTTTTTGCTTTGTTGCAAACACACTGGGGCATTTCTATGAATTAACACACTTTAATTTTTTTTTTGATTTTTAATTTTAAATTGGAAAATTTTGAAAATCAAATCTTTTCTTTTTAAAAAAAAAGTGTATTTTTTTTAACCCAATCGTGTGAGCCCACAGTGACGAAATTGTGGCACATATAATGAAGGTAACTTCTGCAAGATAATAATTATTTGTTCCAAGTATTAGAAAGTAGGCATCTTGAGTAGCTTTGATGTCTTTATTAAGTTTATTTTTATATATTTATATATATTTTTATAAAATACTTGAATGGCAAACGCAATTAAGTTTAAAGACGTCTTTATTTGAAATAAATTCGAATAGTAACAAAGGTTTTGTTGATTTTCCTAGCATTTAGTTACTTTGCTTTCAGGGTATGACCAACTTGTAATCGTTGAAGGTTTCTTTGTTTATTTAATATCCATTTGTTTCTATTTAAAAGTCTTAAATTATTAAAAAAAAATCGTAAAATTTTTGTGGGATTTATTTGGATAAAACTGTGCTGGGCTTATACAAATTGTGTATGTATGGTCCTGCAACTTTTAGACACGTTAATTCAATATACCTAATACCGTTCACGATTTGCCAATGCAGATAAGTTCTCTTTAATATCGAATTGCATTCCATACCCATGCTCATTCGGTTGACCTACCTATAATTAATTGTGTTCTTATTAATCCAGCTTAAAATCATCGCTTTGACAATATAATATTGGCCAAACAGTAGACTTTCATTATTGTGGATTATGGGAGATATGAGTCTGAAAACCATCAACACAGTCAAAGTTCTTCAATTTTTATTTTTCTTTGAACACCAATATAATAGATAAAACAAATAAGAATAACTGAACTGTAAGGAAATATATGCTAAGGTACTACTCCCCCATCAATATAAACACAACAATTATCGAAAATGAATTTGCGGTGTAATACGCTTGTATAGGCTTGAACTGCGAAAATATTTAATATTTTGGGTAAAGAATATTTTTTTATATTTATAGATACCACTGCAATACAAAAAGATGGCGTATGTCAATTGTACGATGCTCAGCGTGGACAATACAATACAGATACTCGGTAGTTCCAATTTTCTGCATTTAAATCGCTAATATTGCTTATGTAATAAACATGTTTATTTGGTTATTTGGTCGTTTTTGCAGTGCCGTGATTCACATCGCAAGGAAATAGAATGGTGGTTTTGTGGCGCACAAACGGTTCATATAATAATGGAGCAACAAGCAGTCTTGTGCGTAAAGGTGCTTCGAAAAATCGTAACGATATATTTTAAGACTTGCAGGGAGAGCACGGAAAAGCGAAAGCTGTGTTTACTAATTAAATCTAAAGTCAGATGCAAGAATAATTTGTTAAGGTTAACAAGCAGCAGGATAAGGATGAATACTGTCCTCTAATGAAAATGAATACATTGAAATAAATAATAAAAGATTAAATATACCCAATACAATTTCTGCTAACTCCAATCATTAATCTTATTCATTTACATTAGTATAGGGTATAGTACATAGTAAATATAAGTGAAATAATTAAAAATAATAAATTAATAATAAATAATAAAATAAACAAATCGCACAGTGACAAATGTAATTAAATTTTATAACCTTAAGAGAAGAACAAAACCAGGCAGCATGCTTGTTTCAAATCAATCAAAATAAAACTGACCTTTTCCACATTTGTTTGATATGCTCACACTAGAAAATTCGCGGCGTTTCGATGATCAGCACGAAACAGCTGTTCGCCAAACAAATATATCGATTGGTAATGGCAATCAGCTGTGACAAAAACCGCCTAGCTTTGACGTGTAGCTTAATGTTTTTTGGGGTTTTTATGTTGAATTCTGATTTGGTTCAGTTAAAATCAAAATATATTTTTTAACGCAATGCTTTAGAAATTGTTTGTACTTATACTTGCTACAACTACCACATTGCTAATTAAATGGCGCGCAATGTTTTGGAAAGCAGCCTACTCGGTGCTGGATTCAGTATTATTTTCCAGGTAAGCATTGTTTTGATTAGCTACTGATTCAAAAAAATGATACACATTAACAAAAATACAACTGCAGATAATGTGCCGCATCCTAACATTTGGCATTAATGCCTATATTGTGCGCAATGTAGGTCGCGAAGTTCTGGGCATTATGAATGTGCGACTGCTGCTGCTCGAGAGCACTTTGTTGTTCTTGTCGCGCGAGGCAATTAATCGGGCTGCATTGAGCGCCAACTCTCAGCCGCGTGAAAAATGGTCATGGGCGCAGTTAATAAATCAAATTTGGCTTACGTAAGTCCTATGGCTATGTCTAAGCAAGCACATACACTCTTTTTAGGTGTTATCTCGTTGCAGTGTACCTATTTGTACAGCATTGTGTGCACCTTGTTTATACATTTGGCTGCATTGTTTATCTGCCGTGGATGCGCCGTATCTTGAGCAATATGAGTTTGCCTGTTATGCTGTGGCGTTGTCATGCGTGCTGGAGTTGCTGGCCGAATCTTCAGTATTTGTGGCTCAGGTCTTCTGTTTTGTCAAGCTTAAGATACTGTTGAATACACTGCACATACTTGTGCGTTCGATCATCTTTCTATGGATTGTTATTGGCAATCGCAAAGTAGCCATTAATGCATTTGCCATAGCACAGCTCTCTAGCGCTTTGACCATTGTGTTGGGACAATATGGATTTTTCTACTATTACATAAGGCGTTTCAATCAGTTCAAACAACAGCAAAAGTTGCAATCCAACTCCAAAACACGTAAGGGCAGTAAAAGCACAGACAAACCAACCGAACTTACATCATGGGAGAGCACATTGTTCGAACACATGGATGACTTTCCCTTCAAGAGCTTAAGTGAGCTGCTGCCTGGCGTTATGCAAAACTCTATTAGCTTCTTTAACAAGGAGCTGCAAACACTTACGCTAAGTTTTGTTAAACAAGGCGTACTCAAACAAATACTTACTGAAGGTGAAAAGTATGTGATGTCCGTCAGTCCTGTACTAAGCTTTGGTGAGCAGGCCACATATGATGTGGTTAACAATCTGGGCAGCTTGGCTGCGCGATTTATCTTTCGGCCCATCGAGGACAGCGCATATTTCTACTTTACTCAGACCATTGCACGTGACATCAAATTATCCAAACAACAACCGGAACGCGTGTGTCAAGCCAGTGGTGTTCTGTATAACCTTTTGCTAGCTGTTAGCTCTATAGGCTTGTTAGCGTTTACGTTTGGCCAGAGTTATTCGCATACGGTGCTGCTTTTGTATGGTGGCGAGGATTTCGTCACTAGTGGATTACCACAAAGTCTGCTGCAGTGGCATTGCCTGGCCATTTATTTGCTAGCCGTCAATGGCATAACTGAGGGATACATGTTTGCTACAAATACAAGTCGCGACATAGACAAATACAACTACTTGATGGCCATCTTTTCCGTTAGCTTTTTGGTGCTGTCCTACATATTGACAGGTATTTTTGGACCTGTTGGTTTCATATTTGCCAATTGCATTAATATGCTGAGTCGAATTATTTACAGGTGAGCATGATGATGTATAGCTTATGTGGAGTTTTCATTTTGGGTTTCATGGATTGTATTTCTTGTTTTTTATACTAAGCTGCTACTACATACGTCAACAATATAAACCACTAGAGCTTAAACCGCTGGAGGGTTTGCTGCCAGGAAAGATTTTTGGCGGCACCTTGGTATTTGCTGGCCTCTTTTGCTTTTGGGTTAGTTTTTAAAATTACTTGACCTAATGCATAATACTTTTAATTAATTTATCGCTAGTACCGCAAGGCTGGATTGGCAACGCACTTGGGAGTGGGCTTTGCAGCTGGCTTACTGTGCTTGTTATCTTGGGCACTGGCACATCGCGATTTGGTGCATTTAGCTTGGAAATATGGCAGGCATATCAAAATCGAGTAAATGCTAAATGTTACTGCTAATGTTGGACATTATTTTCTCCTCTGCGAACGCTTAGCTCTGAGATTTTATTTGAATGGCCACTATGAGAACTAAAAGCGTAAAAATTGATGCACTTCCTACAAATTAAAATAAATTATGTATAAAAATATATATATTTACATACTATATGTATTGTTTGTTAGGGTTTGGAGGTATGCCAGCTCACCACAATTACAATATATATGATTGTATTTAATTACATTTGTTAATGAAATTTTAAAAAGACAACGAATTAAATTATGTATTGTTTTCTTAAATCTGGTTCTAGACATTTTCATCTCAATGTTTTAATTCTCCTGATCACACTTTATATGCTGTTAGACATTATATTTTTGACATTGCTTGTAATTTCGGTATGCGCGAGCGATCAATGCCGGTTGCACCAGAGTTACAAGGAATAAAATATGTAACATCTGATTGGTTGTTTAGAATTCCGTAGTTTTAGGAGAAGACTTAGCTATATAGATCTCTTGTCTTGCAAATCAATCTAGAATGCAATTACTTGGCAAGCCAAAAAGCGCAAGTCCTTTAAAGTTATGATGCCGCAAGAATTGTTCAATAACCACAAACAAACAAGGATTTAAAGTCTCATAGAATAACGTTTAAAAACTTGCCAGTGAATTATTAAAAGCAAAAATTCAGAGTCATCTGAATGCGCCACGACGAGATGGTTAGATAGACACATATGATGCAGTCCGATGAATAGCGATTTAGATAGCGAGTATTTCTGCACTTAAATACAAATATGGTAACTATTTGTAGTCGGTAGATGCAATACTGAAAATATACAAAAAGCATTTTGTTAAGCATTGCTGTACCAAGAGAAGGTACTATAAATTAAAGATTGACACCAGAAGCAAATAAACTGATTTCAACGCTATTCCCGGTTTTACGTAATCGCTAGAATAATCTCAAAATAACGCCGGCGTGGTAGAAGGAATATATTGTCTTACGAATTAAAAAAATAGGCATTCAGTGAATAAAATGCAATTTGTTTGTTAAAGTTTTATGCAGTATTTCAATGGACTAAAATGGTTTTTATCATGCAATTAGTAAAATGACAGAATGATCGAAGACCTACACTCCACAGGAAAACTGTAAAAATAAATGAGAACATAAGATAAGTAACATTGATTAAATAAACTGTTTGGGTTCTAATCAAAAATATATATTGTACATAAGTATGCACTTTCGTTTTAGGCTTCTTTCTTGCCCAACAAAAGTATTACCTCTGATACTGTTCCCACTTTCTATAGAAATTAAATATTTTATTAAGCAAATTTAAGATCAGATGATTGTGCTTTTGTCATTGTTAAATAATTATTTTTTTTTTAAGTATTAAAGTAGTAAAGTATAGCGTCGTGTCTCTTACAAGTCCTGCGGTTTTTCTTATTCTTATAACTTTTTATTCTTTTTTTAACGTTATGTTATATAATGTTTTTTTTTTTAATATAATTTATTATGATATGAAGCGGAGCCCGATTTCCATTAATTTGGAAAGTAAGAATTTTTAAACATATTCAAAATTGTACAATATTCTGCATTCAAAATTTCTGAAATTCGATTAAAAATAAATCTTTTTCTGATATGTTGCTGGATTTGTAGCATCAAAGATGATAGGAAATGACATATTTACTGAAAATAACAAATTTAACCTTTTTATTTAAGCCAGGAAGATATTTAAATAACAATTACTCTGATCGTCAATATTAACCCAATCAACTCTGAAATAAAGCAGTGTTTGATTTTATTGTAATTGCTTCAAAAGAAAATGTGTTTCTTGTTTCTGGCTCTGAAGTATTGTGTATCGAGGAATATAAAAAATAGACAGTTTTGATTTTCACCAGAGAATTTGAGAGCTTTCTGCTCTTTAATGAATCCTGAGTTGTCGTTTTTCGGACGCTGTATTTTAAGGCAAAATTGAAAATGATATATGTTTTTAATTCATACATATCGAATTCATATTACTTTGCTAATCCACAACATTGATAATGCGTACTTTTCCCCTTTGTATTTTCTGCAAATGTCTAAAATAATAACCATATTAAATTAATTTGAATTAACATTATAAAAACAATATTTTGTGAGGAAGCGCATTGCCATAGAAATGCGCGTGCTTTTTACTCTCTCGACCTCCACATAGCAAAAGTCTCAGTGAAAGAGAGGAAAGAGTTTCGGAGACGTATAAGCGTGTAGAGATGACAGCAGCAGCATAGGGAACATAGTCGACTCTGTCAAATCGCCTAGTTAGGATAGGCAGTTAATCAGAGTATCGTTCTGGTTACCAAAGTATTTGTGTTGGGCGGGAATTCCAGGATTAGGCGTCGGGATGAATGTGACTTAGTCGAACAGTGTAAAAAAGTGGTGATCAGTGAATTACTCACTGACAGTGAGTAAAAAGTAGGTCAGAGAAAGCAGTTAGGTAAGTGTTTTGGTTGAAAATAACGCCGCGTGCGGTAAGCAAGGCGTACATGTGCTCAGGCAAGGATACAAGGATAGTGTAATAAGGAACCGACACATGAGAGGACCCGGTGGGCGGCTGATCTGGCGGTGGCAGGGATTACGTTAGTATTTGAGTTGGCACTGGGGCACTGTAAGTGGTAACGACACGGTGGGCAATAGGCTTTCGCTCGGCTCGCCACAGGCAGTAGCGGGGAGTTGGCCATAAGTAACACTACGTTGGAGGATGTCAGGCAAACTGTGCGTGTCACGGCCGCAACCAGACAGAGTGGCTTAACGAGCGGCAGAGAAAATTTCTCGCCAGTGAGCCTGTTAGGGCTTTCCCAGAAGTGGACATCAGGAGACTAGGCGATTCAGTAAGGTATAATTTGTATTAAGAAGATATATGTTTGTATATAAGATGAAACACGACAGAAAAAAAAGAATAAAAGACAGAAACAGCAACAGAACAATGCTCAATATTTATCACAGCGTTTCAGTGCATATTAGTTGCCTTGCGTTCTTGTACGCTGCAGTTATTCCAGCGTTTGTTTTGGACAAACCTAAGGTGCGTTACAGGAAACAAAATTTAACTATGTTATCCAGAAGCAGTAAAATAAACAAGTAGCTAATGAGGAAAAATGCTTTATGAAGTTGGCAACTAGTGTAAGGGGTAAAGAAATGCTATATATGTATGTATATACTTATAAACAAAGCTATTGTACAGTGGATTACTTGAATTAACTTATCTCTAGGAATAGTAATTTGTTATCTTTCTTTTAGATGGCATATTCTGTCTGTGGCAAGACGTTAAGCATACTTTAATAGCTGTATGATGAATACACGGACTTTCGTAGTTGTACACTGAGTAACAAAAATTACATTTTTAATTTTTAAATAATAAACGCACTAGTTTGGTGACAAAATGAGCTCGCACTACCACAATATCGATGGCCACGCCACACTTTTCATTACATACAATAAAGTCACTACTCACCAGTAATAATAAAAATTAATAAATCACAAATAAATGAATTAACTCTAAAAGCAACCGCTTTTTAATTTTGGGTGTAAAAAAAAACAAAGTACAGCTATGAGGGAAATTACAATCATGTTCAGATAACAAATGTATTGGGCACCCTGGCACAGGCATGTTCACCATAACGACTTCTGTCGCAGCTGCGAGGAATAGGATAAGACAAAAAGTATACAGCATCTATTGTACTATGTGACTGCACTGCACTTCTATAAAAAGGAAACTTCATTGTTTCCTCTTTATTTTGTGCTAAGAGACATCGCCACGGAATTCGGCCTAGTTCCAAATGGCATCGTAAGCTAATCCTAATAGTAAGCTCTATTCAAAAGTGTCGACCAACTTTGGGCGGTAATGTGCATTTGTGTCTGCTGTTGGCACATTATGCTAAGCGTCATTGTCTTAATAAAATTTGAAATCAGGCTGACTGTTGTTATAAAAGTCAAATTTTTGGGTGTCGATCTAATGTGGCGGATCTCTAGCGCAGTTAGCGCCTTGCGCCACACTCTGTTGGGTGATTGGCATATCCAGATCGCATTCTCCTTAAGCTGCATTTTCCAAGCAAAAGTTCTTAACGATATTTGCGGATTTTGATAAAATTTTTGTATAATAAATCTTTCTAAACGGCTGCAAAACTTACGGCATCTTGCACTGTTTAATTCCAATCTGACCTATATACATATGATTGCATACATATGTATGTATATGTAGGTGCATAAATATAATATATGATTGGTACAGCGTTTTCTTGGACAAATAATGTCAGTAAATGCATAAGTGTTTGTTAACAAAGCCGCGATACAATTTTCATGTCTTTAGGATGACTATATGTTTAATTGAAAACAGCAACGAAATTAAATTAAAGAAATGTTAGGATTAATTTCCCTTCAATTTAAATTGTAATTAGCGTTGTATTTTCTGCATTGTTCATGCAAATACGTTTTAAAAATTAAATATACATATCTTAATTATTGTATGTTACGTCGTTAAACAAACATTAGTTCGTATAGTTTTTAAGCACCAAAATCATTACAAATTTACCTTTATCTAGATCACTCGCAAAAATTGTATTGCAGCAGCATCTACGTTTATGGCTAACAAAATTAATTTTAAATTTGTGCCGCCTTTAATTTTAATGCAGATGGCTCGATTAAATTATTGTTATCGATAAGTGTTGTTATCAAAATGTTGCAAATTTAGCACTTGCTTGCATTTCTACAATATTATATCGCATTGCATTAAATTGGCAACTTTTGCAACAACTTGTGTATTTAGTTAATTAATATATTAAAATATATTTAGACTTTGTGCTATATTGCAGCACACTAAACTCGTTTGGTATCGATAAATTGCAGTTTGTATGAGCGGCATTGTGCATACTTAGCAAGTAAAGGTAAATATATAAAAAAATAATAAGAAATGAAATCAGATAAAAACGAGGATAAGGAGGATAGTTTGGCAAATGTTGGTTTTGGCGTATGCGCTGACTTCAGCAACAACACATTGAACACCAGCAATAGCAGTAATGATACATCTAATGCTCCTACGCAGACCACGGTGCGTACCACAGGACGCGTCAAGGTAAATAAAATTTGAGGGTAATTTGTGTTTTTTTATATAATTAACCATGTGCTTTGTGTTTAGAAACCCAAACAGGTCTTTGATCCTTCTGACAACTATACAGCACGCCCGTCTCGTGTATCGTTTACAGCATTCGCAAACAACGCTCAGCATGTAAATAGCAACACTGCTTCCAAAACTGACGTTGTAGCAGCTCCAGCAGATGTAAATGTGGAGCAGCAACATGTAAAGATCTATGACACTTGTGCAAAATGTGGCAAAAGCGAGGTTAAATGCGGTTCTGGACACAAAAGCAATTTCCTTGGCTGCAAAGGCTGCAACCTGAAATGTTTGTATTCACTTACGGCCTTCGTTTCTTAAATTTTCTAATTATACTAAAATTTTCTGCTTTGCTTAGGGCACTATGCCTGTCTGTCCACAAAATTCGAAAGCGCCAGTGCAGCGCGCAAGAAATATAAATGTAAGAATTGCCGCACATGCTGCGTTTGTTTTGAGGCTAGGAACTCCAAAATGGTGAGTGTCGTCATATGTGCAGCTTATTAACGAAATAGTGTAATTATTGTTCATTTGCAGGACATGACGATTTGCAGCGGTTGCGCCGAATGTTATCACTTAGAGTGTCACTATCCAGAAGTATTGCGTTCTAAGTTATATGATCCCAAGTGGAAGTGCCTGCAATGTGATCCACACTATAACAAAACAGAATTTGTACGCGAAACTACCAAAAAGCCCAAGTCGAATAACGTTTCTATCGTGCGCAAATCCACTGGGGGCTGTAAAAAGCAACAACTGCCTGCCGCCACCACTATGTTCACAACCAATGGAAAGGCAAATGCTTGTGCAAATGTTGTGCCAGCTTCCACTAAAACTACGGTTCAAAGTCCGGATAGTACTTCAAATCGTGATTTATTCCCAATTAGTCGAAAAAAAGGCGTCTCATCGGCAGGAACAGAAGCTGCTGAGCAACGTTTACAAAATAGCGAAAAAACTATGCCGCAGCCATCGAATTGTAATGATGCATGCGTTATACAGAGCTCGTCCTTAAACATACACAAACCTACACAGTCCACTATTGTCTCAGAAGTGTGTAATGAGCATTTGAAAAACCAATATAAACCACGTTGGCGCAATGGCTGGAACGTACAGCATTGGTCTGTAGATGACGTGGTGAACTATGTGTCGAGATTTTATCCCAAGGAAGCGCACGTCTTCAAATTCCAGGACATCGATGGCGCTTCATTGCTCTTGCTGACGCGTAGAGATATTATCACACGTTTTGGCCTTAAACTAGGACGGGCTCTGCTGCTTTATGAGATGGTTTTCTGTTTGCAGAATAAGACTAATGATGTAACACTTGCATGGCAGAACTAAAAGCAAACACACCTGCATTTAGCACGTAGAACTCATTTTGAAGCTAAGATATTTACTAGGCTGCTCTTTAAACACTATTTGATTTGTAATATAATTTCCCCAATTTTGGCGCACCGAAATGAAAAGGTGCATTAGTTTCTACCATCAATAAATCATAAGACAAAAATATGAGCGTTTCTTTTTGACGGTGCCCAATAATACAGGCATATACAACATTTAGTCAAACATTTCTTTTATTATATTTTAAAATATAAAATATTAAATATTGCGACAATGTAGCAATGTGTGCTTAGGCATAATGCGACTGAAACTATTTTGCAATTCGATTTTTTCAACTGTCAGGAGAAAGAGACTGGTCCAATGCTGGACCAGACGTCAACATATATGTAATAAATATCCACTTTGGAGCACAAAGCGAAAACTAGACAATACTGTTTAGAACTTACAGTCCATATTGAAGGAATATGCCCTAAAAGTCGCGCTTTAGACGCGTGGCAGAAGTAGCTTCTCATCATCGTTGGGCAAAGGTTGAGTCTGCTTAAGTGTCGAACGTGCTGGATCATAGCCATACAAAAAGATGGAAGTAATGACAAGAGTAGCGCCGCAACTAAATTGCAGCGTTAAATTAAAATCGAATATATATATGGATGCAATACAGGATATTATGATGGCCAGCGATGTCGCAAAGCCTTTTAGAATATTATCCGCATATTTAACTACAACAGCTACTATTAAACCGCCACCAGCCTGTAACAGAACTAGATACCAAACGAACATATCGTACCCATGGAAGAAGCCATTGTCGTAAATGCGACTGGCATCATTTACAAAGCAAGTGAGCAAACCAAAGGGTATGCTTAGTAGACTAAGCTGCACATTACGCATCCAAACGGAGATCTCGGCGCCTTTAAGAATCTTTTCAAAATAAATGCCTGCAAAACCGGATAGAAAGCAGGCGCCAAGTGCAGACCAGAGGCCAAGCATGCGATTTTGGGCAGGTCCAGACGTTGTAGAAACTGTGCTTGTCTCCGTAACTTCTGTTTGTGCCAGTTGCACCAAAATAATGCCCAGCACCAGCAACACCAAGGCGCCCCATTGTGTGTTTAGTAGCTTGCGTCGCAAAATGACCACAGCAAACATGGCTGTGGTTAGAATCTTCAGCTGATAAGTAACTTGATAGGTGGCCGCATCCAGATGAGAGGCAGATACATAAAGCAAATTGTTTTGCACAATGTAAACCAGCGAGGGCACACAGACCTTGAGCGTATCCATGGGATTGGCAACAATGGTTTTATGTAGAGAACGTAGAAACTTTTGCGCGTCCTTTCCTTCTTCATTGAAAACCAGTACCAGGCAAGTAATTAACTTGGCAAATTCAGCCATAAGCACCGCTGCAAAAAAAGTATTTTGTGGTCATTCCAAGTGGATTAAGAGTTGCAAACGACTAGCAAAAGCACGCACAACCCAAACAAGCATTCAGCAGCGTTATCTTAATTTACAGGGAAATAAAAAATAACCCCTTATCAGTACTATACGCTTTTAGCGTTTCTTGTTGATGCCACAATGTTAATATGGCCCGGTAATTAAAACCGAAATGGCAGCAAGATAGCGCAAAGCAGTAGAAACTACATCAAATACCCCACATTTGTTAGGTATTTCCATTACTTTACGAATAGGTTTGTATGTACGTGCTGTTGGTAGGAAGTGCAACGTGACTGCTCTACACTCACCCGTTGAACTGAGAAAGATGTCACCCGGCCGGGTGCGTGCATAGCGCATGCTGAGTCCCAAGATTGCATTCTGTAGCGTCAGTGTTAGCAAGCTAATGTACTTGAGTGTATTGGTGTTCACTGTGCGGTGATAAACGGGAGTTGGTAGCATATCAGTATCATTGATTATGATGGACTGTCTCACAGCAAGTCTTAAAGTCAACTAACTCAACCTGGCTCACACTTACTGTGTATATTCATTGCGAAACAATTTGAAATATTAAGAGCGCATCAGACAAAATAAACAAAAAACACCTGTTGGCAGTTTAAAAAATAGTATCTAATATTTGGGTGCGTATGGCTGTGACTGGAGAGTGTGCTCCGGCATCCAGAAGTTATTGTTGTCTTTGCTCAATGCTTTGGGTTACAGTCTGTTTTTGGGCTGCGAAGAAGACACGTAAACAACAAACTTCAACCATTTCGTGTAGTGTTGTTGTTGCTCGTTTTTCGGTCTTTTCGACATTTGCAATTATCGATAACGATATATTTGTAGTGTTGGTTTGCTTATAAGTAACTTAGCCAATATTAGCGAGCAACTCACTTAAATGAGCAAGTAGACATAATCAATGGAAAATCCCAACTTACCCATTTGCTACTACTACTCACTTGTTCTGTGACGTCAAGTTGCCGTATTTGTTAGTACTTTTTTTTTGCAACAAATTCATGTAATATCGCTATATTCTTGTAGTCACTTTAAACACAACAAAAATAAAAGATTTTGTTTTTTTTCTTCTATATTTTAATGTTACTTTAGTACAAAGAAATGAGTCTTTCATATATGACATTTTCATAATATTAAAAAAATATTAATATTAAAAGAATAATAATTATTTTAAACTAGTTGAATAATGCCTCTGCCAAATCTCCAGAAACTGCAAGTCACTAAATATTATTACGAAATCCAGTAAAATTACTCACAATTGATATTTGAATTTATCGGCAGCCCCAATACTCAATATATAACTACCAAGTAGTTTATAAAAGAATCGTTGGCGTAATCGAACAATGTTGTTGTTGTCAGGTTTCGGTGGCGTCACGACTATTGCAACTATCGATAACGTTGCAGCAGGCACGTCGATTTCTGCGAAGTACATGCAACAGCCTTGTTCGTTTAGGCGGTGTGAAGAAAGTTTGTATTTCATTTTTGAATAAAAACCATCGGTTTTAATAGTTATATTATTAGTTTGGTTTTTTGCTGGTTAAAATAGTTTCAACATGACTGAACAACCACTTGCAGAAGTAACACAGCTCATACACGCCATCAAAGTTGGGTAAGTGCATGTCGTTAGCATGATCGCAAAAAATAATAACTTTAATGTTTCAGCCTAGTTGAGGGCTCCTACAGTATAACCAACAAAACGCTAGATATTTTCAAACATATTATAAATAGCAAATCGTGGTGCAATGCAAAGTAAGTTGTCATAAATTATATTGCTCAACATATTGACTTGTGGCATCACAATTTTCCAACAGCGAATTAATGCAAGTGGTGCGCGCTCAATGCCGCATAATGCAATCGGCACTGCCTCAGGAAACTGTCACTTCGAACATTGCGCGACGTATTCTGAAGCTTATACGCGAGGAATTTGATTTGTTGCATGCCAAAGTGCAGCACATTTCGGACGATTCACAGGCATCATTGTCGCTGCATAAATTGGTCACGCAGACAAGTGAAAGCAACATCAGTGTAGATTATAGCAAGCCACAGAAAGGTTTGCGTGAAGCTTTGCTTGACCATTTGCAAGAAGTCGAAACGGAGCTCGAGACTAGCTCGGAAAATATTTGTGTACAAGCTGAGGAGCACATACACTCGTCAGAAATCATTCTCACATTGGGGCATTCACGTAGCGTGGAGAATTTCTTAAAACGTGCTATCAAAAAGAGACAATATCTTACAATAATTGTAGCCGAGTGTGCTCCCTCTTGTCGTGTAAGTTGTGCAAACTTTACATGGATGTTATACCAAATTTTCAATTTTTTTAGGGGCATAATATGGCTGCAGGCTTGGCCAATGACAAGACCGTCGATGTTATTGTTATACCCGACGCTTCTATATTCGCAATGATGTCTCGCGTGAACAAAGTCATTATTGGTACTCACTGCGTGCTGGCCAACGGTGGTCTACGTGCTGCTTGCGGCGCTTATACTGTCGCGCTTGCAGCAAAGCACTACTCAGTTCCAGTAATTGTTCTTGCGCCCATGTATAAGCTGTCGCCACTGCATCTTTGTGAGCAGGACGCTTTTAATATGGTTGGTTGTGCCGAGGAAGTGATACCCTACGACTCGTTGGCAGCACGCGAGTCCAAAATCTATAGTCCCATGTTTGATTATGTGCCTCCTGAGCTAGTCACTCTGTTTATATCCAATACGTAAGTGTTTTCGTTTAATATAGTCACGTACACTTATTTCAACTTACTTTATTCTGTACTTATGCTAGCGGCGGACATGCACCCTCCTATGTCTACCGTTTACTTACCGAGCTGTATCATCCAGAGGACTTAGAAGTTTAGCTTAACATACATATGTATATGTTTTTTTTTTTTTAATTGTTTACTATTGAATATGACTGCTTGGAAAATAAACAAATTAAGATTACTGTATTTCCTGTAACAGCTGTATAAAATCCGCCAAACTATCTGCATAGTAATCGGGTTGTGCCTCTGGCGGAGCCTCAATCATATCCTGCTTTGTTTTGCCGCCTGATAATACAAGTAATGATTGAAAACCACATGACTTGCCAAACTGCACATCCTGGACAAGCATATCACCAACAAAAAGACAGCGTTGAGGCACCTTGATGTTATAAATTTCCTTAAGCATATCACCCAACAAAGGCGAGGGTTTGCCCAGATACAGTGGTTCACGGTCTGTGTAGCGGCACAAATGCTGCAAAAAATCATAGAAACCGGGCACATTGAGATTTTCGGCCAGCGGCATTATCATATCACTGCCTCCAGCAATAAGCTGGCAGTCTTCATTTTGTTGCAAGTAGCGTATGCCTTTTGCAAGCTCCACGTAAGACAAATCTAGATGAATGTCAAACAGTACGGCTCCCACAGGCTTGCCAAGTGTCAAATGCTGCACCAAAGTGGCTGGCGTCAGGTGCTCGTTAACTTGCTGAAATAAGTTAAATAGACAATTTTAATTGTCATCGCTCAAAAATCAACTATAAATTAAATCAATAGAGAAAGCTCACGGATGTAAGACATAATGTTAATATAGGCATTACGGCAAGGTTTTCGAGTGAACACGGTTAAGATTTTGATCTTTGAGACAAAAATCAATGCAAATTTTTATGTACATTTATAACCTACCAGCGCTTCATACTCAATGCCGTGTTGGCGCAGTGTCTCATTGGCTTCGTGCGACATTAAAGAAAATACGCGTTGTTCAGGTTTATGCTTTTGCAAATAGCGCACAATTGTCTTCACAGGATGGATTACATCCTCTGGTTGCACATTTTTTGCCCCAATATGTGCAAAATTTTGCATATATGCTGCTTCACTACGAAAACTATTGTTGGACACAAATTTAAACATCTTGCCGGCCTGCTTTAGCGCATTAATAGCCTCCCCGGCACCTTGGATCCAACCAACCAAAAGCCAGACAACGCCATCGCAGTCACTTATAACCATATCGAAAGAGTCAATGAATCGGCGTTGCTCCACCTTGCTTAATTCGAGTATATGACGCATCACGTTCAAAGAATAACTATGCGCCTGAGCAAATCGCGACGCAATTGTTCATCCATACACAAGCTTTGTCAACTAAATACCCAACTAGACACATGCTAGAGATCCGACCTCATACAATATATGCTCATATTTTTTTTTTTTTTATTATATGCAATATTTGTCAGCTGTTTAACGTTCCAAGTAATAGTTGGAAATGCTTTTTATTGCATGAATAATCGGACAGCTTTAAGCTATCATATTTGAGCAGAGATTAGTGCTTGTTGACGACTCCCACTCACTATTTGTAAGTTGGCATGTGGTTTACGTGTGCCAGCCAGCAGGCACTTTAGTAACTACAACGAGATCATTGTCTTAAGGTAAATTGCATCCGTTACAGCTTTGTATATGTAAGCAAATAATGAGGTCCAACATGAATGGTGTGTATAAATATGTAAATGTAGTAAAAAATTGAGCAACACTAGCCATTCAGTTACCTGTAAGCTTTTGTAATCCGCCATAATCTCGGAAGTAATGTGCTATTGTCGCAGGAAAGCCACAACTGAAGCTACTTGCTGATAATAAATGTCCGTGAGCTTCTACAACTGAGATGGCGATGAACGGGCGAACGTGAATCTCCACGTGACTGGCTCGTTCTTGCGCTTACGTTTATGTTGTATATTACAATATATGTATGTATGTATGTATGTATATGTACAATCTTAATAGAGTCTACGAATTGTTTTGATTCCTCTGATATTCCATTTCACAATCTTTTTGTATGTATTGTACGTCTATGCACGATCATCACGTTCACTTTGTACCTATTAAACAAACGCATAAAGTTGATGTAGTTGCAACATCCTAGGATGCAAATATTTATAATCTTTGGATAGGTAAGCAAAAGTAAGTGTTCCCAAATTCCAAGTAGCCGTGTTCTTTTGCAATGACCAAGCACGGCATCCAGACAAAATCATTCAAGCATATCGCTCGTTTCTACTATTTTGACATTTGCAATCGGTTTTTGCCGCCAAAATACTCCAACTCCAGTGGATTTCGTTAGGTGCTTGTTGGCGCTACTTGGAAAACGCAAAGGTACGCAGATATTTCATTGTTTGATCTGCCTATTATAGACCTACCAGTGATTTCCGCTCGAATATCTTTGTGGCTGAACCGTACTAATCATTTCATGCTTCAATGCTAACGTGGCTCAAATAGAGCTATCACAATAGTTGTATGCTCCAAGCAAGTTCAGTGTCTGTATATATATATATTATACATTTTGTGGTTTTCCTTTTTTTTCTTAGATCTTTAAAATGTCCAAAAGATGTATTAGAATATGACCATGCACATGCTTCAATAGAAACACGAGTAGGATACGGGTTCTGTTAAATGCTCCGTTACTTTACGGAGTTCGGTTAAAAGCGGGGGAAACTAAACTAAACTTTTGATACATAAATATGCAGTAAGGGACTGTTGGATTCTAAGACAATAGTGTGAATACCTGTTCTGCTAGGATCATTCAACCATGGGTGCAACCAGCGTTTACTAGTCTTTCTTTTGCTGGACTTTTATAAAAACATTACATGCTTATCAATATAGTTTACGACCTTTATAACGTTACCACTTTTCGGCAGTAAGTTTTGTTTATGTTTATAGGACTGCAGAATAAACCTTGACCATGTCATCTACATTTAGCCAAAACATTAAGGCTTTTAAGAGTCTTTGAAGTTGATACCTATCTTGCGTTGCTATTAATTCTTTGGCAATCCGATATTATTAAGCTTAACATATGTAATTCATATTGTTTATATTCCCCATGACTATGTTTCTATCGCTTCAAAGGCGGGGTATAAGTGCTACAGCTCTCCTCTTAAATGCAGCCATATAAAATAATATAAAGGATAATATACTAGAAACAAGGCGCATGCATTGTTAGTTCAGTAAAGAATTTTCTGGCTTGCCGTCATTTCGTATAGATAGTTGTGCGCCCGTAATCACCAAGCGCCATTACGAATTGAGATCTTGAAGAAGAAATAGGAATGGTTCGGACAAGTGTTAAGGAGCGATCCAAACTACATCACCCGAATCACATTCTGGAAATTTCAATTCTTGTATATTGTAATGATAACTTAAATATAAGCTGTTTTTCATACGATAAGTTGATCGTCAACTAATACGCAAACTAAACTTAAAACCAAAAACAACTTGGGCAATGTGATGAAGGTACCAGCATTTATATTTCGTATATATATGTATATCTTTTATAAATGAGATAATAAATTAGTAAAACCAACATTTTCTGTTTCATCTATCCTCTTGAGCTTTTGCTTTATTTTGCAAAGATTTAACATAATTATATAGTATATTTGCTTGATTTTGGACTAGACCTATATTATTCAAAATATGCTTACGTCGGAACAAAAGCAAGGCTCTGTCGGGCAAAATGTACGGCAAGCAGGTACCTATCGTCATCTATGGTCTACTTCTGCGTATGTAATATCTCGTCCAGTTTTTCTTTAACAGACAGATGGTCGTTTGAAACTTCAAAGCATTATAGCAGCAATGGTTTCTCATCGTTAATCTCCATCATTTTTGGTTTCTGTGCCAGAGGAGTATTTTTTCTTCGCAATCCTCTTTGTGGGTCCAACTATTACACACAACCAATGGGACCATAAACAGCAACACTTTGCAACGACACATGATGCCACATTAGATTATTGGAGTCATTTGTGGAAGCGTCGGCACAAACAGCATAAGCAGAATCCTACACAGAATACTACTACAGAATATAAGCCACAAAAACTTATTGAATAAAATCAGATTTGTATCGACTTCTAAACGAAGCACTACATACACTTCTCACTTTGTCTCTACTGCAGTCATTGCGGACAACCGAAGGACCGCGATCACGCAGCAAGCACAGATAGACACGGAACACTAGACGTATATTACAGAAGCATTCCACGTATTTGACTTGGTTGACTTTACGGAGCCAGTCACATTATTTGGAAATCAAATCTGCTGCTTCCGCAAGTGCTGCATTTAGAATCATCATTCACCTCGGGTTTGTCGTTAACGTGGCATTTCAACAGAAGACCAGGATTATGTCATTCCAAATGGAAGCACTTAACGCAACGGCTGCAAATGACCCAGAAAATATATGTAGTTCACAGAATACTCAATCTGTCCTTGTAACCTATCTTTTGAGAAGTCTTTGGTTTGCGTGCAAACGAAGCAGTGGTAATGCCCTATTGAGAATAACAAATGATATGGTACAAATATATTTTAAGTATTATGAAGTATTCGA
Source organism: Chymomyza procnemis (assembly GCA_035046065.1). Classification (NCBI taxonomy): domain Eukaryota; kingdom Metazoa; phylum Arthropoda; class Insecta; order Diptera; family Drosophilidae; genus Chymomyza; species Chymomyza procnemis. The sequence continues at coordinate 499,014 of JAWNOJ010000011.1, read as the reverse complement.
AACTTAGAATGTAGCTTACATTCCTTGCAAGCCAGATAGCTGCTTTTGTGCCCACGGCCACATCTCACATCATTTCAGCCGCACTTCTTTCAAATATTATGGTATTTCTAAAATTCCTGTAAATTATTCGGATTCTTCAATGAAAAAGATTTGCTTTAAGGAAATCTTAAAGTTGAATAAAACATATATGTACTTAACTTGGCAAAACCTTTAATCATTCTCGGTAGAAGGCATTGTCTTGTTTATAGGAAATACCAAAAAGTTAAGCGGCAAGATTGAACAAAGCACACACAAAAAAAAAATTAAATTGGGATGCCCTTAGGCAGAACTCAAGAAGTTTTTTGTGTAATATATACATACCTATGAATATTCGGAACATTTATTTCTTGGACAAATAATAATACGTATACATATATATGTATAATATATAATATAATATAATAATACCAAATGCAATTTAAATTGAATTCACACGCAAATCCTGCGCATTTGTACATTAAGAGTTCAGAAGTTTGCACCGATTACTTAATTTCCAATTCAATGAAGCATTTCTTAATAGAGCTACAACAGCTACTTGATTATTTTACTGTCTTTGGACTAATAGCAAAATTTTGTTTCTTACGAAAATTGGTTTACTTAGAGCTACGGCTGGGATACCAGTACAGCGTTCTTATCACAACCAATTTATATTCGCTGAGCCCCAGTGATAAATACTGAGCACTGTTGTGTTGAATTTCCTATTAGTCAGTATCTGATCTTATATACCTACATATGTATGTATATCTTAATTAATCGCTGACTTGCCGCTCTCTTGGTGTACACTTTTGGGAAAGCACTGACGCGGCTTACAAAAAATTCAAAGGGAAAAATACGTATAATTAATGTTGTGGACATATATCATTTTCAATTTTGCCTCAAAATGCAGCTTCCGGATAAAGTACCACTGCAAGGGCACGAAGCTCTTTGCAACAAATTGTCTGGTAAAACTCAAAACTGTTGATTTTTTATATTCCTCGGTACACAAAAGCATCCTGATAAAAAAAAAATTCGCATTACCTACCATTGTTACTACCGGTATATCATTACTCCGAGAAGGATAGATCGCACTTAACAAGTTAAGGCAATGAGGAGTATCTATGCATGTTTGGATTTATAAATAAAAAGCGATACGTACGAAACGCCTTTGACAGAATTTTTCAAATAGTGGGATTTTGCTTTTCGATTTTACGACAAAATAATTAATTTTTTCATTTTGACAAAAGACGCCACCATATCTCTTTATTGCCTATCACTTGGAATTCTCTGGCTTGCACGTAAGCATAGCAACACTTTCGAGTTCATGTAGCACAGTCGAAGTTCCATCCTGTTCACAATTAGAGGTAGTTACATTCTGAAGATTCTCAATTTATTATACCAAACCATCCTAATCTTTTTATATTTAACGGACTATTGGTTTTTACCTGAAATAAACAAATAAAAGGTAAAGACTCTAAAAATATAATATATAAAAATATTATTAAAGCGCATAAAAGGCTTTGAATTGAAGTGTCAGGTAATTTGCGTCTCATATTTCACAAAAATACTTTGTTCGCAATAAATCAATTTCAATTTGTTATTATATATGCACATATAGTATAAAAATCCTGAAATGATCAACCGAAATCGATTTCTCTTACAATCTTAACTAGTTTATAAAGATCAAACTTCTTTAGGAATCATTTCTTGATCAGAATTTAGTATTTAATCCAAGTTCGTCAATGCAAACATAATAAGACGTCGCTTTGAATTCTCAAGAAACTCTTGCTAAGCTGAATCTTCAATTAATAACGAAATTTACATGTTTTATTAAAATCGATTTTGATTTATCGATAAATAGACAATTGGATTTTAAATATTTTCTTTATTTAATTTTTTCTTTGTGGTTTTTGTTTAATAAAAAAAAGTGAAATTATTTTCAACAAATAGTTTTTAATTTTTTTGTTTTTTTTGCTTGACATTAAATATATATAAACTTTTGTCCTACAGCAGGCAAACTGCTGAGGTTACATTCTTGCATCAACGTCATCTTTTTCATCATCTTAGTTATCAATATCATCATCGTTTATTATATATATTTATATTTTTATTAAAATTTACGCTAAAAACACACTTAAATGAAAGGAAGCACAGTTTGCACAAATTACAAAGCTTTCGACGACCCAAAATTTTTGATATAAAAATATTACGCAATTCATATATATAATAGAAACGTTAATTGGTAATTACAAACGCAAGGAAGGGGAAAATGCATAATTTTAACAAATAAAATATTTTATATATGATGCTAAAAAGCTTAGCTTTTCGCAGTGTCAACAAAAATGCATTTATATATATATATATATAATGTGTGTTTTGAAAACATTTTTAATTCTCCCCAATAGTATACAGGACTATCGTAATCTTTGTTTTCAAAATAAAGAGCTGTATTTATGCGTTTACTGCTCTACAAAATATAAAAGCATTATCAAATGCTGCGTGTTAAATAACAAAAAAATTAAATAGGTATAAATGTATAGTATATAAGATATATGTATATATATACATATATTTTTTTTTAGTTTTATTTATTTAGAGTTTTTTATTTTGGAATGATTTGCTAGCATACAAAAATTTTAATTTATTCATTCATTTAGAAAAATATAAAAGTTCTAGAGGGTTTTTTTCTTTTTTTGTGTTACGGTTACAAAAAAATTTTGTTGTTTTTTCTGTTTTTTTTTTTTTTTTTTTTTTTTGTATATATATATAAGTTTAATATTGTCATTTAGTTTTAAAAAAATATATAATGTATATTCCATGGTTTTTAACTTTACATTTTTTGTTTCGTTATGTTTAGTTTTTCTCTTTGCAGTTTTTTGCAAATATTTTCAAACACCATTGCAAAATAAGAAAAAAAATTTATTTTTTTTAAGTTTTCAAGTTTTTGTTGTCTTCAGGAGAAAGGAAGCGGTTCAGCTTATAACCAAACCGCGCCTTTTTCAATTTGTTATTTATATGTTATCATATGTTTATGCTCAACTTTGTATATATCCAATATTTACAACTGCACAATAACTCGAGATATAGGAATTTTACAAAAACGGAAAAATTTGCACGATTTACAGAATTTAAGTAGGTTTGAATTAGTTCTGATGAAAGCCATAAATGCCAGACTTTTAAATTTGATGAAGATCTTTAAATGCAGCTTTCTAGCAAACTGTTGAAAATTACACGATATAATTATAGAAAATTATAGATTATTATTATATATATAATTATTATTATTATATATATATATGTATATTATATATTAGTTGCAACAGTGGGTTTACCAAACGCACAACGATTTATTGCTTTGTTTTTTTTTATGTCTTCAAGGATATGTGCTTAATTTCACATTCATTTTGTTTGCTTCATTTGATTTTGTATGTTTTTTAAGGAAAACAATTAAATTAAAAAAAAATAAAATAAATAAATAAAAACATAGATATATAGCTGCATGTATAAAATGTTGTGTAGATATAAAATTTATAACCCTATTGTATTCTTTTAAATTTACATTTTTTGTTCATACTATTGTTACACTTTTGTTGTAAGCTTTGTAACGCCTTTTGTGGCGATATGTCAGGATTTGTGATATTTATTTCGCTCCTGGTGCTGTTGTTGTTGTTGTTGTTGTAATTGTTTTTTTTTTCGCATCTGCTGTTGCTGGTGTTGTTGCTCTAAGATTAGCCTGTGTTATGTCTGCAAGGGATAGCTGTTGTGTTGTGTCTTCTGTTGCTGTTGTTGCTGTTGTTGCCGGCGACAGCCCAGTAACATAATACCCATTGGCGCTGACGTATCCGGAGCAGTATCCGGTATCAACGCAGCGTGTCTAGCTTGATATCAGCATTCAGACTTATCCTCTTCCACCAGATACTGTGTGTCCTTGCCGGTGTCAGCCGAAGGATCTAGCTCGCGTGTGCGTAGCTGCAGTTGTGGTGACGACTTATGCGTGATGCTGCTAGGAGCAATGACGGCTGATGCTGGCTCTGTAAATGAACCGATGTGCTTTGGCTTAGTTGGTTCCTGCGGTAGATCGTAAATGCCTATGCATGTATATAAGGGATATTGTTATATTTAAACATGATTATACTAGAAAACGTCAATTCGCTTAAGTCGTTAACTCACCTGAACCATTACCCATGCCTGGATCAGTGGTTGTGCCTGATTGCACTGCATCATACATTGGATTGGCAAAGTCACGCGCCTTGTTTGCATTCACTGTCTGCAAATTGTAGCCTTCAATGGGTGCCATGTCATTATTTCCAGACGTGGGTGCTCCTGGAAAGCCCGACTCACTAAACTCCACATTTGAGCCATGACGGAATGTGACGCTTTGTGACGAAGTTATGACAGGCATACGCGCCAGCTTGCCACTGAAGAAATACAAAACACCCATTAATTGCTTTTCGGTTCCCAGGTACATTTCATGCAAAACTTACAAAGGCCGTTTCCGTATAACATACCAAGCACCTGCAGCAGCCATCATTACTAGCAGTATCACCATAATAGGCACTACAACTGCAGCTACATTTGCACCACCATGTCCGTAGGCACCAGCTATGCTCTTTTCGCAATGATCTCCCTTAAAGTCTGGCAAGCATTCGCAATAGAGCTCGCCGTGATCATCCTCCTTGCAGAGACCACCATTTTGACATGGGCAAATACGTGGTGCCGGACGTGGACGTTCTGCAGCCGCATCACAAGTGACTTCTGCGGTGCTACGATGCGAGGGTGGTGGACCAGAGCCATCCGGACACGCACAGCGATGACCACCAGGTACTAGGAGACACAGATGCGAACAGCTCGATTCAAAGCAGGGATTGCGCAGTGATGTATTGTAGCGCTTTTCATGATAGACCTTTAGGCCGGACGGATTAACGAGATTTCGATGTACGGCCACCTGCACGCCACGCCCAAATTTATCTTGACGTAACAATTCACCTGTATCGCGAGTAACCCAGTACATATTTGACTCAAAGAGATCTAAAGAGACGGGATGACGCAGCTGATCGCCCTTGACTATAGGCATACGACGTGAGCCATCAGCACGCATAGACTCAATCGTATTCAGCTTGGTATCTACCCAGTATATGATATGATCCTGGGCGTAGTCAATGGTAAGACCAGCGGGATGGCGTATTTGCTCTGTAATAAGCGGGCGCCGTTTGGAGCCATCCATCCAGGAAGCTTCAATTTTAGGTGCTGAGCCAGCGTCGGCCCAGTAAATGCGGCCCAATTGTGGATTAACTGCAATGGAAGTGGGCACCTCCAAGCCTGCGTTTACAATAGAACGTCTGTATCGACCATCTGTCTTAGCCACCATAACGCGACCACGTGGCTTAGAGCCAGTGCGATCTACCTCAGTCCAATATAAATTAGAGCCGAGCCAATCGACCGCCACAGCCGTGGGTTTGGAACCACCTTTCATGTTCAAGTCCTGTGCAAAACCAATCTTCACCTGACCATCGAGTGCATTAACCATGTACGAGCGCTTAATTGTTTTGTCATAGCTATCCGCCCAGAACAAAATTTGTTGCTGAGCATCATAGTCAAGTGCCTCAATGCGTTTCTCTGAAGAAATCACATCAAACTCCTCCCGCTTCTGCAAGTCCAGACCGCGTATTTCCGGCCCATTTGCAAACACCAAAAGTACATCCTGCTTTTCTGCTTTGCATACGCCGGACACAGCATCGGACAAACGGAAGCCATCACGACATGAACACGAGAAAGTGCCATTCAAATTGTGGCACTGATGCGAGCATGTATGTTGTCGTGTGACGCACTCATCCACGTCTGCGCATTTTTTCTTATTGTCCGGTGCAATTATATACCCTGGATAGCACGTACAGATGTAACCGCCATCGGTTAGGTTGTGACAATGATGTTGACAGCCGCCACGACTATTTTCTGAGCAGCTGCTAGTATGATGACAGCCCAGCTCGTCACTAGCATCACCACAATCATCGGAGAAGTCACAGACCTGGGCACGCTCTATACAACGCTTGTTGGCGCATTGATATTGGGTGTAAAGATCACAGGGTTTCTGCTTAGTAGCACATAATGTCATGTTGTTCTCATCACTGCCATCTCCGCAGTTATCAACGCCATCACAAATCTGATAGCGTGCGACACAACGATGGTTGTTGCATTGGAAACGACGCAGTGTATCGCAGTTAAAATCACTGCATACCTTCGGATCCTCGTCACTACCATCCCCGCAGTCGTCTGTCCCATCGCAAAGATCAGAGAGCGAAACGCAAAGATTGTTGGTGCACTGGAAGCGTGACTCAGGGCAATACCGACCACCTGGATATCGTGGAGGACAGCCCACCTCGTCAGACATATCGCGGCAATCACGATCTCCATCACAACGGAAGTATGCGGCAATGCAATGACCAGATGCACATTGGAAGGTGCCGTTCTTACACTTATATCCTTCGCAATTGAGCTCGTCGGAGTTGTCCCCGCAGTCGTCTTCATGGTCACATTGCCAACGCGAGGAGATGCATTTACCATTACCACAACGAAATTCAGACTCAGAGCATTCGCGATAGTGACCCTTGCAGATTGCATCGTTTTCGTCGCTAGCATCGCCACAATCATCGGCAAAGTCACACATCCACTGTCTGTAATAAGTTGGGGCAAAATGGTTATAGAGGAAACTCCACAATTTAACGAAACCATCCTGTACTTACTTGGGTATGCAGCGATTGTTGTTACACTTAAAGTCCGTTTCGGCCGAGCACTTAGGGCAGTTCTCTGGTAGCTCATCGCTATTGTCACGACAATCATCTTTGCCATCGCAAAACAGCCATTTCGGTATGCAACGATAATTGGACTGGCCAGGACAGCGTTGCCAGCCGGTAGTGCAATTCCGCTGACGACACATATAGGCTGGTTCATCTGAGTCATCGCCGCAATCGTTATCAAAGTCACACATCCAAAGCTGTGGAATGCAGCGTCCATTTTTGCAGGTGAACTCCGTATCAGGATCACAGCTGCGCTTGTCTGTAAGAGTCACATTAGTGGTCTGCTAATTGAGATTTGATGATTTCATGAACACTTACGGCAGACAGCAGGATCCTCATCACTGCCATCTTTGCAGTCTGCATCGCCATCGCAACGCCAGCTGTCCAAAATACAGCGACCACTGGATTTGCACTTGAAGTCTGACAATGGGCAGGGCAGATCGCAGTTCTGTTCATCACTGCCATCGCCGCAGTCGTCAATGCCATCACAAATGGTGGCTGACGGTGTACAGTTCGTATTCTTGCATTGGAAGGTTCCTGCACGGCAATGACGTGGAGCACAGCTGGCTGGTTCATCTGAGCCATCCTTACAGTCCTTCTCACCATCACACTTCCAGAACCAGGGTATGCATTTTTCATCACTGCCACCGCATAAATGCTGTCCAGCCGTACAATTGGCAATACACGTTTTACTATCCCTGGCCAAATAGAATTGATTTGGACAGGCGCATTTGTAGATGGGTGCGCCTTCCTCAATGTAACCTTCGATATTCAGATAGGTGGACTCCGGTGGTGGCGTTATCAAACAAAGATGCGAGCAGCCGCCATTGTTAGATGCACAAGGATTAGGGTAGGAAAGCTGACGCAATGGATGATTAATGTGTATGTCATAGGGACGGTGGGTTGTATTACGTAGTATAGTATAATTGGCACCATGGAATTTGTTGGCGCGCACAATTGCTTTAATGTTCCAGTCGCTCCAGTAAATATAATCATCAAAAAGGCTGAGTGCAAAAACATGCGGAACGCGGTTACCAGAAAGAACAATATGTCGATGACGACCCTCGAGATCAGCGTAGGCAATATAATCAAGATGAGCGTCGGCCCAATAAATGCGATCAGTAAAGTAGTCAATGGACAGTGCATTTGGCCAAGCTATATCATCATTCCAGTTAAGTATGCGCGTAAAATTGGAACCATCCATGCCCATTTTGGCAATGTATGCTTGTAGATGCCAGCTGGTAAAGTAAAGATAGCCAATACCCGGATGCACAACGATAGCACGTGGATCGACAACGCCACTGCGCAGCGTTTTACGTCTGGTGCCATCTAGCTCAGAAACATCCAGATTCTTCGAGTGGCGATCTAGCCAATACAACTTGCGACCTATCCAGTCAATTGCTATGCCCTCCAAACCATGTGAGTCATGACGTATGACAGCTTCACGCTCAGTGGGTTGGCCATCAACATTGTCACCATATTTGGCACGGAATATAGTCTTGGCCGTAACATCACAGAAATACATATGCTGTTCCTGTATGTCAAAGTCCAAGGCTACAACGTTCATCAAATCCTGATGCATTAGGTTATATTGATGACCATCAACGGACATATTGCGCACATAATATTTGTTGGTAAATATAAGCCAGGGCGGTATGTTATCCTTGCGCTTACAGGTATGCTCATCGTTTTGACGCTCATAGTGCATCTCGTCGCATTTACAGTAAAAACTACCGGGCGTGTTGGAACAATGCTGCGAACAAGCACCAGGCTGCTCCAGGCATTCGTCCACATCCGCACAGGCTTTACCATCCGCCAGCAATCTAAATTAAAGCAAATTAACGTTAAAATCAATCTGGCTTGATCCAGTTGGTAAATTTTCATGTATTTACTTGTAGCCTTCATTGCAGTCACAATAATAACTGGTTGGTGTATCCACACACTTATGTCCGCACTGATTAATCTCTACTTTGGCACACTCATCCACATTACAATGGGCTGGCTCATCTGATTCATCCGTGCAGTCCGACACTTTGTTACAGACTAGGTTTTGGTCTATACATTGCCCATTGGTGCAGGCAAACTGTCCATGAGGACAAGTGGTATTATCCTTCTTGCAGTCCACCTCATCTGAATGATCTCCACAGTCATCCTCGCCATCACAGCGATATTGATTTCGTATGCATTTAAAGTTCTGGCAGGTGAACTCTTGTGGGGAGCACGTTTTGTATTTAGAATTGCAGAATTTACCTTCATCGGTACCATCGCCACAGTCATTATCGTGATCACATTTCCAGCCCTAAAAGAGATTGCAGGCATTTAAAATGTTCTCCAGTATAAGTTAGAGGCTAGAGGCTTTATTACCTTGTTAATGCAACGCCCATTGCCGCATGTGAACATGTCTTCGCCGCATGGCGGCTGTGTGGCGCAGTTGTGTAATGTAGTATTTTCATCGGCGCCATCAACGCAGTCGGGATCGCCATCGCAAATCCATTTTTTGGGTATGCACAATGCACGCTGCCAGGACTTATTTTCCACGCAGGTAAATTCTGTTTCCTCGTCGCATTTGCGATCATCTAAAGTTTGTAGATTCAAATTTTGCGCATTAGTTGGGAATACAATCAAAGTCTATTGTAAGTACTTACTGCACTGATGACGATTGTCTTCATCGCTGTTATCAAGACAATCGTTGTCGCCATCGCAGATGTAGATGCGTGGTATGCAGTTGCCATTGTCACAGGTGAACAGATCACCGAAACAAGTGCGACCCTCGGACTTACAGTAATCTGGCGGCTCGTCGGCACCATCGCCGCAATCATCGTCTCCATCGCAATACCAGGTGGCAGGTATGCAGCGATGATTTGGGCAACGGAAGCTATTGGTCGGACAAGTGCGTTGTCCACAGTGCAACGGATCCTCATCAGAATTATCGCCACAATCATTATCGCCATCACAAAGCCAATAAGGTTCAACGCAAATGTTTGTCTTTTCGCATTTTAAGTGATTTGCTGGACAAGTTGTGTTCATGGGACAACGCTCGTGCGTCTCATCGGATGTGGCATTATCTTTGCAATCGTTGACACCATTACAGACCTGTGACTGTGGTATGCAGCGTCCATTGCCACAAGTAAACTCACCATCTACACAAGGTGGATAAATGCAGCCAACCTCATCAGAGCCATCCTTGCAATCGTTTTCATGATCACATTTCCATGACTTAAAAATGCAACGTCCGTTGTTACAGCGGAACTCATTAGGCGAGCATGAATGGTACGCACAATAGTTGGGATCTTCATCAGAATTATCGCCACAATCATTGTCACCATCGCAGGACCACATTCTCGATATGCACTTGCCGTTCTGGCAGTAGAACTTGCTGGCCTCACACGTATTATTTCGTGGTGCGCACATGCGTCCCTCGTTGACAACCTTCAAATTATCATCACACTTACATTCCACCTTGCCATTGGGTGCCGGATGGCAGCTATGTGCACAGCCACCATTGTTTATAAGGCACGGATTAGCAACGCATTTCTGACGATCTGCACTAAAGATACGTATATCACGCGGCGAATCTTCCAGCCGTTTAACCATTTCCACCATGTTGGCGCCCGTATGCTTTTCAGCACGGTAAACGCCGCGTAGCTGCAAGTCAGTCCAGTATATATAATTGCGGAAGACGGTTATAGCGAAAGGGTATATGGTAGCGGCAACTAAAAGTTCACGATTGCGACCATCCAAATCAGAGCGTTCAATCTTCTCGCGCACGGCATCAGTCCAATAAAGTCGACGCTCATCGTAGTCAATGGCCAGACCGCTGGGCTGTGATAACTCCTTGTCCACAATGGCACGCTTCAACGATCCAGCCATAGTTGTGCGGAAAATTTTGCCTGAAGTGCCAAAACGACCCCAATCGGTAAAGAAAAGTGTTCCATTGCAGGGATCCAATACAATGGCGCGTGGACGCTCTACGCGTGCAATCATGACCAATTCACTGCCATCGAGATTCATTGCATAGATAGAGTTGTTTGAGCTATCCGTCCAGTAAATCTTATTCTGCGTCCAATCATAAGCAATACCTTCTGGATTTATACCCTTGCTAAGCACCACATTGATATCGTTGTGGCTTGGCTTGCTAGCTTGCGTATAGGCAATCTTGGCCCATGGACGTATTTGTGTGTAGAGCATGCGATTGTCCGCAAAATCAAAGTCCACACCTACAACATTGGTAAGATTGGTTAGTGGCGTGAAAGGTACTTCCGTGGAATGCGGATCCAAATTGACAGCGCGGATTTCAGTGCGTGTGGCAAATACTAGATATTCGTGCACTATTTCACATTTGCGCTCATCGGCTCCAAGTTTGCCGGTGGCGCAGTCACAGCGGAAGTTTTTACCAGTGGAGCTGATGGCATCGGGTGGAAAACTGAAGCACAGCTGGTCGCAGCCTCCATTACCCAAATGAGCACACGGATTGTTGTCATCTTGAGGCTGATTATTGATATTGTATATGGCTATGTCGCGCAGCTTATCCAGATTTGTGCGCACGCGCGTTATTTCAGTTTCGTTACCATAAAGTTTTGAGGCCTTGAAAACAGTTTTGAGATTACGATCTACCCAATAGACATCATTAAGGTAAATTGCAATACCCATGGGGTTGGGCAGATCTCGGCGTATAACCTTGCGATGACTTCCATCGTATGCAATCTTTTGTATCATGTCCAATTTGGAGTCTACCCAGTAAATATCATGAGTTTGCATGTCTATAGTCAGATCACGTGGATTTGAAATACCCGAGGTAACCAATGGTGTCCATTTACTGCCATCAAGCAGTGCCTTGCCTATGCGCGGATGCTGCCCATAATCGATCCAATAAAGCAAACGCTTAATGGGATTGACGGCCAGCTCACGAGGCGAGTCATTGGTAGTTTTAACGAGCACCTTGCGATTACTGCCGTCCAGCCAAGAAACCTCCACATAGTTTTCATGCGGATATACGTTGGTAAAGTACATGTTACCAGCAACCCAATCGATGGTTAGGCCACGAATGCCATTACTGCCAATGCCATCTTTCACAATGTGCTGCAGATCTGTACCATTTGGATGCGCGCGGAATATGCCATTCCAATAACCACGATTGTATTCAGCCCAATAAATCCACTGCTCGCGATACATAACATCCACATGCAATACATGATGCCCGGCTCCGCTAATGGGTAACATGGCTTCTGAGCTATCGGTGAGACTGTACCCGCGTATGACATCTAGTTGAGAAACCACTGCAAAGGTCTTGTATGGCATGCAACTGGTTTCATCTTTGCGGAAGCCCACACCGCATGCGCAGGACCGTGTTGCACCAGGACCTGGTATACACAGCTGCTCGCAACCGCCATTGCCCGACTGACAGGGATGTTGTGTGCGAGCCCGCTTCTTGTAGATCATCATACTGCGTAGATCCGGCTCATTGTCAACAACAGTTTTGGGATTATCACCGCGCGGCAGATCAACGCGCATAATTTTCTCATAAACGGGATCCAAATAGTACAGACGCTGATCTAGAACACCCAAGCTTCTTGGACGTGAAATGGCTTGATCTTCTTTGATAACAACAGTCTGGTCGGCACCATTGTAGTCCATGGAGCAGATGGAAGCTGGAGAGCTGGTGCTGTAGTAGATCATTTTCTTCTCAATATCAAGTGCAATACTTTCTGGATGCTTAAGATCATGCACCAATACTCGCGGATCGTTGCCATTCATATCAACCCGACCAATTTTAACACCCTCTACACCCTCATCAATCCAAAACAGTTTACCTTCGTTCGGATCAAGCACAATCTGCTTAGGTTTCGACACGGAGGTATCATTACCATCGTTAGCCAAAATGACTGTTCGATATTTCTGTTTGCCATCTACACGCACAGCCTCTATGTTACTCGCCACACGATTACCAATATACAAATTGCGACCCAGCCAGTCGAAGGCAATGGTATAGGGGGCACCCACAATACCAGTGTCAACACCCAGAAAAAGTGTTTTGTTGCCTCCGCCGTATGGTGTGGTATAGATCGTGCAGTTCTCATCGTCATCTTCGCGTCCCTGTACCCAGAATAGTGTTTCACCCTTTCGATCAAAGTCTAGTCCGGTGCTGCTCTCAATGCCAATAACTGGTGCAAGTCCACCTGCACGTGCATCACCACCATTCAAAGGTAGATCAACAATCTGCATCCCCTTAACGACCATTAGAAAAGGATTTTCCTCTTCAACGCAGCGACCTTCGCTTAGCACACGGAAACCAGGTTTACACTTGCAAGAATATCCTTCCTGGGCGCTGGGACTAAGCAAGCATAAATGCTGGCATTTCGCCTGAGCGCAAGGATTGGGATGCTTGGGCTGCAATGATGCGTGATGCACATGTATGGAAAGCGGTTGACTTATTAAATGCGAAACGACGGTCTGATTCTTGCCACGGAACTTATTGGCAGATAGCACGCGATTCAACTGGCGATCGGTCCAATATAGCGTGTCCTCAAAGAGAGACAATGAGTGTGGATGCAACAGGTAGTGACTGCTGGCGAGCACCTGTTGGCGACCTGTGCCATTGTAGAAGCAAAAATCAATAAAGTCCAGCTTGGAGTCAGCAAAGTAGACACGCTTAGTGGCAATATCCAACGTAAGGCCATTTGGCCAATGTATCTTTGTGTTTATGATGGTCCTGCGCATAGTGCCATCCATTCCAATGCGCTCAACGCGTGGATTTTCACCCCAGTCCGTCCAGAATATAAAGCGTGCATCCGGACTTGGATCGATACACATGCCACGTGGTTGGGTGATGTTCTCGCGCACCAAAACCAAGCGATTGGAGCCATTTTCGGCGGATACCTCTATGGTGTTAAGCTTGCTGTCAAGCCAGTAAAGATTTTGTGCTACCCAGTCATAGGCCAATCCTTCAACAAGATCAAGACCAGTTGTAATTATTTCTTGAGGTTCCATTCCGCGATCTAAGCGAGAAATCTTTTTCAGTTTCATATCACTCCAGAAAATAGTGCCCGTATGCATGTTAGATGCAGTAGCTACCACATTTTCAACAATAATGGGTACGCGCTCCAATCCCTGCTCCTTCAGATCCGCAACCAAAATTGAATGTCGGTTTGAAATAATCAAGAAGGCGGCCGAATGATTGACCGCCTTACATGTATGCTTGTTTGGCTCTAAAATATAGCCTTCCGTGCAGGAGCAAAAGTATGAGCCTTTGGTGTTGGTACATTGTTGTGAGCACAGACCAGGTGGATCGCATTCATTGGTATCCACACAGGTAAAGCCATCCTCACTGATTTCTGAACCAGGTGGACAAACGCATAATGCGCCATTTGGTGTTTTCTGACAGAAGTTTGAGCATTGGCCAGCTTGATGTTCACACTCTGCCAGTTCGCAACCCTCACCTTCATCAGAGCCGTTGGGACAATCTGGAGTATCATCGCATACGGAAGTTATATTCACACAGCGTTCGGTTACACCGGGACACTGCCATTGCCCATGTGGGCACTTGAAGGGTGGCGGCACACAAGCATGCTCAGTGCCCTCGTCCGAGTTGTCACCGCAGTCATCTTTGCCATCGCAAATATAGGCTTTGAAGACGCAGTTGGTATTGTTACATTTAAAGAAGTTCTGGGCACACGTAATTTGACCGCATTCCTGTTCATCCGAATGATCTGAGCAATCATTAGAGCCATCACAATGCCATGCAATGGGTATACAGAAACCGGTTGACTTGCAACGAAAGTGTTTTTCCAAATTACATTGATTAGGTCCCATTGAAGGACAACCAAGCTCATCGCTACCGTCATTGCAGTCGGGTATACCATCACATTTATAGGACTCTTCGACACACTGCCGCAAATCTGCGCACTTAAACTGATTGGCCAGGCAGCTAATGGGCGGACAATCCTTTTCATCCTGTTTATCAAAGCAATCATCGTCACCATCGCATACCCAACTTTGTGGTATGCAGTGGCCTGTACGTGGGCAGGTAAACTGGAAGTAGGCACATGTTTTCTCCGCACAAAAATCGCCTTCATCGCTGCCATCTCCACAATCGTTTTCACTGTCGCATTTCCACATGTTTGGTATGCAGCGTCCATTGGCGCAGGCAAATTGAGAGGTTCCACAAGTGACATTACCACAATCCGCTTCATCGGAATTATCGCCGCAGTCGTTCTCTTGATCACAGCGGAAGTTGAGCGGTATACAACGTCCCGATTTACATTGAAACTCATTGGAGCCGCAAGTGGGTTCTGCAAAGAAAAAATGTTGTTAGCTAAAGTTGATCAAATATGTAAGTAAAAATAACGGCAACACTTACTTGTGCAGTTCTGCTCCTCATCACTATTGTCCAGGCAATCGTCATCTCCATCGCAAACCCAAGACTTTGGTATGCAGCGCTGATTATTACATGTAAAGTCCCAGGAATTTGGGCAAGGCTGCACGGGCGGCTCAGCGCTTGGATCGGAAACACAGCTAACTTGATCTTCGGCCAGGCGCTCGCCATATGGGCAGGAGCAATGTGCTTGTAGTCGACCATCGTGCATACCTGGTGTTGTTTCGTTTTGACCCGCAATTGGTACGGCGAAACATATCTTTTGACAGCCGCCATTGTTAATATGGCAAGGCTGTGTCTCCGCGATACGCTGCACCTCATGACTGTAAACCTTAACGCCATAGAGCCTATTTGTTTGTGGCTCGCGTACCATCATTTCCTCCTGCTCACCGGTCAGCTTATGCAGCCGTATAATGGCGTCCAGTCGCCAGTCAGTGATGTACATCCAATCGTTATGTATAACAATTGAAAATGGATGCCGCACCAAGCGCGAGTTGACTGTCTTTATGTCTGTGCCATCGAGATTGGCATGTTGCACATGATCCAACAGCGCATCACACCAATAGACGCGATCTTCCTTAAAGTCAATGGACAAACCATTGGGCCAGCCTAGCGTCACATTGCGAAAAACTAATAGTCCAGTGCCGTCAGTATTGGCTCTGGTAATATTAGCTGGACGATCCCACTCGGAGAAGAAGATGTACCCACGATTGGGATGCACAACAATAGCACGTGGTCGTTTGAGGTTTTTGAGTAGCGTGCGTCGGTGGGTGACATTGCGTGTTGAGAGCACATTGAGTGTACCCTTGCGTGAGTCAATATAGTAAAGATTCTTGGAAGCCCAGTCTATTGCCAAACCTTCAACGCCTTCATTTTGCGAGGCTAGTACAATTTCGCGTCCAGTGCCATTGCGATGCACCCTGTAGATGACATCTTGCAGCACATCCGAATAGTAAATAAACTCATCGCGTGCATCAAAGTCCAGACCAACAAATCGCGCACGCCGCGAGACCACAGGCAGTATAGCATCGCTAAAGCCTTCAATCACTGGTTCCAGAACTTTGCCTTTGATAAAGCGCTGCTGTGAGTACATGAGGAACTCCTTTACCAGCTTGCAGTTTTTTAAATCAGTTTGCAACTGGTAGCCAGTATGGCAAGCACAGCGATATCCCAAGCCTGTGGGCGCACCCTTCACAGCAGTGACAATGCACATATGATTGCAGCCACCATTGTTGTTGCCGCAGGGATTGGAGACACGTGGTTGACTAAGCGCATGCACAGCAATTATGCCTTTTGGTTCGCGTATATCCTTGGCCTTGTAAGCGACTTGTATAGAAGTAGCTCCTTCAAATTTGTCTACAGACATAACGCCCTGCTTAGTAGCATCTGTCCAGTAAATACGATTCTCAAATAGCGCTAGACGCGAAGGACTTGGTACTTGTTGGCCGCGCAATACCATGACACGATTAGCACCTTCATAATCAACCGACTCGATGTAATCCAGCAGCGAATCGCACCAGAATACGCGCTTGGCAATAATATCGGCTGTAACGCCAGATGCTTTATATGCTGCTTCAGAAACAATTGATCGTGCGTGAGTGCCATCCATATGTGCTCGCAGCACCTGTCCACCGTCAGCCACAAACATAAGACCAGCGGTGGGATCCAGTGCCAAATCAGCTGGACTAGTTAGATTAGAGCCAAGAACAACTGCATGCCAATGGCCGCTTAGCTCAAAAACATCAATCTTTTGTCCCACCAAATCCGCAACATAGATTTTATCACCTACCCAATCAACCGCAATGGCTACAGGCGCCCAAGTGCCAGGCATGGTTTGATCCAAAGGTGCCACAACACTATTGAAAACATCCAGCGGCAATGATTGGACCTTGCGCGTCTTTATGTCCGACCAGTAGAGCGTGTTTCGTGCATAGTGAAAAGCAACACCAGAGGCGGCAGTGGCATTTGCCAGTACCTTAGGTTCACTGCCATGTGCAAACATGCGCATTATGGCACGATCGTGGGCAAAGATAATTTGCAGATTTTTTGCATCAGGTGCAATACACTTGGACTCGTTAATCAATGTATAACCCGGAGCGCATTCGCAGTTATATGAACCGGGTGTATTTGTGCACAATTGATCGCAGTGTCCCCACTCTTCGCACTCATCAAGATCGGCGCACGTGCGATTGTCTGCGGCGAGCGATTGACCTGAACGACAGTAGCAAACGCCACCAGTTAAAGAGGGACCACATTTGAACTCACAGCTCAGAGCTGGACACGAGGCTGTAGCTGAAAACAAAAATATTTATAAATTTATAAAATTATTACATGTGCTACCTAGTTTACTTACAACAGGCCGTTTCCTCATCACTACCGTCCTCGCAATCACGCTTGCCATCGCACAACTGTGATTTCAGTATGCACTTGGGCGCACCGTTGACACCGCCACGCGGACACAGGAACTTGTTGTCAGGACAGGCAATGGCAGTACAGTTCGCCTCATCACTTTCATCAGCGCAATCATGATATCCGTCGCAATGGAAATTGTACGGAATGCATAATGCATTTGTGCATCGAAATTGAGCATGATGACATGGCGGGAAATCTGTATGTTTGTCAATAAAAAATTTAATTATTTAACTTGGCGATATGCATCCAATTACATTCGTAAACTTACTGCAGCCCTGTTCATCGGAATTGTCACCACAATCATTGCGATGATTGCACTTTAATGCAGCATCTATGCACTTGTGCCCGCTGGCGCAACGGAACTGATCGAGACTGCAGGAGACTCCGCTACAACCCTCCTCATCACGACCGGTGCGACAATCTAAATATCCATCGCAGCGCTTTTCTTTGGGAACACAGGGACCAGCCAGCCGGCTGCCGTCGGGGGGTGCCAGTCCGCCTTGAGAATTACAAAACACGTCTGTGTGTTGGCACTTGCGATATGCTGAAAGATAGACATAAAAACAATTTTAGGACATTCAAAATGCCTTCAGTTCCTACATGTAATATTATTATATATAATATTCATTAAATATTGTTGGAGTAAAAAAACAACACTTTGGTTACTATAAAATTCTGACAAGTCCCAGTTTTCACTGAGACGTATCTGTAATCAAATTTAAAAACCATCATATTGACCAGGCGAGTGTCCGACCATGACGGCAGCAGACGAAGAATTCCTACGAATCTTGGAAAGCAGAATACTGCGAAAAACGTTTGGGCCAAAGATAAACGAACGAGGTGACTACATTCCAAGGAACAATGATGAGTTGTTGAACTTAAACCATGGCGAAGCAAGCCAAAACCCACCCGGGTTGTAGAGCTGAATGATGATATTAAACAGGAGGGAGTAAAAAGTGTGTGTGCTGGGCCACATAGGTTCTGTTGGGTACTCAAGCGATTTCGAGTATGCATGAGAAATTCAGTTCTAGGCGGTACGTTGAAATTTGTTACATTATTATAGTCGCAATTAGAACACTTCTTACTCGCTTGTATTATTTCGCAATTGTTTTATTAAAAATTAACATGATTTTAGGCTAGCTGCAAATTGAGTTTATCATAAAGCTTGAGTGGATTGATAGAGCCTTGAGATGTAGCTAATCAAAGAGCGCATATAAGTTTGACCGAACAGATTCAACACTAGTTTTTACAGGTAATACTACAATAATTTGGATGCCGATGCTGCAAGAGGCGTCAATGATACACAACTAAATGTTAAATCAACGTTTCGAGTCCTGAAAGCAGATTCTTTTAATTCTAGCTATATCAATTCAGGAACCTTTTACAGCTATAAAAAACATGTTGATGGTTAACAAATATATCAATATTTATACAGATAGCCACGTAGATATTCAGTTTTTCGCTTCGATCGCATCTTGTAAGGAATTTGTGAATAGTTACCGCTCATCTGGATTCTTCTCGATTACATGTCTTATCTCTAAAACACAAAACACTTTTAAGGACTGCATCCACTGCCACTGGTTTGGCGGCCGCTCCGGCTTATAGAGGCCTGAGAGCGACGTCAAATTCTGGAATATGCCTGCTTATGTGTCTGTCTAAGCGATCAGACAGAGTCCACTCTCCCCTACGCTGCCCCTCTTACGTACTCTACACTCACACATACGTCTCCGCAGCCGCTCGTGCGGTTTTTAATTGAGACCGTTACTATGTGGTTGTATTGTAGAGAAAGCTAAAAGCGAGCGCTTTCTTCACGTTCTCAAACATCGCATACCCAATAGCGATCTTTGCATATAATTGTCTGCATTTATATACTTTTCTATTAGAATTTTTTGTAATAAAACGCATATTTAAATAAGAAATAAAATACATATCTTTACCAGAACAACATTTTATAATGAAATTTTGATGCAAAAAACCTATTAAGTGAGGTAGAAACAATAAAAAAAAAAAATACTTTCCTGCACAAAGTTTCTTGCGTTCTATTTATTTAAGAAGTTGGAATTCATCTATCTTGATTCTTTAAAGATTTGTTTTGATCCTAATAAGTTGAGGAAATTGTACAACTTTGAAATTGTAACAACAGTCGACACAGCACCGCAATGGTGTCCATTGTCTACTAACTAACCTATATATAATATAAGGATCTATAGTATGAGTGAATCATACACTAATCCAAATACACACACATTCCGATGCTCTTTAGAATATCGAAGCTGAAATAAATTGAGGCGTTGGTTTGCAGGTTGTTCGAATGAACGGCTCGTTGGCCTCTGTCTAAAATCCTTTTCTGAACAAGCGACAATCACGAGAGAAATTAGTGACATTTTTTTCGGGGATTAAATTAGTAACAAATTTGATAAACCTGCGTTGTTTTTTTTTTGATGTAGTTTACTTTTAACGATGCAATTAGCAAATTTTATGTCCGATGTTCCAGTTTTTACTTTACTGCGAGGAAAGCTTTTGACATGATTTAAAAAACTCAATGGTATGAGGAAGTTAGATGCTAAAATATCTTAATTCCTTTTAAACATAAAAGTTTTCAATATTTAAGTTACCAAGTCAAAAATCTAATATACTCTTTACTTAAATATTACGGCTGGGATTCGAGCTCCGACCCTGCTGCCCATATATATTGGTCATACAAAACCAATTCACTTCTTATTCTAAAATCTGAATATTTTTGCTGCTTCGCATACAGATAAATGGAATTTGTGTTCTTTTTTGCGAAGGATACAGGTATCATCAACGTGTTGGGATGGTAGCTGTAGTTAGTACTGAAAAGTATGTCGCATAAAGTGACTTTGGATTACAGGTGCTAATAACTTTGTGAAAAGTTTCTTATACTAACGCCACTTTACAGGTTTTATGTGAGAATATGAAAATTAGGATTTTGAAGTTTTGGAAAGTAAAACCATCGAAAATTGATGTATGTTGAAATTGTTAAAAGTGAATTTAATGTACGATGATTTAATTGAAGCTTTTAAGTGACAGGATGAATAATGTGCATACAAAATATGTTGAAATGAAAATATGTTCACTTCACGCGCCTACTCCAGTTGGTCGCTCCAAGTGAAGATAGGTCCTCCTACACCTTGTCTTTTCATCTGAGCTTAAGTCGCCGCCGTTTCGTCTTTCTACATCGACTCTCGCATCGAAAAACCATCAAACCGTCGTTGTAGAGTTCATACAGTTATTGATTCGTTCAGATACGTTAGTCGTCCCAAATCCCAAGCGACCAAAGAAGAAACTCTCCAAGCACAGCTGCATCCGTCCGAGACAATCAATGCTTTTGCGCAGTATATCAGCACGGACAGGAAGAGCGTCTTGTGAAGTGTTAATTTTGTCGATCGAGAGAGATCTCTGCTATATATTTGCTACCACCTATTCCCTTCCGCAATACCCCTTCTATTATGAAATTGAAGAGATAGTACGATAGATTGTTGCCTTGTCTAAAACTTCGAATGGTATGAAAGGGTTCGGAGACATTATTTTCTACTTTAACAGGCCTAATGGTGGTTCTCCATGTCATTTTGCAAAGTCGAATCAACTTTTCAGAAATATCGAACTCAGACTGTGTTGCATATAGGCGTACCATCGTCGGGCTTTCTGTAGCTTTATAATCGACAAAGAGATGGTGTGTGTCGATCCATTTTTCGTGGGTCTATGGCGCAGAGTGAACTCAACTCATTTATCCAAAGCGATCACCAGAAAAACATAAACGTACACGGTCGATTACTGAGGATAATTTTTAATTGTTTTTGGTAGAGAGAAAAAAAAACATACCACATCGAAATAAAAAACTCTCGAGAGAAATCCAATTGCATTCAATATAATAGTTGTCAGTAACACTCATCTACTTGCTTCGATTAGGGAGCGAATTAAAGTTAATGACTATGGGATCACAATTGAAAAGGGATCACGATGCATAAAGTATGCACCTTGACAATACGAACGATGTATAGACCTCTAGTGCTGCTTAACAACTAGACGAAATTCTTAAAAATTGTAAATCTGACATTACTGCTGTTCAGGAATTGCAAATAAAATAAGGAAACTTGATATACATATTTATTTTTACTATATGGCTTTGATTTCCTTATTAATAAACGGGAGAATTGCATCAATTTGTTTATTCAAATCATTATTGTTAGTCTGATAATAGCAATATATTTTAAATAAAAATTCTTTACGCTTTTGTAGAGTCGTACAATCCAATCATATTACGTTGCCAATGTACCCTACCACAAAAAAATGTGGCAAACGAATTAGAATATGTCTATGAAAAGTGTGTAACACGCTGTTTTTTGACTAAATAAACATTTAGAAGGTTGTAGAAAGATGTAGTAGTAGCGTATACATATACCCAAGTGGTTTTCTGTTGTGAATTCTTAAGATTTAGGCACTTAATTCGTAACAAGTTTTACGTTGATGCTTTTTACACTTCTTATTGCTTTTTTAGTGTTGTAGCCTTTTTAGTGGATGAAGCCGCTGTTACAAAACATTAAAAGTAAATCATAATGTCAAATGAGGGAAAACACAGGTAGTAAAAGGAACGTAAGGGACAAGTGGATCTGAGAATAGGTACAGAGTTAGGCGGCAGGCACGTCGCGGCATTTGTGTTTTTCAGGTCGATAAAGAAAGGAAGAGCTGCTGGCTGTTTAATTGCAAGGTCATAAAAATGTTGGTTGTCTGGGTGGGTGTCCTGCCGTCTTAATGTCGTTGAAAACTTTAAGGATATCGCAACATCGGCATTGGCACTGTACAAATAAAGAACAAACAACACCAACAGCAAGGATAACAACCAATAACCACCCTTGACAGGCAACTTGAACACCAACAGCAAGAATAACAACAATAACAACCAATAACCACCCTTGACAGGCAGCTCAAAATTTCTAATTGGAGGTAGTAGGTAGCGGGAAGGTCCCGGGGTTTTAGGGTTAGAACTGGCGCTGCAGCTGAAGCTTAAATGGAACTCTTGAGTGTTTTAAGAGTTTCGTGAGCATAGTGCCCTGCTGGCTTATGTAATTACGCGAGACAAGTGTCTGTTTGGCTGACTTTACTTGCTTTTACTTACCCCTAACAGGTGTCCCACCTGTCGTGTCCCATCCATCTATCCCATACAAGCAAGTATACACATTCACATACAACTTCTTCTTGGTAACCTCTACAAGAGGACAATAAATTCAGAAGATTCCCAACGTCATTTCATCGTCAGCGTCTTTGTCTAACTGACTAGCTCTACAGTCCAATCAGTGGGTGTTGTCATTGAACAACACAGACGTGAGAGTCATAGAAGTAATTGAGTGAGAGTGCACGGCTTTTACGTTTTTTCGTAGCTTATTTATACGTTTTCAAGCCAAGCCCCAGTTCCCACACGTCTTTGTTTGTGTGTGTGTGCGTTTTTTTTTTCTCCTCCAGACCTCGAAGTCTGTTTACACCTATTCTCCCCTTTCGGCACGACCACTAAGCATAACCTCAGGAGGAGATACAGCCTTTATCGGCGTTCTTCTATATTACGGGCCCGTTCACAGTCGGACGGCGCGTCGACAGTCCGCTTTGACTCGCGCCCCATGTTTGTTGCCACTTGAGCAGCGTGAGCGCCCGTGCCTGATTAGAGCTCACCCCCGTCTCACTTTTACTGGCGAGCTCTTTTGCCAGTAACTCAAACGGAACCGCACCTGCAAGTACGTGCACTGCGTTGCCTGAAATGGTGCGGAAGGTACATGCACTCTAATCGCGCAGAGATGGTGTACGGTTCCTTTTACTCAGACTGTTGTCGTGTAAGTGGTTATGGAGTTTACCTCCCCTGTCAGCAATCGTCTTCGGAGTTGCCTCGTTCCTCTCGTATTAGGCATAATGCGAGCCAAGGCCGCAGCGTTCTTCGCTGAGTAAGCCAGATCATCTTTAATTGGGAGGTAATGGTCTAAAGTTCACCAAAATATTTTAGTGATGGCTGGGACGATTCAACTTTCTTCCGCCAGAATATAAGAGTTTCTTTGGTCTTATGTGCAGCCAAGCTAAGGCCTGCTGACTGCAGCCGCTCTTGTGACATGCCGTGTTCGTAATCTCCTCTATTTCGTCGTCCGCGAAGCCTATAGTTTTTCGAGTCTCAAAACTCCATCGTACATAATGTTCCAAAAGGTCGGCCCAAGCACTGATCCTTGTGGAACACCTCTAGTTATTTCGTAGTACCTGCACACATTCTTCGTGTTGTAGAAAATAAAAAGCCAGCATTTGTCTTCTATTGCCATTTCTATCAAGTCAGTTACGACTTTAATGGATGGGATTGTCGAGCGTGACTTTTTGAATCCGAACTGATATGGGGATATGTCTCCTGAAGCATTAATGGCGCTTTCTAGCCTGCTACAGATAACTCGCTCAAAGACATTTCCTAGTCAGTCCAGAAGGCACATAGGTACGCCAATGGATTTTCGGAGAATCTTCGGATATGGCGAACTAGGCGCTTTGAAGGCTCCTAGCTTCTTCAATGTGAGTTTATACGCTGTGCCCCACATTTTGACCACCGCGTGGTAAACGTAAGAAAAATTAAGCAGATTTAAAAAATCCGCTAATGGAATAACAGATTCAGATTCTGCGAGCCCAAGTTCGTTGCTTAAAATTATGCATCGGAAAACAATTTTCTATTTTGTGTGTTTAAAAGTTTGTTGCAGAGCCAAATTTGAGGCAAGTTTCAAAAATTCAAATTACAATTTTCTGTGAATATGCTGATACAGAGCATCTTAAGTCACCTTATTGTTTATCGTTAAATGTTCCGTATTATTTGTCGTCTGTGAAGTCTGTGATTTGTTAATTAAGAAATCTATTTAAACCTAGTTTATGCTACATCTTACGACCTGCTATCTCTTCTCCTAGCTGTTTCATTTAGTAACATAATGCTGTTAAGTAACGATACTCTGGCAAATTACTGTCTTTCGCAGAGGTTTTCGATTGTTAAAGGTTTCATTAGCTAGTCACTTTTAGTATTTATGCAATATTAAAACATCAGAAAAGTAATCCTGGGTATTAACAATTTCTTCAATATACTGTTTTTTTATTCTCTTTTGACTCTTTTGGAGTTCCTTAAAAACCCAATATTTTCGCTATAGCAATTTTTTGTGGTTCGTCATCCAAAGATTTGTTATAGGGAAATGAGATGGAGTTAGTACCATACAATTTATTTTCTGATCAAATTCTTAGCCAGCTTCAAGTACGTTTCTGAAACGATTTTTTGTAGACTATTTTTAATCAAACATTTTCGAGATTACTTTTAAATTGTATATATTGTTTTATTCGACAAATTATGTCTATGCGTTGGATACCCATCTGGCAACCCACAAACCGTATCGACTGTCTGGTAACACCTACCAGAGCATTGTGCAGTCTTTCCACGGTAGTCAACCTGATCACACGTATCGGTCGCTAACTATATATTATTAATACTATTATAAACATATTAATAAAACATATTTAATCAAACGAAATGGAACTCAATGAAAGATCTCGGAATACCATGCAAGCTAATACGGTTAGCAAGGATGGCAACAAGTGGAAGCCAAAATGTAATAAGGATTCAAAACGAAATATCCCAATCTTTTGAAACTAGCTCTGGAGATCATTAAGATCTCGTTGAAATTTAATACCACGATTTAAAATAACATCACCTCATTGAAAATAGATTTCTGGCTTTCTTCCTAATACAAGTCGCTCTCGAACAAACATAGCTATGAATACATTGGGTTTATTGTTTTCGATAGCAGATTCTACATCTTATTCAACACCATTGTCATCACAATTGTTAACCATTTCAATTAGGTCTTCTGCAATTAATTCCTCATCCTCAAAGTCTTCTCCACATAAATCTTGGCTCAACTCGATTAACTGAGAAAACTCTTCCTCAGGCGATAAAGATTTCCAATAGGCAACCGCATAAATTCGAATCTTCGTAAAGCGAGTTATGCGAAACGGAAGTACAGGTGCATTTTTTGGATATTAAGAAAGATGCCATTACCTAACTATTCATATTTATCTGCCTTTACCCACACACTATCTATAATAATATTGCTGATGATATTAGGAAATTTTGCATTCAAATTAGGTTTATATTTAAAAAGATCTCTCGTTATTTTTGGGTAATTTTAGGGTAATATAGAGCAAATACTTTCTTGCTTTCTTCATTGACAGAGAAGGTGAGAAGGCTCACTCGTTATGTCCTCTAAAGGGTGAGTTTTTAAGAGCTTGCTAATCGGAATTCCTAAATAAAAATCATAAAATTAAAAATAAAAACATAAAATTTATATATATATTTTTTTTTTTCACGAAACTTTTTTTAACTGAGCTAAGTTGTAAAAATATTATAAGATTTTAGCTTAATAAATATTAATAATCCAGCAAAAGAGGCTGGATTGTTAATAAATGAATCCAAAACAAAAATCCTTTTAGCCCGTTGACGATTATAACTTTGAAGTTGTTGATCAGTTTAAATAGCTTGGGTCATACATTAATGCTACTAACGACGTCTTAATGATATCAGAGAAAGAATTAAAGCTGCGAACTTCACTTTCATCTCGCTCTCAACTCACTTGAAGTCGCGTCTTATTAACAGGAATCTTGAGGTCCGACTATATAAAACAATGATCCGTCTTATATTAACATACGGATGCGAGGCATGGACTCTGAGAAAGTCGGATGTGTATCTCCTGGAAAGAACAGAACGGAAATTTCTGCGAAGAATTTTGGGGCCGGTAAGGGTCGATGACTCTAACTACCGTATTCGTACCAACGAAGAACTGCAGGAGATATTCAACGATGCAAATTTATTCGCCTATATCAAGTCGCAAAGGTTAAGATGGGCTGGCCATGTCGCGAGAACACGCAACCCGATTTTTAAGAGAACGTGCGGATGGAAGAAGAGTAGTTGGGCGACCGCGATCACGTTGGATAAATGGAGTTGAAGCAGATTTACAGAAACTAAACGTCGAAAATTGGGAAGAAGAGGCGAAGGATAGAGACTATTGGAGAGAAATTATTCGAAAGGCCAAAGCTGAACTGTAGCTGTAGCGCCAAGGATGATGATGATGAATCAAACCAATAAATAAGCAAATCTATTGCCAACATGATGAAAGAATATATAAAAATTTAATGCTTATTACAATTTTGTTAATCGACTAAGATCGTAAAAGAAGATTAAGACCTTAGAAATTATTAAAATCTAAATTGTTTATTGTTCATTGGTTTTACTCTAATTTGGCTGGTCATTTTAGTGCTCTTGCCACAAAACAGTTGTTTTTAATCTAATCAAATACACTTGATATAAACTTGAACTATATAAAAATAGTCGAAAACCAGTTTTTTACTAATTGAATGTAGTCTAATTTACAACTAAAGAGAAAGACGTGTCCCACTAAAATAACAAAGTGGTGTACATATTTTATAACTTTAACGTAAACATAAATTTTGTGCAACGGACTTCATACAGCTTAATTCCGCTGCTCTTTCCTTGCTTTGAGAGAAAAGTATAGTCAGTACTATGGCCTAGATCAACTTTGGAAGAAATATGTGTGGCGTC
Organism: Chymomyza procnemis; assembly: GCA_035046065.1. Classification (NCBI taxonomy): domain Eukaryota; kingdom Metazoa; phylum Arthropoda; class Insecta; order Diptera; family Drosophilidae; genus Chymomyza; species Chymomyza procnemis. The sequence goes on along the minus strand of JAWNOJ010000011.1, from coordinate 471,794 downwards.
AACAGTTGGGTAGTTCGCTCCTCATCTAGAGTCATGACACGCAATTTTAATTTAAACGGAAATTCAGTGGCGGATGCTACCAGCAGCTAGGTGCAGAAACTTTTGCTAGGTTGTGAAAAAAAGCGATGGATGTGGCAGTACGTTGACACGTACGCCAAATAAATTAGTTAAAAACGCAATAAGAGCGCACATTTTGTAGTCCAATTAAGTGTGAGAGCAAGATGAACAAAACCAAGTCAATCCACAATGAGCTCAAAACGATGCGGACCCCCAAAAGCTTTACAAAAAATCCCAAGCTCCTTGAGCTATGAAACATTTCTCTCGCTTAACGACAAGTCCCTATCCTCAACCCTTAACAACAACACGCACTTGCGTCTTATTTTAAAATGAAAGTTTTCAACCCTGACAAATTGTGTACTAACTATTTAAGTGTAATAGGCGTTTGCCGAAAAAAAACATTTGTCGTTAAGTTTCATTTAAAATATATTGAGACAAAAGAGGAAGAAAAAAAGGTGCAAAAGATGCAAAGCCCAAGAAGGAAGTAGCACCCGTAGAAGTACAAGTACCTGGGCAATATCTTCCTCTTTTCATTTTTGAAATAAAATCTATTGAAATAAAATATATACAAATATTATAGTTGGCATTTATTTCACACATCTTTAACACAATTTTTGAACTTTATATTTTTTTATTATCATAAGGAAAATTTCCCATACCATGTGCTGCTAAGTTTACACAATCGATCAAACTGTTCTCAAACTATGACGGTTTGTAAAGTTTCAAGCATAGTGAGTCCCTCACAAGGGAAGATACTAGTCACCCTTGTATCTTCAAGACGGCTTCAATTTTCAAAAATTATATATATGATATACTCCCATCTAACATATCAGTCTTTAACAGATTTTTTTTTTCGAGATTTCGAGACTTTCGAGAAATATTTGTTCCTCGAAATCTTACTTCTATATTTGTCGATAATTTTCGCATAAGCCTAAGTAGCTTTATTCGGTACTCAAAGAATGTATAGCTAAAATAAATGTTGGTTTGCACTAGTTGGATATCTCTTATAGGTTTTTGGGAGTCTTGTAGTTTAATTTTTAAAATAACTTTGTTCAGCATCTGCTAAGTTATAGGCTATGCCAATCTCCCTCTATGTCAAAAAAACTGCTGGCGACATCTATCTATAACATTTCAAAAAGTTTGAATCAAGTAACCCTAAAATACACCAGATATAGAGCGAGCTTATTTTAGACAAATTAATATTCAAAAGCTTACGCTCAGTTGGAAAAATTTCGATTTCCGTAAAATAAAAGAAAGCATTTATAGTGCTAGACTTAAATGGAATTTAAAAAGAAATACATAGTTTGATTAATAAAAATTCACAGACTTCTTACATGGCACTCGCACAAACAAAGATACTCTTACGAGCCCCCCTTTGGCATACGACCTAGAAAACTCACAATTTCTTATAAGACTGTCATATCGGCTTAAATCAAGATAAACGAATACCAACATATTCATTTTGTTAATATTGTTTTCTCTGTTGTTGCTGCTGCTATTGTTGTTTCTATTGATAATAAACTTATCCGAGTACGAAGAAAAGTAATCTGAAATTGTTAGCCCGAAGGCAGTTGAATATAAAACTTGAATAACAACCAAATTGTTTATTTGGCTTCAATAGGCGAAACTTTGTTAGTTACAAGCATTTGAATTTTAGTTGAAACGGTCATTTGATATTCGATAAATATAGCTACTCATACTCGTTCAGAGACAGTGTAGTCGGAAATTTAAATGTTTAATTTTTAATTATGGCAATGATACTTACAAATTTCGTATTTGTTTGTTAGCACAATGAATTTAGGGCTTGAAAAACTTGTGTGGAAACTGAATTGTTTCTAAACCAACTTTGACAAATAATAGGAAGCTTAGGGGCCCTTAAACGCTTTACGATCTTCTTTCTACCTATGTGGATTACCATTGAATTATTTATTCAATGCATTCAGGAATTTCTGTGAAATATATTTGTAGATAATTATGGTGAACGAACGGGGTGCACTTCTTTTTTTAAGTTGGCGTTATCTTTTGAGTTTTTAAATGAAAAATGAAAAATAAAAAATGTTATAGACCCAATCAAAATGTCATTTTTTACGTGGCTACTACTCAACCATTTTAGCTCTAAAAAAAAAGTAAAAATCTTCAAAATCCAAAATGTGCCCAATTTTAAGGTGTATGAAGATATACAAATAGAAGAATTTTCTTGAAGCTTCACCTCCGGATTCTACAATGCAAAGTAGTTTATCAGCACCAGTAGCTTTAGGAATAATTAAGCTCTGAGAGCGAATCCTTAATTTATAACCAACAATGCTGCTGTGGTGTATCGAGCCTACGGCGAGTACGCTTCTACCAATGTTTCTTTTTTTCGAATTTTTCATTATAATGAAAACAAGATAAACTATAATGATTATTCCAAAGTATTGTTTTAATTAAATTGGGACAAGAAAATAAATTTTGGAGAGTACTAAAGTAATTGTTATTGGTCCATTTTAGTTGTAATACAGTAAATATTGAATAGTTAATTTTAATTTTCGAATAAACACAATATAAAAAATAATAATTATTATTAATGTTATTATTACTGATAATATTATAATATTGTAACACAACATTATTTTGAGAACTTTGTCTTTCTACAATCACTTTCCAATTTTGCCATTTAGCAAAGCAGAAATCGTTCAACCCAATGCAATACGTATCGCCTATTATATACAACACGTCTATAACATTTTTACCTTTCCTAATAATACCCATATCGCGCGTCAAAATCTTGGCTATTATTCCATTCCAAATATTATTAGACATTTCTCCCAGATAAAGCTCGCCAACTAGAGTCGCTATTACATTGTTACATAGCTATTTGTCTTATATTCTAAAAACTAATTAAAGTTTAAACAACAAATGGGTAACAGTTCACAAGATTGTTTGGAGTAAATGTAAATAGCAAAGATAATTCTGAATTGCATCCCTATTCAGAGTAACACTATTTTGTTCTATTTTTTAAGCAATTTTTTGTGCACTAAAAACATGGTTAAATTATACGAAATATGCATAGATCGAATTTCGAAAATTAAAAGTCGATTAAGTCAATCTAAAATCAAATCGATGCCCCCATCTTTCTTTTTTTTAAGACTTTAATCTCTTCTGCCACAAACTTTTTCACCGTTTAAAGAATTTTTGCTTCATTCTGCAAATCTTTTTTATGTTCCAAATTTGTTTGCATTCCGTCCAGGAGTAAGGTGATTACACCTTCAATAAAAGTGTAAAAAATATCTGATAATTTAAAAAAAACTCCGATTAAATGTGGTACAACGCGAAGTAGCGTACGGTAATTAAACATTGATGATCAGCTGGTGACATGTAGCATTGGAGAATTGGAGGAGCAATGGAAAAATTTTAGGCTCCAAATATCAAGAAATGGAATGGTAGAATTATCATACGATAATAATTTTTGCAATCATACCTTAATGTTACCCCAACCAAGGCCATCGGAGCCGTAAATAATGACTCGTTTCATATTTTTGTATAATAACAATTCTATGCCGTAGAATGGCACGAAATTGTCTTAGATGATAAAAAAATTTGTAAGTTAACAAGATATTGGGGCGATTTGAGCCAGGTACACCGGTCTTATTATGGACGTGACTTTTCTAGTTTGTATGTTGGTATGTTCTTTTCGGAAGTGAGCTGATAGTAATTGCTAATAATATGTAGGGTTTTCACTAGAGCTATCTACAGAGTACCACTTGAATACTAATGGCACAAGTCACACAGATCCTTTAATTATAAAAAAATGGCTGCATTAAAATGCTCAGCATTGAGTTAAAATATAAATCCGATCAAGCATATGCCTAATCGCCAAAATTTAGTTCCAAATAATAATCTATTCAAATTAAAATATCTGCATTAAAATTACAAAAAGTTAAGTTTTTTTCGGTAAAATATAAAAATTAACATATTTACATTTACTATGTATGAAACTTAATTTTGTTTTTAATTAATGATTTTTTTTTAATTTTGCGAATTCATTATTTTTGCCGCGTATTTCAACTGTACAACTCTGAAATCAAATCAATTATGTGCTGCAACTTTTTGTTGATAGCTGATATGATTGAATAATATTGGGTTGGCCAAAAAGTAATTGCGGATTTTTCATATAGTCGGCGTTGACAAATTTTTTCAACGGCTTGTGACTCTGTAATTGCATTCTTTCTTCTGTCAGTTATCAGCTGTTACTTTTAGCTTGCTTTAGAAAAAAAAATGCGCGAAATTTTGTTTACATTTGTTTGTTTGGCGTCAATTTTAATATGGAGCCCACAAAGGAGCATTTTCGTCATATTTTACTTAATTATTTCCGTAAAGGAAAAAACGCGGAGCAGGTTGCTAAAAAGTTACGAGATGTGTATGGTGATAAAGCCTTAAAAGGAAGACAGTGTCAAAATTGGTTTCGCAAATTCCGTTCTGGAGATTTTTCACTTTAAGATGAGCCAAGTTCAGCTCGGCCAAATGAAGTTGATGATGACCAAATCAAAGCAATAATCGAATTGGATCGTCATGTTACTGAGCGTGAGATAGGAGAGAAGTTAAATATACCAAAATCAACCGTTCATTATCACATAAAAAGTCTTGGACTGGTGAAGAAGCTTGATATTTGGGTACCACATGTATTGAAAGAAATTCATTTAACAAACCGAATCAACGCTTGTGATATGCACCTCAAACGCAATGAATTCGATCCGTTTTTAATCCGAATCATAACTGGAGATGAAAATGGATTGTTTACAGCAACGTTAGTCGAAAACGATCATGGTCCAAGCAAACCACTTCAAAGGCTGATATCCACCAAAAGAAGGTTATGCTGTCTGTTTGGTGGGATTGGAAGGGTGTGGTATATTCTGAGCTGCTTCCAAGGAACCGAACGATTAATTCGGATGTTTACTGTCAACAATTTGACAAATTGAATACAGCCATCAAGGAGAAGCGACCAGAATTGGTCAATTGTAAAGGTGTCATATTCTACCAGGACACACATCTTTGGTCACTCGCCAAAAACTGAGTGAGCTTGGCTGGGAACTTTTGATGCATCCACCATATAGCCCTGACCTTGCACCATCAGACTACCATTTATTTCGATCTTTGCAGAACTCCTTAAAAGGTAAAACTTTCGACAATGATGAGGCTATAAAATCGCACTTGGTTCAGTTTTTTGCAGATAAAGGCCAGAAGTTCTATGAGCGTGGAATACCAAATTTGCCAGGAAGATGGCAAAAGGTTATCGAATAAAATGGCAATTATATATTTGATTTAAGTTCATTCTAAGTTTCATTAAAAATGCATTTACTTTCTTTTAAAAAATCCGCAATTACTTGTTAGGCAACTCAATAGTTATTGATATTAATATTTGATTTTATAAAGGAGAAACTGATTGTTCTTAGAATAAAAATTTGAAATGTTGCCCAAAAACTATTTAAACTTGGTGTTTTTTTTTTGGATTGCTCTTTTTAGGGCACTTCTTCTTTATATTTATTGCTGCATTCAAACTAATGCATGGATGAATGCAAATATTTCCAGAGTCAATAAATTTGCATGGATAGCTAGCTCTCTGTACGTGTGATGTGGGCAGCAACAGCTGGAGACATGTTACACACACATATATATATATATATATATAGACAGAGAGAGCAAGAGAGAGAGAGAGAGAGTCCTGTGTCGTCAGATTGATTAAATAGAGCAGCACAACCAGAAATATAGTACATACGTACATAGATATAGGTAAACCGTAATACATATGTATGTATATATTTATATAGATATACCACCTCTATATATATATATTAATGCAGGTATGTGTGTATGGTAGGGGTTAACACTTACTGCATTGCGCCTCATCCGATTTGTCTTCGCAATCCCCAATCATATCACATCGATAGTGTGGCGGTATGCAATATGTCTTATTGAATACATACTGTCCACAATTTAACTGCGGCGTTTCGCATTCCGGAGGCGCTGAAATAGTTTATGAAAAATTCTCAGTTACTCTCATTCGATGCAATGTTGTAGCAGCTAAATAGGCTAAATTGAACGTAGAGGTATTGACATTTCTACTTTGCACTTACGACATGACTGCATTTCATCCTCTCCGTCATCGCAATCTTTTTGGTAATTGCAAACCCAATGCGATGTTATGCATTTGCCGTTGTTGCAGCGAAACATTTCCGGAGGACATGGCACGTTGGGGACGGATATTGATGAGATGCTGCTGCTGCCGCCGCTGCTGGAACTCTCGCCCACGTGTACGCCAACTGTAAGAAACAGAATAATAAAACGGTAAGTATTGCAATGCATTATGAATACAATCAACTGGAAATGGCTGCAGCGGCATCATGTTGTTGGAATGCAGCCGTACGCATATATCCGTACTAACGTGCATTACACATACGCACCGTTTGCCAATGATTATCTCGGTTTTAATGGCTTGTTTCTTGGCTTGTTTCTTGGCTCGTTTATGATTTTATGACCTGCTTTTCACATACAATGATTACAATTTTTCTTAATTTTTTTTTTGTTTTTTTTTTGTTGACTACCCAATCTTCATTATCATAATTCCGATTTTTTAACAACATAAGGCAGAAAAGTAATTATTATTAAAGTTAAGTTAGAAAAAATGCAAAAATATTTTAATTTTCTATTGACAAGGTGATCCAACTTTGGGGAACCACGGCCACATCAAAACCTTTCGCGAAAGCCAAAGCTTACAATCTTTGGGGTGGCCTCAAAGCTGCCTCTGAAAGCTAGTCAAACGTTGGTCTCGCTAGAAATGTAGCCCTCGAGGTTACAGGTTCCAGAGTTTCTTTGACGTCAGTGATGCCCAGCCTTTTGGCATGGACTACGGGCAAGCATTGGCCCGTTCGTAAGCCCAGCATAAGCCTGCAGTCTTTCCTAGGAAGTTGCAGGATGTGCTTGGCTAGTTTCGGGTCGGTTTTCCCGCACATGCTAAGGGTGGTTTTGCAGTTCGTCGTATTCTGTCTCCTTCTTTCGGAAGCATCTGCAGCGCTCGCTTTCGAATTTGTGTTTAGAGTACTTAGGGGTATCCCTACATCCTTAGCCCTTGTTCCTGTCGATTCGGCACCTTCCTTAGCTAACCTGTCTGCCATTTCGTTACTGTCTAGTGAGACCCTATTTGCCAGAACACATTTGGAGCTAATAGCGTTGGCTTGCGTTGATTTGATTGCCGCTCTGACTGTCGACGAAGATGTTGACTTGGGGTTGTTGTAACTTCCGCCTGAAAAATGCTGCAGTGGTGTGGTAATTTGAAAGACGCCTCTGTAGATGGGTCTATGCAGTATACCGATCCTAGCTGCGTTTTGGTCCATGCCGAGTTGCAAATCTTCTGGTCCCATTAGTGTGGGCGTTCTGGAGAAATTTTTAACGTGCGCTATGAAAGTCCAAGCTATGTTTGGTAATGCCTCCGATTTTACCGTGCCCGTAGTTGCTCAGTACCAGGTTCCCTACTGCACAAAGACGTTGTGCTGTCTTCTGCGCTAGCATTTTGGCTTGTATATTCAGGGGGTGAACTCCGAGTATTGCCTGCAGCGCATTAGTAGACTCTCCACCATATCAGAGCACCGTAGAGTTGTATTGGTCGCACCACAGTGCATCAGTCTAGGTGACAGACACCAAGTGTTACTTAGCATCTTCCGGGAGCTTCCAGAGTGCTGCTGTGGCCTTTTTTACGTTTTCCTCAACATTGAGTTTCCAGCTGAGTTTGCTGTCCACTACAACTCCCAGGTATTTTACAGTTGGGCTCGGCTTGAGCCTCAAACCGTTTACTGAAGGCGGAGTCTTTTGCAACTCCTGGAGGTGTGCCTCCGTGCATCTCATTAGTTATGGTTGAGGTTCCCCATTCGTCACTTACTTTTCTGCAGTTCAATAAGTTCTTTATCCAAGAGTATGCTGCCTCGTGGGGTGCCGTGGCTTCTAAGCCTCGCATGATGGCTTCCGTGGACACGTTGTTGAACGCACCAGAGATGTCTAGGAAAACACTCATGGCATATTCTTTGTGATGTAGGGCTTTTTCAATGGGTGTTTTTGGTTATTCTTACGTTACCAGATTTTTTTAAGTGCTGAAAATCCCAATGTTTCGTTTCGCAGTTAACAAAATTTTAAACACTTTATTTTTTCATTATTATTTGGCTTAATTCTGGTATTTTTTTCCTTTAATCCTTTCAATCGTCAGTAAGAATCACCAGCTGCAGCACAAAAGATAGTAAAATAATCGCTTGTCATAAGTCCAGTCATTGTAAATCATCCGCCGAGCCACCAATGGACCGTCCCGCACCCTAACTTTTCACGGACCAAGCCAGTTTTTACAGTAAAAAAAAAACAATGACAAGTATTTCCCAACAACATTTCACACTCCGAGGGGTACCCATTAGACATTGGTCACTCTCATATTCTAATGGCACTAGTTTTACTTCGAAACAGACAAATTTAAATCGTATAGAGATAATTTGTGTTCTTCAATTTTTTGATAGATTTTTCTCTGTTTGTAGGTACATTGAAAACTCGAGATAGTATTCAGCTGAAGTCATTAAAATGAAAAAAAGAGGTCAGTTTAGCAGAAAATAATCGAATTTCAGTTCTTACAAATATAATATTTTAATTTAAATGGGCTTAGTTTTTTAAAGAGTCTGTCGAAAATATTATTTATATTTTAGTTTTCAACATTTTTGAAACACCGTAAAACATTTTACAATAAAACAGATGTCCAACATTGGCTTCTTTAATTACAGAGAAAAACTAAGTGAATTTATAATTTTTCAGTCATATTTGTTGGAAGTTCCAATATTTATCAATTATTTGAAATGAAATGACATGTCATTTCCTATATTCCTAGGATTTTACGAAATTGCAATTTTTAAGATCAAGTACCCTAGGAAATGATTTAGTCATATGTTAGTTTTGTAAAATTTTATTCAATAAATGCGTATTATAATTAATAAAATAATTATAATAGCTTGCAATCAGGCATTTCAGTGAAACGTAAAAAATAATAATTTACAAAAATATCGTTCAAAATTTGACCTTTCACATAAAAATCAAAATCGAATAGATTCATCTAAACTTAGCATTATCTTAAAACTTTTAGTTTGGCCGGTATCTATGTAATGAGAGTATTTTTTTGGATTTGGAGTTGTTAGAGCGAGTAGACAATCAAGTTCTTTGAGTGAAGGGCTTTTTTTTGCCATAGTATTTGATTTTTTGGTATAAAGGACTCGGACCTGTTTCCTGGTATTTACACTTACTTCGCCACAATAGAATATTGTTCTGTCGTTAATTATATTTAAATTCCCATTCGAACTGAATTGAAAAAAAAATCTAAGAGCTGACACTTTATCTGACACGTTTTTGGTTTAAGCAAAGAAAAAAACGCAATTTTATTTACTTCTACAACATGCGCTCATAAACTACAAAAATAATATATTTTAGTAAAAATAAAAGGGAATCACCAGCGATTGACTAAAAACAAGTTAAAAATTTAAATGATAGACACACCCACTGACATAATTTATGTTCCATGTCATCAGGCAAGTACAAACGAAGCAGACCAAAAGACGGACGAGTGGGGTGCGAGAAAGTGCGAGAAAATATATGTATATTTTATTAGGTCTTACTGCTCAAGTCAATCTATATGTGGAAACAACATGCACATATATATTTATTCGCACAGCCTTAATATGCCTCTTACCCATATAGCCCCATATAGTCCCCATACAGGCAAAACGGAATAAAAAGAAAAAAAAATGAAATGAAACAGACATCATGGCGACAAAAACTAAATATTTTAACAAGCATTTTGTGTATTAAAGTTGGCAAGCTCATGCGCACGTTTTTCTTGTTGGAAAATCACAGCGGTAATGTCTTTTAACCAAGTTATTCCAAAGTAAGGCCAGGAGAGGAGACGAGAGGCCAAAGAGGCCAGCCAGACAGAGAGACACACAGACGGTTGCCTGTTGGGTTGACTTCTATTTGCTTGAGTTGCATATTTATACACTTCAACGGAGGTGTAGAGAGCGCATATGGTTTATAATGGAGATTTGTCTCGTGTAGAGTTTGGGGGATCAAAATAAAGGAAACGCAAAAAGGGAAAATCTTATGTATATATATATACGTATATATGTAGATATTTATATAGGATATATATATAAGATTAACATATATAAGTCCACATATATATAGCAATGGCAATTTATAGGGTATACAACTGTTGTCTAGTATTTTCAACGAAAATCTCACAATTTTGTTTCCAGCTAGGTATATTTGTATGCAGTAATAGTAGTTCTTGTGGTTCTTGTTGATTTTGTGGGTGTTTGGGGAAAGTGCCACGTAAAGAAACAAACGTTGAAAAGCAAGTTAGTTGGGAACACTGCAGCAGTTGCCGCATTTTGGCAGCAATAATTTCTCTCGAGTGCAACTTTCGTATGTTGCTGTTGTTGTTGTTGTTGACATTGTTGTTGCGTTAGCTTGTTACAATTTTGTTTATAAATTTTAAATAAATACTGTTACCTACACTTTCTTGATACCTGTATAAATCTACTTTTCTTTTTTTAATTAATTTTTTGAGCCTTAAGTAGTAAACTTTTGATTTCATAAGAGATTACAGGTCAACATTAAAAACCATGCGTTGTCACATCGGCGGAGCATTTCATTTAAATCTGACAAGCGTAGTTTCAAAACTTGTTCATTTTTGGATCTCAGAGATGCTAGGAGCTAGTGCCAATAACTTAACCCTATCAGAGTTATCAAAGTGTTTACAAGCAAAATTCTTCAAAAAAGAACCAATTTTCGTATTAATTACCTGGGCGTTGGGTAGGGAAAAAAAAGTTAAAACGAAATCCTTTTAAAAATTCCATACACAAACGGCAAATATTTTATTATGTCAAGAGAGAAGCACTTAGCATTATTTGGGATTTTATTGTAAATACTATATATAGGAGTGTGGGAGCCTGTAGGGACGTATGCGGTTACTTTAGAAAAGTTAAACTTGTGGCTTACTTTTGCCCTTTCTTTTGTTTTCTTTTTTTCGTACAATTCACTTTTGAAGCTGCTTAATTCAGCTTTCATTTACACGGTGCAACTTTTTGCCAGCACATTTTTCATTTTTTTTCAATTTGTATTGGCAATCAACTAATCCTCTGTTGTCATTTACAACTATTCACAATTGTTTGTGAAAAAATATGGCACAAAATTGACAATCAAAAGTTCCCAGCAAATATGCAATCAGAAATGAAGCAACGAAAACATAAATATTTTACCAATGTGTAGCCCCCCCTGTACCTGGCTCCACGCTCCACGAACCAAACGAAACAAAAATATCCACAAAAGAACGTGCAAATAAAGTGCCTATTTCAATTAAATGAATTCACAAATTGCATTTAAATGGGCTTCAAATACTTCCATAAATTGTTTGGTAAGTTATTTTGTTTTACAAAATATTTGCCAGATCCCTATGTCAATAAGTGTAACAATAGGTAACACACATTTATATGAATTTAATTTATAAAACAAAATAAATGCACAAATTGGTACAAGTGCAGCGTTCCCTATTGAACATAGACCAAAAATATTATTTTATGCAAAAGCTCGAAAACCGTAAGAACACCTGTTTCAAGGTAAATCTAAGACTAAATGCAACAAGTTTTACTTATTTTGATCAAGTTCGGCGCACCATGTTTGACATCTTTTCTTTTTCCCAGTAGAATTTTATGCTTTTTAGATACACCAAGCAAGATCCATAAAAAAAGCTCACGATGTAATTACTTTGTTGAGAACAGATATTCTACACAAACTATTAATTTATAAATTAACAAACAAAAAATAAGTGCATTGTTAATGCTTACAAATCAATTCATATATAAAATGTAGCGCACTCAATGCGGAATACTTCTCGCAAAAGTTTGGGTCCGTTTCATATTATCCTTATTAAAAATGTTGAGAGGCAAACTAACTTAATAGACAAGTGCGAAGTCTGTTTATTTTCCGTTTCGATAAAATTTCACATTGGTCACAGGTTCCTGTGTATTTTAGTCATTTCAAAAAAGATATTTTTTAACCAAAATAGAGTTTGACAGCAGCAACTTAAATTAAAAGCACGGCTCCACAAAAAAAAAAAAAAGATAAAACAATGTTACTGTAAAAACTTACTATGTTTGAAGACTCAGACATAATCGCAAGATCTAGACTTTGGTCTATTCTTTAATTTAGCGAGTGGTTGTTTAAATTTACAATCATACATGTTAAAAATCCTAATTTCTTTAGAAAAATACTATTATAAAATTTGGAATTTTAATTAGTTGCAAAATGTTAACTATCGCGTATTCGATTGTTATAGAAGTGGGATTATGGGACATATGGAATATTTTGAAATGTTTTATTCTTTAATAAGATTCAAAATTAATTTCCAATTCAATTCCAGTTGCAAAATATGCCTATTTTTGTATATAGTCGTGATGCCCTCTTTATGATGTGTTCGTGGTACACGTAATGTAGCAGTTTTGATCCAGTCGGGTCAAAAATTGTACTTACTGAAGGACATTTGAGTCTCAAAAATGATTGCGTTAATTAAATGTTGTTTTGAAGAAATTCTGTTGATAGAAGTTGTTTTAAATGGCATAGTTTTGTTGATATCCGATTATTTTATTCAAAATTTCGATTTTGCTTTCCGAAATATTTCTGTTTGCAAATTGTATTAATGCCAACACATACAATAAAAAAATAATAAATATTCTTATGCCTTAGCTAAGTGAATTAGGTGGATTAGTATAGACGTTAATTTTTCTGCCTAGGTGCAGAGATGAGTCAACCTTTTCACCCAAACTGTGTCTATTTTGAGTAGTTTTGAAATTTTATTCATAAAAGGGAATCCCAAAAACCCCATGGTGCTCGCCAATTTTAAATTATATTGAACGTAACAGGGATTGCTATTTCTTAATACGAAAATAGGGAAGTCTTTTTTTCAGAGATTGAACCATATTTACATATGGGATGAAGTTAGGGAGTTTTTCGAGATTTTTTTCCTTTGTTCGTTTGAAATGTAATTTGTCAAATTAATTTTGTTAAATCGTTTTTAAAATAATACTTTTTTATGTGTTAATGATTGACAATCATGTATATAACACTTTTTCATTGAGCCCCACCGACATTAAATAAACTGTAAGATGCACTAACAAATTGGAATTAATGTTATAAAATAATATATAAAATAATTATATTATTTCAGGCTGTAGACAAATAAAAAATGTTAAAAAGACTATGCGCGTATTAAATAACCATTCAAGTATACACTAAATCACATTAATCGAGAAATATAATAAAAATAATAATAAATATAAATATTACAAAAAGCCAAAGCGGAAAGCATACCAAAGTAAAATATCAAAACTATTTATAAATGTTGAAAGAAAATATGCAAATGTTTTTCAAAGAATGAAAAGTATGCTAGTGATTTAAGAAAAAAAGTAGAAAAGTGTAGAATAATAATAAAAAAAAACAACAATTTTGCAGACATGTCAAATATGCATAAAAGTGAAAAACAAAAAAAACGAACACATATAAAAATAAATGCTTTAAATAACCAAACTTATCAATAAACAACACAACTCTTAATGAAAACTACCCAAAACATTAAATTAACTTGATTTATGTTCGTACACTTTCCTTCTTATGTATTTTTTATGCAAATGAACCCATAATTAATTTGAAATCGATAGCTCATTAAATACATAATTTTTTATGAACAAATGATGCACACGTGATTTTAATATATTTATGTATATGTTATGTGGCGGTTACATAAGCCTGCATTTTTCCGCAAGCTTTAAAGTAAAAGAACCAAAAAAAAAAAAAACGAAATAATGCATCGATTTTGATCAAAGTTAATTAGGCGCGCTAAACTTATACAATATACAGAGCGACAATTAAGGAAACAAGAGTGCCCATCTCTCCATGAAAAATGTAAGGAAGGAAAAATCAGAGACACTCTTAAGTTAATATACTCATGATTTACATTTTGTACGTCTGTGTGAACGCCTAGATCTCAGAGATTGTCTGATTGCATCATCTCAAAAAAATAAAAATGTATCGAATGAACAATTCGGTTGTCTATCAAAAAAATCGAATTTTGGCATTCAAATGTTTGTTGTTTATGTTCCCAAGTGCTTGAAAGTGGAATTTATTGCCTTTTTAATTTTTTAAACGTTTTTCTTTTGCACAAACAATGTGTGCGATGCATTGTGCAGAAGTTTTATCGATATTGATATCGAGTTTTCGTTTGATTGATTTGATGGATGGAAATGGCTTTAATTAGAACAGAGTAAAGCTTCTGATTGCTGTCAACCAGGCGGCAGCCAGAGTGATCTCTGCCTCAAATGATTGCAAGTTGACACACAGCCTCAACGCGACGCCTCCTATTTAGTATCCGATTAGTAGCAAGCTAATGTGTACAGAGAGTTGTCCGGATGATAAACGGTTGTCCGCTGGGATTGGTTCCCGCCTCGTAAAAATACCATTCTAAACAAAACAAGCCTCGGATACAATTACCCCCATTGATGACGACCAACGAAATCGTACACGATTTGATGATATGCACCTGGAATGTCCGGAACCTAAATAGGGATGTGCCTCTATTCTATTGGCGGATGCCCTCGACAAAGTGAAGGCTGATATAACCGCCATCCAGGAAATGAGATGGACAGGACAGGATTGCTCTAAACAATCAAGCTATGATATCTTCTACAGTTACCATGTGGAAAGGCGCGAATTTGGATGTGTGCACAGATTTACTCCTGTGAGTGAACAGCTGGCTACAATCCGTGTCAAGCAAGATTTTTTAATCTTAGCCTCCGTGACTCGGATCATTATCTTTTTGCAGCCAAGATACACATGCAATTTGAAACACACGCAACCCAGCACGCAACGAACTCTAGACGTCGCTAAGCTGCAATCACAACGGACAGTAGAAGACTACTTCTACTAAGAGGAAGGGAGAAAAGTAAGGAAGAAAGGCGCCTTTTTAGACGGAAAAATCGGGAGCTGGAAATGCGCGAGCGAGAAGAACTCGAGGTGCTAAGGGCAGAAATATCGGTCGAAAATTTTATCAACAAGTCAACCGTCTGACTCAGGGATTCAAACCTAGATCCTTTTCTTGCCGGGATGAAGAGGGACAACTGGTTACAGATACACAGTGTACACTCAGATTGTGGAGGGATGATTTCTCTAAGCTTCTAGCTGGCGATGACGCTACAAACCTCGCCATTGGAGAAAGTGGACGGACACGACCAATCGACGACAACGTGGATGTCAATCCACCTAGCCATAATGAAGTCAGAGTTGCAAAAATGCGACTTAAAAACAACAAAGCAGCCGGTGCTGATGGGCTGCCTGCAGAGTTGTTTAAGGCTGGTGGCGATGTGCTGATAAAGTGCATGCATCAGCTCCTTTGCGAAATATGGCTAGCGGAGAGCTTGCACGACAATTGGAATCTCAGCGTCTTCGGTTCTGTGCTGAAGAAGGGTGACCCGACGTTACGTGCAAATTACCGGGGAATCAATTTTATTATATAATATAAGAGAGATGTTACCGCTGCATTTTTCGCAATCGAAAAGGAGTCACGCGAAAGTGGATCTTGCGGTCAACGAGGGCAAGACGAATAGGGATGCACGGCGCCTGGGTTCCCATGTGGTAGCGAACGGCTATACTTTTGAAGTTGTCAAAAGCTTCAAGTACCTTGGCACGCCGTAAACACCGATAATAACATCAGCCTGGAGATTAGGCGAAGAATCACACTTGCCAATAGGTGTTACTGTGGTCTCAGTAAGTAAATGTGTAGCAGAGACCTCTCTCGATCGACAAACTTAACGCTCTACAAGACGCTCATCCTGCCCGTGCTGTTATATGGCGCCGAAGCATTGGTTGTGTCGCGAATGGATGCAGGCGCGCTTGAAGTGTTCGAGAGAAAAATTCTTCGCAAAATCTTCGGTCCATGCGGATTGACGACGACTATCGTATCCGAAGGAACCATGAGCTGTATGAGCTCTACAACGACATAGATGTCGTCCAGCGTATTATTGCACAACTTGTGCGTTGGCTCGGCCATGTCGTTCGTATGAACGAAGATGCTCCAGCAAAGAAAGTTTTCGATACAAAAGTTAACGTAGGAAGACGAAGGGGACGCCCTAAGCTCAGATGGAAAGACCAAGTGGAGGAGGACCTATCTTCACTTGGAGTGCCCAAATGGAGAAGGCGCGCGCAAAGCAGGGGCTGCTGGCGAGAGTTAGTAAGGTCGGCTGTAATTTGATAAAGTACACAGTAACTTTAATTGATTTTTACACGTTTTGCAATTGTAAAGTACACACTGATTCACTTTATTTCTTTTAGGTAAAGTAAAATATTTCATATGTTGAAGAATTTTTTATTACAATTTGTTAAGTATTTTATTTATCAAAGTAAAAAGTCAGACAAGCAAATTTCTATATCTAAAAGAAATTCGAATTTATATTTAATTTTAGTTATTTCTTTGACTATTCTAATAGCGTTATAAAGGAAACAAGGAAACAGCAAAATCCGAACGGTGCTGTCTTTTGAAAATTAGTTAGTTAAGTATCATCTTTTTGGAAGTTATGACAGGTGCTAGGCAAATGCACTAGTGGGTAGTAACTTGGCTCCTTTTTGGTAGTAAATTACCAGTAATTCGTTCCCTACAAGACTTTTCACACAAATTTGAAAATTGTAATTTCTTTATATGCGCCTTAGCGCCACAGTTTTAATGTTATCTGCAGAATATATTATATTTTATATGCTTTCATTGGCTTAAAACAGAGAAATGTGTAATTTTTTTTGTTTCACCCCTTAGGGTTCAAAATGTTTTAAATCATTGACGATCTATTAAAGTATAAAAACAAAGAAAACCCTTAAACTCTGTTATTTATGAAAAGTAATTATAAATTTAAAAAACCAATTAATTTGTTATAATTTTAAAACAACCAATAGGGCAACACTTGTCCCACACTTTTTTGGGCACGAAAATGATTCCGAAATAAAAGGCTCCAGATTGTTATTTTTGTTGCTTATGTGAAATTCGCATTTAAGCTAATTTCATTGTCGTTGGGAAATCACTATTGTTGTTATGGTTTTTCGAGGGAGAAGTTAGTTAATAAATCTCCACTGACGATTGACTATAGCCGCCGCAGAAGGGAGCACGCATGACCATGGTAAATCACAAATTGTACTTGTCCGTCCATACAATACTGTCCCGGTTATACTTGTAGTGACACATTCAAATGTACAGTCTGAGTAGTAGAATCACAGTAGATTCATTAAAATAAACACACCGGCATTGATGGGGATTGGGCGTGGTTGAAGCAGTTTTCCAAATTTGACAACGAAAGTGGGAGAATTCAATGTGACTATTGAGCATGTTGAATTTTTTGTATAAACTTTGTATGAAGGGGACTCACAAACTATATGAATACCAACAAATTAAAAAAAATGACCAATAAATTGTTATTTCAACTACATCTGTACCTCCGGCTAAAAATAAGATTTTGAAAATATTTACTAAACACAATATATAGTTTTAAACTCTTTATAAGGTATTAAAGTATCATTTAAGTAGTAAAAAAAATTTTAAAAAAATGTAAAATTCGCTGTTTGAAACCTGGTACTCCCAAAACGTTACATGTACCAGGGTATCACACAACTAGTAGTATACACAGGCTTCCCTTCAATCTGTTTTCACGTATTTCCGAGCTTAAGGGCTTAAACAGCTACCAGCACAACGCAACAGTATCCAACCAAGTAATCATTGCACTGGCGGCTCCGAACAAAAACCAAAAATTCCCATCTATGCTTCATGGAGCACAGTGCCGTCAATCAATACATCACTCGAACTGCAAATGCGGCCCATAAATTTTGTTGTGGACATTGCAACGTTTACCAACATTTCTGTGTCTACCCATAGTGCACTCTAAGAAAGTGCAGCAGAGATGCTTGCTTTTCTTGGGCCTAGAATCAAATATGTCCTAAAATTATTGAATTGCAACAAAAAGAAAAACAAGTTTAAATTTAAAAACTTAGCTGGTAAATAAAATATGAGACACATAAGCCTTTGTCATTAAAGCGGGTGTTGTTCGAGCTCCTGTTTCCCATTTTGAATTTTCACTTTGGTAAACAAAGCAAAGAGAGAATAATCCACAGACTGTCTAGGGGTGTGCAGCGGATTAAATTGGATGGTTGCTCATGTGTGCTAAGCATTATTATTTTTTCAAACACAATACATGACAGAATGTGAGCAAGCAGTTGTTATATTGAGGATAATTTTAAAGTTTTTCTTCAACTGCGGAAAATTGAAAAATATCTTACTAAAATCAACTAAATCGATAAAATAAATTACAATAAAATACTACCTCTGCAACAATTTAGAATATTCTATTTCCAGATTTTGGTAATTATTAATTTTGCTTTATTTATTTCATTTATTTTATTTATTTGATTAATTTGATTAATTTGATTAATTTGATTAATTTTATTAATTTTATTAATTTTATTAATTTGATTAATTTTATTTATTTTATTTATTTTATTTATTTTATTTATTTTATTTATTTTATTTATTTTATTTATTTTATTTATTTTATTTATTTTATTTATTTTATTTATTTTATTTATTTTATTTATTTTATTTATTTTATTTATTTTATTTATTTTATTTATTTTATTTATTTTATTTATTTTATTTATTTTATTTATTTTATTTATTTTATTTATTTTATTTATTTTATTTATTTTATTTATTTTATTTATTTTACTTATTTTATTTATATTCTTAATTTTATTTTATTTTTTTTTTCTATTTAGGGGGGTCCTAGTGTACAAGCCTCTCTACACATCTGTCATAATCAAATAATAAAATAATAAAAATAATAAAATAAAATCAAAATACAATAATATTGCGGTGGCTGAGAGTATTTTAATGTGTGTCAATTTCC
Source organism: Chymomyza procnemis (assembly GCA_035046065.1). NCBI lineage: Eukaryota > Metazoa > Arthropoda > Insecta > Diptera > Drosophilidae > Chymomyza > Chymomyza procnemis. The sequence continues at coordinate 452,700 of JAWNOJ010000011.1, read as the reverse complement.
AGGACGTGACTTCAAACAACATTATTGAATACTGAATTCGACTTTATATATATTCTGCATATTAAGAAATACTATAATATTTATCCTCTTAAGTGTTTATTGAGAAGTTGTTTGCTCTAGTTTTTACCATCTTTGTGATCTAGGCGTATGTATGGCGCACACACGGACTTCATTTTGGGTGTTGGATTAAACTTAATGCCTTTTTTCAAAGCAAACAAATAATGTATAATACTAAATTTTTCGTCTCCATTGATATCCCTATTATTGAACATAATTTATTTTGTGTGAATTTTGGTTAAACAAAAAATATAATTAATATTGAAAAATTTGAAATTATTAAAAAATGTGTTATGATCTCTTTTAATACGCGAAAATTTATTAATCAAAATATGACACTGCTGATTTTTGTAACTATCACAAAAATTGTCAAAATATATAATATAAAAACATTAGACATTTAGCATGTTTCCCACAAAAAACTTCTACATGAAAACCAAACTGGATTCAAAAAGGTAAATCAGTTACAGACGCACTGATTAATGCGGTTTATCTAATAACCAAACGACATATCACTATAATATCATTGGACTATTCAAAAGCCTTTGATAGAATAGGACCATATGCAATAAATGATCAACTACACGAATGGAAAGTAGGCCCCAAAATAGTAAACTATATAAAAAACTTCATGTCAAATCGCAAAATAATAGTAAGAACTGGTACTACTAAATCTGATATTTATCCACTAATGAACCGCAAGGATCGCCGCCTCAGTAATCCTGTTCCTCATTGCATATAATAAATTAGCTAAAATGATATCACTCCAAAAAAACATTCATTTCTGCGCTTATGCCGACGACTTTCAACTTTTCATTAATTTCAAAAGAAAACAAAAGAACTATAACCATAATCTGGACCACCTTTCCGCAAAACATTGAAAACTGGTGCTCTTACATGAGAGCTACCTTATCATTGACTAAATGCAAACAAATCCACATATGTAGAAAACACAGATGCCAATGCACCACTTCATGCAGGGGACTAATAATTCCTGAGGTCCAATCATTAAAATTAATAATCGTTACACTAACAACAAATACAACTGGCAATTGCACATAGATAAACTAAGAGAATCACTCTCCAAAAGGACTGGATATACTAAAATGTATAGGAAGCCACAAACTCAATTGCAATACCCACACACTGATAGAAACAACAAAAGCAATAATTATATTAAAAATAGACTTTGCTCTCTTTTTATACGGAAACACACATAAATCTATTCTTAATAAAATAAAAATCCCCCTAAATGCAGCAACAGGCATATCTTTAGGAGCATATCGCACAACCGCCATTACAGAAAATAAAAAAGAGACTATCTTACAGCTGAACCCTATACAAGTCTGCCTAACTTAAGTAGCACTCCAAACTTTAAAATCCTTACGCACAAAATCAGCTACTCGAATTCCCAGTCAATAATAACAAAAACAACACATTTACGCAAACAGAATGAAATACCAATTAAACCTCAAAATACCAAAACAAAATTAAACCCTTCTGGACTTTTCCACCTAACTCAATTATAATCGATCTTACAAAATATAGCACTTCCATCTACTTACAATGCTTCAAACAAATAATAGATAAGATAAATTTATCATTGGATAGATGGACAGATGGACAACAGAAAATAGCCAAATACAATCAGGACTACTGCCACCCTACTCTTCAGTTATGACAACAGAAATTATGGCAACCCTGAAAGCAATAAACAACCTTAAAACAAAAAAAGGCAAATTCTTATTTTGCTCCGATTCCCTCTGCTCACTACATGCAACAGCCAACCCCAACAACTCCGGAATTACCCCCGATCTATGAGAGCACTTTTAAACCACTTTCATCCCAAAAAAAAACTACTTTGGATGGCAGGACACACAAACATAAAAAGCAACGAATTCGCAGATTCGGAAGCCAAGAAAACACACACCTAACTGAAACACAAAAGACATAAACAAATACCTTAAAAACACATTAATTTCTAAACACGAACAAACAATTCAAACTTGCTCCAAATGGTACAAAACTATAGACATCACAGGTTTTTCCTCACAAATAAACATCAACAGGCACGATCATAACCATAAGATAAAATCATAAGACTAAGACTAGGATACACAAAATTAACTAACAAACACTAACTATATCGAAAGAAACGCCCCATCTACTTGCCAACTATGCAACTTAAACACCAAAATAACAATAGAACATATATTAAACAGCTGTCCATCATTAAAAAAAAGCAGATCCCAAATTTTTGGAACCAACAAACCCACAGACAGCCTATCCAATATAAATAACATCAACGCCAAAAAAATCATCAAATTTCTTAAGGAAGCCAACATATACTACCAAATTTAATGTAAAAAAAATTAAAAAATACCAAATATGTATAGACAATATTTAAAACCTTAAAATAAGAAACTCGTAGCCGAAGACCTAAGTAGCCAGAGCTTGCCCCCCATATTAGTTATAAGTTTACTTATAAGTAACATTTATAAATAAATAAATAATTATAAAATCTATTTTTCAATAATAGAAACTGCATTAGTTTTGAAAAATAATACTTCCAAATTATCGAATACTATTTTTTTTAACTTATTTAAGATAATTTTTTTTAATACGAGACATAATTATTCAACTCGATTTGGTAAAACAAGAAGAGTTAAGTGGAGAAAGAGATAAATTGAATAGAGTTCGTAAGAGAGGAAAACGTAAAAGTTATTATAATTAGGGTATAAGACAGAAAACAAATCGTGCAAAGTTTAACTGCATGGCCTACGATTTTTTGGAGAAGGTAATTTTATAAGTTGAGGCTACAAGAGTAAGACGGCAGTCAAATGTCAAGATCCCAAGAGCAAACAAACAAGGAACACATGGATCAAATGTGCGGTATAAAACTTGATAGAATTTTGAAATTGACTGTTCTTAATCATCTGCTGACAACATAAAAGACCACTTAACTTCGGAATATACAATAAAATAATCAACATTTTATTTTCGCCTGACATGATCGAACGCGGAATACATTTTTGAACTGCATATGAACTGCTCTTCGAAATATAGATGATAGGTAGTGCTCTACCAAGACATAAAAATAACTTTCTTAAAATCTTTTGCCAATCGACATCGCACCAAATTCGCCATTCGAAAGATGAAAAGTGTCTATCTAGATAAGGAGTTAAGAGTTTTTTTTTTAGGTTTTTTAAAAACTTAGCAAAAATGCAACAAGCCTTAATCGTAAATGCCAAGTTTTAAGTTTAATTCACTGAAGTCGGCTCAAATATAAATAAAAATGTGTCTTGCCTCTTGCTACTTTTATAACTTAAACACCTATGATTTGCAAATCTTTCAGTAAGATCTTCATTTATCGCATTTTTCTAAACATATCCTCAGTACCCCTTGCGCATATTTTTATAGTGTATATATTCACTTAGCAACGATACACCTGTCTAGGTCCGAAACAATTTGGACACATCAAAAATTTTATTTCAAGACCATTTCAATCTTTCAGTAAGACCTTCATTTATCGCATTTTTCTAAACATATCCTCAGTACCCCTTGCGCATATTTTTATAGTGTATATATTCACTTAGCAACGATACACCTGTCTAGGTCCGAAACAATTTGGACACATTATCAAAAATTTTATTTCAAGACCATTTCAATCTTTCAGTAAGACCTTCATTTATCTCATTTTTCTAAACATATCCTCAGTACCCCTTGCGCATATTTTTATAGTGTATATATTCACTTAGCAACGATACACCTGTCTAGGTCCGAAACAATTTGGACACATTATCAAAAATTTTAATTCAAGACCATTTGACCTTATGTTTTACGTAAAAGCAAGAGAAAATGACAGCAATTAGTTTTCTATGAACGTTATGATAAATTTAATGAAATTTGGAAACCTTTGACTATTAATCTTCTACATGTATATGATATGTCAATGACTATTTAAATATTTATTTAATTTATGTTTGCAACTTTGTTTACTTTTAAATTGATTATAGAATACGATTACAATAAAGTCAAAAAGTGGCATATATGTATCTGTATCTGAATACAACTGGACTAGACTTGTTTGGCTGTGCGCTAGGTGCCGCCCACCGTCCCCTTGTAATGTTGGCAAACGGATGTGGACCTAAATAAATAATGCACACAATAATATCTGCAAGATTTTCATTTAGCGAAATTATTGCTCCGAAATATTTCAAGCTGTAATGTATTTCGACAATGGTTGTGTGCCGGACGGACGGACGGGTCCATCCGTCCATCCGTCCGTCCGTTCCACCGGTGCGTTCGACTGTACGAACTACAACAATGTCTATGCAAATATATTTGGTTTTTGTCAAAACTTTAAAAGTCTAATAGTTTTTGGTAAACTAAAAGCAAGTTATATTTTGGTATACATTTTTTTTTTAATTTTGTGAAATATTTATATTAAAATATTTATAAAATATTTATAAACACAAATTTATCCTTTAATTGTAATGCACATAAATTTCTCAAATAGTTTTTAAGCCTTTAGTAACATTTTCTTTGATGTTTTTTTTTATTTACATTTTGTGAAAAAAATTAATTTTTCTTTTAGTTATTTGTGGCATTAATCTTAATCGTGCGTAATTAAATAAAAAATGTGATTGCAAAATGTGGGACACATAGATATATAAGTTTTTTTGAAGTAGTTCTTTGACTTAATACAAAAACTTTTCAACATATTAAGTCGTTTAGACAAAAAACCTTAGTTAATTTAAGGCGAAATTTGTTTTAACAAAATTACCAATTTGCAAATGTTAAGCCTAAAAATCGTGCAATTAATCACATTATTTTAGTTGCTTTCAAGAAAATTAAGTATCCAGATTATGACTCTACAATCAAACTAAACAATAACATTTAATTACAATTTAAATACTATATGATGCGGATTATTCACATTCACAGTTGAGCAAAATTCAAACCAACAACGCAACGTAGAATCCATTTGATGGAGTGTAACTGTGTGTTTCATTGGCAATTGCAAACTGACAACGAACATTCGATTACATTTCATTAGATTACGGAAAATCCCAAAATTATATTGTAAAAGATAACGCTTTGTCAATAGACGGCAAGAGGCTAGCATTCAACGCCCGGTGCGATAGTTACCATAAGGAAATATAGCCCCGGAAGGTATGTAATTTTCACATAGCCAAGGCTGCTGATGATGTCAATGAAGTTGTGCTCTTGGGCAATTGTCAATGTACGACGACGAAATCATCTTAGGAATCGGGGCATCGGGGGTACATTTGCCTTGTACTGGTATTTCATACAGCAGCGAGGATAGGCTAAAAAATAATTGAACTAATGGGCAGTCAACGATTTTGTTAATGATTGTTGATTCTTGTTCACACGTTATGTTGAGTATATGGGAACGCAACAACCTTCATTCAGCCGAAATGCGAAATAGTTTAAAGAAATATTTTGTAGCCAAGCAATGGCCTCCTGACTGCAGCCACTCTTGTACCATCTATATTGCCGTGTTCGTAATCTTTTTTATTTCAGAAATATATTTCGCGACTGTCACCCATTGCTTGGTCGTCCGCGAAGCCTACAGTTTTTACTCCATCAGGCAGCTCGAGTCTCAAGTTACCATGTAGTACCTGTACACGTCCTTCGTGTTGAAGAGCAGTGCCCTGTCTTTTATGTAACTACTTAATATTCGTGTAGGGAACCTAAAATCTTAGTCCAGCTAACCGAATTGAAGGCGTTTTTGACGTCCAGGGTGACAATCAGAAAGTACTATTTGATACCCCCAAAGCCAGCATTTGCCTTCTATTGCCTTTTCTGCCAAGTCAGTTACGACTTTAATATGTTAAATTAACAAATGCAGAAATTTCAACCGCATTTTAAATGTGACACCCCGATAAGTTAAACTTCTGGGTACAAACTTGCGATAAGTGCATTTTATTATTTTTTCATCACATCTGTGCTCAACTAAAATTAAAGTTTTGGAGGGCTCCACATACATCCACGTGATCGTATGAGGCCAATGCTTTGAATGAGCTTGTGTGTTGGTACTGTAAAAGCAAGAACTTGGGACAGAAATAAACTTAATATTTACAATATTTTATAAAAGTAATGCCATTTCTGCTCTTTACTTATCTCCCAATAAGCCCCACCGCCACCTACCACCAAAATACAATGTCATTTTTAACACGATTCATGCAGCTAATTTCATTGCCCGATAGCCAATTAATGATTGCAAATTTAAAAATGGCATTGAAACAATTCCAAAGCCAAATCAAAACTTAGCGATATGTGGTTTTTTAAAATTGACAAAAATGAATAAATCGCTTTTCATAGCAACACTGTGCACTATTAGAAATTCCAGGCATCCTCGGTCGACCGAGAATAACACGCAATGCTGCGTATTAATGCCGTTTGAAGGAGATGAAGTGACGTATTGACTACTTGGACGTGAACATATAATCGCATGACCATCAACTAAGCCATTCTGCTCCAAAAGCAGAAGCCCAAAACACAGTATGTGCCTTAGTTGGCACATTTCTCTGTCTGATGCCAGCTCTGGTGTCGCCTCTCCCTCCAAAATGAACGAGAAAAACTTTTGTAGTGCGGTGTGGAATTTTAAATGTCTCGGTTGGCTAAACGGTTAAAAGTTGCCCGATATTTCAACCCACAACCACTCAAAAAAAAAAAAAATTGTGGCATAAGCGGCAGGCGCACCACCATCACTTTCCAACCTCTTTTAAAAAAAAAATTTTTTTTTTGTATTGTAAAAGCTAAAGGCAAGGGTTTTGGTATACCCTGTAACTAGAAGAGAATCAAGAGTCTATGAAAGATGTACCTTTTTTGGTGTGCTGAAAATTTAGTAAAAAAATGCTAAATGCTCTGAAACCACTTTCTTTACTTTCTTTACTCTACTAGTTGTTGTACTTTATTTTAGTCTAGTTGCAGTTTATTTCTTATAGCGAATCCATCGATATATGCCGTAAGTTCAATTCGACTCATCATCATCATCATGCTTGGCGCTACAGCTACAGTTCAGCTTTGGCCTATCGAACAATTTATCTCCAATAGTCTCTATCCTTCGCCGCTTCTTCCCAATTTTCGACGTTTAGTTTCTGTAAATCTGCTTCAACTCCATTTATCCAACGTGATCGCGGTCGCCCAACTACTCTTCTTGCATCCGGTCGGTTAAAGCACGTTCTCTTAAGAATCGGGTTGCGTGTTCTCGCGACATGGCCAGCCCATCTTAGCCTTTGCGACTTGATATAGGCGGATAAATTTGCATCGTTGAATATCTCCTGCAGTTCTTCGTTGGTACGAATACGGTAGTTAGAGTCATCGACCCTTACCGGCCCCAAAATTCTTCGCAGAAATTTCCGTTCTGTTCTTTCCAGGAGATACACATCCGACTTTCTCAGAGTCCATGCCTCGCATCCGTATGTTAATATAGGACGGATCATTGTTTTATATAGTCGGATCTTAAGATTCCTGCTAATAAGGCGCGACTTCAACTGAGTTGAGAGCGAGATGAAAGTGGAGTTCGCAGCTTTAATTCTTTCTCTGATATCATTAAGACAGTCAATTCGACTCAACCATATTGAAATCAATAATCTAATTCTGTTTTACGAGATGTTAAAATGAAAAAGGAAAATAATTTTTGCTGTCTAATTATTTAAAATATTCTTAGATCTTTGTGTACCTGAAGATTTGCTTTGTCATAACATTTACACAATTATACACCAAACACAATAACGAAATTGTACATATTAAAGGAATTGAATTGAATTGAAAATAAATTGTAAATTCCAGTTCAAGGGAATGCTGAAAAAACCAAGCCCCATCCCAATTCCCACCTCATGTCTTATAGTAGTGCATCCCAAATTCGGCCAACGATTACCATTTTTAATCGTAATTTTTTTACCATCGCAATGGCATAGTGGTTGCAGCTATGGAAATTGTTTAAAGCGATTTGGTTGCGGAGTATGGTCGTCAATTTGAGATGCCTGCTACCTAGAGGACTACGATAGCAACAAAAACAACAAAGACAACAACAAAACGAAAAAAGAAGTCGCTCCTGCCACAAGCGCCATAAAATATGTTGCACAAATATTTAGAATTTTTTGTAGCTGCAACAATTACATGCCAATGCCTGTGTTCTAGTGTGTCCTGCATATAGAAATATGTATAAATATATATAAGGCAGTAGAAATAACACTGCTGCTAGGATACACCGTTTGTTATATTTCCATAACAAATAATGATTGGCACTTTTGAAATATTCCAGTAGAAAAGATGGAATTATTTGCTAATCGCTTAAGTCAGAAATCGCAGCGGGACTTTCGATAAGTTATCGATAAGCGTCTGCTATGAGCCCAATTAACGCTCCAGGGGCTACAGTGAATTTTCTATATATAAAGTTTAAAACCTACAATACTGGGATATAGAATGACAGCAAGCAAAATATGAAACATGACCTAGTTAATATGTTTTTATTGCAGTTGGTATTGGTTACGAGGTACACGGCGAGATTTTTTCCAGTGTTAATCCCAGGTACATACTTTTTATATTTTTAATGTCAATATTTTTAACTAAAAAATTATTCATTAATGTAAGCTGAATTATAGACTTATTATCATATGTAATATAGTTTTGGACACATGTAAAGAGACAAAATTTCGTGACATTAAAAAAAAATTGGGAGAATAAACCGAAAATAATATCTGAATTTAATATTCATACACGTATGTAACATTGATATTATATTATGAATTGGATGATTTGAATTACCGTCAGATTTTCAAAAAGTATCATATTGCGATCGGGTATTTGCGAGACAACAACTGAAAATCGAATAAGGTATAAAAAATCCATAAGACTATTCAAAGAGATTCTCTTTTAAAAATATAAATCACCTTTTTAGTGAAATGCATCCAAAGCAGTGCAACAATTTGTAATGAGAGTATAAATATTCTACGAAAAAAATAACTACTACTATTATTAGACTGGACATATTTTTTGACAGTTCGGGGTCATCTACAAACTAAAATGTAAAATGTGTATATATATTTCTGAGAGCAAACTACATAGTAAAAATTTTATATTGTAATATTATTTTTTTATTTTCGAAACTAATAAAGAACGTCTTTAAAACAATACTTTCTTTATTATGGCTGACAATATCTATACATTTTTTTATTTTTTTTTCCTTATTATTTCGCTTGGGAACTTAGGGCCTCTACAAGAGCCTTCCATCGAACCCTAATTTGCGCCGGGGGTAAAGAATGTGGCAAGGGGGGTTGCCGGAAATTGTTGAAAGGCATTGTGAAAATATCTATTTATTAAAAATAATTGTGCTTTTTTTTGTTAAACCTTTAATTCTATTATTTGATCATCCGAAAAGGAATATAAAAGACCGGACATGTCGGAAATCAAATTATGCACAATCAACGGGAACAGCTTTGATATTTCTTTGAAAAATTGTTTTTCTTTAAAAGCGTCGGTAACGCGTGTCTTCTCCGCATTGAAACATTGACTTTATTTATTGAAAATTTATATTTTCAATTTTAATAATTCATTATTTTGAATAAACTACGTAGACCTTTATCAAAAACTAGAGAAAACTATTTGAATTTCCGAAAAAAGGGAATATTTTAAATTGCCAGATTTGACATACAAAAATTAACATTACTGATTGTTTAGACAAAAGAAATAAATACTTAATGGGAAAAATATATATTGGAAAATCTAGTAAGATATTTTGACATAATACCGCCATTTTTTTAATTTCTTAAGGCGCTATTTCTATACATTTTTATATTTAAAGAAATATATTTCGCAAAACTTAGTAAGAAGTAGCAACGACTATTAAATGTAAGTCCCTATACGTTGCGATGTCTCTTCACTTCAAATATTCCAAATAATTTAGATAACAATTTAACTATATTTAATAACTTTTGCAAAAGAAAAAAATCCGTGCAACAAGCACTTAAAAATTCCAACATAAAAACTTAATATCATTTAATAAGTCATTTATGCTTTGAAATTTATTTATTTATTTAATTTCACAATGACAGACAAATACGAGATTTAAATACATAATTAGCTTATTGGATAAACAAGCCGATATATTAATATGTGCATCTACAGCATATGATTAACGTTTTATAAGAGCCTCATTTACGGCGGAATCATATGTAGGACAGATAGCAATTAATGAGGTAAACCAGCTGTGAATTTTGCAGTTTCTATATTATATTGTATTATTAAGAATCTAACTGTGAATTTAAAACGAAGAAGGCACGACGAGAATGATATGTTTCGATTTATTAATAAGTTGATCACGACTACAAGATTTATATAACCCAAACACTCATTGTAAGTCTTTAAAAAACTAGGTTTCAATTTATTTCTATATATTCAGAGCTGAGTGATTTGAGCCTATTTGTGACCAGAACCACAAATGCATCCCACAAGCTGACGAAGCTGACTTGAGTGTCCATCTGGACAGACGGCTCCCTTAGCGCTAGCACATAGAAGTAGAAAGTAGACGCAAGGAGTCTTCACATTCCTATAAATGCTCACTGTCCACTTGGCCTGGAGTATTGTCCAGCGAGTAAAGTCTAAGATCGTGAGAGCACTAGTGCAACGTGTGGTACCTACGGAACGAGAACATCCACAGACCCTAAAATTCAAGTCATAAACGAAATAATAGCGGTGAAAAAATCGAAACACATAAAAAAGCTGGCCTCACATTCAAATCCTTTTGCTGGAAAATTAATCAGAGTATGCAGCCGAAATTGACTTCATCGTAAAGATCAATCGGCTTAGTTTAAAATCTGATAGTAATTAATGAGAAGATTAAGATTTGAATAATTATTGTTAGTCATTTAAGAAAAAGAGAAGATTTAATAAATAAATAACTTCATTAACTTATTTTTTGTTAATTGTTATAATATTGTAATCGCAAATAAATTAAGTAATTGACCGATTTGAGGACTGTCTATTTATTGAGTTCACAAATTAAAACAGTTTATTTATATCCCACTAAAAAAGAAAATAAAATTTAAAAAAATATTATATATATTAACCTACCGCTTATAGTAGTTGTGAATCTGTTGCTAGAGACCCATTTTTACAAGTCTTTCATATAATATTGCACAAATTTATCCGTTCCTTCAACTCCCCTTTGTGTCTCAAGTTGTGATTATTCGACCAAAAACCAAAAAACTTTTGTGGAACTTAATTTTGCAGCCAAATGAATGCTACTTCTTCCTATAACCCGAAACAATTGTTGCGCGATTTGGAAGGACTGCACAAAAAGATATGCAGTAAAATTGTTAAAATTAAAAAAAAAAAATAAAAAAATACATAATGTAGTCGCGCACCTCCCCAAAAAATACTCTGCACCATTCCACTGCCAATTCTATCTAAATCTGAATTTTGATTTACAAATTGAAGGCCAACAAATAACATATCAGATTGTTTGATCACATATATTTTGTTTACTTTAGGTCTTATTGTCTCCGATATCGAGATTTAGGCGATTACCCGAGGTTATAAAACAATTGGGGTCTGCCAGGGATCATCATTCTTGCTATTACATATATTAGACAAATCTAGTATACCCATTGCACTTACTCAGGGTATAGGGTAAATAATATAAATGTTAATTTATTTATTATGCAATCAAAGTGAGTATGCAACTATTGCCACGTCTCCGGTTCCGGATGGTTCATTGAACCACGTGGCTACAACAAAAGCAGTACGAAAGAGAACAAAGAGGCTCCAACGCATATCATAAATTGGAAATGAACATAAATAATAACAGTTCAACTCTGCGCTTATAATAAACTGCGACGGGTAACCAAAAAACCATAAATTCAATTTGAAATTTACTGTCAAAGGCAAAGGCCAGCACAATGCAATCCAGACCCAGACACTGAGCCAAACCCAGTAAAGCATTGTAGCAGGATCGCCAGCGCAGGCCCGTGCAGCTGGTAATGGTGACGAGAAACCATCTATATTCATGTCTACCAGCAAAGACAGTAGCGCCCTTCAGTTGCCCTTCAGATACCCTTCACAGTGCAGCTTTACTTCCTAGTACCGCTATTGATTAGATTGTGAAGTGTGGATTTTTGTTTGGGCCAAATGGCAAAAATATTGTGGAATAAAAAATATGCTGGTCGGAAATAGTCGAAAACAGTGCAGACAATATTGGGTGTATCTTTTTTTTTGTATAGAAGGACATTTGAGAAAATTAAAATGTATCTTTAAGACTAAGGATGCAAATTATTATCACGATGATAAATTGTTCGTTAATTTTTCATTCTAATCAATAAAATAATATTCAATTAGATAGAACAAGATAAAACTGAATCCTGAATATGTGTAAGTCATTTTATTTATTCCTTATATCGAATACTTCATATACAATCTTTGTTATGAGCACGAGGAAATATGAGCAGCAGAGAACTTTACGCCAGCTGTTATAGTTCTTGAGATCTTATTTTTCAACTCAAAAAGCATATCTATTCGTTGAGGTGTGTAATAAGAGATCGCTCAAAAATTTTACTGCAAAAAAGAAATTTTCAGTGAAATTTCCCAGCTCTAAACAAATGTCACATATCCCAAACATTCTCAGTTCCTTGGTGACAAAGTTAAATTTGTGACTCATTTTTAAATAGATATTTTTATACCACTAAAATACCACATGCAAAGTTCTACTCTGATCTTTAAATCGTAGTCAACAATATTTCGATAGTCTTTGCAAAATCTTGTGTTAGATCATCGTTAGATTAGTAGAAAGTATGCAGTTTTACAGTACCTCGTCGTTTAATGAAATGAACATGCCGCCAGAGCATATCTCCTATTACAAAAAATTATATAACAATCATTAAAACAAAAGAGATCTCTAAGCTTAAGATTTCGAAGAATTTTATAGCTAGGGAAAATAAGCTTATCTATTTGATGTGAGTTTTTCTTCTAAAGATGAAGTCTCTCGTGGTTAAAATATAAAGGGAAAATGTGTAAAGGTATGTGGAAAAAGAGAAAATGCGACATGGTAATGTCTTTTGTTCAGTGTTAAGAAGACCATATATATGTATTTTCGATTTTTATAATGAAATTGCAAACATTTTTTCTAGATCGAAACCTTTTTTTCGCTGTAAAATTTAGTGTACAATATGAACCAAATTCGATTTATCGAACTGCTGCAGTCGTACCTTGCACAAATCTATAATATACGTATCCTGTGATATATTTCCTTCAATATATATATATACATATGTATATGATTTATAAAACTTTTCAAGGGTGTTATGTGCGCCATTTTGTTATCTTTTTTGTTGTTGATATGCTGTTGCTGCAACTACTGTGCTTATCATTGCTATACCATGTTAAATAGGACAGTTTACCAATATTATTCGCATGTCTACACCGAGTCATACACAACCTGCGTCCTTCCACATATTCCACTCTTACACACACTTATGTGTACGTGTGTGGGTGTGTGGGTGTACCTTCTTGTGTTACACAACAAGGCACGGTACTTTTTGTTCAAACGTAACGCACGAAATTCGAACGACTGTTCAGGATTATCCAACACTGCCGCTGGCTAGTTCCATTGTGCTCAGAGCATTTTGGAAATGTAATGCTGCCGCCCTGCTGGACTGCTGTCCTGCTGCAACTCACAACGAGTAATGAACGATATGGTATTGGACTATTTCACCCGGTTTTTTGACAGAACAAAAAGAATATTTACATGCTTCAATCGCCAGCGCCAGGGTAGTGCTGTGTATCGCATATACAAATACAAATACAATGTTATACATTTTTTATTAAGTTTGAAACAGTAGCCCGAAGGTATGGGAACTTTAATATTTTCAGTATATTGGAACATGCTTTGATATTTATAGTAAACGCCAAAATGCAAAGGGAAGTCTATGGGATATATTTAAATATGAATAATTAATTGAGATTTTAATTTTTTTTAATGGATCACAAAATTGACGCCGCAACGTGTTAGCTTTTGTCTTTGCGCGAGATGAGCCTAAGTCCACACGTGATCTCCCAATCGCTTAACATTCCTAAGGTGGAATATTCGCCTCTTGTTGATTAAAGTATTAAAAACTGTTTGGATAAAAGCGACCATAAGATGATATCCTCGGTGCAGAAGTAAAATGGGTAGCAACAAATTATATGGTATACAGATAAATTAGAACTGAGAAAAATTGATCACAGCGAAGGATACTTCGATATCTAATAAAAGAGTTTTTCATCATATAACCCTAAAGCCAATAAAAAAGCATACAACAAAAGAAACTAGAAACCAAAAAAAAAAAAAAATAATCAAAAAAGACGAAGCCCACACTTCAAGAACTGATCAAATTGACTATTGAACAAATAACAATTCGCCGCGAGAAGTTGAGAGTTCTCTGAAAGTGTAGCTCACGTATTCAGAACAAGCAATACAGAAGCACAAAAGTTGATTCTCAAAAACTATCAAACTTACTCCAAAAATAAAAGAAGTCCGCAAATAATGATAACTATGACAAGGTGATTGTCACTTCGTAATGAAGCCAAAGTTTCAATAATGCGACTAAAATCAACAAAGTGGGTGCTGACTGCCTGCAGAACTGTTGAAGGCTGGGTGCGACAAACTGGTATGGTAAGGTCCATGCATCAGCGCCTGTGCAAAATATGGCTAGTAGAAAGCATGCCCGACGTTTGGAATCTCAGTGTCCTTTGTCCTGTGCCAAAGAAGGGGTATCAATCTAATTACACATAAGGTCCTATCACGCATTCTCTGTGAAACACTAAAGCCGTCTGCCAACAGACTGATCGGTCTTTATCAGTGCGGCTTCAGGTAAATCCATCGTAGAACAGGTCTTCGCTCTGCGCCAAATCCTGGCAAGCACTTAAGACAAAAGAATCGACACACACCACGCCTTTAAGTGAATGCCTGTGTGCAACACTGTCTGAGATGGGTATAGCTGTTGCAGAATGACATTGAGCACCACCATTAGCTCGGTCAAGGTAGGAAATGATGTCTCCGACTTATTTCTTACTATTCGAGGTTTCAGATAAGATTACCCTCTATCATGCTACCTCTTTAATTTCATATTAGGTGGGGTACTGCGGATGGCTGGTGTTCATCATACGGGCACTATTTTTTACAAAAGTGCCCAGCTCCTTGTATACGCCGATGATATTGATATCATTGTGCGTTGTAAGCGAGATGTCACCGCTGCGACAAATTGGAGTCCCCTGGGCCAGACTGTTATACCGGACGGCTAAACTTTTAAAGTTGTGAAAGCTTTCACGTAGCTTGGCACCGCCGTGAAAACTGGCAATAAAATCAGCCGGGAATTTAAGCAAAAAATAACACTTGCCAATATGTGCTACTATGGTCTTAGTAAGCAAATTGGAGAGATCTCTCTCGATCGACAAAATTTACGCTAATCCTGTTCGTGCTATTATATGTCGCACAAGCATGGGTTGTGCCGCGTACGGTTGCAGCTGCGGTTGGAGTGTTAGATTTCGGATTGTGGACGCATCCGGACAAAGAGTGGTTTTGACACTTGTTTTCAAAGTCTGCGACAAAGAGAGAAATTCGATTTTAACAGCAATCCCAATTTTGAAACTATAGTCTATGTTAAATTTCTGTACACTTTATAAAATAGATGCCGGAATTCAAAAATTTTTACGAATTTTGTTAAGAGCGTTCCAGGCGACACTTAAGAGGTGAAATTTTTTTTCACAAATGTAAGGTAGCACAGCACGATGATCTTATTATTGATAATGACAACATTCAGACATAAAAAAAAAAATTGATTGGATTTAGTCATTTATTTATTTTGTAAGCCGTGCATATTCATAACTACTGCGTTGATTTTTGTTTGAAACAGGGAATATTAATTTCTCGAAACTGTAGTTATGTTAAAACACAACTATGTATATATTTATTTATTCCATAAATAAATTCAATATTGTACATATATGTATGTTTGCGTGTTTGCAAAACAAAGTAATTTAAGCAATATTACACAAAATCGCAATTTAGCGCAATGTCAAGGAACAAAATGTTAAAAACAAACAAAAAATTGCAACATGAATAAGTACAGTCAAAACAAAAAGTACTTCAACTGCTGTAAACATTCTGGCATAAATTTTCTGTTAAAATTTGTTCAATGCCATACATTTGAATGAACAATTTAAAAACTAACTTAGCATTTTTTAATTTCTTCGAAATTAATTATTAATATTAAGAAACAAAAAATATTTGATAATAAAGGCTTAATTCTTGTTCAAAATTCAAATTTATTATGATTAATATTTATTATTACCTTTGCTGGCTCAACTCAAAAGCGCAAGTCAAATTTTTTGAATATTTTGCATAAATGTTTTGTTAATGCGCATTTTTATTACTCCTAATACTTAATATTTCATACAACGAAATTAATTTGAGCTTACTTCCTCAAAACAGATCCTTTCAATAAAAATATCATATATTAATTAAACTTTAAATTTAATGCCTTTATGGAACCATGAAATTTCTTATTTAATTACAATTATTCGTGTTTGGATTTTGCTGAATGAAATTCGGATTTTTATAATTAGTAATGTCAGTTAGTACATAAGAGATACATTTTAAATTTAACACAATAATAGAAAATTCTCACAATTATTAGGATTTTAACAGTTTATAATTTTTAAAATTGTTTTTAATCCACTTTAAGATCATTTACGATTTGTCGATCAGACTTGCTTACAATCCATAAATACATAAATCCAATACATAAAAGTTCACTTCATAAATTACTGGGCTTTAAATTTAAGATCTTTTCAACTGTATGAAAACATTTGCAGGTTACTACTGAATGGTGTAGATACATATATCTATATACTATTGACAAGGTTCGCTCAAAAATCTAAGAGTATGGAAATGAAATTATGCATATATGTACAATATATTACATATTTATAAGTGCAAAGTGGTATTGTGCAAACGAAGAGAAGCGAAATGAAACCCTATTTGATACTTAAATATCATATCATATTATATCATATATCATGATACGAAAGACAAAGAAACGCACTGTGCATAGCACTTTCTGGAAATATAGATTGAAGTATTTAATATATTCGGGACTCGACCCACAAAAGTCGTATGTGCATAAGATTCATACGAATATATTTTTAGGTGTATGCATTATAGTAAACATTAGCAAAAAGCTATAAAAATGTTATTGAATTATTTAAATAATTCGGAACGCTTCGTGCATGTGTTTAAGCAGATTTTCGATAGTTTAGTCATTTTCATGGTTCATGGTTCAAACAAGAGTTTGATTGCTTTCTCAACAAAAATCACTCTCAATATTTTGTCACCATATTTTATTAATGTAAAACTTGACACTATATTTTAGTGATATGTGAAAACAAGAAACGATGTTGAATTGAATAAAAACTAGCAAAATCAATAAGTTCATTTTTCAAAAGTAAAATCAGTGCAAAAACAATTAGCAAAATAAAAATTAATAACACAGTATATTATTTATGTTCAAATTTTAATCTATATTTTAAAAAAAATATATTATTATAGATAGATCTATTATAGATAATATATAAAATAATACAATCAAACTTGTAAGATATATATACAGTTTGTCAAGAAAGTGTTTACACATTGAAAAAATTTGTATTTTTTGATTTTCAATGTAAATATAAAAGCCTTTTATTTAAATTCATGCAATTTTTTTGATGCACATATATTTGTTTATATGTTTATTATTAATATGAAAAAAATAATTACAAAACTATTTACACTTATAGAGAAAATCAACAAAATCTTATTTATCATATGTTTGGTGCTGTCAAGAAAGTGTTTACACAAAATATTTAAGCTATCTTAAAATTTAATGTTTATAAGGAATATTGATTAATTTATGTACATTTAATATATTGCATGCCCTCCCTTAGGTTTAACAACACATTGTGTGCGTTTTTCTATTAAAAAAAATAGCTTTTTAAGGTCATATTCCTGGGACTTTTACTACAAATTTTTTGAATGTGTAAACACTTTCTTGACAAACTGTACATATATTATATACCCAATATGAAAAATATAAGACAAATTTTTCTTCAGTGAAAAAAAAGACGCATTTAATTTCAAAATTTTAGTGCCCTTGTTATACGGCTAATTATGGGGTGTCTTCCAAGACATCTTCTATACAACGTATAAAAAATTGTTAATAACAAAAAGATTATACATCTTGTTAACCAAATTAAAAGAATACTTAGAAAACAAAACTAACTATAGTGTCTCTTATACGCTTTGAGACCTCGATATATAACTTGTTTTTAAAATATTTAAAATGAAAAATTTAATTGGTGTTATGGAAATAAGAATAGAAAATAATATCAGGATTTAGGCTACAAATGCGCAAATAATGCCTTAGACTTACTATTTAACATATTAGCGGTCTATGAGCTAAACGTACTTAATTCAAAACGGCTACTCTGTAAGGAGGCAATAAATAGTGAATATTTTGGTAGTTTTATTTGTTCAATTTTGACCACAGATTAAAGCTCATATGCAATATTAGTAGAAAAAAATTATAATAAAACTGTTGCATAAACCCATCGATTCGATTCCATCCCGCAGCACTGGTAGCAGGTATCGTCAAGGGGAATTTTTTTTTTTACCATGTTTTAATAAAAAATATAAACAAAATAAAATAACACAAAAGCCCTCACAGAAACTGTAAATATCCACGAATGCTGAATCACCCTCGAAGCTGACCAATCGAATAAAAGCTGTAGGATAACAAACAAATAGGCAGGAGAAAAAAATTAGGGAGTGCTTTCAATGACATAATAATACCCTACAAACGTGTTTTGGTGAAATAATATACAAAATTTTATAACTTTACAGCTATTTATTTATTTTCAATTCTGTTGCAAAATACGTGTTCTGATAGAAAGGCATATTAAAAATATGTAAGGTCCTTTGTTGATACAAACTCAAAACATTTCTTTATATGAAGAAAAGTTTTAAAATAATTAATAACACAAACACCAACCAACACAACTAAAATGGGGTTGATTATGTTCTTCAGCTAGTCAGCTAACAAAACTTCATGTTTTTGAAATCATTTGAAAGTTTTGAATCACAAATAATAATAAATTTAAAAAATTAATAATAAGCATTATTTCACAAAATAACAAAAAAAGTTTCTTCTAACATTTTATAGGCGAACATAAAAATTTAATAAAAAAAATTTGCATCACAATTTTACAATTTTCTTTCGTTGTTTAGGAACCTTCAAATATGCAATATCTACATTTCAAAAATTTTAAAAGTATACACAATTTAACATTCTTCGTATTTTTTCAAGCTTCAGAATAGGAAAATGATATTTTATTCTTCAAATTTATTAGGCTTATAATAAACCAAAAAAGTTAAATGGAATTTAGCATTTTATAGTTTCCACATGACACAATCCTACAATAATTGGAATAATCGAAATGAAATAAAATGAGGTTTCATTAACTTTTAAAAAAAAAGGTGTTTTCAATTGTTAAAATAAATAGTTTTATGATTATATTCAATTGCATAACGTATACAATCAAGATTTCGTAATTAGACGCGAAAAGACAGCATTAAAGTTTCTACTCAACGCCTACAGAGACGTGGTCAAGTCTATAGCACTCCGAACCCAATGGGACGTATAGTGTATACGTAGCAACAACAACAACTACAGTGGCAGAGAAAAAGTTTTTGACCAAACGTCCGACCAACAAGTTGCAAATACGCCGGAAGGAAGCAGATGAGTTTTTCGTTGTGCCATAAAATGTTATACATCCTGAACACTGTAAACACATGCCGCTCGCTCTCTTTTTTACGCTTTCTCTCACATGCCCTGTGAGTTCAAACGCAGTTTTATGACCCTTCTTCCGCTTTGTTTTATTCATTCGCTCCCAATTTACGTTACATTATTGTTTTTATTATTTAGTTATGTAGCCCGCTTGAGTCTTATCAATTTTATTGCTGGCTGATGTTTTTAACGCGTTTTTAGTCAAACAATTTTACGGATCTGTCGTTGCCGTAACCGTAACTGCGTAGCTGCCTATTTGGTACAGCAGTGACCTAAATTTACGCTCGATTTGACAGAGAGAATGTGACAGGGTTGACAGCCACAGTAATAATACGACGAAACGAAGAGGTGACAGGGAGACAGGCAGGATTCACCTTTTATGTTCTTCGCGGGATACCTGACTCGGAAAACTTTGAAAAAGTTTTCGTCGTCGTATTTAACTTCCCTTCTCCATTCGGGAGTACGCTGTTGGCTTAGGGTCCACCTTTGTTATGTGGGCGGAAGGAGGTCGCCCTATTTTATGATTATTTTCGTTCTTTCAATTTTTTTTCTCGGTTTCCTGTGAGGAACAAAATTAAATTTTCATATAAAATAAGAGCTACGCCTGAACACGTTTTCACAGACGCAAAAACCACACACACACGCAGATAAAACTCGCTTGGTTCTGCTGATCCATATAGGAATTAGAAGCAAAAAGATAAGTATACACAGTAAGTATATTTACATAAACAAAAATTAAAGAAGAAAACCTGTGCTTTCAAAATAAAGGAACACCTTCTAGTGGCATGAGCTAAAAAAAATAGCCCATTATCAATTCTTGGGTTTGATAATGAGGGAAACTTGGTAATTGTTTGCATAAAATTCAAAGATACTTCTTTCATCGAGCTAGTTGTCAAGACTTAACCCGACATATTCACTTTATTAAAAAAAATTCTCGATTTTAATCAATAATATGGCGATCTAACCGAAGATCTCGAAAATAATTTGCAATTCGAATTATTTAATGATTACTTGCTGTAGCTAACACTACAACCCGAAGGGTGTAACCCAATAAGAAATGTCAAACAAACCTAAAAACTTAGAGATTACTGCAGACCTCTCCACCAATTTTCGAATCTACCGAATACTCTTGCCAAGACCATTCTACATGGCAAACATATAAGTAACTGCGCTTTAACAAGAGAGCACCAGAATAATGGTAGGTTCGGATGTGGAGAATAACGCACTTGGACGTCCAATGGTCACTGAGAACACTCCCGATAGACGTTAATAGGAAAAATTATGGCCTTGTCAGGGCTAAGATAAACGTAATCACAATCTAAAGCTGTTATGCGCCACCATGCTGGACATTAGCTCAGTTCCAAGCTATGCTGCAGAGGATCTCGAGAGACTCCAGTGGGTTCTGCTATAAGGTAGTAGAGCCTTAGACGCTTCCCGGGCCATTCAGTAGAAGATCCACCCGCTCATCACAACGTCGACGTACTACAAAAAGTTACTAGAGATGAATTGACAGTTGCCTTGATACAAATTGGAGACAATATTTGGTAATGTGTCAGATAAAACGTCAATGGCTCAATATACTTTTTAGAGCTATCAACCTCATAAGGTAAAATTACGCAAAACTGACACAAAATATTTGGCAAGCATTTTTACCCTTTTCAGAATGAAAGAAAGTTACCAGCTTTGGTGGAAATTAAGTTGCAACATTCTGGAAAAAATTGAATAAAGTGTGGAAACTGCTACATTCCAAACCTCAAATCCCACGCCGTAGCAAAAACCAAAAACTTATTGTTAAAACTTGTGCAGATATCACATACGCACGGAGAGCCACAGGTGCTATGGTGGCACACAAAATGCTACCTAACGCGGCGATGGAGATTTTGTGACGTCACTCGAACAAACACATACATATGAATTAGGAAATCTTTTGTATTGGCAATGACATTTTTTTTAGCTTTTTGTGACCTAAAATTTGTTTTACATTATTCATCTTTTAGGATTTATTACTTTGGATAGCTAAGCATTAAGAGTACAGATATCGTGGAAAACCTGAAAAATTGGCAAATAGTAAAAACTTTAGCATGTGTCTATGTGTCTAACATGCAACAGCTGAATCTTTAAAAATACCAGCTGTTTTCTCAAGCGATGTTTCGCAAGCGATGCAAAATATTTGCATTCATTATTCTTCAAATACTACATCAAACAGCACGAAATTCGGAAAAAATATCTTCATGAACTCGATATAGTATATATGAAATAATGATTGAATCTAAGAATAATTTAAATAGGTTCTGAGCCTTTTTGTAGTTGATCAAAGATTTATGAGTAGTGATAGGTATGATGCAACAATCAAAAAGTCCTCTCGGGATCAATATTCTGCGTAAAATGCCTGAAAATAAAGTAGCTGGTTCGGGAACGATGCCATTTTCGAAATAAAATTAAATAGAAATAATCAAGCAAGCTAAAAGGGGCTAAAAAGGCTACAGTATAGAAAATTCAATGTTGCGACTATCTAAAGCTAAAAAAAATATGTATACTTTTTGAAATTGTTGCAATATTCAAAGGTAAATGAATTGACATTAAATGTTCCATATTGGTGTGATATAGTCCCTTGCTACCAGTACTCTTGTTTTATACTCTTATATCAAATTATTGTATCAAAAATTTTTACTTTTCAAATGTAGAATTTCCCCAAATTATAATCAATAGCGAAAAATTCCAAGAAGTAACATATTAAAATTGTAAATTTGGGTAGTAAAATCGAATAGTAGTATGTCATTCCTAGTGGACTTGCCACGATTTAGTGCAGTTTTCCACATGTGAACAATGAAAACTATTTTCGTTATGCTTTCTGCGTAGACGAAATGGCGATTTACTTTGCGTCACCTCGTTTTTTGGATTTATTTTTAATACGAAAGAATACTCATAGATACATGCATGCACTCCCGTACACACACATTAAACGTAGTTGGGCTGCCGCTGGGGGCAGTCACTGAATTTAATTTTCTGCACGAATGCGTTGCGCACAACGAAATCGGAAAATGGATGCTCTGGCAGAGCAAAATGCAGCGCCAAAAGGGAGCCTCGGGATTCTAGTGAATGAGTTAAGGAAGAGGGCACGGCAATGTTAGCGAAAACCGTCAGTTGGGGTACGAGCGGGTCTCAATGGCGTTTATATGTATGCTGTTGATAACGAGGAGCAAACAGCCAGTATCAAAAATACGAATACATCGCATGGAAATCCCTACAATTGGATACACTAAAGAATAAACGCACAACAAGAGACTTTATGCGAGGATTTTAAAAGTTTTCCATCGATGCATACACGTACCATATATGTAAGATATGTCTGAATTCTGAAAATGTGATTTTTTTTTTCTTTTGGGGATCCAAAACCGATAAACTTCGTTCTATAAGTTGCTAAAAATTATATTTTTTTATCCTCTGAAAACCTGCGATTTAACACAAGAATAACTTTTTCGGATAATTGAAGGCTCTCAGATTCAGATATGACATCTAGAGCGCTTAAGATTTTCGACATCTGATGCTCCCTAAGTAAAATCAAAAACAACTACCATAAGTTCCGCAAGCAAATAGCAAACATATACAATACACTACCTAATTCAGGGTATACGTACAATGTTGCAAGTAGTTGTTGCCGCTGCGATTAGTCTATGAGTGTATTAATTTTTTTTTATTTCATAATAACATCTTATACTACATGACGTAGATTTAATCGCTGTGGGACGGACGCAAAGCAATGCTTCACAGGGAAGACACCTGCGTCAGACAAGCCTTCTTATCTGCTCCAATTTTCGAAGCTCCGTCATCACGGTCTCAGACTAGCATCATTGGCACCAGATTTTCAGTCGATAGTTGGACTCCAGTTGCAAAACCTACCGCGATTAAAACGAGAACAGACTAGTAGGACGTGTTGAGCATCTTCTAGGATACCTCTCTCTCTTCTAGGAGACCTCTGCCACAGTTTTGACAGTCACTATTCTCCTCATGTCCAAAACGAAAAAGATAGCTACGAAAGCAGCCGTGACCAGTAAGTAATTAAGTGAGATGAAAGCGCACTTGTCCATGCTTCCGGTTAATCCATGCTTTAACTTCGGAATAAGACTATACTCTGTCTGACTACTCTGCCTCTTGATCATGGTCGTCCACCTTGCTTCCGTTTTCGCTATATGCATGACATCTCTATTAGTAGATCAAGGGCGGAATTCCAGCCAGCCCTAGCGCCACGTCATCGGATCTGTACGCAGTGCAGATTCTTAAAGCGCTGAGACGATCTGTTGTTGCATACCATTGCAGTTGGATCTTCTTTGAGTTGCTTTCTGCCAGATCGGTGCTGCATAGAACATTGTGGACCGAACAATACTCAAGAGAATTCTGCTAAATTGCTTGGGGCCACGCTCCATTGGGGGATATTCTTGACAGAGCTCTTCTTCCCCTTCTTATGGCATACTAAAGATGTACTCTGAAGCAATGCCTGGTGTCAGTCCTGACCCCCAGAAAACGAATTATTCATTTTAAAGTGATACCCGTATAGTTGCCAGTTGCCTGCTTCGTTTCGTGGGTGGCTTACACTCCCACCATGTAACGGGTCTATGGTGTCGCATTGAACTACGTATTGGGACCATGCATCACAGGTTATCTTCAGATTGCTCTGTCATCTCTGTCATGCTTTCTACTACCGCAAGGTTTGAGAGGGATGCAGTAAATATCCTTGTGTCGAGCGTGTCAACCTTATATCCTGTGGCCATCTGTGCTGGCAATCAGATCTGCGAGTGCGACACAAAATAGCTTCGTTGTCGCTTCCACAGTAGGACCCATCGATGCACCACGTTAATATAGCTGACAATTTGCTGCTTACGCATGTACGGACGACTATTTAGTTCCTTTCCCATCGGATGAAAGAGCTCTGCCCACCCGTGTTACCCTGCTGGTAACATCCAGGTTGCAAAAGCTTCCAAGAGCGTTCTTCCGCTTGCGTTTGTTAGCGAGCTGCCCCACTTCACTGCTCACGCATTAAAATCTTCTGCCAGGATCACGTTTGATCCTCCTGTGGCGTCGAGTACAAGTATAAGGATCTCAGAAAATTCGCTAATCTACAATGGTTTAAGTTGAGTTAGACTAATTGCAAAAGAGCAGTTACGGCTGTCGGTCCGATGATTGACATCATAGCATTCAGCTGTAGAGCATGTGAAGCACTTTGGTGTTGGTGTACACAGCCACCTTGTGGCTGTTTTCTCCACATTTCAGGCAAAAGGAGCTCCTATCAGTAGCACTTTTACAGTTGGCAGCAATATGCCCCATTTCGAGGCACTTGTAGCATCTCTTCGGGGAATCTGACTCCAATACAACAATGCGGCATATCGGTCGGTCACCTTGCCAGCCAGGATCGTTGGTATCCTTAGGGTCGCGATTTTCGTTCCGGCGAAACCCTTACGAAGTCTTAGGATCGAGCCAACTCACTTTTTTATTCCCGCTTGCACTTCTAAAGCCCCTAGAATTTTGGGGTCTTCCACTAGTTCGTAATAACCCCATAACTCGAACCGGGTTTTCTGGTTGAGGGCGCGGCTCGGTGCACTTTCTCCAAGAACCATCTTGATTACTCCCTAATCTATGTGTGTGTGTGGAATTATGCCTACTTACTAAACAAAAACCTACTTATTAGTCTCCAGTCCTTTGCTCGCTCACCGGGACTGCCAACCAGGGTATGACTTCGGTGAGCAGGACTTGATGCCATGTCGCACTCCCTCTTGTTTTGCGAAGTTATGTAGCGCACCTATTTTACTTAAGTTTGCTTATACTCTTTCTTACCCTTAAGGTTTAGCGAGCAATGCTATTGGCCCTCTCATCAGCTCTTATTCGCTTCATTATTCTTGTGATGATGCCATACCCCAGCTCCCACATAACTTTGTTTGCTTTCATTGCGGCAATCAGTTCTCTCGGACAGAGCGTTCCACCAGTCAGCGTTCTGGTGAAACCTGTATAGGTAAGACCGGAAACAGTCATGCTATGTGAGAAACTAGGTCAGCTTGTGTGGGCACTCAATCCATAGCCCTAGCTAGCTAACTCTAGAATGAGTTGGTGTGTCCATCTCCCCGCTTGAGACGCTTGCCATCTAGTGTGCCACTGTAGTATGAGACACTCATGGGCCTCTAGGCGTGAAACACCATCTCGTATTAGGCACGCGTCTCATCAATCGGCGGCCAGGCCCTGCGCTGCATCTTCGGAGATGTTCCTGAATCCTTTTAAGAGCCATAGTCCGTGTTACGTGGCGCGCCCCATTTAAGTATGCGCGTGTGTGTGTGTGTGTGTGTTTCACCTTTAACTCTTTCCTAACTTCACATTGTTTTTGCAAATAAATGTTTACAATAATTTAAGGTGCAATTTTTCTTAGATTTAACATCAGGGTTTAACATTTAGTGTCTTTATTTTTTAACTGATTTCTTAATGTTCTAAATTTTCTAGCCAAACCCATATCCGAGTAGCAAGGTATAATTTAGGGGAATGAACAAAAAGATACGGTTCTCAAAATATCGGATATTTTATTACAACTCCCATTGAATGTGGTAGAGTAGCAGCAGTAAAGGAATTAAAGAGAGCAAACATGAAAGAAAGGAATTGTTTAAATTTAATATGTTATGAAAATAATTCTCGTTTGGTACGAATTCCAATGATCTCGAAGCATCATATTACGACACATAATAGGACCGATCCTGCTATATACGAGAATTTTAAGGTAGTTCTTTAATGGTATGAGCTGTACTCGGGTAGTACGTATATATATGACCTTTTGAACAGTCAGGTGACAGTATTTGCTACCAATATTTCTGCCTATTACTGGAATTATCTACAGGATAACGCTTGATTCCAAATGGCACAAGCCGCAATGACATTAAAATTAAACAATGCTACCTATTTATATAAAAATGTAATATAAAAATGCTAGTATATGATTATTTTAATTTTTGAATTATATTTATAGAAAACTAGCCTCTTCTTCGAAAAATGTGAAAGTATTTGCAATGTAAAAAAAATATTCATTGAATTGAATCTGTTTAAAGGTATTTTGAAGTTTTTTAAAGAACTTTTTAAAAATAGATTCACAAAAATGTAATGAAAATATCAATATTAGTATTTAAAAAAAGAAAAATCTCTAGAGTTGTGTGGAACAGAAAAATTGAATAGAAGACTTGATCAAATGGGTTTATTCGATAGAAAATATCACAAAAAATACAAATATTTTCTTATAAATAAAAAAAATCATAATTGGCTGTTAATTTTGTGAAAAAAACTATCTTACAAATACCATACATATACCATCGGATAAACCACAAATATCAACTAAATATAGAATTAATAAAATCAATTCGATCAAGTTTGTTATTATTTACATATTAAAATGTTCAACTCTTTATCTTGAAAAGAAAATCCTTACTGAACAATAATATGACAATTTTGACTCGCGCCATTCGAAATAACACTTCGATATTTTTTAGTGTTGTACTGACGCAAGCATTTTTTTAAATTGTTCGCTCTTTTTAATTTCTCCCTAAACGAATCAAATTGTTCGAATATATTTATAAAACAGCTTTTTTTAGTAATATTTTATTTAATTAATATAGCATATATATCTGTTGTTTCAAACTCTGAGACATCTAGAGCTCACTATATTTTTTTCAATGGTATAAAATGTAGTTATTTTTAATTTAACAACAATTTTCCTTTATATTTTAGGAACATGTTAAGTGTTGCGACGTCATATAATGATATTAGACATTTTAAAATGAGCAAAAAATGTAGCTTGTTGAAGGGTTATTTCATTCGAATTGTAATATTGAAACATAATGATCCGTATAGACCAAAATCCGAAAGATTTGCTGCTGTATGACTTTTGCCCGAAAAATTCCAACTTTTTATTCCAGGGAAAATGTTTTAATATAATTGTCAATGGTTAAGCAAGTAATCCTGGAGGATCTCATAAGCTTCTTATTATGCAATATGTTACGAACACTTGCGTATTGATAAATAAAATAGACAATATAATAAAGTGCCTATGCTTCAATTTGACGATCTATCGGATGCCATTAGGGTTCATTGCACCCTAACTGATGTGAAAAATATTGCATTTGGAAAAAACCCCCTATACACTGTCCTCGTGGGCTTAAGCCGACTTAAGTAGGACGTAAGTTTGCAGTTAAATAATGATGATGATGTATTTGTAAAGATGATATATATGGCAAATAAGCTTCATGAATCGATAGAATGTTGTCACAAGACTAATTTTATGCTTCTTTTTTCTTCTGTTCTCACAGACTTTCCGTATAAACAGTTGAAAAGAGTTGAGGTTTTATCACAGCTTGCAGTATGATATTATTGTCGAATGTTTTGATTAATCTGGCAATTTATTTTTATGAACCTTCATTTCGAAGCACTCTCTTTTGGGCTCTTTCTTGAGTCTATTTTAAGCCATAAGATTATTAGGCGACATTCGATTTTACTCTATAGAAGTGTCCCAATAGTCCAATTGTGTACCCGAGATAATACTATACTGATTGTGATAAGAGGCTGCCTTTTGCAAATTGAAAAGTTTAACAATCAGGATCAAATCAATACGATCAGTAAGATTCAGGAATATCTCCAAGCGCTTGCTCTATATTAAGGAAGGAAATATTGAATGGAACTCTGAGTGGATAGGTCGCTGACGATGTATGCATGCCAGCTGAATCAGAGCAAGCTCTTAAAAACTAATCAGGGTTTTTGATTCCCTTAAAAGCGTATGAAATCGTCAAATGTTTGCATTTAAATATCATTTCATATATGAACTACATTTAATTTTAACTTTTTACTACCTTTATCTAAAGAACTATGGATATGGTAGACGTGGTAAAGTCCAAATTTTTTATTTCAAAGCGATTTTAGAAATGTGACAAAAGTTATTATGTGGCCTATTTTTAACTATTAAGAGTCAATTTAAACCAAAATTTCATTTTACTTTGCAAAACACAGGATGTATTTTTTATTATTATAAAGTAAGCGTAAAATCTTTCTATTAATAAATAAAATTTAATCATGTCCCAAAATATGAATGTAAACAACTAGCAATCTATATTATTTAAATTAAAGCAACTGATATGAACGAAATGTTCTGAGTATTTGGGACTGCATTTATTCAAAAATAAGTTTTTTTTGTTATTTTCAATTATAACCAGAACGTTTACTTATCTATATCAGATGATCAATCTGAGCTAAAGTTGTTTCTAATAACGAAACATTTATTTTAATTAAATAATTGTCTATTTTCAAAAACTACAGAATGAATATTGAGTAATCAATAACTGGTAATGAACACTTGTTCTGGCAATAAAAGTTTTATATTTGTTGTAAACTTTTATTTTCCTAGACGAAGCATCGAAGTTGCAATGTGATGAACAATGAACAGAAGTAATTTGTAAAACATTTATCTGATAGCCAAATGACGAAAAACACCACATTCATATAAAACTACAAGATTAAAAGTTGCATCAGCAGATTCTGCAAGAAAATCTTTTTAAATTAAACAAATGTCAAAAAAAACTCGTTAGAAGCCATTTTTGTTGGAGGGACTAAGTTCGCAAACCGATGCTGAAGACATTTTTGATGATCCAAAAGATAGTCAAGCTTATGCCTTTATGTTTTTAAAATTCGGCGTATTTTCAACAACAAAATTATTTAGAAACAACAATGCAAATTTCTGCAAATACATGTAAGTGCATCATATAAGGAAAGTCTACGAGAAGTTCAAATCCAAACTGAAGTTACGCTAATGTATGAAGGTCATCCAGAAACACTTGAAAACGATATGAAATCTAATTATTTGTTTATTCAAATCAACACCATAATTAATAATTGTTTCAACATTTTTTTGAGACTAGTCAGTTTTCCAAAACTACTTTTATCCAAATGAAAATTGTAACCGCTTAAGCGCTGATGACTTTTTCAATACAAAACCCTAAAAACACATTTTAATAATTAGTCAAAAAGCTGCGATATTAATCTTAACTTTTTTTCAAACAAATTCAAGAAATTTGATTGAGGAATATTATACCATTTTCAACAATAGGTTAAATATACGTAATATCCAATTGAATAGATGTCAGCTAAAATGGCTAAACAAAAAAGATAAGGACCCATGTGTTTTAGGTAATTTTCGACTACCTTAACCACAATAACCTAAATACCATTTGTTAGAATCACAACCTTGTCTCGAATATAAACAGGAACTGGTATTCTGTACATTTTTTTTATAAAAAAAAAGTATTTCGATACGTGGCTTGTGTAACTTTTTCGATATATATTTAAATGATCCGTTTCACTTTTTCACTGCCGAGATAGGTAGCCACCTTTTTCACGCATTTTCTGCAGACATGGGGCTCTTATATTTCTTCCTTCGAAGTGACTTCGTCTATGGCCCGAACCTTTGCAGTAGCACCAAGTGCTTATTCGACGATCTCCTGATAACTTGCCGTTTCTTTTTCAGACTTCTTTAGTTGCAAGGGAAGTTCGCCTTTTTGGGTCTTACCTTTTTTTTGAATCGCAGCTCTGTACGAGCTAAGTGGTTGTTTCTTGCCGGATGCCGGTGCTGTTTGCTTAGCGGTAGACTCCCACCACGCTACGTCTGCATATTATATTTGCTACCTCATTCTGCTTTCTAATGAATTCCGCTATGCGGAACAGAGGAGATGTTTGCTATTACTGGAGAGCCCTTGTGCTGGAGTCCATGGAGTTACGCATGGCCTCGTGTCTTGATCTGCGTTTGCCATCTGCAGCATATCGACCAATGTGGCAATTTCGTGGCCCATTTGGCTCAGCGGCTTGATTTCTTTCGCGTCAGAGCTGCTTGCCATTGAGCTAGACTCCGATGAACCATCGCTTTGGTCCGGTGACCTTGCCACCCCACTACTACCGACGAATGGGTCGCACACTTCCTTGGTTTGGTTTGTTTTTGTCATTGTGAGCAATGCTATTGGGTCCCAACGGCCGTGTCGTTATAACTGATCGAATGAACATTTGCTATTGTATGATCCTATAATTATGAATACCAGCAGGAAGGCCATGCGAGGGTTAATCCCGCCTTTATGACGATGAATTTACTTGGCCAGATCCATGATCTGAACTTGTACGGCCAACTGAATGGCTACGAATCAGAGAGCGTTCTGGAAGATCAGCCAAATTTTGCCGAAGCGGACACGGCCTCAGCATGAACCCAGCAACCATTTCGGCTAGAGTTCACTCCGCTTACTGAGGTGCTACAATACCGAGGCCGAGAGCCCTGCTATCGTCTTTGTGTGTTTTGTCGCTTACTCACAGTTGAATAATCCCGAGTTAAAATGAGTAAATAAAAATAACAGAACGAGATTCTCAAATGATTTTCCGAACCGAGAAATATTTACCTGAAAGAGAACAAAAAAGGAACGCATAAATAAAGATATATAATATATAAACACAAAATTAATATATACACGTGTATAGTGCAACTGTTTGTGTGTCTGGTAAAGTTGAATTATATTCACAATATGATAATAAGTATACGTAGCCAGCCCGCTTTAAAATAACCAAATATAGTGAATGAACTTCAGACAGCAGACACTTCTTCCAGCCCAAGCCTTGGCCGTTGAGCATTATCACCGGCAGACGGTAAAAATTTAATTGAAAAATTGCAACTTTGGGTTGGTTATCTTTAGGTGTGCCTGGTGTTTCGTCAGTTCCAGTTTTTGGGGAAATAAGTGGAACACGTGTTGCAATAACATCAGAGCACACAAAGGATTTTGATTGCCACGACCGAGGCGCACTTCCATCTCAGTCAGTTGAGCTCTTTCTCAAATTGGTTTGTTGAAAATATCAATTCGTATTTATCGTGAAACGACTTTATTGTGCTTTAAAGTGCCTTCAGGCAAATAACCTTGACTGATAAAGTGGGTGGGTTCTGGGTTAAATTCAGTTATACCAAATTTAAACACAATCGGCCAATCGGTTGCAAAAGTAGACTCTTTATACGGAATTATTTTTACAAATCATCGGTTTTCTTTAGTCCAAGTTTGTAAAATATTCAAAATAAAATAAAAAATTAAATATAAGCATTTTGTTAAATTAAAAAATGCTTGAAAACTTTAAAATCGCACTTTTTAGCAAAGTGTTTTCCAATAGAGTTTGAACTATTTCGGATATATACTTTAATTAGTATGAAAACAAATGGATTTCACAGTGGAAAGAACACCAAAGATACTTTCAGGCAATATCATCAAATTTCATATTATTTCGTATCATATAAATTTAATTCATACCGCTCCATATCAATCCCCATATTTTGGAATTATTTTATATCATTTTACCATACTTAACATTTAGTGATTGAATCAAACCTACGGAATATGTATGAAATCACACAAACAATTATTTCAAATTGATGAGAATACGGAAACGGAAATTCAAAGCTATATTAGCCTTTATCTATCGTATATTTAAAATTTAGTTCTGCAAAGTGACGAAAGAAATATGAAAATATATTAAAGATTAATTCTAAAAGATATCAGAGATGACTTCATAAGCCGTCTTATCAAATGATTTTCCGACAAACGAAGATACCCTGGGAAAACTAAAAAAATAAAGCACAGTAGACAATAAATACGTTGCCAATTATAATGAAAAAGCGGTCTTGTTACTTTGGCCGAAAGCCAAGAGACGAAAAGATGAAAGAAGACTAAATCAAGAAACTGCACACATCGAAAGGAAGCTTGAAAGGCGGAGACTATACAGATACTTGTTTTTTCTAGTTTTTCTTTCTTAAATATACATTATTATATTCCCCTACTGTCTGCGGTTATGTCATGACTGTTACTCCGTCATTTGGCAGCAAAAGCATCCGTTGCAGCTATATTTCCTTCGAATACAAACAGCGCAATGGTCACAATGGTATAGGACTGAGCCATATATATGTATATATATATATATGCCAGATATATGGACAAATATTTTTGGCGAATAAATGCTAACCCAGCAGAATGCGCAGAAACAAAAATAAATAAAAAAAATTAACCAATGGGAATTATGGCCAAAATATGAAAAAAAAAACGGAAAAGGAAAAGGAAGATAATCCAATATCGTGTTTAAATGCGCTAGATTTTTGTTGTACTATTTCTTAATCGTATTGATAGAAGATTTCAAAGAGCCAAAACTTCTGGAGGGTATATTACGTCCATCAAAAGACTAAAATTTATATTTTTAACACTTGCATTAAATCTGTTCTCTTATATGGCGGTGAGACCTGGCTCAGAACTATATCGAACCAACAACTGTAGGAAATTTTCGGGCAAAAACCCGTTGAAAAAGTAATCGCGAAGCGCAAATACGATTGGCTGGGTCATTATCTCAGCAAAAATTCCGGTTGAGTCCCACAGTGGAATCCTCAAGGCTCCAGAGGTAGAAACAGACCAAAAATGACTTGGGGGACCAAAGTGACGGCAAAAACCCAAAAATTAATGAGCGAACTAGGTGCAATAGCAAGAAATAGGGACAATTGGAAGACGTTTACCAAAGTAATCTGTGGTTAGACAATGTTTTTTATTTTTTTAAACAATGAATGTTTCATTAATAATAATAATGTCCTAATCGTAAGTTTTCTGAAATCTTGTCAGGTTGCAGGTATGATCACATATACTCAGTGACTACTCTAAGAACCTGAGTCGCCAAATCTGTTGCTTATTTTTCTAGTTGTATTTTAAAATTAAGTCTATATTAATTCCCGTAGTCACCGCCATAGATTTAAATTTTTCCCGTTTTATTTCCGTACAGTCTGAGCGCTAGCGACGTGCACACAGTCCAATTTGGCCTTCTTCAACCATTTAAATTTCTTCAAACAGACCACAATTGCTATCCCCAAACGGGTCGATCGATTTCCTTGGCGTACTAATCGTGTATCAGAAATTTATAGTTGCAAAAACTTAATGCGAACTATATGGTAGGATAGAGAAAGCCGCGCGGCTTTACTTGACATTTCGATATAAACACCGAATAAGAGCCTTATGCCACATAACATATTTCTTCACAGATACAAATACTTTCACAACAAAAGCGTACAACAACAATAACAAAAAGAATCCCAAAAAAAATAAATAAAAATAATAAAAAATAGTGAAATTTAAAAAAAGAGCAACTTTCAGAAAAGAATGCTCAACGCTGCAGCAACAAAGTACAATTTTCTTTTCATTTTCCCTTACGTAGACCTGCATGTGTGTACATTGTATTTATGTAAAAACAAAAAAAAAATATATATATATATATATATTATAAATTAAATAAAAATAAAAAGGTTTTGCAACAGTTCATGAACAGCTCAAACTTTAGTTTCGATTCATTAGTTGCCGTGCAATTCGTCTGGAAATAATTGTCGCCATTTCGCCACTAAGTTGCCACTAAAAGAGGCAAAACAATGTTACGTTTCGCCGCCTTTGCTTACTTGGGCAACATTTCACAGACGTACTCGTTGTTAGAAAAGCATAGACTTCTTTATCAATCATGGATACACCAGTTTAAAGTATTGTCAAGAAATGCCAACTTTTAGTTATATCTTCAGTTTAAGACAAGTAAGCAAAGTCCATATCTTTATTCAATTGAAAAAATTGTAAATAATCAAAAATTCCATAATCCACAATTAATTTTCTAAGCAATTTCCGTTAAAAAAAAAACATATTAAATAGTTAGCTTCTGATGATTCATTGTAAATTTGTATTTTCCTTCGATCCTGTTCAAAAATTTGTATGATATGAAAATTGTGAATTATTTTTTTTTTGTAGGTAAATTTTAGAAGAAATGTTTTATTTACGTTTCTATGTTATTGTACACTATTATTATTTATTTAACTGTTTGCACCATCCTACCGACGACTGCGCCAATTAAAAAGTATTATTATAATGTTATCATTATTATAATTATAATCAACTACTCACAATAGTTGGTGCGATCATAAAAGAATCCTCGGCTGCTTGTTTACAACTTTATCAGCCGATGTTACTGTTACCATCGCAGCTTACAATTTACTATTTTTCTTACGTTAATCCCTTTGTTTAAAAATTTACCTAACCATTTACGGTTAGGTAACATTAACTTAATTACAATATGTGGGATCGATCCGATATTAGAATTTAATTAGTAAACATATTTACATATTAAATTACATTAAATAATAAATGTATAATTTTTGTACTAAACTTTTGTTCTTGATCCAATCAATTTCAAATAGACGTTTAAATTAATTTAGATGAATCTAATAATGTAAAATCCCAACAATTACAACTTGATGGATTTACTGGGTATGCCAAATTCGGTATAT
Source organism: Chymomyza procnemis (assembly GCA_035046065.1). Lineage (NCBI taxonomy): Eukaryota > Metazoa > Arthropoda > Insecta > Diptera > Drosophilidae > Chymomyza > Chymomyza procnemis. The sequence goes on along the minus strand of JAWNOJ010000011.1, from coordinate 417,375 downwards.
TGCTCTTAGAACTTTTACTATTTACTGTTTGTTATAAACAAAATTGCTCAGTCATATTAAACAAAACAAAAAAAAAAAACAAAATACGTATAAACGTATACGTTGTTGGTTGCATATAGACGCGGTCGTTGTTGTAAGTAAAAGCATTACGAGTACCTGCGCAATACGGAAATGGGCCCATAACAAGCTTCTTCCGTTCTTCCCGACCATCTGCCTGCGCCTTTCAAACCCGAGCCCATTCTGTCCATGGTGAATAGTAAGCCGAGCTTCGGTATAAGGCATATGGGAATATGACTGTTGCTCTAAATAGAATACTAAATGTTGGATTTGCTTTAGTAGGGGAAGTCGAGCATGAGAGGTGCCTAGAATGCATGGCATGCAGACACACCAGATATTCCACATTCTTATTGGTGTGTGTATCTGTGTTTGAGTATCTGTGTGTATTTGTGGCTTGTAAAATGAAAATGACAGTTTAATAATGCTTTGGCAACAAAGGATTTGTATATTGCTTTCCATTAATGTGCTGTGTCCCTCGTCTTGAATGTTGGTATGCTGACAGATAATGTTGATTTTGCCGTGGCATCCTTGTGCTGCATGGTAATGGTAATGGTTATACGGCAATTTGTATGCCGCTCCCAGAAGTAACTGCAATTATTGGTATGACAGCAGGAACAAAATGAATATGTGTCGAAATGTCTATTAGGGAGCGCTCAACTAGCATAGTAGTACTCTCCATTATCTCCATTACGAACTTGGGATGTTGCGCAAAAAAGCGAACGCAGGTTCATTTTTATATTTAATAAAATCGATGTTCTGTGAAGTTAATTCTATCTAAAAAAACGTGCATTTGTGGACTGGTACGGCAACTACTTGAAAAAAATATTTGCACACTTATATATTTCTTTCGAAATAAAATTCTTCATAACTATATTCACACAGCTGCCACACGAAAGTTGAACCAGTTTACTGCGCGGCCAAACATTGTAAGCTACTCATACCTGAAATAACATTCAATCTCTCAATTTGCGATTCGCAAATAAATTGTTTGTCGCCATTTTTATTTTGTCTTCAATTTTCACTTGGCAAATAAATTAAGTGTTGTCTCCGCCTAAAAACAAACTTGTCTTGTAAGAAAAAATAGAAACAACAATTTTAATTTGCGCTCCCTCTTTCGGTTCCGTTTTTCCTTGATTGCTTATGGCTTTAGGGTAAAAGTTACAACAATACTTCAGAAGTCAATTCAATCTGAATGTTTTTTAGTGTGTGTTGGCCAAGTCGGTGTGTGCTTAGTATGCAACTGTTGTTAGCTTTAATTGCTTCGTTTGAATTACGTTCTTTAGCGATGGTAATTCTTGATTTCCACATGATATACTTAGCGTTATAATCTTAACCAGTTTGATCTTTGGTATTGTTAAATTTCGAAGGGAACCAGTAGATGTTGTTACTAATGCGTTACCAATGGGTTCTGGAAGCGAACACAAAGCCTCTCCTAGCCAAATGTCAACCTTCACCTTCTCGGGGTGTAACCTGTTGTCACAGACGAGGCTCTGACGAGCGAGCAATAGGCTGTAAATCCCTGTTCCCTGCGGTGGGATGCCAATGAGTCATCCAACTTAAGACTCACTGATTCATGAACCGTCAACAAATACAAATCCTGGAACCAAGTCAAACTGATTGCCAGCGACGTTGGCGTAGATGAACACAGTTTGAAGATGCTCTATGTTCGTTTTGAATGTTTTATGTACATACATTTATATCACTATATAAAATATATATAAGTCGAAAGCAAAACATAATCATAACACTAAAGCGATGCCGGATAAACATGAAACAGCGTAATTTGAGAACATCTCATAAAGATGAAGTGCAGCTGAAGCAACAAAACTAAGAGAAGAATGACCGCAACGTTGGACTTGCCTCGTTCACAAATCTAAGCGCGGTTGGCTCTTGTTCGAACTTAGAAAATCGACAAGACCGAGGTTTCGCTAATAATCTAGTATTAAGCATCAGGCAGTCTAAAGCTGAGAGTTAAACAATTTTTTTTTTTTCCTTATTATTCCGCTTGGGAACTTAGGGCCTCTACACGAGCCATCCATCGAACCCTAATTTGCGCCGTCTGTTTAGCTCTGTCCCATGTTGTGTTCGCCTGGGTCAGTTCTTGGAGGATGGATCTTCTCCAGGTCGCCTTGGGTCTGCCGATCCGTCTACTGCCTTGTGGATGGATGCCAGCTATCGCTATCTGCAGTTTCTCCATTTCTTCCTCGAACTGAGCAAATCTTCATGGTTCCTTTAGGGTTCTAACGTTCCATTGTCCTATTCGAGTCCGTTTTTTTGAAAATGCCTTTGAACGTCATCGAATTTGGGGAGCCGTTTATGTTTAATTATCTTGTGTTGGTTTCTGTAATCTGTTGAGTTTTTCGATCGAACTGGTGATTGGCCAGATGCGACTTATCCCAGTGGTAGGGCTACCACCTGACGCCTTCTGGGAGTGGCGTCTGCGCTTGGCTGCGCGGAAAGGATGAGCGATACAGTCTTTTAATTGTTGGCATCATTCTAGCTGGTGTTGTTGCTGTACGCCGAAAAGCTATGAATGGCGCTTGGTTCTATGGTGTACCCTCCATTAAGCGTGGGGGGGCTTAAGAGTGGGGCAAGGGGGGATTGCCACAAATTGTTGAAAGGCATTGTGCAAATGGAGAAAAGCTTTCTATTAAGTAGAGAAGCAATTTTTAAGAGGGACGTTGAGTTGGTCATGCCTCTTGCCATGAGTGGGATTCGAACCCACGACCCCGCGTTTAGAAGGCAAGTGTATTACCCACTAAGCTACGAGGCCCCACACCAGTTAAACAATAAAGTCTAGAAATTATTTCACTGATCTTTTATTTCTTAGCGTTGTCTTTAGTTCACTGACGGGGCATTTGTTCGACTCGGTATAACCTTAAACATTTTACTCGGGGATATGATAGGATATGATGATGAGATGTTCTTAGGCAGATAGTTGTCGCTTGTATGTGATCCGTTTTATAATAATCCATTTCCATGCACTTCAGAGTTATTTTAATATTATAGTTCTTATAATTATTGCTGTACCGCCAGAATCTTTGTTGTCAGAATGATCTGTAAGGTAAATGTCATAGTTTGGTATGCTCATATATGTCTTGTTAGTCGCATGAGTTACGGAAATAAGCATAATGTCAAATTTAAAATCTATTATTTGTCAATGTTTGTGACATGAAGGATTGTAATATTCATCATATTTGGCATTTGGGCTATTAATTGCCTCATCGTTTCTTTCAATTCATGTAGGCTTGTTAGTTCGCTGTCATATTTATATCTTTTTTCGTCAAATCATCTGCATAGAGTTCGAAATAAATCAGTTTATTGACATTGTAGGGTTTTGCTGTTGATCTGTTGGTGGTGTTGCCGTTGCGGGGAGTTCTTTCTTGCATAGGGCGCATTTTATTTGGTTTTTTACCACATTTAACATAAACTGGTTATTTTGTACAATAATTTTAGGAGTGTCCGTATTTTGAGCAGTTTTTAGTACATTGAGGACTTGCCCGCTTTTGGTGTGGTTGCTTCTTTGTTTTCTTTGTTTTTATATTTTTGTTGTAAATCTGTAGAGCATAAGGGAACAGGTTGTTTTGTGGTATGTCCCAGTTGAGCTATAGTTCTGTTTTAATTTTGTTTGTATCTGTAGCGAGACTGATATTTCGTCTTAAATATATAGAATTTGGTCTGCTTGTTTTTTAATAATTTTGAAACATTGATATAGTAAACACTTTCATGGAGTTGTATTTTAATTTCATTTGTAGAGTTCTTTTAGTCCTTATTTCGTTTCAGGTATGCACTTTCGATATTATGTACACAGATGTGGGTGCTGGTTTAGATTTATGTTCTTGAGTTTGATTTTAAGTGTTTGTTTTCAGTTCTGACACACTGTCCGTGTGAAGTTCGTTCTCGTCGTCTGTTTGTGAGAGTATAGCAAAACGGCTATTCGAATTTTCCTTGCTGCTATGCCACTAATCATTGAATATTTTTTGTTTTGGTTTTTACAGTGACATACAGTCACTTACTACTTAACATAATAAATAAATCTCCATGTATGCTGACGACACGGCAATATATTGTTCAGATCCATTTTTAAAACCAATTGAAAATCGTCTGCAAGACGCATTAATGGATCTAGAACAATATTACCATAAGTGGAAAATTAAAGTAAACCCAGCAAAAACAAACGCCATATACTTTTCTAAAAGAAGGAAGCCTTGTTATTTGCCTTCTACTCCCCTAACCATTAATAATATTCCTATAAAATGGGTTGACAACATTAAATACTTAGGAATCATTTTCGATAAAAAACTAACTTTTGGTCAACATACATCATCAATAATCAATAAAATAAATAAAACAATCCGTATACTATATCCACTCATTAACAGAAAATCAAAATTATCTAACAACAATAAAATTATTCTAATGAAAACAGTTTTTATACCAATTATGGCATATGGGTCCACAGTTTGGAAACACTGTGCCCTAACCCATTTAAATAAACTTCAAATATGCCCAAATAAACAAATAAATCTACCTTGGCACACCAACACAAAATATCTCCATAAGCAGGCAGGCATACCCACATTACTTAATAAATTAGTTTAAAATAATTTCCTCTAGAAGTGCTTTTCTAGTATAAGTACAAGTAGTTATAGTTATTAAGGTTTTTCTTCCTATTTTCCTTGTTTATATATTATTTACTTGAATGTAAATATTTATACTTAACGCAATTTAAATTTTTCAGTTGTAAAGTTGTAAATAACTAAACTCTGTAAATTACTTATTGTTCACTAGCTTAAGAAATTGTAATAGTCTTGGAAAAAAGCAAATCCATAATACATAATAAATAAATAAATTAATTAAATGTGCAAAATGAAGAAATAATAAGAAGAGAAGTTTAATAATTAATAATTTTTTAGTACAAAATTAATTGAGTAATTAAAATTTTTCCTAATGAATTTTAAGTATTCAGTTGACCATGATTATTTTTTTTAATTTTTTTTTTTATAATAAAAATCTGATTTACTTAGACAAAAGCAGAGCAATAAACAATCGAAATACATTCTGCAAACACATTAATAAAAGTATTAGGTTTTTTATAATATGGGTACGTGTTCTTTTAATTCAATATATTCAACGTTTTCTAAAATAAAAATCGCAAAGAAATCAGTAATAAAAATTTACATGAATTCATATAAAATGTCGCTGCTAACGACCACTAGATGGAGTTTGCTATAATAAAAGCTATTCAGTTATTATAAACTGCTTAAACAATAAGCGATGCAAATAATTAAATTTTCAATTAAAATTAGTTCTAGTCTGTCGAATTAACAAAACAAAATAGACTATTGCATTTCTGAGTAACTACTGCTACATTTTCCCCATTTCCAGATTTTTATTTTTAGTTTTTGTACAATGAGTGTTTTGCAAAGTAAAATTGCGTATAAAATATTGTTCTTTTTGAATTGCAATTGCAGTTTACTTTGCCTAATTTACAATTCTGGTTGAAATTGTTGCTGTTGCTACTATTGACCTCCCACCGCCTGCACTTCATGTAATCCGACAAACAAAAAACAAAAACAAAACGAGACGAAATTGCTTCCCAACAAAGTTAAAACCAAACAGTAACAAGACTAAAACCGCCGTAGTACATACATATATACGTTTTTACAGTAAAGCGCCTTTTGAAAACTTCCCGTAAAAACTCAATTCTCCAGCTACGCCGTGTTTGTGTGGCAGGTTTGCTAAGTGGGCAGGGAGTGCAAAGTAAACGGTGCGGATGCAGGTTAGATGTCTTCAGGTGTTAAGAAAATTCAAACAGGAAAACTTGCAAAACTTTTTCGAGAGGGGTGAATTTGCGTGCAACTCGCGCGTAACGTAGTTACCGAAAACACCTGAAAGAACTGCGAACACCCAACAACTCCAACAAAGCTCACTAAGTTGGCGTTGGTTGAAGTCAACCCATCCCGTATCTCACCTACATGAAAGTGTATCGCACAGATACATATGTATATATTGCCAAATATGTACTGTTCCGTGATACAACGCATACAAGGGCGTACGCACACACAGCACAGGCACGGACGTACAGTAAGTACAACTTTAAGCCAACGGCTAAACTTTAATTTAAGAGTATCATCCATAAATTTTTTACCAAAAAACATACGGCAAGCGATATCAATCGAGTTGTTCTCATTCACTCTATTCGCATCTTATATTCTCCAGCTACTGAGTACCAAAGAGTTTTTTAGTTTATTTATTTCATTAATTAGCGGCATGTTTGTATAAATTAAATTAAATAAAATTTAAGAATTAATATTTAAAGTCGTTGATAAATCAGAGTTTGTATAAAATGTATGTATGTTTTTATTATTTTTAATCAAATCTTGCAAAATACAACGTCTCGTCTGGCATGAAAATTAAAACATTTTCATTTAAAAGAGAGTACATCATGAGATCATCCATACAAGGATCATATACACAATGCAAACGGTATTTAACATTGATTTTTTAAACTAATTAATAAGTTTACTTATTGTTATTAACTTTACAAATTATACAATTTTAAAAATTGATAATGGAAAATTAAAATGGATAATGGAAACGCTGAACTTTGGTAAAACGGACACACCATATGGTAAAAAAGCTTCAAGCATTAAGTACATAAGGTTTCAAGTAGTAATATTGAATAAAAAGAATATGAGATTTCTTTGAAAAGATTTGTTTTGTAATTGGAAACATAATAGGACAAAAGGCTCGAAAAAAGGAATCACTCTTCAAATTTATGCAAATTTATTGGTACGGGTGAACGCACAGGAAAGCCAAGTTCCGCTAGTAACTGAGTAACGTAATATTATTTGGTTTTTAATCCGTTTAACTATTGCAAAATAAATTTATCTACAATATTAACTTGTTTTATCAAACTAACAAGATAAAAAAAACTAAGAGGAAAAAATCACGAAGCGATTGTCTCTTGTCTGATTTGAAGATTCAACTGCAAAATTACTTTTGCATGAATGAACGGGAATCAAAGTCCATTCTGGCTGGAATGGAATCTTACAGAGTGGCAATAATAACAAAAGATTTCATATACACATATATATATATATATATAAATACTACGGAGCAGATATGTATGTACACATACGATGGGTATGTTGGGAGTCGGGAGCTGACGGCATGTGGACATAAACGCTAAATCAACAAGACCATGAAAAAACAAACTACTCCCTATCGGATTTCGAATTTTATATCAAATTTATGAATTTTCGGGTATCTTTAAGTATGTCTAATAATTTCTTTAAAAGCCGTGTCTTTGTAAAAAAGAAAGATGTGGAGTTTGCAATTCCGAAACAAAATAATCAATTCTTTTTGTAGTCTCAAGGAAATACATTTTTTCTTAATTTCGTTGCAAAAAATCCAATAAGTAACCGTCATCGAACATAATCCATAATAAGGTGTATGGATATAGTGGCGAGATGAAGTCTAAAGAGGTTTGCAAAAATTAAAGACAAAAGATAGTTTTTTGTTAGTAAATGTAAAGCATTAAATTGTCAAATATTTAGAGAAAATAACCACTTATCGAATTACAGGTGACTAATAACTTATTGGAGAAACACAAGATATTTACAAATCAATTTATTTTATAGCTTTGCTCTAGATGCACTTATAACTATTTCTAAGCATTTTCAGATTGTGATTTGGTGTTGTAGGGTATTATATATTAGTTGGTGTTGTGGACGGTTTTGGCGCCATTGTAATAAGGATCATAATTATAAAATGGTTGCAAGAACTAGCAGCGCATTTAGCAGTCGCAAATTACTAGTACTCACAAAGAGGGATGGTTATGGGGAATAGGTGGTTTGGTATTTACATAATACATATAGAACAAGTATATATATTTTTTTTCAAGACCTTACTTATCTTTTAAGGACAGCTTTTCTTTCAGCCTTTGCTGCGTCCCTTTAAGCAGAACAAGAACAGGAAAGAAATATGTGTCTGGTCAATTACTTTGGGCTGATTAAAGTGGAATTATAGGTAGTTTAGACTGGTTTGGGGCTTTGACTTCGCTCGGTCGTTTTAAAGACCCACCAAAGTTGGCTTCGTAGCAGTCGTTGTAGTTATCATTTGGACAAACATGAATCCAAGAAATTTACTGGGAAAGTAAAGTTTGAAGGCGATTCGGCAACATTCTTATCACCTCAAAGATTTCACTTGATGGTTTAAAAGAATGTCGGTTTTGTAACTTTTAGTTAAGAAATATAATTTATTCTTTTGCAAAAAATAAATAAGTGAAGGGTATCGAATTATGCCGACATAATTTCCCTTTACCCCGCCATCTACAGCCGAACCGTTTTTTATTGAGCTTTACGTGACTTGTATCAGTGTGTCCAAAATCAAAAAAAAAAAAAAAAAACAGCGCGAAAGTTTTTTGAAATATGTACAAACTTCAAAGAAAGGCATAGAGTATTCTGCTTTTGGGCACCGCCTCGTCTGTTTTACATTTATATTATTTATTTATTATATGGCCTCATTTAAATCATTAAAACAATTTTTAGTTTAGTTGTCTAAGGACAGATTGAAAATACAGATATAATTCTCGTTATTCTTCCTTTCTGCCAATAAAAAAATTTCTATGCATTTGCAGTCATTGCATAAAAGACTACATTGCCAAAGACAATCATTGATTGGCAATTTTCACGTATTATTCTGTTGTACTCCACACATGCATTGGTGCACTCCACCCCACGGAGGAACGCATCTCGAGGCCAAGTGAAAAGTTAAACTTGCAGTTGATGTTGCAATCGCTATTGAATTCGCAGCTCCCAGTTTGATCCAGAGCAGTGTGGTTGCTCTGTTTGCCAGTACCAACTGCAAAAAGCCGAAACTTTGTTGTGTAATCATGTAACGATTTCGCACTCGGAAAATTTTAGGGATGCAGCCAAGCATAGGTAGGAGGGGGTTGGCACGAATATTTAGAGGTGGTGGTCCGCTAGTCACACTCACTTAGTTGCTCACTCAGCGAGTCAGTCAGTCAATCCGTCGTTTGAGAAGAACGACAGTCAATACGTGATAAAAATGCGCTTCTTGATTTATACCTTTTCTTGCCCAGGCCTTCGTCTACCTCTCTCTTCCTCTCTCTCCCTCTCTCTCCCTCTCAATCACACTCTTTCTATCTGTCTGTAAAATTGAGTTCAAAAGCATCGGAAAATTATTCAAATGAGTTTCGTCGAAATCCGACAGAAAAAGTTAGTATCTACAGTGGTAGATGGTATATGATTGCATGTGGTTATGCTATGAAGTGATATATTCGTAGCCTCCACCATCGACTTCACTTATTGTAATTAACTTACTGTTTACGAACTGTAAATTGTTAGTTAATTTATGTCAACAAAAGGACATAAGGTTAACCATAAATTGTAAGTTAAATTCAAAACTGTAATATCGGCTGATAAAGTCGCATCAGTCATTTTAAGGTTAGTTTAAGGTTGCGTACTTAAAATTTGAAGATCTTGTTGTGTTAGCTACGTTTAATTCAAAAATTTACTTTCAATTAAATTAAAAATTAAATTAATTGAGCCATAGCATAAAAAAATACTTTGTAGTTCGTCGAAAAGTTAAGTAGTGGTTCTTAACATAGTCAAGTCATGACTATCTTACAAACTAAGCTACATTACTAAAATATTATATCCCACGTTTATTATGAATCCCGCCGTTGGAATTATCAAAGAACTCTAAATCCAAATTTTTTGTAATTATTGAAAATTACATTAATACAATTAAATAAAAGTAAATCAATGATTAACATAAGCAAAAAATATATTTTAATTTGAATTATTATATATAATAAATTTGTAAGGAATAAATCATTTGTTGTATTTAAATTTTTTATTATGTATTAACAACTCCAACAACAATTACTTTCTTATGCACACTTCATAGCCTTGACTCTGATTTTTATTTTTTTTTTGTATATTTTTATATTTATTTATTTATTTATTTATTATTAATATTTGGATACAACTAAGTCCATTTGAACTTAAGATTAAACAAGTTACAAAATTTAAGATTATAGAGTAATAAATGATAACGAGGAAAGTATAAAATAAAACTAATCCTCATTCCTAGCCTGATGGGTGAATTTTTTATAGATATGCACCATCTCACATCTGGGGCTGGGTAGGAACTTGGATTCACAATATAAAAGATGAAAACCGAAAGGAGCATTCAAATTTATACATTTTTTTTAAGAAAGAGGGAAGCCAGAGAATAACGTTGACCAAGTTGGGTTTCTATAGTTCATGATTGGTCAAAGAAGCTCGATTTGGGGAATCAAGATAAGATAGAATAGATAAACAAATGAGTTGGATAGACCGTTCAAAAGAGACGGAATCATAGAGGTAATTATATTATATATTATATTAAGGAGAAATGTCATTTGTTGTCAAATATGCATCTTTTAACCTGATACAAACTTAGATGATGGAATTTTACTACAATTAGAACATTTTCCAACCAAAACATGCATACCTAGTTCTGCATATTTTGAAAATTCTATTTAATGCTGGAGTTTCCTAGTTAAACTTAGCGAAATATTAATTAATAAATAGATTGGCGTCTTTCATATTTTTTTTTAGGTTTTTCTTTGAGTACTTTCCTGTATTTTTATTCCGGGAAAGAAGATCGCTGAGGCCGTATAGAACAGCTTAAGAGAAGCATAAGCGAAGTTTTGTAGAATAAATTTCCTAATTACATTCGTCAACGACATTTTTGTCTAGTTTTGAAATGATATTCAATTTTCCTTTATTTCAATTTGAATTTCAAAAAGTTGAAAAAAAAAGGCAGTGCATTCTATAATGAGTATAGCTTCCGTATTACTTTCAGTGTGTCATGTGGTTAGCATTTTCAAACCAGTAAAAATTTATGCATTAGGCAGTTGCCATAATTGCGGTGGATAATCGGTTTTTTCATAAAGTTCTCAAGGCACCCTAGCAGCTGACACAGCTTCTTCAGTCGTCTGCCTTTGGTCTGCTATTCTACGCCCTCGAAACTTTGCTGACCTGAACTTTGACAGCAGACGTAGCACTTAGTGTATGTTTCCTCACATGAAAATTCGCAAATGCGCATAACAAGGAACGAAACAACGTACTATGGGGCGTATGACTCATTTTAATGTTAAATACAATGGAATTTGTATGCTATATTTCTATGTCTTAGGACTCATAAAAGCAACAAAAATTAAGTTTGTATTTTACTCTCGAGTAAGTAAGTCTTTATTAATTGAAGCCATCACCATTGTCTTCGAACAGCTATATATAGTGATATCTCCGCGCTCCCGTAGTCAACAAGAACAAGAACATTTTTTTATTTTATTTTACTTGCAAGATTTCTTTTAAGTGTATAAAGTGTAATTATTGCGCTCTTTTAAACATTGACTTGGGGATTTTTAACGGGCCTCTGAAAATAATGCGTCACATCGTAAAAGCAACAAAGGAAGTTTCCAAAATCACTTTATATGCATGTTGCGTTCTATTGTAAAGCAATAGCTTTTGGCCTTAATAACGAGCTCTGAAGTAATTTTTTTTCAACTATATACAATACTACACATACATATAATGAGCCAAACGCATTTCCTATTGTGTTTATTATATAAAATATCATAAGATTGAAATATTTCTTTTTGAACCAATTTTGGTCAAAATATTTATATACTATTTTAACGTAAAATGTTCCATGGTGCAACGCTTAAAACTGCGATGAACCTTTTCATTTTGCTTATGATGTATGTATTTGTGTGGGCGTGTGTGTGTTCTGTCTGTACCTTTTGTATTACAGTTTGAGGTCAATATTGCCTAACGGCCCAGCCACCCCGCACTTCTGATTTTCCCTCTTTGCGTCTACTGCGCTTTGCGATAACCTTTTAATCGAATTAATTGCATATCACTCTCAAGTTAAGCTTGAATGTCTCAATATGGCTAGGAAGCCGGAGTAGGTAAGCTTTGGGTTAAAAGGTCGTGACGTACGGGGTGTCGTTGCGGTAGTTGGTTGACGCTCGGTCATGGACTTGTTTGCTGAGCTGACACACAAAAGGACGACACAGTAGACCCAAAAAACCCGACGAGGGATGAACCTTTTACGAAATAAAATATGTAAATGTGGGCGTGTGACTAAAATTGAATTGCGCTATGTGCGAAATCGGTTCTTTATTTTGCCTGGCACTCTCATTTAAAGATTTTTCTCTTTTGCTGGCACTCTTTGCTGGCACTTCTTGAGAATGCACAATCAATCCGTTTTGCCATAATAGCAAAATCAAGAAAAAAAAAAAAACAAACCAAAATCGAGAAAATGTGAAGAAAGACAAAAACAAAAACGTCAAATCAAAGGAGTAAACATTTCACAATATTATTAATGCAAGGGATAAATAAAAAAAAAAGTATATTATAAATGTTTCGGCCTGATATTTGGAAGCCATTTTATGCGCCAGTGAGTGAGTGAGACCTTTTTTTTTTAATTCATCCAAATATCCAATTTTATTTCTTCAAAGCGGAAATGTTAAATAAATGTATAAAATACAGCAAAAATTTAAATGCATGTAATTGCTGCTAAGATATTCTGGAAACCTAGCTAGAGTCCCTAGAGAAGTCGGCAAGCCGTTTCCTATATTTAAAAATTAGATGTGTATAAAAACTCACAAGATCTACTATAGTGCAGATAAATATTTCTGCTACTATAATTGTTGCAATGCATAGTGTAGGGTATATTTGTATAAATGGAGCACTTAAACTACACAAACATTCCTCTAACGATAATAAAAAGTGAATAATAAAGGAAGAAAGGAAATGGAATTTAAGAAAACGCTCCAATAAGGTATTTTCATTTCTTTTGCTGTCAAGCACACTCGGAAGGATAATGTACGCTCTATATGCCATTATATCAATTACTGCAACAGCAGAAGTAGTTGCAAAAGCACGATAAAGGAAAGGGCAGGGATATAGAGGGAAAAGGCCATGCTTACGGGTTTCCAGCTACCAAATATTCGGAAGTAGCTTCTAGCTCAGTATTAGTGGTGGACACACTTGCCAATCCATGAAATGTTCTATCTGTAGCATTAGAAAAGTTCCTGAAGAAGACTATGTTACCGATTCTGGTCCTGTACCAGCGTCATTTGCACCCTTTGTGGCCGAACTTTGACACACACTTATGTATGTAATAACCGAAAGTTTATGATAGTTTCTGTAACTATGTTAATAACTGTATTAACATGGTACAGTAATGCATAAAAGTGCTCATAAAGTTTGAGTCCTAAAGTTGAAACTTTGTTTTTACACCAAATTTTGGCACAAAAGTGACATTTGTTGTAACAATAAAAATGTTACCCCTAATATGTGACTAGCGACCTCATATCCAATACGAGTTAAAAAAAAGGTATCTTGTAGCTCTAATACTTTAGCAACTTTAAAATTTAAGCGATCGGATATGCATAGATAAATTTTTGTTTATTAAATAAATTTATTCAAAAACACAGACTTTTGATTGACCCCCAAACGGACACGAATAGGACAATGGACCGTTAGAACCCTAAAGGAACCATCAACATTAGCACAGTTCGAGGAAGAAATGGAGAAACTGCAGATAGCGATAGCTGGCATCCATCCACAAGGCAATAGACGGATCGGCAGACCCAAGGCGACCTGGAGAAGATCCATCCTCCAAGAACTGACCCAGCCGAACACAACATGGGACAGAGCTAAACAGACGGCACAAATTAGGGTTCGATGGATGGCTCTTGTAGAGGCCCTAAGTTCCCAAGCGGAATAATAAGGAAAAAAAAAAAAAAAAAAAATAATAATAATAATACAGATGCCAAAGAGCAAATCTATCAAACAATTGAAATTTCGGCATTAAATTCGTTATAAATTAAAAAAATCACTCAGTTCTAATGGTGAATATTGGTAAACGAAATAGATTTTTTTCGCAAAATTTGTGCAATTTTATATGGATTTGAATATATAGAGATCAAATTCCCTACTTTGTAGTTTTTTAGTATTTCCTGGTGGTTTCAATAAAAGACGGTTTATGCAACTTTCTGTTTCTTTTACAGAAAAGTCCAATAAGGTGGGTATCCCTAAGCTTTAAATAAAAAATTTAATTTAATTTTAATTTAAATAATTTTCTCTTATAAGCACAATACACTTCTCAAATCTTTAAGATTACAAATCACCTCAGTTCCAAAAACTAATCTTATAATAAACCCACAAAGCAACAAAAATGTAAATATATAGGGCATTATTGCAAAGAACTGTAAAGGTTCAGACGTTGTTCAACTAAAACAAGTTATCGATTCCTCTTTGGATTCATGTTCGAATGCTTTACTATCCAACGATTATAATAATCGTTAAAATGAGGACTTTTAGGCATAATAATATTACAAACTGTAAATAACCCAAGTTAAATAGTTTGAGGACAGCACAACAAATGCACAACAAGCCTGTGCTGTCTTTTCTTCTCGGAATTGGTAATAGAAATCGTTAAATTTCCTTACTGAGCAATGAAAGATACCATCTTGATAGCGTTCTATATGACAAATTTTTTCTTTCTGTTATTTACTATTATTATTAAACGGTTTCACCTCCTGTTAATCCTGTTAAAAACTCCATCATCCATACAATATTATTCTATTCTGCTATAAAAGCACATATATAACTCGAGTGTGGTCTGAAGTATCCAATGTGTAGTAACTTTGTTTAATCTTTTTGGGTCTTGTTGACCTAGCCGATCTATTGAGTAGATTTCCAAAAAAATATATGCTACGGCACTGTGTAAATTAAAATATTCAATTATGGAATTATTCTGAAACTACTTAAATATGCAATTCTATACATCTGCTCATAACTCAACGTTATCGAAAAACTTGGATATTTCCCTCAACGATGAGAGAGAAAACTGTCATCGTGATGATCCCTAAGCCTGGAAAAGACAAAATGCAGCCATCATCAGAGAGACCGATCAGTCTTCGAAAACTGCTCCTACTGAAAATCAGCCCATACCCGAAATCCACAGGACTTTCCCAGAAAAAATCATGAAACAGTCGAGCAAGTTAATCGCATCACAGCCGATATTCGCGCTATATTCATCGACGTTGCACAAGCATTCGACTGGGTGTGGCATGATGGACTTATTTTTAAGATAACCAAGCTTCTGCTACAAAACACACACAAAGTGTTCGATTCTTATCTCTTCAAAAGAGCCTTTGCTGTAAGATGCGGCACAAGCATCTCACGTGATCCAAAGTTTGTGTGCTGAGTCCGATTATTTGCATCTTGAATACTTCAGACAACCCGAAAAATTATGATATAATATCAAAATACAATTATTTAGTAATTCTTAAGTAACTTAGATTAAAATTTGAATAATAATTATCTTAAAAAAGGAAAATATCCAATAAATAAAGAATTTCATAAATAAATGCTATTAAAGCATTTCGGTACAAGAAAAATTGTTTATTAATTAAAATTATTATTATACTAAGTGCAAATGTACTGCATGTCTTTGCTGTGCAAATTTATTAATAATTTAAAAAACAGCCATTTGGTTTACAATTTTATTCTACTAGTTTCGGACTTAAGACTCAACTGAGATTTTCAATATAAAAATAACAATACATGTTTCTATTGTTTAACTCAAAAACATATTTTTCGGAAATTGATATTAAGATGGTTTTTTTGTTTTGCAAAAACAAATATGTTAGTTACCATAAAATAAAGGTGTTTTTCAAATGTGAAATGCATAATATTTTTGAATATAATTTCAAGAGATTTTGAAAACATACCATATCATTAGAATTTTACAAGAATATTTCGAATAAAAGAAAGTTGCATTTAATAAGTTTCCGTCCTAAAAAGGATTTCTAAAAACATTACTAAACTTATTAATTTGACTTTTATTAAGAAAGAAACAAACAAAAGATTTCACTTTTCTCAGGATTGAAAAATACTTTGGAAAACTTACTAAAGTACCTAATAGGCCCTAAAATGTAGTGAAACTCAGACAATTAGCCGCAAACCTGAAATTGATGCTTACCTAGTACCTCTAGTAGAATACATATAAGTATAAATACGATTATAATAACATAAGTAACGAAAACAAAATTATGCTAAAAATTTCGCAAAAATCTCCAATTTATATTAAGTGATATGCTTGATTTTGGCGATTATTTGCAAACGTTGTGCAAAAAAATATAACTATTTTGGTTTCATTTAAACTGTAGGGAAAGCAGTGTATTAAATAATTATTAAATTATTTAGTAAATAAAAATTATATCAAATAAGTTATCACTTCGGGTCTCTTGTCGCCACATCTGTAGGCAAGCGTGTCACTATGGGCACTTTCTACAATAATTTAGGTTAAAATTAGTTCACACAAACACAACAGAACTGCACAAAAATCAATGTCATTGCTTGTGCCTCCTTAAACTTAAGATCAGTTTTCTCCTTTTTGTACTCCATCTTTTCCTTCTCACAATCACAGATCACATATTATCTTATCCTAACAGCTAATATTTCATAATTGGTGACGCGAAAGTGATAATAAATTTTAGATATTATTTAAAGTAAATGTGAAAAACAAAAAACAAATGCGTCATAAGAACATGGATATTAGACCAATACCAAACTGAATGGAATTCTGGAGAAGGCGTTCCAGAACTCTGCACTCGTAGACGCTTTGCAGACATATATATGTATATGGATCCAGATAAGGCTGCAAAAAGCTCTATATGGCATAGACACAGATGCACATGACAAATTGTTGCAATTGTGCCTGCCCCACTTTGTATAAGCCAAATGCTTTGAAGCAACATATTTGATTATGTTCTAGGTAAATGTGCAGGATGCGTTGTATCCTCTTTAATGTTGATGCCGCTGACTGCTCTTTGACTGCATTCCACGTACAAGTATTTCGTACTTGTCTCTATCACAAATTGCATTTTTTTTTGCAAAGAATTGAAAGTCAACATCAACATCTCTAAACGACAAATTTTGCAGTTTGGTCTTTGAGTCATTTTACTTTATTTTAAATGAACTTTGATGTTTAGTCTGCAAACGCAGCCGGTTTGATAAGTTTATTAATATTTCATATTTTTGAATTTTTTGCACGCAGATTAAGTTTGTAAATTAACTTTAGTGAATGAAATGTTGGAGAACTGCAACTAACTTGAATGTACAAATGTGTTAGATCAAAAAATTTTTTAATCAAACTTGTGAGTGTGAGAAAAGTAATAATACTTTATGAATTAAAAACTCTTCTCAAGTAACATAAAAACCTAGAACTTTAGCTCTTAATTGGGTAAATAGAAATATATTAATTAATTTTCAGCAAATTTGAATTTAAGTTTTGATAAACAATTATGTAATTTATTACTGTGCAATAAATCGCTTCCCAAACCAAGGAATATTTTAAAAATACATACTATATATTTACATTTTTGAAAAAAATATAATACTAATAAAAGCAACAATTTAACAGAAACTATAACATAATAAATACATATAGAGGTAATTTGGCATTTGCAAACCATTTTCTATTTCAATTTCATTTTATATATATTACTTACTTACATATTGTATTTGTATATTAATTAATATTGTTGTTAACAGCTTTAAGAAATGCGAATAACACTTGGTTAAATGGTATTTTTACATGTAAAGCAAAAATAGAAATATTTAAATTAAATTATTGCATGTTAAATGTGCGAATTGAGAAATGCACTGAAATAATATATACTGAATTCGAATTGAATGCAGACATTTCAAAACTTTTACTCTGTAAAAATATTTGAGTGATTTAAAACTATGTCTTTTGTTGAAAATAGAATTTATGCAATTTAGTAACTTTAGCAATATGAGACTAAGAATAAGTTTGCAAATCGTAAAAATTAACTTCACTATATCCGTAATATTTAACGTTGAGTTTGGCACGTCAATACGATGTAGCCGATTTCGGCCAGATAGCCGTGTTAAATTCCTTGCGAGGCTATTCGTTTGGGCATGTAATTTGTTGCGATATCTTTCCATAACATTAGACTATTTCATCTCTGACCGGAAGTATGCATAAACTCCTCTGGATATTTTGAATACGAACGTACCACTGTGCGCCGGTGATGGTTCTCAGGAACTGCTCTGGGGCTCTTTGGATGTTTTGACTTATACACTGCTTTTACTGGCGTACTCCCCTAGTGGGGGACAATTAGTCTAGATGGGTTTTAAAGCACTAAGAAGTCAGTGTAGATAGTTAGATACGTAACTTCATTGAATTTCGGAAGTACAACATCGTAAACAAAGCTCGAGGGGTTCTTGCATTTATTAAGCGGTGGTCAAAAGAATTTAATGACCCGTATACTACCAAATTGCTGTACGTTTCACTTGTCCGCCCAATTTTGGAATACTGTTCCTGCATTTGGAACCCTCAATACCAACAGTATCAAGAGTTGATTGAGTCTGTTCAAAAACAATTTTTAATATTTCCCCTTTGGGGATTAAACTGGGATCCCGACATTCCTTTGCCATCCTATACATGCAGACTTTGCCCTATTAAATTACCTTCTCTAAGCTTTTAAATTTCTTTCATCATTCCTTCCCGAGTAACTCGTAATATTCGAATTCTAGCATTAACTTTTTGTAGATCTAATTATGCGTTACACGGTTCTTTTCGTGTCTTATAATTATAATAACCTCTATAATTCCGTCTCTTTTGAACGGTCTATCCAACTCGTTTGTTTATCTATCCTATCTCATCTTGATTCCCCAAATCGATCCTCTTTGACCAATCATGAACTATAAAAACCCAACTTGGTCAACGTTGCTCTCTGGCTTCCCTATTTGGAAAAAATGTTTAAATTTTTATGATACTTTCTGTTTTCAACTTTAACATTGTAAATCCAAGTTCCTGGCTAGCCCCATATGTGAGACGGTGCATATCGATACAAAATTCACCCATCAGGCTAAGAATACGGATTAGATTTATTATTATTTTTTCCTCGTCATCATTTATTACTTCATAATTTTAAATTTTGTAACTTTTTTAATCTGTCAACTGGACTTAGTTGTATCCAAATATTAATAATAAATAAATAAATTGTGCACGGCTATACTCCATTATTAGTAAGTCTTTCATCAACCCTGTCATAATAATAAATTCTGCATAATGCAAATCATTTAAAATTAAATAGTTAAAATTCCATAACAATATAACATATTAAGCACATTATATGCATATCAATATATTGTATTTGTGTGAATGTATCACATATTGTATTAATTACAGCAAAAAAGATTCAAAATTCAAAATCAATTAATTGTGTTGGTCTGTTCATGTTGGCCGTCTCCACACATGAAGCTAAGTACAGCTCCTTAAGCCCAAATACCGGCAATGACTATAAGCTCCAATCCGTTAAGTGCACTCACTCTACAGGGACTCTAGAGCGTCATGGACATGGCTTCCAGCATTCTTTAAGTATTTACCTCATCCCGGTTGCCAAAGACTGAACAACAGAATATGTTGCCTTGCTCCTCATGTGGGAAGCACTGTCTTCAGCTGACAAAAGATTTAGAATTATCGAAACGAACCCATGGGCAACATGCACTAAAATTTTGTCTTTTATTGAAAAAAATAAATTTGACTAGGCAGCGGCCCACTTGCATTGACTTTGCACTCTATCAAGGCATTGCAGACAGTAAAATAAATATTAAAGATTCCTGGGATATTCATAGCGATCACGTAGCACTCTTGGTCACTATCGATACTACGGGTACTAACTGCATACACAATCCATGTTTAATATCCAGAAAGGTTAATATCAGAAAGTTTCAACATAAACTTGACAACAGCATACACCTTAATATGGATCTAAACTCGGGCGAAGACTTTGAGGATGCAATATATCTTCTTAATAAAAAAAATCACGATGCGGCAGCTCAGTCCAAATTTGAGGAGCGCATGCAGAGACCAGCAACCCTGCATACTTCAAATAGGGAAGTAAGAAGTAGACGGCGGTATATAAATACGCACGACCCGGCAGATAAAGCAGCATGGCAGACAACGAAACGGTTGCTTAGAATAGCTCTCAATAGCCAGAGAATAGCCTTCTTTGAAAATATTGTCGCAAACATGGACTATACAATGGATGCAGGATACTCGCTCTGGAAGGTTACAAGAGCAATAAAGCGGCAGCCAAAAAGGATTGTACCGATTCTTAATGACTCAGGCGGATATTGTACATCTGAAGAGGAACAAGCGTCAACTTTCGCCAAACATTTGGAAAAACGATTTAAGCCTTTTGAACTCGCTGATCCCCATGAGGTCGAAGAAACCATGGAAGAACTCGAGACCTCACTGCAGATGAGTCTTCCAATAAAGCCCGTGCGTCTCGAAGAGCTAGCTAGTGCCACAAAAGATCTACCGCAACACAAAGCCGCAGGTCATGATAGGATCTGCCACCGTACTTTGAAGATCTTGCCCAAGAGAGCGCTTCTGTACATTGTAATGATCTTCAACGCAATGTTGAGGATACAGTTTTTTCCAGCGCAGTGGAAGATTGCACGCATTACTATGGTACATAAACCAGGTAAGCCTGATTCCTACCGGCCGATCAGTTTGTTGCCATTCTTATCTAAAGTTTGGGAAAAATTGATAGTGACTCGGATCGCAAATCTTGGCAACTCAAGCCTAATACCAGACCACCAATTTGGCTTCAGAAATGGACATGGCACCATAGAGCAAATCCACAGATTTGTCAACCATATACTGGCTGCATTTGACAATAAGGAATACTGCAATGGAGTATTTGTTGATGTCAAGCAAGCTTTTAACAGAGTGTGGCATGTTGGCCTGCATGTCAAAATTAAAATAAGCCTTTCAGACCCTTTTTACGCGATGCTCAAGTTATATTTGAATAACAGGCAATTTGAAGTGCAAGTTGGATCTGCGATCTCCAATACACACGGGGCAGCTGCAGGTGTGCCTCAAGGAAGCGTGCTTGGTCCGCTCCTATATTCAGCCAAGTAGCTTGGATGTCTGGATAAATAATAAGTCTCTGCTTGCCTGCTATGCAGAGGACGTATGCATGTTTTACTCCTCATCGTGTGAGTATGAAGCTGCAGATGCAGTGCAAGAATATCTCCATCTTCTTGAGAGCTGGGCTCGGAGATGGAATATTATGCTGAACGAAGCAAAGTGCATCAATGTTTGCTACACTTTGAGAAGAAGCGTGCCAGCTATCGTTTATAGTACTAGAAATCGCCCAATAAGCAAAGTATCTGGGAGTCATCTTAGACAAGCGGCTAACCTTCAAGCCGCATATACAGACCGTTCTTAAAATCTGCAGATATAAAGTGGACAGACTCAACTGGGTCTTAAACAAAAACAACAGACTGCCTTTAGGGTACAAATCTGGGCGAAAGAAAATGCAAACCTTCCAAAACAAATTCATCATATGCATAACAGAAAGCGAATGGTGTATTCGAGGTGAAGTTCTACATCGGAACCTAAACCTGGTAATGGTCGAAAAGCAAATCAACCAGCACACCCTGCGTGCGCATTCAAATACTCTAGCTACGTCTTTGGCGACGAACCGGACGGTACAAAGGCTAAAAAGGAGGCACCTGAATGTACTATCTTCTTAAAACTTAACTAAATACTTATTTTTTCCATTTACTAATTTTGTATATATGTAAATGTAATATTAGATCCTAATTTTTTTGGACTAGCATTATGTAAGCCATTAGCAATCTTTTCTAATCTGCGATCCTATACAGGATGTAATCGATCACATGAAGTTTTTTTAAAATTCAAAAATAAATATTTTTTTTTTTAATTAATGTTTGCAACTAAGTTGAAGTACTCCTCTCTGTTGGTAGTGAGGTGAACAAGATCTTCAGCTCTTCTTATTCCAGTCCATTCTCTGATATTGCGTAGCCCAGAAAGTTGCTTTACTGGCCGCGTCTGCCCTCAATTTTACCTTTTATCTCAATTTTACCTATATATCCACATCTCAAAACTTTCTGGCTTGTTCATCTGAGCTACTTTCAAGGTCCAAGTTTGTACCCCATACATCAAGACAGACCATATATAACATTTTACCAAGCGTAGTCTCAGTTGAAAATCGAGTTGTCTGTTTGTGAACAGCTGTCTGATTTTTTGGAAATGACTACGAGCTATTTCAATGCAGCATCTGATTTCTTGATCAAAGTTCCAATCCGTATTTAACTACACGCCAAGATATTTGAAATTGAAATTGTGAACTCGTTCCATTCGCAATGTTAAAGATAATTATGATAACTGTTTCTTTGCTTAACAAATAACAAATAAAATAAAAAAAAAACTAGGCAGCGGACTCTCATATGCTCACTTTTATATATATATATATAATTTCAAATTCATACTATAAGAAATTTTCAACAATCTGCTGAAGATTAAAAAAAATTTGCTTTAATATTGAAATTTAATTTTTTCCTACCTAACTGTGCATGTTTGTTATTTGTACGACTTTGATCGTAAAATATAAGGTGTAATTTGTATTTTGCATACAAACGATATTTCCAAATATTTGCATATAAGAGTTGTTTGTAACTAAAGTAAATGAAATTGTAAATGCAGTAGTATAATATGGAAAAGATATGTTTATTTTTTACCAAGCTATTCAACGACATACAAGTAGCATTTTTAATCTGCTGCCGCATAGAAAGGTAATGATTTATCCGATCTTTTTCGGAATATGATAAAAATTTTTACAACGTCTCGTAACTACTTTACAAAATCATTGAAATCAATGCTATTATGCAATTTTTTGCTTATTTATAACTTAATTCAATTTCAATAAAGAAGAATGAAAATAGCATTGACATTATGACAATTGTCGTCTTAGTTATTCTGCAGACATTGAAGCAATCTTTTTGGATAACTAACTTCAACTACCGCAACTACCAACTGCATACTGACCACTTCGTGCACCTATTTAGACTTCGTAACACAACAAGAGTCTGGCTGGGCGGTCTGGGTGGAGGTAAAAAACTGGATGTACAATATATAAACATCAGCCCAGAAGTGACAATGAGTGCTCTGTTAGCGTTGTCCGACGACACTGACTGACATTCGACTTTGATAATTTAATTGTAGCTGCCTTACTCTGTACTGTACGCTCATCGAAATGCAACGTTGAAAGACTACTACTACCACGTTCATATATATATGGCGTATCCGTATATAACACATACATTATACACATATACAAATACATATATATATATATATATAGTTGTCGTTCAATATATGTACATATATACATATATAGATACAGTTGAAAAGGTGTTGTGCAATAAATTGGATGCCACCGAGAGGAAGAAAAGCAATGCTCTTTGTGGACCTGTGGACACAATATTTCGGAAAGCGGCATGCTTCATCTATGCTCCCGTTTCGCAGTCTGTAGTCAGTCGGTCGTCAGGCCCTGCCATTGGCGCAGTGTTGATTTAATTATTCATATTTCCAGCAAATAATTGAGTTTCGCTTTCATTTTGAAAGGCGAGTCATTTTAAATTTATATTTGATTTCGTTTTAATCAAAGCCATTTGCACTTTGAACCCAACAATAATGCAAGACAATTGAGTTGAAACATTAATAAATCAAATTTGAGAATATTTATGTAGTTATTTGCATACCTTAACATTAGTTATTTTAATATGTAAGCTTTGTAGATAACTACGTTACGAGGTATGTACGACCAAACCAGGTCTTCCTACAGCTTTAATTTGGGACGAAGACATAGCTTATTATTTAAATAAATATTAAAATTATTTAGCATGAAACGTAACATATAATATTAATAAAGATGAGCCGTTCTCTTGAGTTCTTATTTAGTTAAAAAAAAAAAACGAGTACGCTCGAAAAAGACAAAAGATTTTCGATGCAGTTGATCAGTCTAGGCTAAAGATTAAGAAAAAATAAAATTGCAAAGTAGTTGAAAGAAAAAATTAATTAATAATTGCTCACATGAAATATCATGAAAAAAATCCACTATTGAAACATGCTATTCTGCTTCGAAAATACTTAAATGTATGATCTGGTAATATGTTACCCTTCTTCCTCTCTAGAAGCCAAGATTCGGAATCAAGTTTGCATTTGCAGTTTTATCATTTCTAACTTTATTATTTTCGTATAGTCTTTTTTATTTATTTATTATAATTTCTTGAATGTTTTACTTTTTAAATGTTTCTTAACCACTCTAAACTGAAAACTAAAATGCTATTCCGAGACAATAATTGGCGACTACCAAGCTGGTTTTAGGCCTCATAGATCTACAATTGATCACATTTTTTGTCTCAGACAGATATTTGAGAAATGCTCTGAGTTCGGAATAAACACAAGTCCTCTATTTATTGACTATAAACAAGCGTTTGACCGCTTAAAGCGGACCTTTATTTGGAACTCAATGAAAGATCTCGGAATACCATGCAAGCTAATACGATTAGCAAGGATGGCAACAAGTGGACGCCAAAATGTACTAAGGATTCAAAACGAAATATCCCAATCTTTTGAAACTAGCTCTGGAGTAAGGCAAGGAGACAGCCTAAACACAGAACTCTTCATTCTTACGGTGGAGCAAATAGTAAGAAACGCTGGACTTCGAACCTCCGAACCAATATGGGGGACTTCATCGCAACTTCTTGCATATGCAGATGACAAAGATATAATCGATAGATCAGTTGTATCCATGAAAAAAGCTTTTGTGAAAATAGAAAAGGAAGCAAAAGAGGCTGGATTGATAATAAATGAATCCAAAACAAATATTCTTTTAGCTGGAAATTCGCACAGGGTGAGGCGGTTTGGACAAAATATAACCGTTGACGATTATAACTTTAAAGTTGTTGATCAGTTTAAATAGCTTGGGTCATACATTAATGCTACTAACGACTGTCATAATGATATCAGAGAAAGAATTAAAGCTGCGAACTCCACTTTCATCTCGCTCTTAACTCACTCCAAGTCGCGTCTTATTAACAGGAATCTTAAGATCTGACTATATAAAACAATGATCCGTCCTATATTAACATACGGATGCGAGGCATGGACTCTGAGAAAGTCGGATGTTTATCTCCTGGAAAGAACAGAACGGAAATTTCTGCGAAGAATTTTGGGGCCGGTAAGGGTCGATGACTCTAACTACCGTATTCGTACCAACGAAGAACTGCAGGAGATATTCAACGATGCAAATTTATCCGCCTATATCAAGTCGCAAAGGCTAAGATGGGCTGGCCAAGTCGCAAGAATACGCAACCCGATTCTTAAGAGAACGTGCTTTAACCGACCGGATAGAAGAAGAGTAGTTGGGCGACCGCGATCACGTTGGATAAATGGAGTTGAAGCAGATTTACAGAAACTAAACGTCGAAAATTGGGAAGAAGCGGCGAAGGATAGAGACTATTGGAGAGAAATTGTTCGCCAAGGATGATGATGAACCTCTCTAAAACCTTAAATAAAAATGTATATTTTGGGCTGTCCAAACTAGCTAACCATGTTTAAAACTCAACCAACCTCAAAATTATTTCCTTCAAATACCTCCAGCATTTTTACAAATAAGATCCCCCATGTGCTGCCGCAAGTTACACATGGGTATAACATCGAAGTAAGATTAGGAATCAATTTTTTAAGAACAAGCGTAGTATTGGACACAATAGATTCGAACGCATGTTGACGCGATGTTAATTTTAATTGAATAAAAATTAAATAAATTCAAAATATTTTAAATAAATAAATGAAATCACAGATATCTATTGGTCTAGTGTGTTTAGTTTACTTTCATAAGAATGTTTGTGTTGTACTGATTGGTAACAAACTATCAATTCAAATACAAATTCCGACAGCAGTAGGTACTCCAGCAGGCATTTGTCATAATATAAATGTTTTTTGTTTTTTTTTTTATTGTTTACAAACCCGGTGGATTTCCCTCGAAAATACGATAAATAGAGCAAAACCAATGGGGCTGGGCCAAATCAGTGCCAACAGCAATAGAGCCAATAATAAAACATTAACAACAAATGCGACATTGTCAATTATTATTAACAGCAAAGAGCAGGCAGGCAGAACATGTACAAATTACAATTTAACAAGAGAAGGAGAGAGCGAGAGAGAGAGAGAGAGGGAGAGCAAGACAGACATGTGAAACATGTAGTATGGGAATATCGCGACTTAAAAATAGTCTATACTCTACCTACCTAGTTTTAATGGTCATGGATAAAATTTAAAAAGTCAAATGATTTCTGATTCCATTAATTCACATATGACATTCAGCTTTGAAATGAAAAATTTGTTTAACTGATCCTGAATTTTTATTAAAATGCGTAGTCAAAAGTTTTGAATATATTTAAAAATTAAATATTATTTATTTATTAAATAAGTTATTAGTCCGCATTTACTTGTCTTTTAAATTGCTTTATTTTTTTTAAGATAATATTGCAATTAAATTGCTAATTTTTTTGTCAGACTCTATAGTTAACTTTGAATCATCAAATTTTGACCAGCTGTTTTGAGGTATAGAGGATAAATTTAATACAAAAGCAGTTTTAACTTTTCCTTCCGGTCTGAATTATGTGGACTTATCAAAAATAGATAATCGTATTTTTTTGTAGTTTTAGTTTAGTTTATTTGTTTATATTCAATTAAAATAATAACTAAAAAATTGAAAAAACAGAAATGTCTTTTCGAAAGAAATTTTTACTTATTTCTGGTTGCTACTATAGTGTTATCTGACTGCAGGGTGCTCCAAATAGTGCTTGAACGCGAACTAACCAAGTTATTCGAAATGTGACAAATTTTATTAAATGAAATTGTGTTTATGTCGAAAAATAAAATCTTAAAACAACGATTTACTAGATGTATACAAATTTTAATTCAATAGTTACTCTAAAATGTTTCTGTACATCTATCTGTCTATCCAATCCATTTCTTTATCTATTCTATCTTATCTTGATTCCCCAAATCGAGCTTCTTTGACCAATCATGAACTACAAAAACCTATCTTGGTCAACGCTGTTCTTTGGCTTCTATTTGGAATAAATGTTTAAATTTTTATGCTACTTTCTGTTTTCATCTTTTACATTGTAAATCCAAGTTCCTGACTAGCCCCAGATGTGAGACGGTGCATATCTATAAAAAATTCATCCATCAGGTTAGGAATACGGATTAGTTTTATTATATTTTTTCCTTTTTATCATTTATTATTTCATAATTTTTAGAATGTTTAAGTTGTCTAATCTTAGGTCAACTGGACTTAGTTGTATCCTTATGTATTAATAAATAAATAAATAAACACCTTTATGCGTCCGTCTCACAGCCGAGATATTTTGCGGTGAGGGACATGGGACAAGTCGTGTGCACTTGAACGTACAATAACTACGTACTATAAAATCATGGTTTTATTTTGGTATCTATAATCCAATTTTATGGCAATGCAAACATAGCAGCAATGGATTGTGTGTGTGCATTATGGCAAGAGGTCTTTCAAATTGCCACATGGGCAGCAACAGAGGCGCAACCAACTAAGCTTGGAGCAATTCCTGTGGGTACAAATCCAACAGCTTGAATTTATTAATATATTGCATTTGTCAGACGCTCTGGAACGCAAAAGCGAATTTTCTTGTTTCTTACAGGGTGTCTCAGTTGAAGTGTAAGAAACATTTTAAGCTCTTACCAGGCTTTGGTGGTACGACCATAAAAATAATTTTCTTATTCTCGTAATTTTTAACTAATTTGCAGAAACGGAAAAAATAAAATCTCGGAAAAAATTGTAGTGCTACAAGATGCACAAGTAAATATTCATTTACCTTGAATAATCGACTTCTTCGAGTAAATTGATTTAATTTTTTTAAAAATTACCGACTTTTTAATTTGATTTTTTACTTAATAATCGCTAGGCATAAAACTCTTTTTGCCTTAGAAAATCTACATTAAGAGTCCCACCGTTCGGATACCGTAGCGATTCAATTCACAGATATTATTTTCTCAACTAATCAAAAATAGAATAGAAAAAATTGTTATTTCCAAATTTATGAAATAAAATATTTATTGACAATTCGTTATTTGGAATAATTATTTCTATTTCAATACCAAAATAGGAACTAATCTGAAACCTAAAAAGGTACATGTAAGGTAATGATAAACTAACAGTAAATAAGGGAAACAATAGCAGATGGTTTCTGAAATTTTTTCGAATTGTTGCAAAAAATAAAAGCATATTGTACTGCAACTCTTTGTGCATTCTTATTGATATATGAAATGATTTTTCGTATATATATATATATGTTTCATTTTTAATAAGGACTAAAATTTCACAATGGAATTGTCGCTGTGTCGAAGTGTAATCAAGCTGTGGTTCGAAATAAAAACATTGAGCGCAAAAACAAGTTTTTTTTTCCTTTTTTGAAATTGTGTTTTTCAGTTTCTGTGCGAATACATAAAAAAAATGAAAGCCATAATAAATAATCAATGTACATTTTTAAACAATTGACGGACTGCATACACAGTCTTCATAAAGATTTTAACTTTATGGCGTCTTTGAAAATAAATTATTAAAATAAATAAGGAGAAACGAGTGTATAGATAATTCACAGTCTCAGTTATATACTTATCCATATATCTGAAGATACTACATGAGAAACATTCCAAGTTTACCTGCAAAATCAAGATAAAAAAAATGTATATAGATTTTTAAAGATGCAAATATAAATCGAAGAGCATAGACTTCTAAATAAACTAAACTACTAAACTATGTTTAAGTGTAATATGCTAATTGTATTTAAAATATTGCTACTCCCAAAACTATCATTTAAACTCCTCCCACGCTTACGTAATATTTTTAAAGAAATACTTTCTCGTTTAAAAAAGTCAGTAAAAAATTAACAAAAGCCCCGGATGGGGGCGTGATATGCTTTATTAACATGTGGATATATTTGCATGATAGTTTTGTGTGAAAATGTGAATATGTTATTTTAATGCTGTCAAGTTAATTTTTGTAAGGATTTACAGTATCGATTATTTCTTTCAAATTTTGATATTACTAAACATAAAATTAATCACATAGAATTATATCTCTAGAAATCAATATTTTTTATACTGAATCAAACACTGGAAAACGAAGGAACCAACACAAACAATTCATTTGAAATCGTTATGCGTGCTTCCAAAAACGATTTTCTTAGTGGCATCATCTTTTCATAGTTCTTACTTATTCAAAAATCTCCGTTAAATTTTTACCTATTCGAAAAAGTCTTATTATAACGTTTTCAGAAAACCCTTCTCATTCAAGTTGATGCAACTTTATTTATTGCGGCTCTGTGTTAATATTCCCCAAAAGATGTTTGGTACAAATAAAATAAATCACATCGTTTTGAATAAATAATTAAGTTAATAAAAATATTCGGTCGCAAGTGATTACAATATTACATTATCATGTAGCTACTTATGGCGATTGGGTTGAAAAACTATTATTAATTAATTATAATTAAATAACTCATCAAAATTCGTTTTTTAAAAATTTGTTGTGTTTCCAAATACTGTCAATTAGCACCAAGTTTGAGCAAAATTGAAAAAAAAATTAACAACATTATACATGTCATTTTCATACGGAAAATCGATAAATCTAAATGGAATTTTGACAGAGTTTGTTGCAATTGAGTTTTTTTTTCAGATATTGTGACCGAAGTTTGCCCTCAAAAGCTTTAAAATTGATCTCGAGGTAGTACTATTTTCATACGGGGAAAAATCGCGTAAAGACTTATATAAACTTGAAATAACAACGAAAAAGAAAAAAGCTTTCAAGGATTTCACTGCAAAGATAAGAGTGTATTAACCAACTCATAGTATCAGAATTATCTTTATCTTTATTCTAGGATAATGATCACTCAATAAGTGAGCGATCCATATTTCGACCCTAATTATAGTGTCAAATGCACGCTCATAGTCTAAAAAAAGTAAATCCATTTTGTTCTCCTTGTAGTTGGGCAGTAAGAAGGGTCAAGATTGTGTCGTAAGGACTTACAACGTATGGCCCTCCAATTTCTACACTGGCTTAATTTGGCGTTGTTCGGCAAACGGTTAAATGATTTCATAAAATTCTATGGAAAAATGCACATAAGATGATGAAATTTGGTGCGTCTAGTTTTTACCTTAAAGACTGCAAGGTTTATGTTTAGGTTTCGGTTTCGGTTTAGGTTTAGGTTTAGGTTTAGGTTTAGGTTTAGGTTTAGGTTTAGGTTTAGGTTTAGGTTTAGGTTTAGGTTTAGGTTTAGGTTAGTACAAAAATTTCAAAATTGTCGCCAAAAAAAAGGCAAGAGGGTCACATACAATGCTCATCTCAATGTGCTTCCAGAACAGTTCAAATGCTGCCTAATTATATATGAAGATACAACAGGGTATTTTATTTATGTGCGGTATGGTATATGATATATGTATTTTGTGAAATGTCTAGTCAATCAGCAAGTCAATGAGGCATGCACACACACACACACACACACACACACACACACACACACACACACACACACAATATCAACATCATCATCATCGCGCCATCGCCATCATCGAGTCAATGCATTATGACAACCACCATCAATAATAATTATGTATACGACATGTTGCACTTGTAGTTGCTTGTTGTCGTTGCTGGTGCTCGGGATGCTGTCGGTTCATTGTCATGACTGCGGTCAGTTATTTGATTGCTCTTCTAACAAGCGCGTGTAATTATATAATTATGTTTATTATATTTTATACGATTACAAACGTGGCAGCAGTTGTTGTAGTTGCAGTTCCAGATTTTAATAACTGCTGTTATATTGATTTAAGATCACCGAAAAGGTGAATGTTTTTTTCTGTGTGTTTGTATCATGTGCATACGTTGTTGGCTTTGAAATGTGTTTGGCAAAGATTGCAATTTATGCAACGCTTTGCTTAGGTTTGTTAGCAGTTGTCATATCCCGGATATAAAATCATTCTTGGTGCATATACGTTTCTGGGCAGACCTATTTAGTCAGAAAACTCCAAGAAACTTCAATACATTGTATTTCCTATTGATCTACTGCCAGTACAACTATTGAAAAGTCCTTGAACGGGTCAAAAAAACAACAACAACAGAACCAAATACCAATAATCAAATATTTCTGATCCTTCTTTAGTTATATGTGCTTTGAAATAAATGTGATAAGAAGCTATTCAAAATTGATCCTTATTTTGATAGATCAAGAGTTTACACTGATTTAAGTGGTTGACTCAGTGCTTGAATTTGAGCTTTCATAAAATGGGGGAAACAAGTATGCAATTCAGTTATTCAAAAAATCAAATTCAAATATTATTTCTAACACAAACGGTTCTGCTGCGTTATCAGAAAGCCGAAACGTAAACAAGAACACTGAGTCGAGCATACAGACTGGAATGGCTCGCTACATCAGAATAGAGAAAAAATTAAGCCCTCAAAATAACAAAAAACAACAATCGGAAAACAAAAGAAAATTACACATAACACCAACAAAAGTCTTCTATAGAGCAATCCAAGAAGCTTAACCCTTCCCAATATACATTCGTGAAAAAAGCAAAAGAGAAAGAAAATTCATTCTTCATAATCCCCTTAAGACAAGGGATTATCAACGAAACAAAACTCCAAACTCAAACCGAGTCAAGCCAACCTGCAAAGTCCTCTATATCCAAATTCTTGGACGAAGTGGAAAAAAGCTATTATTCATACCAACTAAAAAGCTCAAGGAACTTACAGGTTGTCCCCAAAGAGATTGAACCAACCACGCGCTTAAGGAAAAGAACTCTAACGCAAATATGATTATGAACATCAACAAACAAAAATAAGGAACCACAACCAATCTTCAAAATCGATTTGGAGCCAGAGAGCCAGACATTGAAAATGAATGAAGTTCACCCAATCTACAAGTTACAGCTCCTACTGCATCGGCAAATCAAAGCTGTAGAACGCAACCGCCCTGTGCAGTGCACTAACTGCCAAGAATATGGCCATACTAAGGCATTTTGAACCCTGAAATCTATTTGCGTAGCCTGTAGTAAAGCTCATAGCATAGCGAACTGCCCCAAGAACAAAGAAGACAAATCCGTAAAAATGTGCTGTGTAGTATGGAAGGAACTGAAAAGCCGTCTTAATAAACGTGGAGAATCAACACGCGCCCAGAATACTCACATCAGTAACATTCCGCCACAATCGAACCCGTCTTACACAGCAGCCCCGCCTACATACCATACCAATCCCAGTGTTGCCTTCACTAGCGCCTGAAAATCAGGAGTAAAATCTGTCAATCCGTTAACACAAAAGTCAAGTTCATCGCGGAAAGATCAGAAAATAATTACCTTATACTACGGCATAAACTAGAGCTTGCTCAGTTTTTACCCGAAGAAGAGAGACACATCTAACAATTAGGCACAACTTCTATATTCCAGGATACCTTTTCTACGCCCATGACAGCACTGGTATACTTATCAGAATTCGCATCAAACACCACCTTCACAATATAACTGAAACGAACTACCTGCAATCCAATTCCATAAATATGCAATCCAGCAACAGCCCCATTACTCTGGCCGATGTGACCTGCTCACCTCGTTTTGTAGTCGCTGAGAACAAATTCATGGAATTTTTCAACACACTCGGTGAGCGAGCGGCCGGCAACTACAATGCCAAGCATACGCACTGGGGATCGCGCGATTTGACTCCAAAGGGTAAACATGCGCTCATTAAACCGCGAAATAAGCTCAATTAGCAGATCCAAAAAAAACTCCCAGATCTCAATGTCTCTACAATAACAAGAAAGATCTCAAGAAACGACATTACGGCCAAGTCCCTTGCAGAACTATCATCTAATCACTTTCCAGTTCTACTTACTCTCAGCCATCGACCACATATTACTGAGCGGCCCTACAGGCTTAAGAACCAATTGGGAAAGGTACATGAAATATATTTGTACACACACGGAACCAACTCAAACAGTAGATACCAATGAGGACATTAACCGCTTGGTGGAATCGATATAGGCATCACTTATTGCCTCAATCAAGGCCTCAACCCCTCTAGACACCTATAATGAAGCATAACAAGACAAACCGGGAAATCGAACAGCTAGTATTATGAAAAACGAAGACTAAAAAGAGAGGGGCAGAGTCACAGAGTCCCCAAACGATAAAAAGCAGCTAAAATAGCAACACGTAGACTTACCAGGGCACTTGAGCTGCAGGAAGCAAACGCTCAGCATCTGTACATCGAACAACTATCCCCACCAGCAAAAAATAACAGTCGTACCACTGCGAGGCCCCTCTGGATGATGGTTATGCAGCGGCGAAGACAGAGGTAATGCGTTCGCCGATCGCCTTCAGAAAGTATTCCAGTCAAGTCCTGCTAGCACCTTATTTGTTCTCCCTGAAGTACTCAACACTTGCCACCAATAAATTCAATAATATTCAGCCCAAGCGAAATAGCATTAATCATAAAGTATCTAAGGCCCAAAAATTCACCAGGACACAACTCGGTCACACTAAAAATGATCATCGAACTCCCACCCTGTGCGGTGTTGACCTTATACCATCGCTTCAA
Organism: Chymomyza procnemis; assembly: GCA_035046065.1. NCBI lineage: Eukaryota > Metazoa > Arthropoda > Insecta > Diptera > Drosophilidae > Chymomyza > Chymomyza procnemis. The sequence goes on along the minus strand of JAWNOJ010000011.1, from coordinate 383,678 downwards.
CGCTATCACTACTCTTGCATACTATCCGCAAAGGTGGAAAAGGCGGTTATGGTACTGATTCCAAAACCAGGCAAAGACACATCGAAACCATCATCCTACAGACCAATCATTCTTCTTCTGTCTGTCTCTCGAAACTGTTTGAAAATGCGTTTTTAAAACAACTTAGCCATATTTAAAAACATCTAATACAAACCCATGTATTGGCATCAATTTGGCTTTCGAGAAAAGCATGGAACGATCGAACATGTCAATTGCATCATAAACGAAACTCGTACTGCTTCTGAGCACAGCACCGGGAATACTGCACAGCTATATTATTAGACCGCGTCATCAATGCTGGAGTTCCCCTAGGTAGCGTTGTGGGTCCCGTTCTCTACACCCTGTACACAGCGGACATGCCTATAAACTATCAGCTCACAACCTCTACATTTGCTGACGATACCGCATAATGTATCGCATTAGGTGGGACACATGTAACCTAACCAGACTAAACAAACAAACCTGCACTCCCTGTACGCTGAACAACACATGCATTCCACAAGGAGACGAAGTTAGATATCCTGGCGGAGACACATAGAATCTAAAAGGAAATATTTAAAGCTTAAAGTAGCCAGCCTTCACTGGCTTATTAATAGCAACTCTCCCCTTAGTCTGCAGTATAAAGTACTCCTCTACAATACCGTGCTGAAACCCATCTGGGATACGGCTGTGAACTATGGAGAAACGCATCAAAAACCAACATTGAAATTATACAACGAGTTCAGGCAACGATTCTGCGAACTATCACTGGGGCACCATGGTAGCTATGCAGCAGAAACATCCAGGTCTCTATGGATACATAAGTCTTGTCAACGAGGAAATTCAGAGGAGAAAGAGTAAGCACCAAGAAAAGCTAGTTGCACCTGAAAATCCACTCGTGACGAGAGTCCGCAGTCAGAACCGATCGTAGGGCCGTTTTAAATTAACACAATTATTATTTCATATTGTAATTAATATAAGTTAGATAATAAGATTTGAATAATTATTGTTAGTCTCACAATAGTAGAAGATGCAATAAGCTTAAAAAAAATAATAATAAAAAAATATTATTTCTAGTGTGTGTGTGTGTTTTTCCCCTTCCAACCTAGTAGTGAATATTTGCTTAATTATATAAAATCAAGATAAAATTTCTCAAAGGAAGACCTTTCGAACAAATTTCAAGCGTAAAAATAGTGCATATTTCTCCACTACCTTTGTGGGTAGAAAGTCCAAATGAAGTGTTTTTTTTTCAAATATGTAGATTGTCAATTTAGCTGCTTTTAGAACTAATAAATCAGAGCAGAGCAAGCTCTTTGTATGCTTTTATATTTCGCTTAAAGATTTAAGCTATAAAATATTACTTTTTCAATCTTTTTGAATTCTAAGAAGTCAATATATATATAAATGTAATTTTCATGCTGGTCGAAAACGACTTCAAACTAATCTGCTTAATTGATATAAGTTCAACGGCGAACGATACACACATTTGAATGGCTCGAAATGTATTGGAGCAAAATGTATCTTTTATGTTTACTCAGATCCTCAGATTTGCGAAATAAACTAAAATACAAATAAAAACAACAAACAAAACAAAGTCGCGTCAACCAGAGTGTATTAAAAACAGGTAATAGTTATTGTTGAAAGGGTACAGTAGCGTTGCTGACGTACCTGGTACGTAGTTATAAAATCCAGCCAATAAACAAATACTGTGTGTATTTAAAATTTTTCATACTTTAATACTTTTTATCTTTAATGCAAAATAATATACAAACCTCGCGGCTTTTTTTATTCGCAATGTCAAGCAATTAATTACATAGATAGTGAAAACCGGGTACTACAGGGGATAACAATTAAATGAAAAATTTGTTGAACGAAAAGTTATTCTATAGCGTGAACGGGGGTGGATAATAATCTTAAAAAAAAATATAAATATATGTAATGACAACTCATTTCGTGAGAAGATACAATATTTAATTGTATAGATTGGATCACAACAGATTCACAGAATTCATTGTAGTCGAAAACGAGCTTGGAAAAGAAGTATGGCATAGTTAAAATATAATTTAAAAGATATATGGAAGTATTTCAAATGGTTCCTTTGCGGATTTTTTCGCTAAACCAAAACGTCGACGTTTTTCTCAAGTTGTTTTTTAAGAGGAGAAGCAGAAAGCTATTTAACATATTTGGAAGTTTGTAACATTTAATATGTCTAAAAAAAATGCATTTAAAAAATGTTTTTTTTCATTTTTATCTTACGTTGACCCATAGTATTTCTTTAAAATCCCATTTTTATGCCCGCCAGCCAGGGGAAGCAATATATACACTTTTGTTTTAAAAGCTTAAAGACATAAGCTCTTAAAATTAAGAACATATTTTAAGTAATTCCATTGTGACGATGCTGACAGCAAAAAAAAAAAAAAAAAATCCCCCAAAATTTTGATCGTGAAGAAAGTTTCTTTCTACTAAAGTTAACTTTCATGCCATCCATGGTGATCCCCAAGGTGCAATATGAACTCCAGAAAAATTCTTAAAAGGATTTTTTAATTTAAAGGAATGCGTTTAAAAAAAAATTATTTGAGAAGCCGTAATACATATGCCAACCCCTACATTGATATTCAATTAATACGTATAGAAAATCATTTCTGCTAGTAACTGCTCATGTTGTCTGATGATTCCGCTAAAACAAGGCCGATATTGGCATAAAGCATGCGGCTTTATATAGAGAATTTCAAAAGAATCGGGAATTGTGAAAATCCAATTAAAATGAATAAAATAAAATACATTTTTACCTCAATACAAATAAAACATAACTAAGCTTTAAACTTTATATTTACATTATTATATGTATACAAATGGAATAATATTATATACATAATTGAAAAAGATGCACATTCGCAGTTATATTGCCTATGTAAAGATACATGTATATATATATAGTAAATAAATTTGTATACGTATATAATGTGCATATAAAATAACGTGTAATATTAAGTTAAAAATATTATTTATGTATAGTTCGAGAATAATATGTATGTGTCGCTATGCCGCTTAACGCACACACACAGGTTCAAACAAATACACAAATGTATCTGTGTGCACATTCTTAAATACAAATGCGCAAATTTGATGATGATATTGCTGTTGTTGCTGTAGTTTTCGCTGCTAACGTTATCCAGTGACGCGGTGAATGGCGCTCAGTACTTAAAACCGTGATCGCCGTACCAGGCACTGAATGCCGCCGCACGTAGCAATCATAATATCCAACAGATACTCAAATATACACATGCATATAGCAAGTAAATGCACGAAACTAGAAACAACCAATATACATATGTACATACATATAGATAATGTATATGAATATTGCAGCAAGACGACAACAAAGTTTCACAATAACTAAAAAAATATTATTTATAACAACACACAAGATACAAGATACCTTGTCGATCAAGCGGATAAACACAGACAACTGGACATACACATACTGGGCCGACAGCCCTATGTAGTATTATATTATTACCGGCATTGTTGTTATTCTCCAACACTCCTTCCCGCTGTCAATATACAAGAGAATTAATATATACAACGAGAGACGCATTTTCTCTCTGCCGTTAAATAAGAGCCGAGAGTTTATGCGTAGACTTGGGCTCACCTCGTGCAAATCGTGCAATCGAAACGGTTATGGCGCGAAGTTTAAAATTGTGTGGTTGTTTTATTTTGTTTCTGTTTATTTAAGAATTTTGTAAAAAATAAAATATTACTCAAATAAATTGTATATACTTAGAAATTGCAGAAAATAAAAGTATACCAAAAAAATATAAATATAAGCAAATAAATTGAACAAAATTCTATAGACAAAAAAAGTAATATTACTAAAATGTATATTTTACATTACAATTACATGTAAATTCAAAACTTTTTTTGTGTTAAATCAGAAGCAGCAGACGCATACGCTAGTTCGTTTGTATTTTTGGGATGCATTAATGTCACAGTAAGGTCAGCCAAAGCGAGTCGTCTTTAAGGCGTTCAGTGGCGTGTTCCGGCGGGATATAGCATTCGAAGATGTTTATGTTTATGATGTCTGTCAGATACGGGTTCCCAGGAATGGAGTGCCTTGATCTCCTTGATCTTTCTGGCTACAAATATTCCTACACCATGTCTGCCGCCTTCACTACTACTACACACTCAGTGCAGGACTAGATTGCTATTGCATGTTGTTGTTTCCCCTCTGCCAGTTCACCGCAACTCACTAAAGCCAGCTATCGCTATCTGCAGTTTATCCATTTCTTCTGTGCTTATCTAGATGGTTCTTTAAGAGTTCTAACGTTCCATTATTCAATTCGTAGCCGTTTCGAAATGCCTATGGTCGTCATGGAATTTGGGAAGCTGTTTCTGTTCAATTCTATTGTATTGGTTTCTATAACCACTCTAATTGGCCAGATGCGACTTATCCCAGTGGTGGAGCTACCACCTGAAGTCTTCAGGGAGTGTCATCTTCGATTACCATTGTTTTTGGTGTTATTTTGAAATGACATGTGGAATTGATAATCGTGGTAAGGCTGGGCAAGAAAGTCTTAAATTTGTGAGGGGTTGGTGAGCAATGGGGCAAGAGGGTTGTCGAAATTATGTATTATGTATTTGCTTTTTCCAAGACTATTACAATTTTTTAAGCTAGTGAACAATAAGTAATTTACAGAGTTTAGTTATTTACAACTTTACAACTGAAAAATTTAAATTGCGTTAAGTATAAATATTTACATTCAAGTTAATAACATATAAACAAGGAAAATAGGAAGAAAAACCTAAATAACTATAACTACTTGTACTTATACTAGAAAAGCTCTTCTAGAGGAAATTATTTTAAATTTATTATTTTATTTTTTCATTAGAATAATTTAATGTTGTTAGATAATTTTGATTTTCTGTTAATGAGTGGATATAGTATACGGATTGTTTTATTTATTTTATTGATTATTGATGATGTATGTTGACCAAAAGTTAGTTTTTTATCGAAAATGATTCCTAAGTATTTAATAATCTTCCTATAAAATAGGTTGACAACATTAATGGTTAGGGGAGTAGAAGGCAAATAACAAGGCTTTCTTCTTTTAGAAAAGTATATGGCGTTTGTTTTTGCTGGGTTTACTTTAATTTTCCACTTATGGTAATATTGTTCTAGATCCATTAATGCGTCTTGCAGACGATTTTCAATTGGTTTTAAAAATGGATCTGAATAATATATTGCCGTGTCGTCAGCATACATGGAGAGAGTGGTATTAGCCCGATTGGGTAAATCGTGAGTGTATACATTGTACAGAATGGGGCCTAACACGGATCCTTGGGGGACACCTGCGCAGATATTTCGTTTACTGGATTTAACGCTATCTATTTCAATATAGAAGGGTTGTCGAAATTGTTGAATGACATTCAAATAAGTATTCAAATATATAAGAATTTTTTTCATTTTTTAAAACACTAATTGAAACTGCTGTTCATTTTCTGTAAAAGACATAAACTGTGATAATAATTAACAAATCAACGAATAAAGTCGAAGCCAACCAAACCATAAAATACCTAAATCTACTATTATACTTGGGAATTTGGAATATGCTATAGATTTATCATAAGCAATATGTTCAAACAAGAAATAAAACAAAAATACATATGTTTCGAACAATATGGTAAGTCTGAAATGAAAAATCTTAAGGTGAAACGATTTTTAGCCACCAAGTTTAAAAAAAATATAATAGTGAAAGTGTAAGATATTTGGAAAGTTTAGAATTAATTTATTAAACGATTTATATAATTCATACATCGAATAATTTATACAGAAGCAAGCGTTTCGTTAAAAAATAAAGGAAAATGTATCAAACTTTGGAATATCCGAGGTTTTCCTCAGTTGTAAATGCCTTTATTATTTCTCTTAGAATAATAGCCATCAAAAAATTGGTTCTTTCAATACTACGAAAATATATATTACTTCAGAAAACTGTCTAAAATTGTGTACAGCTTAGATTAAATCATTAGATCTTAGGAGATATGTTTTATTTGGAATCTTTCAAAAAGTTTGTAAAATTTCGACTCTAAAATTATAGCGCTCGTATATGTAGAATTAACTATTTATTGTCTTTCATTTTTTTTTAGAAAGCCCACAACAAATTCTAATATAAGTGTTGTGATTTACTAAGCAAAAAAAAATAAAAAATTAAAAAGAAATAAGTGGTGCCTCTTATATATGAATACAAAGGATGATGGCAACGATGGGTTTGTCGTTGGGTGGGCGCAAAAGAAGGTAGATTGAATAACCTTTGCAGCCATTATAGGATCTAATACTCAAATCATATTCATGCTAATGGGGCCAGGCATTTGCTTTTATTATTATACTCTTTCTTCATTTTGAAATCAGGTATAAATAATAGACATTAAAAGCTCAATATTAAAGTTTTAGTATGAAAAAATATAAGTAAATTTTGTAAAAAACTACGTGCTATACATATATTTTTCAAAAAGTACTCAAACATCATTTTAAAAATATTCGATTATTTACTCGTTTTTAAGCAATAATAAAAAGAAAAATGAAATAAAAAATAGTATATTTGCAAAATGAAACAAAAGTATAAGAAAAAGTTTATCTTTCAGTTAACGCATCTTCATAAATTATCGATAAATAATAAAAAAAAAAATTCCTAAATAAATGCATAATTTTATATGAAAAATTCTTAAAAATTATAATTATTCGATTATCCGAAATCCAGAATATTACACAAAATTTTAGGGAATTGAACCATTTCTAACATACCCTATAATTTGTTCGAAAACGAAGATATTTTTAACTGTATATTTGATTTCAAATAAGCAAGAAATTTCAAATTGAATGCCAGTTCTAAAAAACTTTATTAAGCTTATGCCGTTAATCTCAGTTAAGGAAAGGACATTTGGTTTTGTTCAATTTTATAGATTATCGATAAGTCGAATTCTAACGATATGTATAATTTCGAAAACTGTCATTGCCGATTAACCGCAGTACTATGTGAAGTACCTTAGATACTTCGTTAGTTAATGGCTTTAGTGTACGATGGCAACTGATTGAGTGCCATCGGACTGACAACAGGATCCATAATATCAGTAGTTAAGGCAACAAAACAACTTCGTCAGAATGCTGCGCCAATTTTCCCTGCAATTAACTTTGCGGTCAACATGCGCTCGCCCTTCGTCCCCACCGCTAACAGCCCTCGTGATATCCAGAAGCTGCAACAGACATAACCCCTACTTTTAATTCTGCGTTGCCCTCCACCCACGACCGCCAGAGTTGCCTTTGTTGAGATGCTTGCATGAAACAGTCAGTAATGCCGTTTCCGCCACTAAGATAGCTGTGTGTCTGAGTGTTTCTATATGCATCTGCAGCATTTTTGTATATATATATATGTATATATGTATGTTTATGTATATGTGCATCTATCTGTATATCTGGTAGATATATGCATGTATGTATTTATTTATGCATGTATGCAGGCAGCCGACTGAGATTAAAGGCCAGAATGAAACAAGCAGCAAAAGAAAGAGCTCCAAAACTAGTCAGTATAAGACCACTAAAGGGATGTCGGTCGGTCTGTATCTAGTGCATAGGAGTTGATACTAAAACCCAGTGCACTCAGTGCATTCAGTGCAACCATGATATAACTGGAAATGAATCCAACCGCAACGTTTTGTTGCAAGCAAAAGAACCCTAACGAGAGATAGCTTAAGTCTGGTGTTTCTCGTACTATTTAGTATTTGAAATTTAAACTATCTATCGACTGTTCGAGTAGTTTCTATTCGCAAAACGATAAATATTAAGTATACAGTTTTTTACATGTAATTCAAAAAGAGTCACTTTCGATGGGAAATACTGAATTTATACTCCAAATTGTTTGAAAGATGAGATTTGCAATTAAACAAACAACTATTTTGTAGAAAAGTCTAACACTCAAGCACTACACGTAGGTCTGACTTAAGATACTTCATAGATCACACCATAATTATGTTTAAATACATTTTTACATTCACTTTTTGTATTTTATCTAATAAGCCATTTGATGACAGTCATTTTAAGTCGCGCGCTTTCATTTCCACTCGACTATTTTGTATTGAATGTTGTGGTCAGTCATTTAGGTACAGACACACATGTATCCAGATACATGTAGATGTACACAAACAATCACTGGCTGGCTGGCTGGCTGGCTGGCTGGCTTGCTGGTCAGTGCCTGCATTAAGAGGCACAGAAATCTAAACGGGCCAATGGAAAAAAAATTTTATTTAATTAAAGTCAACGGGCCAAACAACACAGATCTAACGAAGAGCCCCTATATCGGCCAGGGCTATGCCAGGGACAGCAACTGGGCAAGGGGGGGCATGGACAGGCGTTAATAGACTAACCTATGTACAGTAGCCACAACATAAGCAACAACTACACTCAGTATAATCATTGTCAATAGCATATTAACTATGTAAAAGTGACAGAGCGAGAGAGCGACAAAGTGTGTGTGTGTATTGTATCTGTGACTGTATTGTATCTGTGACTGTATTGTATCTGCGTATGTTATGTACTAAAGAAATGCCTTAGTCTGCGCTCTGCTGTGTGACTAACGACTTGAAATTGTGCTTATTAAGACTTCCTGATTCATAATTTTAATAGCAGCAGCTTCGGCTACACCACCACCAGCAGGTTCAGCTGCACCACCACCATCAGCAGCAGCAGCAACAACAACAACAACAAGTGTTTCGGAAGCCCAAACTATACCTGGTGCGCCGAGACGACTACAACAATAAGAACTATATTACATTGTATTAAAATACAAAGGACAAAAAAATTAATCAATAAACATAAAAAAACCATAACGTTCCACGATATTTAAGAGATTATGTTATATTATAACCATCACAGCGTCCAAAACACGAAGAACTTTTGCAAACAATATCAATCTTGTGCTTAAAATCAGAATTGTTATCTTTAGTCAAGAGATTCTGATTCTGATTATAATGAGTAGAAAATATCGGACTTCATTTGCATGATTAAGAATGTTTTGAACTGAAAAGATGCAAAAACGAACTCGTCTAAAATATATTATGCGATTTTGCTTTTCGAAACTGCAAACATTTTTACTCCAAACAGTTTCACAAATGAAATTCAATTAAGAATGAGACCATTTTAAACTAACTAAACTTTAACATTTACTTAAAGTGCTCAAATAAAAAATAAATTTTTGACCGAATGTACAAGGTATTTTTATTTTTTAACAGATAAAAAGGCGCCAATTCAACCGACGATCATAGATGATGTGGCAGATAAGCAAATTTTTATAAGAGAAGATATTTTCAGCTCTGAAAAAATTGAGTTTTTAAGTTTGTAAATATCAAAGCGTCCTTTCTTACTCGGTCAGCAATTCGACACCGCCCTTCAAATTCGACTAGAACCCCCTTGTATCCGTCTTTTAATTATAACAAAATAGAAAAAGTGCATTTATATATTTCAATGAAAATATTTTATATAGAATAATTTGGAGTGATACTTTACTGATTTAAAAAGACATGAATTCTCTTAATTAAGTCATGTATTTATAATGGTGCACTGGATTTTACTGAGACAACCAACACGCCGGTGTAGCGCCTAACCAATACAATAGAGAGCAGTAAGGCCTTATTTCGGACAACTCGGCCAGCCCTTTAGAAAAGACGTCCCCTGGGCAGGCGTCCTCAGTGTTCCAACACTTCAGTAAGCGGAGTGAAATCTAGCCAAAATGGCTGGTGCGCAAATGCAATGGCCGTGTTTGTCCCGGTAAAAGTTGGCTGCTCTTCCACAACCCTCTCTGATTCGAAGCCATACTGTTGACCGTACAATTTCAGATGACCCACTCCTGATGAGCGAGGAAGCGAGGATCTGGCTCTATTCATTGGTCCCATATAGCCGAATGTCAACCCACTTCTGAGATCATACACACGCGACTTACATCAGAAATAACGACTGCAAAGTGTGCAACTAATTGTTTAAAATGACAAAATCCCCACAAATCAAGGGAGTATAAACCGAGCTTCCTCTCAGCAAGCAGCCCCAGCGTCTGGCAAGAAAGCCACACCCGCCCCGCTAAGAAGGCCTAGGCAGAGTTGCAGAAAAAAGCACGAAGCCAAAGGTAAAAGAAGCTAAGCGGAAAAAGAAAATCTTACCTCTTTTAAAGAAGCCTGGAGATAAAATGAAAAATTACCAGGCAATCTTTAAATAAGCACTTGGTGGTACTGCAACTGTACTATCCAAGACCGACAATGTTATCATTGAGAGCCGCGACATAGAGGAAGTCACTTCAAAGGAGAAAAGTGTCTGATTTTTCGCTAGAGGATATCGTGCTGAGAGCAGCGTATGGTAGTATGCAAACAGTGACTATTGAAATGTCTGTAGATTCGCGAAAAAAGGGGGTGAAGATGGGCTGCGTCCGCTATAGACTGCGTTAATGCATATCCATTATCCTAGAGGTTCTCGGATACAGACGCTGTGCAGAAAAAGGGCACATTACAAAAGTATGCGAGTAAGTTTGCATGTTGTGCTAATGGTCTTTGTCCAATTCAACCCAAGCCACCACTGCCAGGCAGCCCAAGCTTTTTTAGACCAATGGGTTCGTGAAGGGTCCAGGTAGCTTTAATTTACGAACCATTCAGATACAAGAAAAGCAATGGCTGGATCACTCTGCCTACTGATGCGAATGACAGGAAGGAGCTGACTTATAGCCTTGTAATAGGCAGGAAGAGGATCCATAATGGGATTGACTGTGCTATATAGAAGTACTTACTAAAGAGTCAGTGAAGAGTTTACTTTGAGCGATCACCAAGATATCAACTTCACAATTAAAGCATAAGACAGGACAAATCACCGTAACCCGAAATCTGTACCCGGGGATGGCAGAGCAAATATAAAAAAGATTATCGGATGCTTGCGATACCTTAATGCCAGACTTAGCCCGCGCGGTACCCCTTCCTAATGGTAGACGCAAAAAATCATGAAGCTGAGGAAATAATGTGCATATGCGAGAGATCTATCATGAAGAGCAAGTGAGCATCAAGAGTTTTACCCTCGCCTTCAGGAACTTTGAAAGCCAAGAGAGCTCTAATGCGGCCATCAAGGCAAGCAAGGCCAAATGATTAGGCAAACTATGCAAAGACGACGATGCTAACCCCTAGGGAACTGCCTATAATGTAGACATCAAGGAAATCCGGACCAGACGTATTGCCAACTAACATGCCCAATAGCCTTAAGAAGAATAGTTGGAACACTCTTCCCGGGCTATCCACTAGAAGATCCACAACGTCGGCGTGTTTAAAGAAGTTACGAGAGAAGAATCCGGGCGGATTTCGGGTCACTTACTCGAAGTGCCTCCAGCATGGAGTGTCCCTTCGCCGTTGGAAGGCACAACGTCCAATACTGTTACCAAGAAGAACAATGCCTGCTGAGGAGCCTTCCTCTTACAGGGTCATCTACATACGGCTTCTAAAATTCTAGAGAGAATTATCTATAACAGATAGCTCAAGATCGTGCAGGATAAGAGAGTGCTCTGCGGTGGAGATGGGAAGGAATATTGTGACAATGAATCCAGTGATTGAAAAACAATAAGGGAGTAACACTAGATATTTGATTGAGCCTTCGACTTCATGTGGAACATGCTGTTGTCAAATTTGGTAGAACACAAGTGGCACTAAGCAGAATGTTACCAAATATCGGAGGACGTAGATCAGGACTTTCACTTCTCATATCTAAGGTAGTCTTCTCAGTCGTATTACACGCGGCACCCATATGGGCAAACGCATTCGACAGACAAAAGAGGGAGAAGCCTGACATTTCCCTATCGACTGGGGTCAATGCAAGTAGGGTCGGCTTTCGAACACTATCGGACGAAGCAGCATTGGTATTGGGAGGTATTTTTTTGCCTGTAGACCTCTTAGCTGGGGAAATGGCGGAAATCTACAGGAAAAAACGAGAATGTGCTGGAGCACACCTACCCTCAATTGTTCGACGAAAGGCAAGTCACCATGGGAGCTCGCTGGATATCTCCAGAGAGATGTGTGTAGAATCGAAAAAGTGAGGCGGATCACGGAGAATGCCTAGGAAGAAACAAGTGGAAAAACAGCGAACTTTTCAATATCAATGTTGGAATAGGACAAGGTGACAGAGTGCGAAGAGTGCTGTTTAATTTATGTCTGCCACTACGTTGTTAGAGAACACACGACCTCTGGAAATGTCTTCAAAAGGTCTGGGGTGTTAATAGCGTATGCAGATGAGATTGCCATCCTAGCGAAAAACCAGCGGTACTAGGAAGAGATCCTCATAAATACAGCTGCAAAAGCAAAATAAGTTGGATTGGCGATCAATCAATCTAAGACCAAATTTATGACATCTGATACGTCGAGAGAAGAGCACGGAATCTCAGCTAGGTGATTATTACTTTGAAGAAGTTGACAACTTTAAATACTTGGGTGTGTGGATAAGTACTGACAGCAGCGCAAGAGACTGCATACAAGACCGGAACTAAATTGTCAAGCCAAAACTGCTCTCAAGGGCATGCAAATAAGAATATATGGTTCCATCAAAACGTCAATAGTCATATATGCAGCAGAAGTTTGGACCATGACGACAGCAGACAAAGAATCCCTAAGAATCTTTGAAAGAAAAAATTTGTTTTATAAATTAAAACCTTATTTAATACAACTGTTTTTTTAATTCCGTCACAAATTACACCGAGTTTGTAAGTACATATGTATTTTATGACCGAAACTACAGGATGATCATTGTGAATGCAGCTAGCAACAACGGCTCAAATGTGGGATTCCCACTAAAATTACAGCTACTCATGTAGAAAAGTACGTTCTCTTTGTATCTTAATAATTTGGTTGCATTGTTTATTATTGAAGTTCCGGATTGGAACTACAATTGCAATAGTGGTGCCAGTTGGCAACGATACGGCATTCATTTTGGGTGAGTTAACAAATTTTATTCTAAAAAACGTAAAAATTAAAGTTATTTTATTACTTCCACAGTCCTGCAATCAGTTAAAAACATTTGGAATGCACTTATGGAACACTGGTTTCAATTTTAATCATTCAATCTTTGTAGCTCGCAGCTGTTTTCGTACGTATAATATGCATTTTTTTTTCAAGCTTAAGTTTCTAGACCATCTGCAGTCGGTTGAGAATGTGAAGTTTATTACTTTTTTTGTAATGATAAAATATCAAGCATGTATTTTGAGCTCTAGTCTTGATGATGATGACTTTTTTAGACCTAAGCAGGTCTAAAAGGTATCCCGGCCTGTTGCTGTTATGCTGCTTGCAATTTCTGTAATAGTTACGGAAATTTCTTGCTTCTGCTCGCAAGAAATTAAAGACGCAAGCTGTCAGTTTCAAGAGAACCTAGACCAGGTTCATACAAATGAAAAAAAATAATAATAAAAAAAAAACAGATTTTGTATACTGAATAGTATTTCGATACTACAAACTAAATATTATTTAAATTTTGAATAAATGGGTTATCCCAATAGTTTGTCGAACATATGCTATCCAATCGAAATAAATCTTTAAAGAGGTCCCTGTTCCCTTCGAACAGCTATTAATAGAAGATATCTCCATGCTGCGCCTTTGGAGTGATGACCATAGTCAAGGGGAATAAATGTATTTATATATTTTAAAATCAGGTTCATCTATTAACATGGAACGTTATCAACTACAATCTAGAAATAGTCGAAAAGTATAACATGGGTTTTACAATATAAAGACGACCAGCCCCATATGGCTTTATGGGTCACATTTCACACGCAGACACTGAAACGAGAAGTCTTACCCACTGTGTGTTCTACAGACTTTGCTCCTTCTTAAAATTAGAGCTCACTTAGTCTTAGAAAGTAAAAAGTAGACCAAATGGGGTCTCAGCCTATTGTTGATATAGTAGAAGAATTCTATTGCATCTACCTCTGCCTTATCTTTACCACTTCAACCCGCTAATGTAGATGAAAATATATAGAAAATCTTGTTGGAAATAAACTCACACCTTGTTTTCTCGCTTTTTTTTTAAGAAATTCTCGCACCTATCGGGGGAATAAAACAGGCATTGGAGCATCGGCGAAGTTTCTGAGTAGTTGTCAGAATGCTTAAGGTGCTAGATGAACAAAGCATCCAGGCAAACAAAGAGCTTTGCTTGTGCCAAATTTAAGGACTTGGGAACAATGGACTTGAAATAAAATAAGGATGGTTTGTCAACAGCAGCAAATGGTTTCGGAAAGCTTTTTGTTAAACTAATTTAATGCGAGAGTAGCTGCAAAAGTTACTGCAATTATTTTGTGATTATACAGTCAATAAAATCCAATATTGATAACGAAATCACTTGATGATGATTGAAATCATCCTTAACAAAGTCGATAAAAGGAAATTATACAAAAAATGTATTTTTTGCGTAGTAAAGCCAGGGAAGTTAGCACAGCATATTTGTAATTTTAATTATTTCAAAGAAGTTTTAATGTGGAACTTTCTGCAGGAAATATTGCGTTCCACACAAAGACATTTTTATGATTTAATTTTTATAATTTCAAAACCGAAAGCCAAAGTCCACAATCATCTATCCTAAGCGACTCCTGAAGATTCAGCAATTTGTTGAATATAATAAAGGTTGTTTTTTTTTTTCGAGGTATAGAAATTTAAATTGGCATTACTGTTCAAGATGGCGATCGATTTAAAAGCTGTCAAGTAATTTATTCTCTGTTTGGTTTGGCAAATCAAAATCTGAATCATCAATCACCAAGCAAGGCGTAGATTCGTCGAGTGGGCCTAAACGAGATTGCCGTTGTTCGCGATTTTCATAAGCGAATTTTGTTTTGTGATGATTGGCTACATCAACAAACAAAACTGCCGCATTTGGAGTGAAGTTAATCCTCATGTCGCATCCAAAAAAACTGACTGTTTGGTACGCTTTATGGGCATTGGTCTGTACTTCTTCAAAAATGATGATGGCTAGAACGTTACAGTCAATGGTGATCGCTATAGAGCCATGATTACTAACTTTTTCATTGCTGAATTGAGCAACCATGATGTGCAGGAGCTATGATTCCAACAAGACGGTGCAACATGCCACAGCTCGTGCCACAATTGATTTGTTGGACCTGTGAATTGGCCTCCAAGATCTTGTGATTTAACACCGCTAGACTACTTTCTGTGGGGGCTATGTAAAGTCATTGGTCTATGTGGATAAGCCACAAACGCTTAACCATTTGGAAGACAACATTCGCCGTGTTATTGCCGATATATGATTACAAATGCTGGAAAAAGTCATCGTAAACTGGACAGATTAGAGTAAATCACAGCCAGCCGTGACGGTCATATGCCAGAAATCATATTTAAAATGTACTTTTAGATTATCTTTCAGATAAATAAAATTCATGTCAATCGAGTAAACTACATCGTTGTTTTAATACAATTTAAAGTTCTATACCTCTAAAAAACAGCCTTTATAAGGAAAACATTGAGAGAAATAAGTTTTAAGAACTTGTGAGTTTCGAAAAGAGAACGCCTCCTCACGATCGCAACTTAAATATTTTGAATGCAAGAAAAGCCAAAGACAACCATTCCCCAGTCCTGATTTTCCAAAAAAATTATTTATATAAAATTGAAGCAGATTAAGGAAAATCATTTTGCGATTAATGTTATTATGTACTAATTAATGTTATAAATAAATTGTAAATGATTATTATTGCTATCGAACATCATCGGAGAATTACATTTAGAAATAAAAGTAAATTTGTAATCAGTAAGTAATTATCACGTAGGTACCGTTAAATCGGCAAAATGCAAAAGAGTTTGCAATAAAGACGCATTCAAGACGACAAGAATTTGCAAAGATGATTTAGCGGTGGAGAAAATTGAACCCTCCATTTCTTACTCTATGAGAATATGCAAGCAAATGGAGATTTCGGTATGTAAGAAGGCAAGAAATCTCTTATCTTTAATTTAAATTTAAAGTCAATTTTGATGTAGAACTTGAAAATGTAATGGCCAGGCGGAGGACGGTTCATGACGCACTAAATACTTGAAGCGATATATATATATAGCTCGGAGAGAGAAGAGAGAGAGAGAGAGAGAGCGAAGGATCTGAAAGCCTTCTAGGCTTTATAGAGAAAATGTTAAGACTATTGTTAAACTATTGATGATTCGTGTACATATGCCTAAGTGAGATAGTTTTGGGAGAAGTAATATCATCGTTCTCATCAATCAAAAAGTTTTATCCCGTCATCTACCAGCCTACCCTAGTTTATTTTAACATATATTCCAGGAATTTAGGGAGAAAGATGAAGAAATTAATTTTACTTTTACACTCACCTGTTGGATTTTGTCGTACTTTTCCCTCCCCGAGCAGTGCTGCCGTAGCTTGCGTTATAAAACAATCCAGGTTATTCAGCACCACAATGGCCACAAACAATATCCCAAGCACGCCCATTTGGTGGCGGCGGTGGCGTCGTTGGTAGCTCCCATGTTTGTGGCATTGTTGTTGTCGTTCTGGTGGATGCTGCTGGTATTTTTGTGAGTTTTGTGTGACATTACATGTCGTAGTTGGAGAAGTAGGGAGAATTGTTGGATTCGTGGGTTGTGCTGTTTTCAAGATTATCTTTGATGCAAGTGTTGCACTTTTCATGTTGTTGCTGTTGTGGCAGATGCTGACGTCAGCAATCAGTCGGCATCGCCTTTCAGTATGTTGATGCATTTTTGCATTAGGTGGCGATGGCGGCAATGGTGGCTTGTGGCCAGGTCTGAATCCAATGCCCATGGGCGTCGGATTCATTCTAGCGTAGTCTTTTGCCACTATGGTTTCTTACTGCAGCCGTCGCGCCCTTGACACCGACACCTTAACTCTGCCAGTTAATAGTTGTTTTACTTGTTGTTGTTGTTATTATTTTTATTTTTATTATTATTACTATTATTATTATTATTATTCTTACTATTATTATTATTATTTTTGTTATTGTTCTTATCGAATAGTGCGTCGTTTATTGGTAAATAAAAAACTCAACTAAAAATTTGTTAAATTTCTTTGTTGTGCTGTAAAAAAAAAATGGTTGCAAAATAAAGGTAACGACATTTTAAACACATTTTGCAATAATTGAAAAACTTTTTGACACTTAATTTAAACTTTGTTTCTTGCTTTCAACATCAGGATTCGTTTTTTACACAAAACTGCACAGTTTAAATTAAAATGGCACTTTTGTGTTATGAGAAAAACAAATGTTAACAAATAAAACAAAAAATTATCCTTTTTTTGTTGTGGTTGAGCATACGCGAGCACTGTAAATAAAAAACAGAAAAAGCTGAGTTAATATTTGTATACATAACTTACAGAAGTATATGCGCTGTCGAATTAATTTAATACCAAACAGCTGATTTGAAAAAAGTTTTCAAACTGGCTACTTAAAAAATTTTTTCGTATCTTAAGTATCGGGTAAAAAATCTAAAAAGAACTCTTTCTAAGCCAGCAATTTGTTAGTTCGTTAAACGTTTTTAGCATTATTTTTTTTCTGACCAACTTCAAAGTGTTAAAGAACTCAAGGGAATGAGACATCATAATAATTGCTCTGGTTTTCTTAAATGCAAAAAAGGGAAATTGATTAAAAAAATCAAAATCATTGCGATTATGTTTCTCGCACTTATACACACTTGCAAAGCTAAACACAAATATTATTAATTATACAAAATATATTATTTAAATTATTTTATTTATAACATCTTATTTTCAAAGATGATAGTTTGAGTTAGTATATTAAAAGTTCTGCAAAGAATTTTGTAATATTTTATTTACTTATTATTTTTTAGGAGAACAATTAAGCTCAGTTGACCTTATAGTTCAACAATTTTA
Organism: Chymomyza procnemis; assembly: GCA_035046065.1. Lineage (NCBI taxonomy): Eukaryota > Metazoa > Arthropoda > Insecta > Diptera > Drosophilidae > Chymomyza > Chymomyza procnemis. The sequence goes on along the minus strand of JAWNOJ010000011.1, from coordinate 365,755 downwards.
AAATTAGGAAGTACATATTAAAAAATTTCGAGGAAAAACTAAACCGTATCCCTAGCCTGTTGGGTAAATCTTTTATAAATATGCACCGTCACACATCTGGGGCTGGTTAGGAACATGAATGTGCAATATAGAAGATGAAAACAGAAAGAAACATAATTTCCAAAGATCAGTGTACGCGATTGATTACCAAGAGAGACTTCCGTCGATGAAAAAGGCAAGATCATAACAAAAACCAGTCACCTTTTCCTAATGATAAGCGCTAAACTAAATCGCTAAATTAAATTTAAACTTTACATACGAATAACTTTGAAGAAATTTTTATTTTTAATTCTAAAACTCATTAATATTTAAATGCTACACTCTGAAATCGAACTTGTGCACAAGACGCATATGGGTATATGAAATTCTCTAGTCACCGTTGACCTGCTTGGATTAGGGCGTTACCAACGTCTATATTTAATCTATATCTCTGGGCAAGAGTAAGGAAACTTCATAATTTTCAAGCCTTACGATTCTTGCTAGAAAGTACAGCAGTCACGTTTACTTTTTAGTAAATCAAAAGCGCTAAAGAATTTATACAGATCTGGTACAATAATAAAACGACAGAGTTTACTGGAAAACCCCTAAGTTGTTTATCTAAATGAAAGGCTTCCAACATTAAAGTAATTAATTTGCAAGACAATAATTTGTCCGTATGTATATTTTAATTTTTTTTTTCCTATCTTTAAAAAGTACCCGACAAATAAAATGACCCAATCAGAAACTGCTTCTCTATTACCGATCCTCCATTCCAACAACAACAATTTATCCTAAAAGTGCTATTTTGAAAATTTTGATCTTCTTAACGAAAAAATTTATTTAGCCAAAACACAGTTTTTGTGGAATGTTATATACAAGCATAGTACAACAAAAAAATAAACAAATTAAATAAACTTCTTGACTAAATCGAAATAATAGGTTTAGCGCCCTTTTTTTCCGGTTGTGTGTTTTTGAATTGTAAGTGAAAATCTTAGCAGAAAATGACAATAAGGTAATTCGAACGAGGACGTCTTCGTGTTCTGCAGTAGTGACCGAACTTTAAAGTTGAAAGTAAACTCAATTGGTTTGAAAAGGATCATAAAATTGTGTGACATTTTTATCGAAACAATTATATCTAAAGATAAACTTATACATTGCTTGTACAATATATACATATTATACTTGAGCGAAATATAGCGATTTATAAAAATTATTTGCAAATAAATTGTTATTTTTATCTGTTATTATAACAGAATCAAAAACAAAATTTAATCAAATTTGGTTTTACTTGTATTTACTGATATTGTATAACTATATTTTTTTTTCAAAAATACATAGTACTTGTGCATCGAAGCATGCAAGTTGAAATCGAATTATTCATTCTTGTTTTATAACAATTGCTTCTGGAATTATATTCGAGCATTATTTGAACATTTTAAAGGGAGGAAAACTTAACCTATAATATCTTTTAGCTTTTGTATTATTTTAATTTGTATATTTATTTTCATTCTGTCTGAGTTTATATGTATGTACATACATACATATATTTCTGTGCTTTCGGCTATGTGACAAACCGTGCTTGAAATTCAATGGACGTGCATTTGAGCGCGCAAGCAAGCAGGTAGAGTGACTTTGAAGCCTTCTTGGCTGTCAAAGACGGGTCTGCTGCCCGCGACTTGTTTTCATCTTTTCTGGTATTTTCTGGTTTCTTTTATGTTATTTCTATTTCAACTCTTTCCCTCTTTCACTCTTTCACTCTTTCTCTGTTTGTTTTAGTTTTTTCTTGTCGTGTTTGCTGCTTTGCGAACTTTTTCTTTGATATATCGTGCGCTGCGCCTTTTCTTTTACCTTAGTTCGAAGCGATTAGTTGTTGTAGAAAGAGAAGTGAAGAAATGAAAAAGAAAAAAAACAACATTTGCCAGCGTCATCTTTCGTTCTTTGCTTAATTTTTTTTTATCTGCTGCTTCTTTTTGACTCTCTTTTCTCGGCTGGCCGCCAAGTCATGTGAGATTTAATGTGTGTGTGTGTGTGTGCGTGTGTTGGACATTTGTGTGTGCGTGTGTTATTTGGGTTAAACATATATTTGACTCGACTGAAGCCAGTCACCGTCAGCAAACGTGAGACAAGGCACAGCTGGGCTTTTTGTACTCGAGCTTGTACTGGCTTCGTCATCCGGCCCCCGTCTCTTGCTAGACCATTTCTACCATACTGCTGCCCCTGTCCAGCTTTAGCTTTCAGCCATGGCCAACAACGGCAACGTTGGCTACTAAAACTGTGTTAATGGGTGAAGTTTATAAAGAATTAGGTTAAAATGGAATATTTTGCGCTGTGTTGTTGAAATTAAACAGCGATCGATGCATAAATGCTTTACTATTATTACACTGCACATTATGCAATATGCCAAATCGTGCCACAAATCAATGAATGGCCCTTTTTGGTTTTTCTTAGCCTAAATATTATGTGCGACATTGCAGACGCCACGTCGAAGCCAACAAAACTTAATTATCTTAAAAAAAAATACGAAAATTGGTCAAAATAGCAAAGTTTTCAATTCGTAGTTTAGTGGGTCAGACTGTTATTGAAAAAGTTACATTTGACACTTAGCTGCTGCTTCGAGTTAAAGAACAAGAACAAAATTTTGACCTCCAGTTGCCATTTTTAAAACCTAAGTTATCACTGTAATAATTGTTTGAAACTGCTATCATGAATTGCTAAACATATTTACTATAAATTTATCAGTCTGGACGTCGTCTGGATACGTGATCTATTATGTGGAGAATTGAAGCGTAGAGCAAGCTAAGAATTAGAGTACTTTTAAGATAAAGTGAGCGAGATTCCTGTACAAAAATTTACCTTTTTTATATAAAGATTAACCCAATGGAGCTGTACGTAGTTTTCAGCAAAGTAAGGCTTTGATAATGTAAGAATTAAACCTACTTTGAAAAGTATCTGAAAACTATATCACAGCTTATTAAAAATATCTTCTTTCTTTTACCAAAATAGACTTGTTGGCTTTTCTTATAAAAAAATAATATTAAATAGTTATAGGTAAACACAAAAAAGAAATCATTTTTATGGCGTTGAAGGTATGTACATATATTTTTCATATTTATTGACGTTATTTAGTTCTGCAGTTTATATTAGGCCAAGATGGAAATTAGGGTTTTGGCTTTGGGTATATTGGAAAACATATAACCTCACATATTTAAAGAGGCGGCAACAAAATACAAATGCTCATAACCACAAAATGAAACCATTTGTTGTTTGTTGGTTGTTGTTTGTTTGTTGTTTGTTGTTTGTTGTTTGTTGTTTGTTTGTTGTTTGTTGTTTGTTGTTTGTTGTTTGTTGTTTGTTGTTTGTTGTTTGTTGTTTGTTGTTTGTTGTTTGTTGTTTGTTGTTTGTTGTTTGTTGTTTGTTGTTTGTTGTTTGTTGTTTGTTGTTTGTTGTTTGTTGTTTGTTGTTTGTTGTTTGTTGTTTGTTGTTTGTTGTTTGCTGTTTGTTGTTTGTTGTTTGTTGTTTGTTGTTTGTTGTTTGTTGTTTGTTGTTTGTTGTTTGTTGTTTGTTGTTTGTTGTTTGTTGTTTGTTGTTTGTTGTTTGTTGTTTGTTGTTTGTTGTTTGTTGTTTGTTGTTTGTTGTTTGTTGTTTGTTGTTTGTTGTTTGTTGTTTGTTGTTTGTTGTTTGTTGTTTGTTGTTTGTTGTTTGTTGTTTGTTGTTTGTTGTTTGTTGTTTGTTGTTTGTTGTTTGTTGTTTGTTGTTTGTTGTTTGTTGTTTGTTGTTTGTTGTTTGTTGTTTGTTGTTTGTTGTTTGTTGTTTGTTGTTTGTTGTTTGTTGTTTGTTGTTTGTTGTTTGTTGTTTGTTGTTTGTTGTTTGTTGTTTGTTGTTTGTTGTTTGTTGTTTGTTGTTTGTTGTTTGTTGTTTGTTGTTTGTTGTTTGTTGTTTGTTGTTTGTTGTTTGTTGTTTGTTGTTTGTTGTTTGTTGTTTGTTGTTTGTTGTTTGTTTTTGCTTTTGTTTTTTTCTAATATCTTAAGAAAACACTAGAAAAAATAAGTCTAGAAATGTTCGCAAAACGAAAGAACAACCCCACCAAAAGAACTATTAAATATGTTGAAGTTGGACCAAACTCAACTGCAGAACTCCGTCATATTTCATTTTCGATTTAAATAATAAAGAGCCAAATTCTACACAAGATTTTAACGCAATATTTAAATTTGGTAGGTAGATAATACGAATATCAAGTGAAAATTTTAAGGCAGTTGTAGGTTCTTCTTGTCTGCATTTTAAATATTCTAGAGGATTAACAAAAAGATGCTTAAGTTCTTTTTTGTGTATTTTAAGATATTCACTATCTGCTAACTATATCACTGTTTATTCCTTATCATAAAGATACGTCATAATTTTAATAAAAATTGCTTATGCGGAATACCCCTTAAAAAAGTCAGAATCTTTGCCAATTCTGGCTTTAACTAAGAAAAATAATAATTATATTTCCTTTTCTAGAAAGGATAGAATTTAGAGTAAGGCATAAGATTCGAGTGTTCACAATTCCATTTTTGGGGATTAATCTAATATATTGGTTGGGCAGAAGTAAGAAGTATAACTTTTAAAAAACAAAAAGTTTACAGTCAAATATTACGTCTTAATCTTAAACAAAATTATTTATGGAAAAACAATTTGACATCAATTGACGTTTCAGCCGTTTCTTTTGGTTTAAACTTAATAAATTCTACTAATAAAGTAAGTACAAATATTTAGAAAATTCAAAAGATTCGAGAACTTTATGTGTCAATTATCAGAAAATTTGCGCTTGACATCCATACCAATAGCGCCCAAAGCTCTTTTCATTAAATTGTAGATAGACTTCAATCAAAATTTTTAATTGTGCATAAAAATCTATGAGCTCTTGACCTTGTGCCATCAGTTATCGAATGCAATTTTTTTCCAATGAATAAATTAAATCGTAGTCTTTGCCGGGAAACAACATGCAACATTGTTGCGCACTTGCAACATGCTTTCAAAAGGTCAAAGGAACATTCTAAAGATCTTCTGACAAAGTTGTAAAACTACTTACTCATTACGCGAAACATTCGGTTAACAAGAAAAAGACATGTGAAATTCAATAAACAATTGAAAATTCACAGTTGACAATTCACAATTCAAGTGATATATGTAAGGTGTGTTCATGATGATGATGATGATGATGAGATGTTGCAGATGATGTTTTCACAACACTGTTTATTCGAGATTCGGCTGATGAAGTGTGCAGGGAAGAGGACTTTTTAATGGACGAAGGTTAAAGTCATCATTGTTGTCAGCTAAATACTTTTAAATTATTGCAGACACAATTTATTTAATTGAAGTCAGATGACAATTCATATAACACATTCGTCATTTACATTAATAAAAATAAATTATAAGGACACGTTTAAATAAAGTTAATTTCTTTCTCAAGGTTAAGGTTATATAAAGACAATAGAAAAAACAATAAATATTTGCATTAATGAGAATTGAAATAATTGTGAAAAGTGTGCATTACCTAAACATTGTTTTAGAAATATCTTTACCTTTTAAAGAGAAAGAGAGCGATATACAAAAGCGCCGATAAAACGCAGACATGCTGGATTCCCTTATTATGGCTGTAAGCCACACACTTTCAAGTGCATCTTTATAAACTAGCTTAATAATTTTGATTATTTTGTTAGCATTTGCAAATGTAAAATTATGTTTATCGAAAGTGTAAAAGAGTTTTGCTATCTAAGTAGAAGCACTCACTGCATACCTTAAGCCAAACCCCTACTTTCCACAAAGACTATATAAAAGAATTATAAGATTAACTTTTTGGCCAAAAACTATTCTAATATTTTCGGGCAAATACTCTCCTGATCACCGACAACAAGCCTCTCAACTGTGAAATAATGGAGTGTAAATTTAACTGAATAGGTCATATTATACTTAGAGACGATACTGACATTGCGAAAATGGCTAGTTCAATGAAATCTCTGTGGCACTCACCACAAAGTCTGCCTTAGATTGCCACCTGAAATAAAAGATGAAGGCTAGACGCTGGCAGACACCGTTGGAATACATTTTTTTGTCACCTGAGCGCCCTAAGAGAGATATTTAGAACAGAATAATATAGAATTTGAATTGTCTCTAATGACATAAGTTAATGCATTGGAATTTGTTGTTCGGAATATATCAAGGATCTATTCAAGGAGTGTAAAAAATTTATATATATAATATATTATTCTTAAGAGAGCCTTGCAATTATTGATCTCTTAAGGAAATGTGAGGTATCGATGGAAAAATCTTGAAATGTGCAACATTTAAATGCAACAAACATTATTGTGCGCTCCTTTTTAATTAAAAAAATTAAACCTTACGCCATAAATGAAATTGTATAAAAATTCTTATTTACAATTTTTAAAAATAAGTTAATGTCAATTTTATTTTTCATTCATTATGTGCTTTATATAATGTTTGTCTTTATTATTGTAATTTAAAAACTTGGCATTTAAGCCAAATAGGTGTCATTGTTTGAATCACATTAGACGTTCATTTTTAACCGCAATGAATCGATACATGTTTTGAAAAAGAAAAATTAATATATGATTTTATCGAAGAAAGTAGTTTATGGCAAAACAAGAGTGTAAGAATGCACCTAACGCGTCAGACTACTTACGACTATCCCGACGATGCGATTTTTAGAACTTTTCGCATCGATTTCAATGCCGAATTTCGGTTGCATCTGAAGATAAAATATTAACAAGATTGTTTCTTTCCAATAATAATAGCAGCCAACAAGCCTTAATTATAATATCTTTATTTCCCCGAAAAAAACCTGAAATTTCAATAATTTGGATGAATTGTTTACAATTGCATCATATTCTGCTCACAGCTCTATCCTAATTCAATTAATCATGGCCCAGAACTTAATAACAAAAAACGAAAACAAAAACAAAACGACTGTGTCTAAATAGCCCATACATTTGTGTCTATCGCAATTCAATTGAAATTCAAAAACAACCTCAACCGCCAAAGCTTGCAAAAAATAAATATGTATATAAAAAGTTGTAAAAATTCATCAAATCATCACATGATCGTCGGGGTTTTTTACCTGTCACCTGGCTTTCTGTATGTATTACCTGTTCTAAAACCTTTTTTTATTGTTTTGTTTTATTTACACTTTTGTACGTTAAAAATTAAAGGTTGTTTTCTACGTACATATAGTTAATAAGCCAATAAAAACATTCAAAAATATGTTATACAAATTTAAAACTTTAAATAAAGATAAAAATTAATTAATGGTATAGGTACAGCTATGACTCTAATTGACTTATTACTACCAGCGCAACGCATTTTCTATTGCACAATTATTGTATAAAACAAACAAAAGTTGTTATAACAACATATGTATTTAAAAGTCAAAATTTAACAACATTAGATTGCTGTCCGACATTGCTTGATTGAAAACTATTCTACTTGTTTGCATGTATTAGGGTTTTCCCTAAGGATTGAATTTAATAAGTTTTGAGGAAGAGAGAGATTGAATGCATGTGCAGGGCACTCTCACTGCATTTATTTGCTTGACTGTCGGTCGCTCTTGTTTTTTTGAGTGTTTTTTTTAAATATTTTTTGATGGCATATAGAAACAAAAAATTAGCAGAAATATACAAAAATTTTGTAACGAAGAAGGGGTATGCCTAGGTACAAAAAATAATAATAATAATCTACTACATGATGAAGTGCAAAACAATATTGGGAAACAAAAAAAAAAACGTAAATACATAAATAAATAAAATAAAAATCCAAGCAGAAATAAGTATACGAAGAGCTGCGAAAGAACCAACGACCAAAGGGTCATTCACACTCAGTCGAGGCAAAAGACAAAATAGCACAACAACCACTTCAACATTGGAGGCGAAAACAGTAACAGCAACTAATATGTGTACCTGTAACTGTGTGTGTGTGCGTGTATGTGTGTGTGTGTGTGTAAGTGTGTGTGTGTGTGTGTGTGTGTGTGTGTGCTCTATCTTATAAATATATATGAACGGATAGGCAAAAGTTTTTTTTTTTCATACATTTGCAATCTATAAGTAGCCCACAAAAGCAAATTCTAAACACAAAAATATATAGAACATGTATTGTTTATTGTTTCAAACAAAGAGAAATCTATGGACATTTATTAACAAATTAATATAATGCAATTAATAAACAGCTTAAGTAGTAGCGAGTGAAATTTTCCTTTTATGTTAACTCTTTTCATCAACTACTTCTCTCGGCTCATGCTTTCTTAGCGTAGGATTGCTCAAGACCCAAAACTCCTATTGCCAAACCGGCTAAATATGTAGATGGCATAACATATGTTTTCGTTTTCCGATCAAAGAATAAACGTCTCGAAATCGCTAAGTTGCGCAAAATTATGCAAAGACAGATGTGAAGAGTGCACAATATTAGTCTAACTCGTTCGATAAATGGCATTCGGACAATTAGTCACGAACAAGGTGATTAACTTAAAAAAAATGTTTGCACAATTAAAATTGGTTACAAAAAATGCATGCTTATTGAGTAGAATTAGACAGAATTATTCTTAGTAAAAATTCGTTGGTTCCGATTAAGCAAAGGCACGGAGATCTTAATTTCGGCTCTAAAGGTGAAGTAAAATTTTCACTGATTCCGAAAACTTGCAATGCTTCCAATAGGGATATCTGTCTAATTGCACATTATATTATCATAATCCAACGAAACAATCTCAAACCGTCTAAGCAGCAAAATATTAATTTTATTTTTATTATTTTGTTGCTATTTAAACACTGTTCAGTTTAAAACAAATAAAATTAATATAAAAAATCGCTAAGCGAAATGCACTTAAAACTTCGAATAAAAAGTCGATGATGCTCCAAGCTTTTTAAGCTAATCATCATAGTCACTACACAAGCAAGTGGATATAGCCATGCCCGTCAGTTCATCTCTACGACTGTATTGTAAATTGTATCAGCCTCGGGGATTCAGCTTTTAAAAAAAATCCATTTATTAGGTCCCTGAATAGTTTTAGGTAAATACTTTGATTGTTCATAATGCTATTTAAATCAAATGCGACACAAAATATTTTTTAGTGTTCCAAATACGCAATTTTAAAATAAATTCAATACCGCTGCACTATATACAATAAAGCAAATCGGTAAAAAAAAAGCTTGAAAGAATTTTGTAGAATTTATCAAAGTCGGTTGACTTTATTTTTTTGTTCCCACTGCGCATCAAAACATTCGATTCTTAAGGAAAACTCAATGTAATTCTGTTGATTTTGAAGTAAACCGATTTAAGTATTACCAATCACGGCAAATTCGTCAATAATTAAACATTTTTTTATGAATTTAAGTATAAAGCCGCAAATGCAATTGCAAAATACGACTTCGCTTAAAAACCCATATTTTTAATCACGACCTTCACAGTTTTTGGCTACGCGTCAGTTAAATAACAGATTTACCGATTTTTTCATTTCTATTAAATATATAGTTCTACCTGATAATCACGTTCCAATTCTTTTTACATAAACATATTTTGTATGTACATTTTCAGAGAGAAAAAAAATAATAGAACTAGTTTTGCAAGCATTCCAGTAACTTCAAATATAAGCACGTAGCAAGAGTAAACAAGATATAAACATAAACAATCAAAATTGGCATTTAAAAAGTAAGGGATTTATGTCAAATATGTCGAAAATTTTTCTTAATGCGGTACGTGCTGCATTGAGCTATAGCATATTATTCAAGATCAACGTTCTACACATTTAAAAACTCCGAACGTAAAATTGTTTGTAACTTAACAAATTTAATATAAATATAGCGTGGCTTATAAATAACATTATTTTTTTAATATTTTTGTTTTGTGTTCTTATAAAATACACAACAGTTCATGAATGAGCCGCATTTAGACACGTCTCTTTGAAACAGAGTCAACGTGAAAAAATGTTCAACATTTAAATAAAACAGAAGACACATTATCAGATGATTGATATAATTTTGTATTTAAATTTGGTTTTGCGTGTTTGGAAAATCGAATTGTTCGCTGGCGCCAACAATTCTTATTACTCAACTCATCAATTTGACATAGGCACAATCTAAGAATTTTATAGAAGACATCAATACCCATATTTTTGTAACTGATTGAGTTAATTTCACATGCACCATGATATTGTGCGATGAGATTATTGTTTTACAATTAAATCTCATTTTCCTGCAGAATTTTTGAAAAGTTTTACCAAAATCGTATAGTCTCAACAAAACAGGAGTTATTTTAGTCAGTTATTTTAGTAGTCATTTCGAACAACAACAGCTGTGTACTTTTCAGTTTTTTTTATAAAAACGAACAATTTACTTCGAATTTGCAGCTGTATGTATGAATTCCAGAAAAAGTCTATACTTTTATTAAAGTTGGTACCAGTAACAGAGCCGCACAGGAATTTCCAGCTTGGTTTATTATATACACAAATTGTAGATTTTTTTTACTTGTAGTTATTAGAACTTGATAATTAAAAAGCAAAGTTTTTTAAAAATACTATATATACACACACATAAATAACATTGTAAACAATTAGAAAAGTATTGTTGTTTAATTATAATAACAGACTTTAAAACGTATAGCAAATTAAGCTTATAAACTACTTGCTCAAAAAAATGATATATAAGGTAATTTGTGACTCATCTGCTACCTCTATGCAATCTTAAACGATTTAGAAAAGAAAGAAAAAAATAAGATATATCTTGACGACGTATGCTATCTGATCTAGTCAGTATTACAATATTTGAGATAAAATATGAAATGGTCTCAGAGATAAAAGAGCAACTGAGCAAAAATAGATTATTGTAATATGATTAATATGTGCACAGAATTTTGGCCCGAATTTCGGAATACTTAAAACATTTTCTATATAGTTTAGCTTGTATTAGAGGTTTTTCTAACATAGCCCAATATTTGCCATTGACCTGCAAAGTTGGCTTATAGTTGAAGCAACGGATTACAACCTGCTTCAGCTACAAGAGTTTGAAACGTCCGAACGACTAAAAACATTGAATTATATTTTCAAATATCAATATTTCTAATTTGAAAAAAATATTAATATCTTTATGTCTCTTTATGTTTAAAGCAAAATCAAAAAGCAAAAAGTTGACACTAAAGGGAGAAGAATCTGTTTTAAGCCAACTTAATGTAAACGTTGTCTAAGACTACTTTGTAAATCTGTCTGTCCATTACCAAAGAATGAACAAGAAATTCCCAAAAAGCGTTGAACAGCAGCTACAAGTACTCTGGCGCACAGACAAAAAACCAGTTAACTATCCGGCCAAAAACAAAGCACGGCTAAAACAATAGCCAGACGTATTTTGCTGTTGCATATTTCAAAGAAAACCCTTATTAGAACGACAGCATTTGGCCAATGAGATGGAACGATTAGGAAAACGGTTTGACGTACAAAATGAAAACCGAAAAGTGCACCACCACCATACAACGCCACGATGAGGAGCAGCATCAGGGAATGTCAGTGCCAGTGCCAGTGCCCGTAACCAAAGAAACCACAGCCCAGTGTATCTGTATCTGTACTTGTGTAGGTATTATGTATCCCGGCTGGAGTGATTGGCATTAAAAAAAGCTGTAAAACAAAAGCTGCAATTACAAGTTATACGGGGACTCGAAAGAAAAACAAAAATCGAAAAAAAACAAACTACGAAAAACGAGTGTTGGATGCATTTCTAAGAAAATAATGTTGTGAGAGCTACAGTGAGGCTGGGACTTGGGCTGGAACTTGGACTGGGCCAGACAACTTTATTATTAGCTAGCTGACAATATGAAATTTTCAATTCCGATCAACCTGATGAACAGCCGTGGACCGCCACTGCCACGTAATCCCCTACCCGTGGCTTTTATAATTGAAAACTACTGGTTTTTGTTCAGTGGATTTGAGAGGGCGGCATAAATAGTTGGCATTTAACAGCGTGAGCTCAATGACAAAATGCAGTTAGAGTGGCCAGCCAATACAATGCAAACCAATGCCAAAACACCACCACCAAAACATGGCGCTTCAAGGATCAATAATGGAAAAAGTTGAATCGATGTGTATATACTTTAGTACTCACTGTTCATGTTTTTGCGAGTTGCCAAAGTTTCAGCACTCGAAAAGCAAACGAAAGCCGGGCGACAGTGGAGTGCATAATTTTGCACACGCTTTTTACTGCAGAAATGCAAAGAAGGCAAATTCATAGAACTTAAAAAACGTTAATTTTTTATAGTTTTTTTTTCAATACTTTCAGAAACTTTACCTTATTGATTGTAATATTTGAAATATTGTACTATTTTTTTATTATTAATTTAAAGTAAAAACATGTGAAATTGACCGACCACTCAAGCCAAAAGCATGCAAACAATTAAGTTTAATACCCAGATTTAATTTATTATTTATTGATTTTAGAACTTTAGGAAAATAAGTTTATTTGGAGTTACTTGGTATTTACAATTGTCATAGATACAAAATCATAGCTTCCGCATTATTGTATACTTGTCCATTATACATAACATATCTGTAGACAAGAATTATTTTTAGGATTATTTGTTGAGTTTAGCAGAAATGAAATAATATTTTTTTGATACACACAAAAACTGAGCTATAACCAAGAAAATTAAGAAATCATATACACAATTATTCGTTCAACTTTAGGCTTAGATTAGCAAAAGACGCCTAGCCTTACCACTTGCAAATTTACAATACACATTTTTTGGTACAAAACCCAATATGTATACGTCAATATTACTTTTCTAAAACTATGTGCAATCTTTCGCTGATATTTAATTTTATATTAATAGAATTAATAAATTGTAGTCACTCTTTTCCAAAAATATATACCAATACTCAATGTATCAACAGTATCAAACAAAAAAAAAACAATAATTAAATGTGTAAATAGAAGAGTCAGGAATATCTTATGTTGAAACATATTCAAAACTAAAGCTAAGCTCAAAAATTGCAGTAGCAAAAATAATAATAATAAATTTTCTGAATAATATTATGTGTTATTTGAAAAACCGTATGCCCAGATATCTCAGCAAGAAACTGTTGTGTGATAATTTTTAATATATGTTGTAACTTATTTAAGGTGCATTATTATTAACATTAAATTAACTAAAATCTCGATTGTTGTTAGCATAAAATAAGATAACTTGAGAAAGTATTTCTACTTTCAACTTTTGATGCTGAAAAATCATTTTCAAGAATTTAGCCCTTGCTACTTAACAAACTAAATGTATTCCATGTTTGTTGTACTCTCAATATAAAAATGCTGATTAATAAATGTAAAACATTAAATCATTTTTAAGAAACAGTCTAGTTTCCGATAAAGTGTCACGAATACTATGCTATATGTATCGTAGGAACTTAGCGAAATATTCTAATATAAAATTTTACAGTTTCTGTATATATTCAGATTTTAGGTAGTGCTGAAAATCGTTATTATTTTATAATATACGAGGGGGTTAAAAATCAGCTGAGTAATTGATTGAGGATCGAATTAAATGACTACAACATTGATGGAAACTGGTTATTGAACAGCAACAACTCTCATCAGCACTATTCGATTTTGGCCAAAACCGTGTGTGTACGCATTGTTTTGCTACCGACTGTATGTGTTTGTGTACTTTGGAATATTGTGCTTTGTTGCAGCAACGTGCTGTCGCTCTCACTCTGTACATTTGTACTTAATATTCACACTTACCAGCAAATAACTTGGCATATATTGTATATATGTTGTTCTTCTTGTAATCCATTACCATTGTCTCAAAAAAAAAAATACATTTACATGTATAGAAAAAGGCACGCGGAGCGTTCTCGCGACAAAGACAAAAAACAATGCCTAAAGTTAACGTGGAACCCGACAAAATCCTAGAAAATGCAAATGCCGCCCCAACCGTAATAATAACAGGTCGAAGCAAACACACATACACACATGTACCTGCTTAGTATATATATGTATATGTGTATGCATGCACACACACACACACACACACACACACGAGGCATGCCTATATACCGTGCGCCTATATGAAGTATGTGTGTACATATATAAACATAAACCAAGCGCAAAAATAGAAAAAACAATTTTATTTTTATAACTTGTTTAAAAACAAAAAAAATAGTATTAAAAGAAAAGAAAACTAATACAATACAATATTGGTTTAAAACAAAAAATATATAACCTGTGTTTTGATGTATAAATTATATATAAACACAAGCACGCAAAAAAAAATAAAAAAATACACACACATACACAGACATACATATACTTAATTTTTTTCTAAACGATTTTTAAAAAATATATGTATTTTTTTTGGTGCCGGATTCGCAGACAGAGCCACGTCCACCACACGTCGCCGACTCGGAAACGTAACGAAAACGATCTAGACAACTGCGCTTATGAAAACCGACTGAACTGAAGGCGCTGAGCTGAGCTCAGCTGAAGCAATCCCAAGCCCAAAGCCGCACTGAGCTGAGCTAAACTGAAGCGATCCAACAACAACGACACTAACAACGCGTAAAAAAGGTGGCTCTGACTACGACGTTAACGCAAGCAGCGCCGACGCTGGTTACGCGCTGCTGCAGCCAACTAATGAGCAATCTACCAAAAGCAACAATAACGCAAACGCTGACGCAGGCGAAGCAGTCACCGTCACCGTCGACGTCGATGTCAGCGTTGCCGTTGCCGTTAACGTTAATGTAAACGTTAACGTTAACAACAAAAAGTATGCGCCTGACGCTGCTGCCCAGTTAAAGTCTTTGGATTTATTTTTTTTGTGCGTTAGTAGCAGTAGAAACACACACACACACACACGCGCACACAAATGTATTCACATTTTATGTTTATGTATGTATGTATGCATGAGTATGTACGTATTTCTATGTACATGGCATAAAAACCTGTTGCTGTTGCTGATGATAGGCAATGTTTTTTTTTTTGCTTTTTTTGTTTTTGTTATTGTTGTTGTTGAATCAGTGATTTGTAAGTTTTGGTTGTTATTTTTCTTGTTGTTGCCGATGTTGTCGTTGTCGTTGTCGACTGGCTTTCTAAGTCTGCTGCTCTCAAGTTAACAATACGCCAATAACGCCAACCCGGCCAAATTGCAATGAGCAATTGCTATAATGCCATTTAATGCAATGTACATGCACACAGTACATACAAATGATGTACATAGATGTATGTATGTGCATCTATACATAGTGCGTACACTTGCACATATAAGTATGCGCACATGGTGAAGAAATAGTTTTATTTGAATAAAATATAAGCGCTCTATCACAAAGAGATAGAATGAATTCAATACGAATTATGATTCCAAGAAAGCTTTCTGATGTTAACTAACGTTTTGTTTCATTTCGAAGTGAAAAATGTTTTTCGGCTTAAATGTTTTGGTTCAGGTCAGAGATAGAATATATTGTCATGGCACATAAAAAAGTCATCGATGGCGTTATGCAACTCTAAACATTAAATCGGGCAGTAAGTATACAACAAATTAATCTCCAAATTGTAATTTCATGCAATTTATAGTGTTAACTCCAATAATAAAGCATACTGACTACTTTCCGAAAAACTAATTTCGAGCTGTACTTAATTGTACTGTGAGAGAAATTGGGTATGCGATAAAGAAGCCGAAACATAATAGGGCAGACGGCGAGAACAACATACCAGCTAAACTTGTCCTAGTGGAGACCCAGGTGATAACTGAAAAATTGCACCATTTCCCGCGCATATGGAGAGACGACGAAAATATTTCAGACCTATAAGATTCCAGCCAGACTACTGAACCATCGACGGCAGGATAAATTTTAGCCTACAATAAGGGATGAACAAGCGGGCTGCAGACCGTACAGGCCAACACACTATACATAATCATCGAACCGCTTTGGAGGAAACAGCTGTACCTTGCAAGGAGAGGAGCACCACACAACAACATCATTGCAATTAGAAAACTAGTGCACCTTAACAGACAAATGCCGGAATCTGGCAAGGCTAGCCTCTGCTACTAGCCACCAGACATGAAATAAAATCTCCAGAATAAAACAGATGACCTCGTCAGCAGAGTTGATCTCAAGATAAATGGAGCCATACAAAAGAAATGCGCTTCAATGACTCGAGCCAAGGAAACATCACCATGGGAACGAAATTGAATTCGTATTGCTCGAGCCGCCTTGCGAAAGCTTGTGCAGCAATCGGAAGATTGCACCGTACAGTTAAGCCGGACCACGAAATCCATTCTACTATATGGTAGTGAAACATGGCTCACCAGATAGAAAATAGCGCAAAAACTAAAACTAAGAATAATATGAGGGATTTTCTGGCCAAGCAGATTATTAAATGTAAATTCACCTCCAAATTAGGAAAATAAAATGGATAGGTCATGCTCTCAGAAAGAACCCAAGCAGCATTATGAGAATAGCACTAGACTGGAACCCACATGGAAGCAGACGAGCAGGACGAGCAGAACTAACCCAGAGCAGCTCGTTGTGGAACACCGCTAAGCAGACGGTACAAGACAGTGTGCGGTGGAAAGTATTCGTAGAGACGCTAAGTTTCCAAGTGGAATAATAGAAAAAAAAAACTTAATTGGAGTTATTTCGAAATGATAAGCATGTTCAAACACGAAAGAAATCCAAAATGTATGTAAAAAAATATTTTTTATAAGAAATAAAACCTAATTTTTTCTAAAGTTAAATGAACATTTTCAAAATAAATAAAGAGCTTAAATAAAGAGCGATTAAGTAATATTTTTTGAGGTCAACAAATAACACATCAATTCCTAAATAAATTTTATTCAAAGGTTTTGGTTTAGTACGAAAGCGTAATACCACCTAATGACCACCTGCTTTACTATCAACAATTTTATGTAATGCCAATAAATTGTCAAAAAGTTCGATTGTTAAAAAAGATTATTTAATTTTACAGATACAAGATATAGAATCAATCAAATTGTTTCAAATTTGGATTTAAATAGTAAAAAAAATAATGGGTAGTGAATAGTAACATGCAATAACTGGGACTGTAAAGTATTTGTTTTCAATTTTAGGCGACGAATTTATTATTCATCAAAATTAAACCAAGTTCTAGGAAAAATGATTTCTGCTCTAAAGCAAAACGAATAAAATTTTACCAAATGGATGCTTAAAACTTGAAATAAACTAGTTTCAGTGAATCATTCATAAGCAAAATCAAAGTTCTAAAAAACAGACAAAAAGAGAATTTAATTTCATAATTTGGTACGAATTCTATTTGCATTTGTTTTTGCATTTTTTACTGGTTTACTTTTTTTTTGCACTATGCGCATACTTTTGCATAGTAGTGTCGGCGATATTTTACCGATTATGCTCTAGCAGAGGTAGCTTATGTAAGTAAAAAGATGCAAAAGAGTGATTTGTGTTGTTATTTGTGAAGAAAATAATTTCAGTTATAGATGGATACACTGTAATATGTTTGTGTGCATGTGCTTGTTGCTATTTCGATGCATCAATGAAACGGCCCGGCTAACTACTGTCACTCTAACCTCTGCTAACCTCCAGCACCACGCACACAAAGACAATTACCACACCCCCACCTTGGTTCAAAAGAAAGAATCCCTGAATACAAGTAAGTTTAGCAAGAGGTTACGGCATGACTAAACGCCGGACGGATGGACGGTCGGTTGGACTGGATGGTGATATGGATAGAGGGACGAAGTGCCCAACAATTCATCCCACCCGGCGGCTGCTGTGTGTTTTTGAGTGTTGTGTATTGCGTGTTTGAAATATCGATAAAAGAGTTTGTGCTGATATTTCTTCAACTTGTCTTGATTCATCTTTTTTTTTAAATTTTTTGTTATGTTTTTGTTGAAAAATCGGGCCGGTGTGGCTCAATTAGTTATTCAGCGCACACACAATCAGCGCTTAGAGAATCTGTATATATATGTGTCTGTGTGTGTGTGTGTGTGTGTGTGTGTGTGTGTGTGTGTGTGTGTGTGTGTGTAATACCTGTTTGTCCACTCCAACAGTTAGAGGGAGAGAGCCAGAGACAGACAGAGAGAAAGAGAGATAGGCAAAGAGAGAGAGAGAGAGTAGCAACAATTGTCTTTATTGTAGATTGTTGCCACTGCAGTCCTCATCATCATCATCATCATCATCATCATCAACAATTCCACCTATTTTATTATTTTTATTTTCTACCTTTCTATGGGAAACGTTTGCCTGCCGTTTCGGCTTATACTCTTTGGCCCGGAAGAGGTAAGAAAAAGTATTCTTGTTAGTACATGTGACCGTAAATATTTAATTAATTCAATTAAGTTTCACTTTTTGTTTTGTTATATATGTATATATTTTTTATAATCAATTGTGTTGTAAGCGATATACGTATAAAAAATAAATAATTGTATGGTAAACTGCAATTTCCCTTTTGGTATATATACACAGTATATCGACAGATCTGATCTTTTTGATCATTTTTGCATTAACATTTTTAAGCGTATTTTGAAAAGTTAAATTCATTTTTTTTATTAAACAAATCAAACATTCAACTTTGAAGTATTTAAATGTATGCCGCAATCGGTTATTATTTCATCGAAAATAATTTAGCTTTACCTTTATTCAAAATGATCAAGAATAAAAATATTTTTCACGATATTTATTCTATAAATTAAAAGAAGAAGCAGCTGAAACCGATTTCTTAAAAAAAATCTCTCGGCATAGCAATTAAAAAAAAACGGAAATTTGTAACCATTCAACCCACTTTGGCTGGAAGCAAGTTCCAAAGGATATAGATAAATTGTGCAGAGCTGTATCGGTACCACAAACTGCATCTTATTGCCCTTGTTAAGGGTATAGAAATTTCTTTACTTCAGATAAAGCTTTAGCAATTTTACTATTACACTTTACTCTTTCGTTACTTTGTTTTGTTTTACACAAACAAATACAAAGTCATCAGCACAAACGTGCATACATATAGCTGCATGATCATCATCATCATCGTAATTATCATCAGTTCCGACATAACAAATTTGTACTTATAGGCAAATTCATACATGTGTACGAGTGAGTATCTATGAGTTCGGTTTTTGGCTAGGCATCCAACTAAGTAGCATTTGGGATTTAGCGGACGCTCCCAAATCACAACGTTGGCATTTCACTTTTTTTCGTTTTTGCTTTTGCTTATATACAATTAATAATAGTTATATAGTGTACAATAATATCCAATTTTGGATCTGTAGTTGTCTTATAGACGGCTCATACGTAACCTTTATGTTAAACATTTTATAGGAATTTAATTCATATGATATGGATCCCTATTCTTTATGAACCTTATGCACAAGAATAAAAATACTAAGAGCGCTTACTTGCAAGGAAAGGAGTACCAACAAACATTATAAATATAATCAAGTCGATGTACGATGATGCCAATTTGAAGGTACCGCACATCGAGAAAACAAGTGCACCTTTCCAGACGTATACTGGAATTCGGCAAGGATGCGCATTGTTGCCGATACTCTACAACAACGTGGCCGACGAGGTTATGAACACCAAGCGTGGAATCACGTGGAGCCTCACCAGACACCTTGAGCACTTGGATTATGCAGCCGGCAACTGTATGACCTCTCACAGGCTCTGCAACAGCCAGGGCAAAACTGATGAGCTCGCCAGGATAGCGAGCAAAGTCGGTCTTGAAATAAATGTAGCCAAGACCAGGGAAATGCGCTTTAGGGAACATTACCATCTATGGGAACGCAATTGAGTTCGTCAACAGTTTCCCATACCTTGGCACTGTCATCTCCAACAATGGCGGCGTGGATGATGACGTCACAAAGCGACTTGCCAGCATTTAGGAGGCTTTACCGCATTTGGAGCAACAAACAAATAAGCAGAGGAACAAAGCTCCGGATTTATAATGCGTGTGGAAAGTCCATACTGCTACATGGTAAAGAGACATGGCTTACCACCACAAAGATGACACAGAGACTACAAGTCTTCAGCAACTAATGTTTGAGAATTATATGCAGGATATTCTGGCCAAACAGAATATCCAGTGCAGAGCTGTCTCGTGTCACGGGTGAGCCCCTTTTACACCTCCAAATATGGTAGAAGAAATGGACGTGGATAGGACATGCTCTCAGAAGAAAACCAAGCAGTATTGTCAGAATGACAAGACAACAGACGAATATGAAAACCCAAGGCAACCTGGAGAAGATCCATGCACCAAGAATGGGCCCAGTCGAACACAAAACAGGGTTCGTAGAGGCCCTAAGTTCACAAGCGGAATAACAAGGGAAAAAAATGGAAATTTTTTAAAAGAAAAATCAGAATCGATTTATCTGAAAGAAAAAGTTTTCCATATCTCTAAGTATATGTATAAAGAAATAAGTTTATCTGAGTAACTTCCAACTTCGTTGTTAAGGTTTCAAATGCATCTAATGAACTATAGGTATGGCAGACTAACAAAAGTGCTGCAGTAGATCATGAATATAACGAATCGTGGCAAATTGCTTAGTAACAACTTGTGATTCATTGCGCTTTTCCACTTTTTATCTACCAACAGTTTGTTGAAAAACAATATTCTATACGATTTTCACAATAATAAGAACAGTTATGTCCCAACCCAAACAAGCCGATATTGGCTTTTATGTAATATAATTAATATTGTAAGAATTAAAATATGAATACAACGGTAGTATATTTCTTAAGTGTTTCATTTATTGAGATTGTAAGGATCTTAAGCAAAAACGTTTTAAATTGTGTTTTGTAGCATTAATTTACAAGACTAAAGACAGAATAGTATTCTATCTATGTTTATCAAATCATCTTAATAAAAAAATTTTATTATTGGGTCTCATTCGAATAGTTAACTCTAAAACTTTATCCAACTAAATAATTTTAATAGTTAAAGATATATTTTCTACATGCATTTAGAGTTTTTAAAAAATGTTTTCACGAATGGCATAAAATTTAGATATAAGTAGAACCAATTTCAAGTAATTTTGCTCACTTCAAGTCCAGAGCTAAATACATGATTGTTAAGTTAGTCTCACAATGGAGGTGCCTCCAGCTTAATTTAAATAAAGAATATCTTTCTGTCTTTTGCTTATGAGGATCTTAAAAAGTAAGCCGGATAATGACTGATTATATCATAAATTTAATTTTCTACATTTCGCTATTTAGGTTCATGATTATAAAAATCTTTGGTATACGGAACTTGAGTATTACCACGCCTCATTCTGGTTGTTATACATATTGCATAAATCAAGTATACCCAATATCAGGCTAACTTTTTTTTATAATTCCAATTTACACGAAATCATGGGGCACCAATTGGCTTCAGAAAAACCCTAATTAAAAATCTAGACCATAATGTCTAAAGAAAGGTAAGCTTATATGCAAACTTTTCTATTACAAATTGAATAGGTAATCTTTGAAGCAGTCGTAATTCAACTTAATTTTTACAAAAACCCAAAGATAGATAGGTACATCGCACAGCACTTTTTTGAAACATTCATGGGACATGTGATTAACAAAGATGGCGACAACGACAACAATTTAGAAAAAATTATATGCACAGTCTACAAAACTTGTTCACTGGCTTTCTAAAAACACCACTTACTACTACATTACTATCTGTATATATATCTCTATATATATTTAGATATCACATGTCTGCATATTATATACTATATATACTATATATACTATATACCATATTTTTGTATATTAAAAAAAAGAACTGACGGTTAACAATGATTGTCATAGGGATAAAAAGCTGCGCTCGAGAGACTATGACATTTTACATTGAGTCAAAATTGATATTCTTTAGAAGCTTTCTTCACATGACGGCTACAGAATATGATTCTGCACAAGCTGTATCATTGATA
The DNA here is from genome assembly GCA_035046065.1 of Chymomyza procnemis. Classification (NCBI taxonomy): domain Eukaryota; kingdom Metazoa; phylum Arthropoda; class Insecta; order Diptera; family Drosophilidae; genus Chymomyza; species Chymomyza procnemis. Next base: position 343,822 of record JAWNOJ010000011.1, on the reverse strand, counting down.
CGCAATAATAGGCATACGATTTCTATTAGGAAATGAAAGCTTCAGATTTAAATGTTTTGTAGAGATTTATTAGTGTAAGCAATAGCCTGCAGTCAGTCGAGTAATTGCAGAAATAAGTAGTTATCTAGAACTAGTGCGACCTTTCTTCTTGTAGCTGCTTTTAAATTAACTTCTTATTCACCTTGACTAAATACAATGAAATACGTCCAGCGGTATTTTTATTTCAGATGCACTATAATTTCTCCTTCGAAGTAAAGATCTAACTCATTGAAGCTGTAACAGTAGCGACTTCAACCATAAAGAACTGCGCCAGGAACAGACAGACAGACAGACGGACGGACGGATGGGCAGATACTCCATTTTGAAGTGTATGCAGGGTTCAGCAGAAGAGCAGAGCATCTTTGTAATCTAACACTTTGGGCTTTGCAACCATGGGCAGCCACAAATTGTTATCTGAACACAATAATGGACAACAGAACGAGGAGAGGAGAATTTACAAGCAGCCAAAAAGAAGCAGCGTCTTAAAGAGCGCGGAAGCCTAAACAAATGTTAAGTGGTAGGGCTGGAGTGAGGTAGGTGCAAGAGGAGGAGTTGGTACAACGATACCTTTAATAATGGGAGCCTGAGCTACGCAGATGGCTGTCTGTCGCAGTGTCTGTGATGATGTGTGTACAGCGACGAGAGGAGCTGTCCTCAAGTTGAATGCAAAAAACACTCATTGAGTAGCCTTTTGAGGCTATTTGGTCTTGCGACACACTGTCCCGGAAGTTCGGAATAATCAGTGCCTTCTGCACAACTACAATATAAATGTTAGCTGCACAAAATGCAGCTTTATGATTACAACAAATAAATGGAAATAATATCAGGCAACACACACACACACACACACACATACATAGACACGCGGCTTGCTTGTTTACATTTTGGACAACGGCTGTAGATTTTGGCCAAACGTTGATATTGTCAAACGCCGCTATGTCATATATATATAGATATGTATATATGTATGTATGTCGATTTGGCTGTTTGCCCGAGGTTGGCTTTTCAAGACTGGTTTTCTTGGACTGACCGCTGGTGGCACTGACATCTTCGTCTTTGGTGCTGGCGGGACTGGCGGCTCGCTGTTGCTAAAAAGGAAGTGGCACAGCGTGGTAGTGGCGAAAGCGTCCACACACACACACACACACAAACTGGCGCGCACGCAAACACATGCACATACACGCGCACACGCACAACAACAGCGGAGAGTGTGACAACTTACAACGGACACGCCGGATACACCGGACACGCCGGACACTAGACAACAACGAAGTTGACAATGACGTTGATATTTAAGACAATGGGTTGCAGCTACGCTTTCTTTCTATGATTTAATTTGCATCATTTTTCAATTTCTTTCTTATTCCATAATTATTTATTTAATATTTTCAAATGTTTTTAATAGCTGCATTGGTCAGATTATTGTTTATAAAACACAATATATATGCATGTATATACATATTTGTATATTTGTATATTTACAAAAAAAATCAAACTTTTTTTACACTCACTTTAACTTTTTAAACAAATTCATGAAAAATACAATTTTTCGAAATTTCACCAAACAAAAAGACAAAAAAAAAACAATTATGTTGCAATTAAGCTAAAAATCTCGCTGTGACTACGTTTTGTTTTGTAGTTTTCGGTTGTCGTTGTCTTCCATTAAAAAATATAATGTGGAAACTTTTGTTTATATATGTATATAAATAATATAGGCATACACACACGCGCACATACACGTAGATATACATATATATATGTATATATGTAGATATAGACGTAAGTGCCTCACAACACACTAGCGCCTTCTTTCGTTTTGTGGTAAACTGCGTTTGCTGACCGTTTACAACAACGCTCGGAGAGCGACTAAACGCGAACGGTGGCTTCAAAAAAATGTTCGGCCTGGCATCTCTGCTTCTTTGTTTATTATGGGACCGTGCCGCAACACGTTGTGTTGTATCTGTATGTCTCGCTCGGTAAGTGTGCCGCTGCGTGAAAGTGTATGTGTGTGTGTGTGTGTGTTGTGTCAAACTTGCTTTAAGTTCTCTTTACGTGTGTGTTGTTGGTTGCATGCAGGCAGGTTGCAGGTTTAAGTTGCAACTTGCATTTCTTGCGCGCGTGTGTTCCATAAGCAAAGCTGCGTTGCAATCTCCTCTCATTATCATTATTGTCAAAATCATAATCGTCAACTTCGTTAGGCAAGTGTCAGGACGACGTTGTGATAGTGATATCAACAAACACAAAGAGGCCAATAAAGAAGTTATGTATGTATTATGTTCGTGTAAATAAATGCCTAAACAACTTGCGAGGGCAGATATAACAGTATGGTAGCTATTATTAGAGATCACTAATAGTTATTAATGAAAAGAATGGATTTCGATAAAAACTCAAAAGTAACCCGTAATCCATGAGTATATGGAATTCCAATAATTTCCAATAACTACTCCATACTGGCTTGTGTTAAAATGTTAAACGCTTAAGGCTAAGTGTAGGAATGTAACTTATTTATGAAACAAGGAAGATTGAGCACGAAATACATACACGATTTATTGATAACTTAAAATTTATAACTTTTTTCAAAGGGGGCAGATTTTTGGTAGGTGTAGAAATAGGTATTTGAAACAAATAGGAAAAATTAAATTCTGCCATTAACTTGGTTATATGTTAAGGATTTCGACAAATCAATTTTGGCCCTTACAAAATATGTATTGATCGAGAAGAGTTGAAAAGTTCACGATGTTTTGGGATTGTGATTTTGTTTTGTTATAAAAAAAAATGCAATTTTCAGCCTTTCACGTTTGATTTTCATTGAGAAAACTTTGGGTTACTCTAGAAGAAACAGTTAAAGTAACTTTAATAATAGAAATCTACATAATATAGTAATAATAGTGACGCGTGTAAGCGACAAAGTGTATCCAGTTACCTACCATGGATTTGACTGTGCACCAACCGATGACATAAATGAGCAGATGTTATAAGGATTAAGGAAGCCTGCTGCTCTTGATAATCTGTTCAGGGTTCCGGTGTGCAACCTGGCAAGACTCTGTTGAGAAATGAAAGGACTTAGATGTTGGTTAACTATAACTTTAAATGAAAACATTAGCACCCTTCGTCTCATTGTGGGCTTGTGCCTTACATCTAGATAGGGGCTGCCATCATCAACCCAAATCTTTCGATACAGGGAAGAGCATCCAGAGCTACTTGTTTTGTGTGCATATGTGGTTTGAAACCTTAGTAGACTCTAAGTGCCCTACTTTTTGAGAGAAACGAGAATTGCAGTTTTGTGTGGCGATTGTCCGAACCCGTATGTGGTATATGCAATATAGTATATGGTATAGTAGTATTTCTTCTCCGAAACAAGCAGTAATGGTACTAAGGCATTCACTAACACAATATTGTGGGTAATGCATAGAGAATCTAGCAATGTAGATTCTATATCACTTAACGGCGAACTTTAACAGCTGTTATGTCTTATACCATAAGTGGGTGTCTTTGTCTGCCTTAGTTAAAAATTGTAGATTCGATCCCTGCGATCAAGGTAAGGTGTACATTAAAATCGGAGCAAAACCGGAGCAGTTTGAAATTTTTTCATAACATATTCAACGAAAAACGAAATAAAATCAAATTTTGTAAAAAAAAAACATTTTTTTTACGATTTGCCATATGAGAGCTGTAGAATATATATATAATTTGGTGCAAACTACAATTTTTGGCCGATACGATATAATCAGCCGATTTGGATAAATCCTGATTCAAAATAGAGTAGCAAATTTGGCTCTAATATATTTAAAATCAAACAAAAACGACAAATATGTTTGTTTTAGAAAAAATTTAAACACTTAAGGCTAAGTGTAGGAATGTAACTTATTTATGAAACAAGGAAGATTGAGCACGAAATACGTACACAGTGTGACAAAAAGTAGGTGCATTTGCAGCATAGAACATTACTATATGATAAATGTCACGTTTTAAAGAAAATTAATTAATAGTTGATAAAAATTGAAAAATTTTCGTTGCTGGGGTTTTGCATATCAAAACGAATCAGATCTGTAAAATTAATATTATTTTTTATAATAATTTCGAGCGAATTCCAGATGTGTCCTGGTTTTCATTCTGCTTTGGAACCATTCTCATAAATGATGAGTTCATTTCCATTTCCATTTTATTTTTTTTTCTATTCTTAGTTGGTTGTTTTTAAAATGCAAAAAAAATAAAACCAATATTATCTGAGACATGTAACATTAAGGTCGAATTTCGAAAATAATTAACTGAAAAACATCTTTTAAAAAATTTGAGACATGAATAATTTATATATTTATTAAAAACATTTTAATTTTATTTTGCATTTTTATTATTTTTACTTTTAAATGTAGTGAAAAATTTGTCACTTTTTATTTTTATATGCAAATGAGAATTAATTCTAGCGAATATTATTTATTTAAGTGTAAATTAACATTAATAGCGTAATTTAAATTTAACAATTTAATTAGGACATAATGTGATTGAATTTATTAACCATTCGTATTTTTTAACTTATTAATTATTAATTATATATTTTCGAAAAACTAAAATTAATGGTTACACTTTTGCATTAAAGCAATTATTCAATTAAATAAAAAACAAGTATTTATTTATTAGATTTAAGAAGCTTAAATGGAATTGATTTTTATACTTTGCTGCATCAGTGGTAGATCTATAGAACCCACAATACAATGAGCTAATTTTCAATGTATGTATCTAAGTTACGTCCGGTTTTTATAATTTTTCTAAATTTAGGTTCACTGCTATTTTGTGCGCCATTTGTATTTTCATAGTTTATTTCCTTGTTTTTATAATACTTTTTTAAGTAATATAAGGGGATTTTTTAACTTTAAAGACCGCCAAACAATCATAAAATAAGATGGAAAAAATATCGGTTTCATTTCAAAAATCTTATTTAAGAATTTTGTTTAGATACGACCTGATTTTTTGAAATAACTGTATTTTCATAGATACAATAAATATAAAAAAATTGTCCCTGTGGATTGATGGTCAATTACGGCTTGCCGGCGTATTTGTAGCATTCTTCACATTTTAAGCCTTCGGCGGAAGACAACAGTTGGCGGCGCTGCGAAAAACTCTTGGCAAGAAAACCAGATTTTCTACTCTTTATTGGTTTGATTGATATTGATGAATTTTGAATAATTATTTTTGGCCATTATGATTTAATGTTTCCTTGACTCCCCTATAAGTAAATAGGTATAGAAACTTTTGGTGGTTGTTAAGTTTGTGTGAAGAATTCTAAAATTTAGAAGCCTTCATCGCCTTCGTCACCCAATCAATATTAAATAATAGTTTTCACTTGATTTTTGCAGGTGTCTGTGGTATGTTTCATTTCGCTGCGTTTATCCTGGAAGGTAGATTGAGCTGGCTGCTCCTACTCATACAGCAAGGACACTAATTTGGCAAATGTTGATATTTATTTAGTTACGTGCCCAAATCTAAACTGTTCCAAGAAAATCGTTGAGTATCAAATAATATCTCAGTCCCAAAATGTAGCATGTATTAAGGTGGATACCAAACAGCGGGAAAATCAAAGTTCGTCGTGCCTTTTGCATAAGATTTCTAATACTCCGATTACTCCGATTACTACGATGGTTTTTCGTGCTGGTCGTGCAACGGCAAGAGAGTAAAGGGCGAGTGTGCGCGGTAAAATTGTTTATTGAGATAACGAGAAGTTCAACAAGTTGATTTGAAAAGCGTTATATGTCGTATGCGAAGCATATTGGAAAATCTGAAATAGTGGATATTATGTACCGAACATGGAACATGTTGCATGCAACATACGTATGCGCAATTGTCGCACTCTTTGCCTAAGTACGTACTTAAGGGCTTCCTAAATTGTAGGCCTGGTGCTGAGGAACTTATTAATTTATGTAATGACGAAAATTTAACAACTCTGTTTGCAGCTCAGAGACTAAATAATTTTATGTGGCTCAAAATTGGCTAAACAGCACTTAAGTAGGTTCGAGCGACGACTGGTTCTATGGTTATCTAGAGCACTACTTTATTCTCTACATTAGCAAATCCAGTATTCTGACCTATTCATAAAGTACTGCATGAATTTTAATAAAGACCTCATAATTTTTTACCTTCCAATAATATTATGTTATGTCTAAACCTTTGGCTTGTATGGTATCAAAACTTTACACTTGTACCGTAGATTTGAATTCTGATGTTATTGCCTTTTCCGAAACCTTGCTTAATACAACAGTTTTTAATTCCCAGATCTTTACAAACTCCTTTACAACCTACAGGCTGGACCGGTCTAATGGGCGTAGTAGTGGTGTTCTTGCTGCTAAAATATCCGTAGAGTCTCATTTGCTCTCTCCACATTTTCCTACAAACATTGAGATTATCGCTGTAAATTTTAACAACTCCGTAATTTATTTATCCTGGTCATATAAACAATCCTGGCCGGCGAGGTGGAAAAAGGCGTAGAGATACCCAAGATCACAGAGGCTGCTGTCGGTCTAGATATAGCAGACAGAATAGAGGCGGATGGTGACCTGACCCTGGGAGTCAACCCATCCCAGCATGAGAAGCCCTGTACTAACCATGCAGCTAAGGGTAATCCCGCTGAACCTCCATAACAGCAAGTTGGCGTCGGCGGAGCTCCTCCTTCCTCCTTGGAAGAAGAGTGCGTTGACGTGGCTTTTGTCCTAGAGCCTAGGATAATGAATAGCAAGGACATCAACGATACAGGTGAGTCATTGTTAGATTTCATTTTAAGAACACTGGGGATAAGCCAACCAACGTCGGGCTCACCTCATCTAGTATCATTGACGTGGTCGCGGTTTGGAGAGTCCTCAGCAAACAATCCACAAGTTTATCGAGTTCAAGGCAAAGTTCGAGTGTAGTGTGACAAAAAGTAGGTACAAAAACCCACGGAATACGAACTTGGAGACTTTTAGAGCCAAGGTGGCAAGGAAACTTCGGTGGAATCCGAAGCTTAACAATCAACGCGCGGAGATCATTCTGCTCCGACCTGGAGAAGCTCACGGAGACAGCAAGACTCCGGAAACTACTCTCAGGGCAACCTGCAATGCAGTGCCAACTTGAAATGAACGATGGACATTGGACTGACAGCAGCCTTGAAGCGGCCACCGCAATGCTTAGCGAGCACTTTGCAGGCTGCACCGATGCCCGCTGCTCAGATGTAGAGGCAAACCGCTCACATCCACAGTTTAACATCCCAAGTATTTTATCACTCCGCGTAAGATCCCCGAGGCTTGACGGCATAATACCAATCATGCTGCAGGCACCCAACGAGAAGGTAACGCTATGGTTAGACTCAATATTTGGAGCATGTTTGAAGTTTTGCTACATTCCTGTTACCTGGAGGACAGCAAGGGTTGTATTCCTGCCAAAAGCAGGGAAATGCAGCCACGTGTTGCCAAAAGACTACAGGCCAATTAGCCTCACCTTATTTCCGTTCAAGACGCTCAAAAACTATTGGACCGTAACAGTTTGGTCATGCAGGGCACAATGAAAGAAATGTTGGGGTGGGCCACTGAAGTCGGCCTCCGTATAAACGCGGACAAGACGGACCTAATTCTCTTTACCAAGAGATACTGCAAAAGACTCCGCCTTCAGTCAACGGTATCAGGCTCAAGCCGATTGCAACTGTAAAATACCTGGGAGTTGTTTTGGACAGCAAACTCAGCTGGAAACTCAATGTTGAGGAAAAGATGAAAAAGGCCACAGTAGCACTCTGTGCATCCCAGAAGATGCTAAGTAACACTTGGGGTCTGTCACCTAGACTGATGCACTGGATTTGCATCGCTGTGGTGCGACCAATACTACTCTACGGCGCTCTGATATGGTGGAGAGTCTACTAATGCGCTTCAGGCAATACTCGGAGTTCACTCCTGGATATACACGCCAAAATGCCAGCACAGAAGAAAGCACAAGGTCTTTTTGCAGCAGGGAACCTGATACTGAGCAACTACGGGAACGGTAAAATCGGCAAAATGGGGAAAAATATTCAACTACCTGACATTATAGTAAACTCTATCCGTGATCTTTTTAATGGGATCATAGCACTACAATACTTTCCAAAGGTAAGGAAAGGTGCACAAATAACAGCGATTCCAAAACTAAACAAAAGTGCCACTATTGTAAGCTATTTCAGACCTATTAGCATCCTGCCTATCCACTCAAAACTATTTGAGAAAATATTAATTCAGAGAAACGAACCAATATAAAAACAAAAGAACGCTATCCCAACTCACCAGTTTGGGTTCCGCAAAAAACACTTAACTGTGCAACAAATTCATGGAGTAGTTAACAAAATTATGGATGAGTTCGATAAGATGAAATATTTAATTGGGACATCCCGAAAGCATTAACTCAGACTTCTGGATCAATGATAGCTACACTTGTGGACGGCACTGTGTTTTTACTGACTTTCAATAATATGCTGATCTGACTGAGAAAATGTAGGAACCTCAGACAGTTGAGTGTTAGGCCTTGAATTAAGAATTGCTTTAAACTCGATCCCCACTGTCTACATCTATTCACATGTTAGGTTGGATTGTGCCACATTCGTTACAAAAAGTGTCTTTATTAATTGGACAGCGGAGTCCCAGAGCCCACCGAAATAAGCTGACCCAGACGGAATTTTATGGTTTTATTTATTGAATCTTCTTATTTAAGAACTAACAATAAGATTAAAATCTTAATGACAACTATGTTTTGATTAATTTTTTTTTCAATCTGATCTGAGAATAAACGTCTCTAAAACTGCATTCGCTGAAGACGGGATCGACTACTGAGCTAAGTTAGACCTCTCGCTAGATAGTTAGTATGCGAGAAAAGATTGCTGAGGTATTTCTCCTAGAGTTGCTAAATTGCATTTATGTCTGGTGGAGTGTTCAAGTCGCTTTAGATGTTTTCATTCCGAACATACGACGGTGCTCCAGTGATGGTTCTTAGAGTCTATAATTGTGCTCGCTGTATGATGTTAATGTTGCTGTTGCTGTCATTTCCCCACAGCTGTGAACCGTAGGTCCAGATTGGTTTCAGTAAAGAATTTTAGAGTAGGACCTTGTGGTCCAGGCTAAGAGGGGAGCAGGCCATGTAAGTTGTTGGCTTGAGTTTAAGATGCGTTTTATTTGCTTCAATGTGCCATGCGCGTCTTCTGTCAAGGTGTACTTCTAGGTACGTTACCTCTTCTGCTCTTGGGAGTAGTATGTTGTTCAAAAAGTGGTGGGCAGTACTGCCTGTTTGCATTTTTGCTCGTTTACTTTTATTCGCCAGTCAGAAAGCCACTTCTCAATGTCCATGAGATGCAATGCTAAAAGTGCATCAGGGACCTTGAGCGGCTAAGGATTATTTCTGTCGATATTCAGTCCATCTGCTCGATGGTTTCATGGCTTCCACGAATGCCAAATTGTTGAGCCGGGATTTTGTTATGGGCTCTTAGGTGTAGATTAAGCCGAATTAGCAGGCATTACCAATAAATTAATTGGCCTGTACGATGAAGGGACTGTATGATCCTTACCAGGCTTTCGAATCATAATGATGATTGATCTCTTCCATCGTTGTGGAAAGTAACCAAGTCTGGTGATGGGTGTTGTAGCGAACTGGCAGAAAGCTTATTAGTTTCGGAGGTATAGGTCGCATAAGGTGATTGGTTGTAGTCATCGGAAGAAAGCGATAGCTCGAATGTACTAGAAGGAAGATTTCGATTCTCTAAGAAAACTTAATTTTTCATGGAAGAGTTGCTTGATTTGTACATTAGACTCATTCGAGTTGAGTACAGCGTTCTTAGTTTTGAGTGATAAAACACGAGGTGCTGCTGCAAGAATGAATTCCAGTGTGGCTGTAGAGCTCTCTATATCAGATTGTGTTGAGTTGTGGGCTTTACTAAATGTGTAAACTTATATATTTTCTATAGCTGAGCCAGTTTGTTTTGTGTGAAGAAAATCTTTCGGGTTACGCTATGTTTGCTGCGTATCGGCTGAGGGGAATTGGTACTGACGAGTGATCAGATGACAGAACTGGCAGACATTCGGCTCTTACTAGGCTCCGAGGAATGTTTTTTGTAACTGCGAAGTCGATCAAGTCAGGCAGCTTATTGAGGTCTGATGGCCAGTACTTTGGACTTCCAGGAGAAACGTGGTCACGTTTGTTGGCTGCTTTTATTATAATCCTGCAGGGCCCTTCTGAGTTCACGAGGCGCTATCCCCAATGAGTATGTTTAGCGTTAAAGTCTCCTGCTGCTATGAAATGTGGCCCCTGTGTTTGGAAAAATTGCAGGAATCTTTCAGTACTGTGAATCGTGGGGAACAGTATACGGCTGCTGGTGCGAGGTGAGTGCTGCCCTCCAGTTTTATGTTGATAGATTTGGCGTGAAGATGATTTTGAGCAAACGCTTTGTGAATGTGGTGCTTCATACGGTTTCTTATAAGTATGCCAGTCCTTCCATGTACTTCCCATCGGGGTGATTTGAAATTTGTATTTGCTTGTAAGATGTGTTTCAGAAAGAAGTCGAGTATTTTGGATAGAAGGCATCATACCTGATTTTAGGGCGTTTGCAAATGTTACTTTATTATTGTTGGGTATAGGCCAACAGAAACGCTCAAGAAAGTATGATATAGAAAAGCTGAAAACAACAGGCACTGCTGCACTTTACGGAAAAGCACTCAATGATATCATCGCCCGGGAAATAAATATAACAACGTGGAACCAACTGGAGGACGTGTGCAAAAAAGCGACAGAAGAGACGGTTGGCTTCCAGAACCATCTCCGTAAGCCTTGGCTAAGCGAAGCAACGTGGGAGGGTATTGAGTATAGGCGCAAGCTTAAGTCAACCCTCACGAAAACACGGGAGCCTCAGAAAAGAAGCCAAGTTCTCGCAGAATACATTGTTGCTCACAGCCAGGTCAGAAAGCTCGTCAAGAAGGACAAGAAAAAATTCGCAAACAACATCGCAGCGGAAGCGGAAACTGCAGTTTGGCGCAATAACCTGCGCGGGGTTTATGAAGCAGTAGGCAAACTAACAAAATACAAGCCTAACATACCCCCGTTAAAAACTGCAGATGACCGAATTCTAACCTCTGACGAAGACCAGCTTCAGCGCTGGAAGGAGTTTTTCGAGACCAGTGCACACACTGAAACTGGTGGAGTTACTACGTATCCAAGTGACCGGAGACGTAATCCCAATAGGAGTATCGTGCAAGAACTCTCAAAGGCGATACGTAAACTCAAAAACAACAAAGTTGCTGGCCCTGAAAACATTCCGCCAGAGTTATTTAAATATGGCGGGACCACAATTGCAAGAGCACTGTTCCCAATTATTCTCTCGGCCTGGAGCTCAGACAACTTTCCGAAAGAGTGAAAAGAGGGAACAATTGTGACCATTCCGAAAAAAGGGGATCTCAGCCAATGTAAAAACTGGCGGGGCATTACCCTCCTAAATGCCATACAAAAAATACTAGCTTTTGTTGTCCTGGACAGGATTGCGCCCGTACTCAACAGTCAGCTGCGACAGGAGGAAAACGGTTTTAGACCAATGCGCTCCTGCGTTGACCACATCAATTCTCTGAGGATTATTATTGAGCAATCAGTGGAGTGGAGGTCGCCTCTGTTCCTACTATTTGTGGACTTCGAGCGTGCTTTCGATACAATAGAAAGGAGCGCAATATGGACTGCCCTACGCGATTCTGGAATACCAGAGAAGATTATCGAAGTCATCCAGGAGCTCTATAAAGACGCCGATTACAGCGTGTGTTTTAAAGGTAAAAACAGTGGCAAATTTTCCATCTCAAGAGGAGTCCGCCAAGGATGCGTCCTCTCGCCCCTACTCTTCATTCTCGTGCTGGATGGAGTTCTGAAGAAAACCAACCTGGAGGCTCCGGACGAATTGCAATGGCGCCCCCACCAAAAGCTCAGTGATCTCTACTACGCCGATGACATATGTTTCATGACACACACTCTGCAAGGCGTTAATAACAAACTCAGCAGACTTGCGGAAAACGCAAAGTCTGTTGGCCTTAAAATCAATATGAAGAAGACTAAATTGATGAGAGTGGAAACGTCAAATCAACTCCCTCTAACTATCGGAGAAGGTACGGACGCCGTAGTTGTAGAGGATGTTGATGAATTTTGTTATCTTGGCAGCCAGATCAATAGGGATGGAGGCGCTTCAGCAGATGTGGCGTCTCGAATTAACAAAGCGAGAGTAGCTTTTCACAAATTGTCCAATGTGTGGTGATCAAGTGAACTCTCGCTTAAAACAGGACTACGCATCTTTAACAGCAGCGTCAAACCAGTGCTTCTGTATGGGTCTGAGACGTGGATGACGACAAACTCAATCTGCAGACGACTGCAAACTTTTGCATTTTCTGGCCAAATACTATCACAAACGAGAACTTGCTGATACTGTCTAGAAGTACTCCGATCAACAACGAAATTAAAAGGAGGAAATGGACCTGGATTGGCCACACTCTCAGGAAGTCAGATGAAGACATAGTCAAGATATCTTTCCAATGGAATCCGCAGGGCACCCGACGCCAAGGACGTCCTCGATAGACCTAGGTGAGAACTGTGCTGGCAGAAAGTCAGGAGAGAGCGACGTGGAATGAATTGCGTAGGGTCGCCCAAGATAGAAGGCGTTGGCAGGAGTTTGTGTCCGCCCTATGCTCCACATAGGAGCGTCAAATTGTAACTGCATCAATTGTATTACTATGTGGTATTATTTTGTAGCACAATTTGACAAGGAATAAAAAAAAAAAAAACTAAAAAAAATAGGCCATGCTGTTGCATTTGAATAGAATATTTCCGGATTTGTTTTCGATGGTATCGACGTTGGTATTCCTTGATGTGCTCGAGTAGTGCTCAGCTGCAGTTTATAAATTGGGCTTATCTCGTTTTTTTTTTTGAAGAGGTTAGATTTTGGGTTCAAGCTCAACCTTACAGAGTGGTTGCGGCTGCCTGTGTTTGTTTTTGATGTTGAACACGCTCTTGGGGGAAAATCCTTGCTCTTCTGTAGCGCCCCAATTATCTCTTGCTGCCCTTGCTGCTTTTAAGCTGGTGGGTGTAGTAGCATATTTTGTTTTCGGTGAGGTCCTTTGTGACCTTTCTGTAGTTGTCTTCCGTTTTCGTTCGCAGTTTAGACCCATTTATAGTACCTTTCAAGTGGCGTGAGGAGAATCAGTGTGTTTACTAGACCGTTTGTGGTCTTATTGTGGATGTAAATTGGGGGAGGCTTTATATTCTTTATTTCGCTTTCGACGGGTTCCCGTAGCAAGTTCTCAGCGGTGTCTGGCAGCAGTCCAATTCGGAATATAATGAAATTCCCAGCCAAGCGAACCAGCGAGAACGGTGAAATAGTTGAGTCCATTGATTGCTTGTTGAAGAATTGCTTCTTTAATTCATCGAGCGGGACTTTGGCGTCTGCAAAGTTAGTGGCTTTGCCACATAATATAAATTTTCAGTGGAGAGATGAATTCTGCGTGAATTGCTTTGCTACGGCAATTGTCTGTGTATTCTATATGTCCATGGCATCGACTCCTGTCATTATTGGCAATGGTTTTTGAGCACATAGCCAGAAGAGATCAGTAGAAGCAGTATTCTAGCGTTTTCAATCAACACTTGCAATCGAAGAATCCCGATTCCGCCCTTGCACCTGTGTATGAATTCTTTCTATGTAAGAGTTCTACAAAATGTTTTTGGTAAAATTGCTGGAAAGTTGACTAATTGCTACTCTCAGTTTGAAAGTCCTGCAAAATAGATTTTTTTTCAGGTGCGATTTTTTTTTTCGTAGGTTTGATACTGAATAAGTGGTACCCTTTCATTTTATAGTGCAGAGAGTTTGCGTGTATGTTGCGATGCGTCTGAAAATGTCAATTTGTCTCCACATAGACTCTAATTCTGTTGCCAATGGTTCATCCCATGCTACATGCTGCCTCCATAACTCCTCGACCAGAATCTTACACCGTACGATTATTGGGCTAATAAGTCCTAACAGTTCATAAATTCTAGCAATAACTGACAAAATTGATCGTTTACTTACCAATATGTTTTCTGGCAAGTCATATCTGGAACAATAAATCGTCTTTTGGCATTCATGATATTCCCAATGCCGTTTATAATTTCTAGATTTTCTTGTTCTACGTGTACTTTGGTCGATGCAACTTGCAACTCCGAATGGTTGGTATTGTAGTTTGCCAAAGTTAACCCTTTTTTCCTCTGGAATGAGGATAGTTGTTATAGTTGGTTGATATAGGCCATATTTGTCTTTGATAAATACTACTGAAGTTGGCAGAACTGCACGCATTGATGTTTTGATTTAGTGGTTTGATACATTACTACCATTACATATTCTGCACCGAAATTTAGATAGACATTTTTCTACAATGTTTTTTCCGGCAGTAATACCCGTAATGATAGCGAACTAAATGATGAACAAGCAATAAATTATGATCTGTTCCTTGACAGTGAATATGACTGGTTGAATGTCTTTGGCTTTTTTTCCTTCTGAACGTGTAACGATTGTTTTCACAAATTGACAAACATTCTATTTTATTATCTATATCAAATATTAATAAAACAAAGTGAATAATAATTTCATTAAATATTTTTGAACCAAAAGTGAATAATAATTTCATTAAATATTTTTGAACCTATGTCAATGGAATATAAAGTTCCATAAAGTGCTGAGACTGTGGAAATGCTTGCGCGAAGTGACGATGGATCCCAGGCTCCAGAAATACTTTCTTTTACCTTAACGAAGTATTTAAACTGTACGTAGTTGCAAGAAAAAATAAACTCTTCCTATTCAATTTTGGTGGTTTGTTTTTATTATTAAACTTTAAAATATTTTATTTAACGCCAATAAATTGGTCTACTAATTCATCTCTTGTACTATTCATCACACTTGACTTTTGATCTTTTAATTTGTTTTAAGTATTTGAAATGTGAAGACTTATAGAGCTTTCTTGTTTTCCGAGTAAGTCCAATTGCTTTTTCCCAACAGATGTACAGATATTGGAATACTTCAGCTCACAATCACCAGACATAGAAAAGAACTAAATATAAAACACAAAGTACATCGAATTGTTGCGTTGTTTTAACTCAAGCTTATGATCTCAAAGCTTGAGCGATATGCCCTAACGGTTATTCAAAATTGAAAGCACTCAAATGCCTTTGAGTGAACTTTGAGAGAATATTACTAATTCTCTCTCTGACTCTCGATTTGCTAATACTCTATGAACGGTGAATGCACATAAAAGGATAAAGTGCCTGTGTCCTAATTGTAATTATATATATATATATATATCATATCATATATATCATTTGTACCACTACTAGTACTGGATTCGTGTAGATTTGTGTAGCGTTAGTGAAGACACGAAAGAGGCTTGACAGACCCAATATCCTTTATACTAAAATGCTTATCATGAATAAGCGGTTAAGCTATGGCCATCTACCAGTCCGTCCATTCGTATGAATTAGATCTTCATTAGACCAAGAGTTTTCAAACTGAAATTTATATTGCCAAACCGTTGAAAAATTTTACTTGAAAATTTGGCTAAATGATGTCTATCGTAGGTGATCATTTTAAGGAAGTACAACGTAAGTTATAGTCAAATGTATACAAGTGGCCGAGAATCAAACAATTTGGAAAAATATTCCATAGGGCTCTAACTAACAAATCTGCAATTCAAGTTTAGAATCCCTTGCAAAAAGTGAAAAACTTTGTAAAAATAAATCCAGACAAGATTAATATCCTACTCTTCAAATGAAGGCAATGATTATTCAGAGGATAAACAATGGCAAAAAAAAGATGCGGAAATCCCATAATACACGAGTATTCTGAAGAAGAAAAACTTTTAATTGGCATCAACTGCAATAGCCCACTTTTTCCTGTATAAATAATTCAGCACAGATCAAATAATCGATATAATAGTTAAAGAAACAAAAAAAAAATTAACACGTTTTTTGGAATACTACTTATAATGGGGGTATCGCAAGTACCAGAAGTAAGATTATACTGGTCAGGAAAGGAAATGTATACGAATCAGCGTATATAAAAAGATATGAAACGCTACCGGATTTTATCCATCGTCAAGTATTTACATTTTTCGGATAGTATAATAGCTACTGATCAAGATCGGCTCTATAGAATTAGAAATATTTTCGAAATAATAGTAGATACATTTAAAAAGTTGGCGACTTTCGCTTACCTCATGCAGGAGTGAGTCTACTACAAGGGACCACAACAGAGGTAACAGGACACCTCCTTGGGGGCATTCTTTGGCAACCTCAACTGTTGCCCCGTCGTTGACATTGCGACCTGCTATAAGCTTCCTTGTTGAGGGCATGTAATGGATCCATTTGTTGCAGGTTCCTCAAATGCCATACTCTGCCAGGGCGTCGTCCATAGAGTCGAAGGTGGCAATCCGTTTTACGTGGACAAACTCTCTAACGATCTGAATATCCAGCCTGCTGTGCCTGTGAGTAGGGAGTTTTCCTCGCATAATAGGAACAGTTTAACAAGGATTTCCACAATGGTGGTTACTCCATGCAGAGTGTATCTGGTTTGAATTCAACAATAACAATATATAGCCTCTTATACTGTTAAGGGGGCTAGTGCCTCAAAGATGATTTTGAGAGTTCTCTTCGCCCGACTACCATTAGCCAGAACCCCTCAACAGAGACATGACCTTACTAAGGGGCTTTTTCTTATCAGCAAGTGATTACACGTTATTCCCCTTGTAACGTCTAATGGCTGACGGCCAATAAATTGGCTTACTTGGTTGACTTGTAAGCTTGTATAAGATCATCAAAACTAAAGGTGCTTTAAGTCTCAGAGCATGAGGATTGCAGGTATTACTCAAGCATATTATATATTACACTATAAATGACAATGTATTTCCATTAATATTTAGCTATATTTGCGTTGGAAATTTTATCTGTATATTGAGGCAAAACGTCCATGGAGACCGCAATATTTGATTTATTCAGATCTTGCTTATATTTAGAATGCTACTTTAAATTAATTTCATTTAGAATAAGAGCTTCTCTCTGCGTTAATGACAAGCTTCTTCCGATTGTTGCTGTCAGTTTCTTCTCTACCTGCAACAATTTTTATTTTATTTTTTCGTGGTATCGGCAAATTCTTAAAGTATAGAAAATTTTTTCGTAAATAACTTACCAACGTCCCCTGGACATTCAGGCCAAACTACTGGCGCGGAAGACAGCGCAACGTCTTCACGCCATAGGGAACATGGCTCTCACTAACTATGGACATAGTAAGGTTGGGGGGGTGCCGCATGATAGCACGGACTACATGACCCCTGTGAACAACTTCTGCAGAACGCCAACGTGAATGGGAGCTGAGGATTGGAAAATCGGCATGGACCAACATTCGGCCAAGATCGTTACAGATGGATCCAAAATGGATACAGGCGTGGGGGCCGCGGTGTGCTGTCCTGACCCAGCCACAGAGTTGTCATTCAGACTGCCGGACCACTGCAGCTTCTTTCAGGCAGAATCTTCGCCATAAAGAAAGCGGCGGAACTTGCGCTGACCTTTAACCAATCTCAAATCAGCATTTTTGTCGACAGTCAAGCTGCTATCAAATCCGTTCAAGCTTATGCCATAAGTTCCAAAAATGTTCTGGAAAGCAGGGTTGCATTAGATGCACTAAGCACTCGGAAAGAGGTGCGCATATTCTGGGTTCCCAGCCACCAGGGCATCGATGGCAACGAAATGGCAGACAGGCTAGCTAAGGAGGGAGCACAATCGACGCAAACGACTGCTGAGGATTTGATAATCTCTCTAAGAACACAAAACCGCAGATCAGAGGAGAGCGCAGCAGTCGCATCTGATCGAAGGTGGCGCAACACAAGAAACTGCAAAATAGCTCGCACCATGTGCAAAACAACGCAGCCAAAGTTAGCCCAGTACGTCATAAGTCTCCCAGGGAGAGACTGCAGATTGATGATGGGCATACTCACGGGCCACTGCCTGACCGCAGCTCATGCTTAAAAGCTAGGCATCATTGCTAGTGATGCATGCAGGAAATGCATGGAACCAGATGTTAAGGAAACTCTGGAACATCTTATATGTCACTGTCCTGCACTCTACTCCCTCAGAATCAAATACCTGGAAAAGCCCTGGATTGCCTCTCTGCAAGAGGCAGCTGATAGGGCACCTCACAGGCTGCTTGCATTCGCCAAGCACACTCGCTTAACGGACGACCAAAGTGCCTAGGGCACCAGCGTAGCCCCACCCGGTAACGCTAAAGATCATTCTGATCTATGTGAGGCCCCTTCGGGGGCCGGCCGGACTAACCTAACCTAACCTAACTTACCAACGACTTAACACTTTTAACTTTATTTTGTAATTTTTAATATTTTTAAGAGTAATTTTTATTGTTTCTGTTGAACAACACAAAAGTTTTATATTTATTTTTTTATGGGTTTAGCGTGTTTAAGCGTGTAAGTATTCGTATAGAATCCTTTTGTCATATTGCCTAGGGGCAATTACAAAAACAGTAACGAAAAATTCAAAAGGATTTGAGTATGCGCGCCCTAATATGATATGATATGAAAAGGTAGTCTAAAAATACTGTCAACGGATTGTTTTGCGAATCGAACGCTCCAGCAAAAAATTTACACACCAACTAATAACGATTTTAAAACTATTTTGGACCGACCCAACCAAACACTTGACTAAAGGAAAACCACCAGCAATTCAAATTCGAGTTACCAACTCATTCTGATTACCTTCGACCTTTGTTACCCAGTGTTACAATTGCAAACTTATGCTCTTTATCTGCTGAATCTTATAGGACTGCAAGTTTGGTATATTTCCGGAATCAGCTTCAATAAAGACAATAAAATGTTAATTTCCACCAGTTGAGTTTATTTCAAGATTTCAAGTTCTTTCAACGCCGTTATCAGAAAAAATAATCCAGTTTTGTTTTGTAATCTTTATAACCTTTTTATTTTGCATATATGTATGTAAGTAAGTATAAGTTAAGGATCGCCAAACATATTATATCGTTTCTATGCTAAGATCAATAAATTGCGACTCATAGCTACAAACATACATAGAATGAAAAAAAAAAATTTAAAACGCCTGTTTTTGAGGAAAAGTTTAACTGTTATATATTTAAATTTTTTTTTTTGGAATTTTGGCCTTTGTTAATTATTTTGTGTGAATAAAAATAATTTTTTTTGTGTTTGGAAATTAATTTTAACATATACACATAGACTCCGTATATATTCATATGTTTTATATATTTTTTAGTAATATGTAATTAAACTCTTGATACAAACTATCGATAAAAAAAAGGTAAAACACTTGGTAGTATTTATTATTATTTAAAAATTGATTGCTTTTGCGTTGTGTTAATAATTTAGTATTGTAAATTCTTTTAAATACTCTGTGGAACTTTATTTCAAATATTCCTATGTTGTTTATATATATATATATATATATATGTATATTAAGTATATTATATTAAGTTTATTCAAGTTTGATTTGATTATCTTTGACCATGTAAGGTTTATAAAACGCATGTAATTTGACAAAAAAAATACAATGCTCTAGTTTTTCGTCGTCCAGCGACTTTTTAGGATCAAAAAGAGCCTTTTTTTGGTATCAAAACATAGATTGATGTGATTAAGTTCTTTAAAAATAAAAGTAATCTTTCTTTCTATTTATATGAGATAAGTTGTATTGTACATAATTTGACTATGATGGAATATAACAAATAAATTGTTTTATTTTTGTTTTAAATTCTTTAAATAGAGGCAAAAGGTATAATAGAATTTATTCTGATACTTCAATGGTTCAGTAACCCCTCTATCCAAGTTCCGGTTTTAGCACTTTGTAAGCCACGAAATTCTGTATAAATGATTTCAAATGCCTGACTAATTTTTGGTTATGACCACAAAAACTCTTAAACTAAATAGTGTAAGCCTACGATTTAGAATTCAAAATTTGTATTCTGTTTTTATTATTATTATGAAGGTGTCTTTGGCGCTACTTTGCTGCTCTTAAATTTTTCCCTTTACAAGTTTGTCAATAATTATTTCAAAGTTTCTATTGTAAATATATATTGTTATATATATTGTTTATGGGAGACCCTATGTGCCTTTAAGCATAATCAGCATCAGGTACACTGCAGCTTAATCAGATTTGGATGCAATGTTTCTGGATACATAGATTTGCTTGGCCGGGTACTTATGCCTCACCCAGTGCATCCAGTGCACCCAGTGTCAGCAGTCATCATGCCCAGCTTGCTTGCAGTTACTAAAATTCCACTCGTTCAACAACGATTACTTAATTCCCTTGACAACAATAGTGGGGTTCCAAAAATATGTTTAAATCATAAACAAAATTATGTAGTAGAAACTTGAAAAAAGCTAGAAAAATAATATCAGTATTTGTGGCACTAGAACGTTTGGAACTTTCATGATACTACGACGCCTAAGATATTTGTTTATTAAAAATGTTATACGAACTTTGTTACACATACACAACAACATCAAGACATTTTTTTTTAATTTACTCTGTAATTTTAAATTATTGAATATGCTCTCACAAAAACTTTTATTCTAAAATTGAATTTGTTTTTTTTTGTTGCCATTGTTGAAAGAAACACTTTGAAATGCTCGAGCTGAGGCTTCACTGCTTTCCTGGGCTGGGCAAGCAGCGGAGTTCAATGCATGTCTTTCTTTGAATTTCTCTAAGCAGGAATTACATTTTTTTTATTTTATTAATATATAAAGTTAAATATTTTTGCTAATAAACAGTTTGATTGTTACTATTGGTTTGTACCAACACATAAGCCGAGCACATTTTTTATTGTACATATAAGTATAAACTTTGTGTATAATGAGTATTAATTGGTTAACATTATATACATACACACGTTCTTAAATTTTAAGACTTAGGTAGTCGCTTAAAAACCTGGTAAGGTAAGGTACATGGTACATACAATGTACTCTCGATTTTAATAATCAATCACTACTATTATAACTATTTGGTTTTGGTTACTCGCTGAGCAGGCTCTTACAGATATTCCATAGCTAATTATTGCTGAGTGTTATTTGTTGCTTTGTACTTCATAAATTAACAGAATTTGAGCAGAATTGCAGTTATTTTGAAGTATTTTAAGTGGTCTGGTTACACTTTATTATATTGTTTAATTCGAAACTTTTATGTAAGTATTGTATTTTCATTAGCAAATAATATTAAATAATAATAATAACAAATCCCAAAGCTTGAATATAATTAATGTAATTGTTAACCTGTTTAATACACAATTTACTTCAATTTCGTACATTTTTATATTTAATTAATAAAATATACTACAAAAAATATATAGTTAATTATTAATATTTTTTCAAGCATTAAGAGTATAATTCCAGGAAACAAAACAAGCGTAATAGTTCTTCAGGCTCCATCGGTTAATCGGTTAATTTTATTTAAAGTTATTGCATCAATTAACACAATTTCACACAAAACGTTTTATGATTTATTCAAGTTTGTTTAGTTATAAATAAAAAACGCTTAAATTCATTTTCTTTTATTTATCAATTTTTTGATTCAAAACTTAATTTTAGTTTCCTTGCCTAAGTTTGTAAAATTTTGCAAAATTTTTGCTTAAAATTCATTTTAAATTAAATATTTGTTTAAGTTAAAAAATAAAAAAACAAATTAACTCTTTTACAAATTTTAAAATAAGCTTTTTAATCTTGAGCTTTTTAAAATTGATCATAAATCTTGCTTTAAGAATTTTAAATCGCACAATATGACTTTAAATTAATAAACAAAGCATATTTATATTTTCACTATTATACGTTGGAATATTTAAAAATAATATATATACATATATATGTATTATATTCTAAATTATATTATTTTGCTCAAAAACGTTTTAAGCAATTTTTATTTAACTAATTTCTATTAAGAACTAATAATAAGGCTTGGAAAATTTCGCCAATAATTATAATTAGAGCCAAAAAAATACTAGATTAAACTCATTTAGATTTTCTACAACTTGAAAAAATAAATTTAAAATCGTACCTTTTATATTTCAAGATGGTAAATCATATACAAATATTTTTTCATAATTACTTAACAACAGTAATTTAGGCCAAGTTTTAGGTTTTTTCATTTTTGGACTTCAAATCAATTAAAATTATTTTCATATAAGAGTATATTGAAGTTATGTCTACATAAACCAATTTGAAAAATGTTTAAGCGTTTGGGATTTTTTTTTTTTAAATAAAATTTGAAGGCTTAATAACATTGATTTTAAATTTATAAACAACGAAAGCATTTTAATAAGTATGATTTATTTTTATACTTGATTTGATGGGTGTTCAAAATATGGCAGGGTTGTGGAGATACATTAAAATATCAAATTAAATCAATATATTTAGAAAAAATACAAATATTTTTTTTTTGTTCAATTTTATACTTATTTTAGAAAAAATGTCCGAAACGCATAATATAATTTTTAAAAGAAACAAAATTTTCTATCATTTTTTTTTTCATTTTATTTGATTGATTTATAGAAAAATTTCCAAGGACACAATAACTTGAAAACAACTGATATGGCGAGTTTTGTATGTACGTATTTGAAAGTTATAAAATTTTTAAAGTTTGTTGGTATTTACTTCCGAGGTAGAGTGTGTATACAATACAAATAAGTCACAATGTAGTGTTTTTATAAGCAATTCTGTTGAATGTTAAAAAACGGAATAGTTTCAAGATAAGCTGTATCCATTTTAGATACTTTGTACGGCTTTGTACGACATTGGGGTTCTAAATGGCATGTCCGATCACAACCAGTGAATAACAGTGGACACATAACACTTGGGAATAATAATTAAAAGTTCTGCTTGCATTTGGTCATTTTAGAATTTCAAGTGGATAACAATGCAAGGATCCTTATCTAAGGATAAATACTAGTACAATTTGTCACGACTATGTAAGCATAATTCTACTCGAAACTTTGGACTCTTTGGGCAATGGTTTTTAAAATTTAACTGTATTGTAATGTCGATATTTGTATATAAATTTTAAGTATATTGAGGGAAGAATGATATAATATATAATAAATATAATATATATATACAAATATTTTTAATAATACATGAAATCGTCTATTTGAAAATACTGATTATAATGTACTACTTTCGCTATTTTTGGTTTTTTTTTTGTTTTTATAATAATTACATGCTACATAATATATCAATTCCTGGATTTTTTTTTTTTTTTTTGTTGAAATAAAATGAACAACTTTGTTATATGTTGTACTCAAAATTATATTTGATATTTCGAATCTTGATATTATTGAAATTCAATTGATCCATACTGCCGTGATTTCGTTGACATGAGGATAGGAGCTGCAAAAAAATACAAAAATCAATTAGTTGGAATAAAATAAGTTGCTTCCAGTGCAGCTGAGTTGAGCCAATAAAGAGAAAAGAGAAATATATATGTTTCATGAGCTTTCTTAAAATATATATATATATTGGTATAAAATATATTTCTATACCAAGGAATTTCAGATTAAATAAAATAAAAATGTTCTATTTACTACAGATATCATGGAACCCACAAAATCTTTATAAAGACCTGAAAGATGCAGTTAAAATTTAAATGGCTACGCGTCAAGATATGTAGAGCATACCTAAGTCCATTGGAATTGTCGTGTTGCCAAAGAGAATTATGAATTATAATTTAATTCTCTTTGGCGTTGCTCTTTTGATGGATTAACAATACAAATGTAAACAAGTTACCTTTACAATTTAAATATGATTTGAATTTTTGTCGTATTCTATATTGATTTTTTTCGGCAAAAAGTGCGAATTTAAAATAAACCTAATAATCATTTGTAATCTATATCTATGCATAACATTCGAAACAATTTTGTTGTATGCATAAACGTACAAATCTGCAAACACCATATAAGAGGGGGCTAGGATTAATTATTACTACTTTGTCAATAAAAGCTTTTACCAGCACGTAGGTCACCCACCCACACAATTCACATAACCCGATAAAATCCATCCACTGACATGCTATGTAAACGTACTCTCATAAATTCTGAACCGAGATTCCCTTTGTATGTGAGCATTATGTATACCATTCCTAAGAGTACATATAAGATACAAGATACAAAATCGAATGTTTAGAGTTGATCTGGTCATAGGAAAACTCTGTTAACAGTTGTTGAAAAATAATCATTTACAATAAGATAATGCCAAGAAATGTGCATAATCTGGATATTCCATAGGTTATCAACCTTATAAAAGACTTGCTTTGATGACATGGAAAGCAGCAAATACTAAGTTTTAAATCGAGTAAGAATCTGGACGCAAATACTTTTCGATTCAAGTATGTATTTTTATTTTATACCAATTTTTAAAAATGGTTTTTATAAATGTTTTAGGTAATTATAAGGCAGGGAAGTGCCCAAACAGTTCTGAAATTCTTTTTTAAATCACAAAAACTCTCTACGGCTTAAAGAAATCCCTACGATCCTTGCTTTTCCTTGTGGATGTGTATCTTGACTATGAGTCACATAAAAAATTTGTTTGGAAGGTATTTGGTGCAGTAGTTAAGAGTTTTAATTTTGGATTTGAAAGTCTCAACAACCATTTTATATTGACCATAAAATCGATTTTATATTTTTTGTATTATTATTTCAACTATTATTTACGATCCTCATTTTGATTGGTTGTCTCTCGGAATCTATACCCACTTACTTAAGACCAGATTGTAGTTTTAAAATCACGTATTGCATTGGATTATATGTGTTGCGAAATGTAGTATTTCAAATTTTAACCCTATCTGCGAAATATACCAATAGAACAAGTCTCTATTTAACTAATCAACTAGTTTAAGAACTTACAGCAAACAAAAAATTAATTAATGTAAAAAATAATAATAATAGAGTATACTTTTTCTGTTTTTGTCAGCGTGCAGGCGTTTTTTTTTGGATTCCTATTAAGATTTATCAAGTCATCAAGTTCACTAGAACTCAGCACTTTTTAGAGCATTAAAACAAACAATAATTTTTCTTTTTATTTTAAATTTGAAATTGGTAAATTTGACTCCTAAATAGGTAGAACAGTTACAATATATATTTTTGAAAGTAACTGTAACTGCAACGTTTCTGGCTCGGATCCTTAATATGTTTATTGGTGGATATTATTCAAAAATATATTTTGGGTTTCATAAAATAAAAAATGGTTTTTATTTAAGTAGCAGTTAAAGATTTAACAAACCAGTTTTGTAACAAGTCAACATAAAGTTTATATCTGAATAATTCGTGTGTGTTCACATGAGAATCCTGAGCTATCCAAAATCAATCACCCCATGTCGTATCCTCAAACTCTATTTAGTTGTTTGGTTTAAAAACATTTGTCTACTTTGATGGAGCTGCTCATTTACTTAAATATTTATTTTAAATAATTTTTAAAAATAATGGGCTACGCATATTTGTAGCTTTTGCATATGAATAAAAAGTATAGTTATACACTTTTTCGGAAAACTTACCATATCTGCTTTTGGAAGTAATCAACCATACTTTAAAGTAAATTTGTTATCTTGCATCGCAAAATTCGAAAATGTGTTGATCTTTTTTTATTGTTTTTTCTTCCTTTTCCCAGTTGTAAATTTCAAGAAAAAATATTTTTAAGACGTCCTTTGCCTTTGCCTTTGCATCTTTTATCAACAACACAATATTATACCATATCAGTTGTGTGGTTTCAGCATCAAATAGTCTTTGTAAAGAAGAATGCTACAAGAGTTTAAGATTTTCGAGGTTACGGCTAAGCTCACGTTTACAAAAGATTTCAAATTTTTCTTTTCCTCTTGTTTGGGTAAATTCCATATTAATTGAGTAGAGGGACACTTATTAAGATGCAATTTTCTTGTCGTTGACCAATTTTAGCTGCTTATGTCTGTACTGACACATTGCTATCAGCCTCTTGCAGTACCGACGCCGTCCAAACTCCACTGCCAGAGCGAGTCTTCCGCTGCTGCACAATTCCATCCATAATGTCCAGCTGCAAGTTGTGTATGCTGCCACGATGATCAGTAAGCGGTGGTCCAGCAATGACACTTCCACGACGACTGCCACTATATATATGAGAGGAAATAAGATAAAAAGTTAACAGATAGAAACGTAGATCAGATTGTGTAATTTTATTTGAACGCATTTCTTTTACCGAATATGTATTGCTACAGATTGTTTGCAGTCACAGATGGTTTTTGGTAACACGAAATATTTTAAATATCTGTGTCTTTTCGTGTTTCATATGGGGGGTTATTTCCGTATCATCTGATCAATTTCGTAAGTACATTTTTTTTAAACAAATCTTATAATCAAATCAAAATCTTTGTCCTACCAGTTGTTGCAATACCTTACAACCAATTACAGCTTTTTTTGCTTATACGAAGATAGATAGTAGTCAGCCATAACAATCTCATTACTTGTCTAGAACTGCAAGTGTCGAACTCGTAGTTTTGATTCCACCGCGAATGTTTCCACATAATGAAAAACGTTAATTGCGGAGTTTTTGTTGACAGTACGGGAGCCACATTTGTGTTGTCCAAAACGCAGTCCAAAAACCACTAAAACTCAAGCCTCAAGCCGATACAGACCGTCCATGACCTTCGACCAATGCAATGTCGCATTAAAAGTGGGCCTTCTCCGGCGGACATTCTCCAAAAAAGTGAAGAATTCCTCTACGATTTACAAAGAGTCCATCGATTTTTTGGACTATTACCTGACCTTGCCAAGCCGAATTGGTCTACGAAATGCACACATTCATCATCATCGTATTCATCAAGTTACGAGGCGAGGTTACAGGTATATGTTAAGCGCTGGGTCAAGGGTATCGAAATAAAAGGAAACTTTAAAAGTTTTCACAAATTGTTTAACATTTCTACTAAATTAGAACTCGCGTTATATATGATATAGATAGGCATTTAATGCGCTTGGAGTGAATACAGGTACAATACATATTGTGCCAATCGGAAGATGATACACATATATTTGCAGGACGTCTTAGCATTGGGGAGCATGGACCGCAAGCTCTAAATTAAGATCTCGGCATATAACAATGTCTGCTAACATAAATGATTCATACCACTCATTAGAGCATATTCTACGGATTTTTACATTCAACTAACACTGCGTTATTTCCTGTCAAGAGCCTACCTCCGGGCTTTCAAATGACTTGCCCGCACATGCGGTGCATCACGGTTTTTTTTTATGGATACCAACCACAATCGACCAACCACACCTGCAGCAGGAATCCAAAGGCTAACACTGAGTCAATTTGCTGCAACTTCACAAGGGCAGAGGGCAAAGCTCCAAAGGCACTCATTTCACGGCCGTTAATTTGCAATGCTAATGGCGTATGACACTTTCAATTACATGTGCAATTACCTAAACGTCACACCGGAAATAGACTCGCGGCGATTGCGTCCAAAGAGCGTAGGCGGCACTGCTGAAATGGTAACCACAGAGTGACGACGTCCTCCACCGCTGGGATTGGCTTTTTGCGAGAGTGTGGCTAGAAATTCAACTTCTTTGGGACTAAGGCCGCTAGATTCACCGCCCACTTCGGACAGTCGGCGCACTTGACTAGCCGTAATACCCTCAGTGATTTGAAGCGATGGTAACGAATGCTTGCGACGTTGCTGCATATCAGGAAATGGGCAGAGTAGATATGGATTCACTGGTGAGTCTAGATCGGAATCATCGCTATTGGAACGACGTGTAGCGTTCGGATCGCTACTGCCTGCAGCACCCTCTAGTATGTCACCGTCCTCGGCGGCATTGGACTCTTCGACAACAATAAGTGGCTCCTGGGTGCTAATGTTGAAAACGGGCGTAAACGACGAACGACGCATATTGCTTGAGTGCTTTCAAGTGCTACGGCTGCAATTGTATAAGGAAAAATAAAAAATTAAGTTAAGATTATTTCATAATTTTGGTTCGGAGGAGTAGTCATGCAACGGAATAAGTTGTGCAGCGTAGAATTAGTATTTCAGGATCATAATTGTTTAACCTATAAAATATTATAAACATATTAAATCTGCTTTTATATTTAGTATGATATATGGTATATAAGTTTTTTTTGAAAGTCGATCTGGCTTAGTATTTATAGATGCATCTCTTTAATTGAAGTCTTTTTGTGGCTGATATTTGAATTCTCGAAGCAAAGTGCGGGTTAGCTCTCTACTGCCTAATGTCTGTCATGGAATATCTATTGGAACTAGGCTAGGTTAAGGCGGCAGCTGAAATTTAACATTTCGAAATCACTGAAATATTCTAGCTTACGTAATTAAAGCCTTATGACTTTGATTTCATAAGCAATGTATGTTTCTGATATTTACATATTTGTCGCATCTGGCCAATCACCAGTTCGATCGAAAAACTCAACAGATTACAGAAACCAACACAAGAGAATTAAACATAAACGGCTCCCCAAATTCGATGACGTCCAAAGGCATTTTCAAAAAAAACGGACACGAATAGGACAATGGAACGTTAGAACCCTAAAGGAACCATCAAGATTAGCACAGTTCGAGGAAGAAATGGAGAAACTGCAGATAGCGATAGCTGGCATCCACCCACAAGGCAATATACGGAGCGGCAGACCCAAGGCGACCTGGAGCAGATCCATCCTCCAAGAACTGACCAAGACGAGCACAACATGGGACAGAGCTAAAATAGACGGCGCAAATTAGGGTTCGTTGGATGGCTCTTGTAGAGGCCCTAAGTTCCCAAGCGGAATAATAAGGAAAAAAAAATTACATATTTAAATCATGCAGAAAAAGTTTGATCAACTGAAACATCCGAATCTAAAAATTAAAAAAAAGACACGCTTGCGTTATAAATCCCACTAAAGAGTATAAAATAATTTTTGAGCATTAAAAAAAAAATTGTTGTCATGAAACTTTTGGGAAAAAGCTTATTTTAGATTTATTCACTATTTTGGCACTGATTACACCGATCGAATATTTTCATTTTCAACAACTAATATGAATGCGCACCCAATGATTTATTTAATACAATTTATCATTAAAGCGTGATTTCACAGTTTTTTTTAACTCATTCTCTCATTTTGAGTCCGATTTATCATCGATCGGCGATTGACTATATAATTAGCTTATTTTACACACGAGCTCAAAAATTATAGTAATAGTTCAAATTCTAAAAAAAAGACAAACATTATTGTCGTTCGCGGACGGCTTTGGAATACCCTTATCACGCATAAGTAACGATTTGAAAGCCAAACAAACTGCAATACAATTTGTACAAAAATTGCTCATTAATATTATCGAATCACGATAAACAATGAAAAACAATCGAAATACAAGGAATTTTGTAGCCAGTTACAAACTAACAAGCAAACCATAAGAACCCAAATGAAGCTTATAATTGTGTGTAGAAAAATACAAAAATAAAACTAATATTATTATTATTTTTATGTATTTTTTTATTTCGAAATTCGAAACACGGTACTATGATTTATTTATGCTTTCATTTATACTAAATTATGATTTTAATAACACATAAACAATCGTACGTAGCTTGTATAGACTTACTATTGTACAAAGTAGAGTACACAATGATAAATAAACGAAAAGTCATTGAGTAACCTCTATTGTATTAATTAAAGCTATGTCAAATAAATTATTAGCTTATCTTAACTAAGCTTGTACGATACATTATTTATTTTATTACCTTTAAACAGCTGACAACAGTACAGCTGACAATGTACACAGAAAACAAATCAACAAACTTGACAAATTTGATGCCAATTCGCAGACACGAACCGCTCCTCCCAAAAAAAAAAAGGCAATCTAAATAGATGCTGGAAAACATGAAAAGTGCATGAGTTCCGCTTATCTAGATGAGACTGGCGCATACATAAAAAGCACTTTCCAGCGAATAATGGCGACAGAACTTGCTTCAAAGTGGGTTAAATTGTGTAAACATTATTATATTACTTTACAAAAGGAAATCTTTCGACAAGTTGTACATAAAAAAAAATGACTAAAGTGAGAGTAAAGTTTAGCTATTTACTGCTATGGCTGTCAGTCTTTTCTAGAAGTAAGCGCACTGACGCACTGGGCGCTACTGAGGTGAGCCCAAAAAATAAATAATAAATACATTTCATCTCTGTATATGTATGTGCGTATGCCGCAATTTTAAAACAGAAATCCTGGATATATACACCATTGGATTCGAACTTTGAGTCCAGCGATGAGGAAAAGTTTAATATGGTTTTGAGGGTGGAGCGTATAGGACGCGGTGAATTTGGCTTAACCGGCGAATTAACAATAAGCGAGGAGATTATGGATGACTTTATGATTGAGGTAAAGGCGTATCGCAGTCCTGACGGCACAGCCGAATATAAGCTCACACCCATGGCACTGGAAAAGCAAACAGTTTACGAGGCAATGAACAATTTTTATAAGAAAATGGTCATGTCCACGGTGGCCGAGTGTTCGGATTTGCCACAATTCGAAGATACTTGCCCCAAGCTAGGACCAGATAAGTTTCACATGAACAAGTGCCAAATAAGTACCGAAGCTTTTCCACAATATGTACCTGAGGGCTATTACAAAATACACTTTATTGGCACCGGAAATTTTGAATTCAAATGGGAACTGCATGTGCGAATTGAGCGCAAGAGCGTCTGAGTTTTTTTTTGCACTATCCCCGCCGCCTTTTCATCTCTACTATAGCAAAAAATTAATGTTTTTTTTTTGTCCCCCTAACCATAGAAGAGTGTATGGGGGTCGGAACCTAGGGGAAATTCAATAATAAAAAATATACCCTTACTCTAACAGGGCATAAAAATCGCACCAGGCAAACAAACTGTAAACGTTTTTATTTTATTTTACTTCATTTTGCAGTTTTATGTGAAAATCAATAAGGGGGCTGTTGATATTCAATATTGTTAACAACATTTAAATAAATTTTCAGGACTTTCAGAACTGTATTCCTTTGAAAGAACAAAATAAGCATTCCATTTACTTTTGTATTCCCATGCAAAAAACGATACTTTGGTAAAATTCCAAACATAAATCCAGCCAAATGGGCTCTACTATACAACCAGTTGAATTAACCAGTCAATTAAATTTAAATAATTTTGAAAGTGTGCGAAAATTTCATCATTTCATTTGTTTTAACTTAAAATATTACTATTAGTCACAATAGTTTGGTGCGGTTTTGTTTGGTTTCATTGCCTCACGTACGGCAGCATTTTATTATCCTTTTACCCGAAATTTAAGCATCTTACCAAAATCTATTGCTTGCGCAACCTAAACGGGAAATAAATGAAGAAAATCGGCAAATGGTCTTTTTGGTTTTTTAATATTGTCATAATTTTTAAAAGCTATTCTTTATTTTGTTTGTATACAGAATTTCTTGGTTTAGGAGGTCTCACTGGGCACTTAAGTAATTAATAGTAAGAAATAAAAATGATTTCCATTCCTAAAAAGAGAGCCATCTATTCTAAACAAACCCCTTCCAAATATGAGAAAAATATTCATGCGAAATATTCAGAGCGAAAAATTCTTCAGATAATGCAAATAACGCACCCGGAAGTCATACGCAGCACAAAACATCTTAAGACCGTAATTTTAGATAATATTAGCACAATCACCATTTATCGAGATTCCGCTCGTTTTTGCTAGAAAAATTAAGAAAAGAAATAGCGACGAGTTTTTTCTGTCTAAAATCGATTTTATTTTGATGGACCAGTTCGGATTGTCGGACTTCTACTATATACATAATTAAAGCAAGGAAGTACAAGTCTGGACAAGCCATAATAGAGTGCATGCTGCCAATATATCCAATAAAGCATTCAAGCTGGGGTTTGTCTTGTTTAGGTGAATGGCAAACGCTGTAAGAAGCTGCTTTGATTATAGATTAGGTACCAAATTGTTGAGCTAGCGCAATTGTCTCTTTATTATCACAAATTTAATATAATTCAAAATATGTAAAAAAATGGCTCTTCCGTAAAGTTTGTGTACCTGTAAGACATAATCAATAGCTAAGTATAAAGGATATAAAAGATTTGTACAATGTATGTTACGTTCAAAAAGGAAGCGTTTTAGACCCCAAGTCCTTCAGGCATAAAAGCTTATTAAAACTTTGGGTAACGATTGAGCGTCCGAATATCCAGAGACACTAGCGCCTAGGCACTTTATAATTAGAGACATATTCAATGACATCTCTCTACCTTCTCATGCAGTACACAGTTTACTATTTTAATTGGCGAAACTACGTAGTAATATGATGAACTAGAATTACCAAATTTGCTAAGATGATTTGATATAATTCACATATCCACATTTTCGTTGCAAACGTTACGATTTGATCAAACTCGACTACAATTTAAGGTCTTGCAGATAATTACTATATACTCGACATGCAGATTCTTCAAAATTATGCAAAAGCATGTCATGTCACTTTTCTATGTAATATGACCGCATTATCGTTTTAGATGAAGCAAAACCTTAAATTGCAAATTGGCGCAGTGTGAGAAAACAAGCAGTGTAGAATTTTAAATTCGTACCAACTGTACAAACGTAGTTCTCTCCTACCAACATACTTTTAGTTTTGTGCGTCCTTTATCTATTGTCTCTATTCACACTTTTCCATGTCGCGTGGCACAGTCCCCTCCCCAAATAACGACCATACAATCATGTGCATCCCCTAACACTTATCCTTCAAGTTTTCATTTTCAATTTCACTTTGTTTTTATGACAGCCTTGGCAGCACCTTATTTGAATAACGCTCTAAGTGATTTTTGGACCAAATTATTATTGCTTAATGAGAATCCCAAAGCTCACCGTACATACATTACTTTTTTTTTTAAAACCTGCAATGTTTTTAAGTTTAAATTTATACCGAGCAGCACATTTTACCATAGAGAAAATGTATGAATATGATTGCGCGGTTGGGTGAATATTCATAAAGGATGCTTAGTGTCATACATGTAAGAGCTCAAACCCACTCTCTTCATTTCTATGCATGTATATAGCGTATACATCCCTTTTTTCAGCACATGAAATCGATACCTCTGTGCTATTTTCGTCACTTAATATTATTAAAAATATTTCTTTTATGCTTGTCACGGCCATGTGAAAAAATAAAACACATTTAATTCGCAGCTAATAATAAATTGAAGACAAATAAAAGTTTTGATTATCGTATCGCAGTGTTTGGCTATACTAAATTGTCAAATCGAAAAGACTTTGTTTCAAAGAATCACTCCACACTTGTCAACCATAATGTGTTGGGTAGGAAAGCAAGCTGCGGTGTATTCTTTTACTCTTCAAACAGCAGGAACTCAGCAGAGTGTATCCCTATTATTGAAAGACATTTGTGATTTAGGTTTTACTCAACAAGCTTAACCAAAAAATAGGTAAATTTATCTTTGGGAATTGTGCATAACATTTGTTCAATAGCCTCTACACACTGTTGCATCATAAGAGCATCAGGAAATTGTTGTTAGCACCAGAGGCTAGTAGAGGCTAGCAGAGGCGAGCAAATATTGAAACCTTGAAGTTATGCATTTTGGATAATTAATAAATGAACGGGCAGAAAAGGCGTACCGACATGAAAAACATGAAACCTTTGGAAATCACTTGCCTTTGACATGTATACGGCAGCCAATATGTATCAATTGCATTTAAAAACATCCTTATTGACTCAAGTCATTTCCAATCATTCTGCGAGTTCGGATCATTCCAATTCGAATCACAGACTTTTGGGTTGGATATCAACGATCACCGATTCAGAACTGGTTTTGTCATGACGTGTCAAAACTATTCGCAGGTGCAGTTGATTAATTTAGCTTTGATGTCAAAACTGTATATGCAATCTAAGCTCGGTTTGTATTTCAAACATTTACAATTATAAAATTAAATATTCACTATTTCTAAACTGCGCCCAATAGAAGTAGTAAAAAAAGGAAGTTACCATCCATAGTAACGAAGTGATCATCATAAACCTGATTGTCTAAAACAATAAATTACACGAATGAATGATTTTTTTTTTATATGCTTCAAGCAAATACTTAATATTTTATAGTTAAATTAATTAAAAATCAATAAGAATGATTTGTTTCGCAATTTAACAAGAGTTCGTTACAAAAATGTATAGAATGTATGAGAATGTGCAAATTAATGTCTAATAAATAGTTAAAGTCTTTAAACTTGATCAAAGTGAGGCATTGCGAATGCTCATTAAATAAATAAAAACCTATTGGATTATAATGTGTATATTATATTATTATTATTAATTTTAGCAAAGCCACCTTTATCGGGAGTATCTTTATTACTATACATCTCGGTAGTTATATAATGTTTTTGTAATTTCTCTATAAAATTGTTTGAACTATTTGGTAAACTTTTAATGCAAATACTATTTTTATTTTTTTTATGATAATTGTTTTATTATTGTTTATGAAATTTATGGTAATTTGAACTAATTGTATGGAGTTTGAAATGTTCAAAAATGTGTGAATTACATGCGATAGCACAATCAACCACAAAGAAAATTGTTGTTTATAATTCGAGTACAACAGCGAAAAACGGGATATTTTCTCGGAAAAACAAAGATGCGGCATACACATTTAGGGCTCTGCACATGACATCTGTAGAATATTACAGCTTTCCCGTTTAGAGCTGGGCTGTATGGCGGGAAGTCTTATGTATGCGAAAGTTACAAAAGAAGCTTAGGAATTCGACTGTAATTCGGCATTCATAGGAAAAGTTAAGTATAATCCAATCGATCCGTTTTGAAACTTCAAATAACTAAAGTTGCCTCTAAGGCGAAAATATCTTTTGATTCCTCATTATAGGCTTTAATATTTTTTTTCTCATGGCTATTTATTAAATCTTATGAATATTAAAACCATGTGACTACTAGTAAAGGGACTTGGAAGTTGGAATACAATCTTGTTCGAAAAGAGTTAGCTATAAAGAACTGAAACAAAAACATTTCAATAAATAGTAGAGGTCTATGAACTACGAAATACATAGTATCGTTCGCGTCACAACACTGCTTGTCCACATCTGGCGGTTCCATTATGACAAATCCATATAGTATGTGTCCAGTCTTTGCAGCTTTAATATTATACCGACGATTTTACATTTGCCCATCACCATACCACTCCTAAGAACAGCTTGCTGTGAAACCATCTGTGTACAGCCAGTAAATATTTTCAATAAGCTTAGCTACATCAGTATAGTATTTCTATTAAAATTTTCTGTCTAAACGCTCTAGTAGGTGAAAAAGATAACTCGCCAATCACGATTCCGAAGCTACCACACATGCTACTCATAACGTTCAATATCGATACCAAGCGGTTCTAGCACTCTTCGCTATTTATTTGCAAAATAATTGTTAATAGCTTTGTTACTTTGTTTGTTAAATAACAAGTTATTTGTGATAGAAACGTTTTTAAAAATTGTTGCTGGTATTTTACTTAGTTTTTACTTTTGTGCACGGGAAATTTTTTACTTAATGAATGGCCTATCGAAATTGCGTAATTAGCGGCGGCCATTTTGTTAAACTAGAAAATTGAAATTGAATTAGCAATTTGTCACATCAATGCCATGTTTCGTATACACAACTACATACATAGTACAGTGTAGGCGAATGGACTAAGGATTACCGGCGTTTTTCCAAGCCCATTTTGGCTCTGAAGGCCGTAACCGGAATGACTGACAACTGAATATGCATATTCAATTAGCCACAAGCTACAACCGGTATTAAGAATGTAAAAATTATTATAATGGGAGCTTTGCGGTCCTTAATACCAGAAAGTAATACACATATTTGTGCGTGTTGTATACGTACGAACCCCTAATCGATCAGGATGGACCTGCTGTTGCTCCAAATACACACAAAATTTCACTTTGTCCCACAAAATGGTTGACGGCATCATTGCTAGATGACAACACAGAAGTCTGGATCCTTTTTTTCTGGATATTTTAAGCGGCATTGTTAGGAAAAAGAAATACAGGCAAAATAAAAAACAAATTTTTATGGGAATTGCACTAGGAAATTCAAACAAATTACAGATGTTAATATGTTTAACTTTTACAATTGAATTATATAGCGCCAAACTAAATTATACAAAGAAATTTTTTCTCTTAAAGTCGTATTTTTCATGTTACTAATGTTAATAAATATTGTCAAGAATAGTAAATAATACGAAGTAAATGCATATGAAATTGGATAGAAAATTATATAACAGACCCAAACCAATGACCCCCGAAATTCATTTACATCCGTCGAAACAGCCACCAGTCCAAAGAAACAAGTTCTGAGAAGTACAGTTATGGTAAGACATCTCATTTGAGTGTTTCAAGATCATTTTTTACCCTTACCGTCAAATGTCTGCTGTCAACGACCAAAGCTTTATTAGCGATTTAGTCGTATATCTTGAAATCATCTTGAAATGAAAATGAAAAATTTTACTTTACCATCGCAATCTTGCATACAGTGTTTTACTCTTTTTTCAACTAAAATTAATTTCGACCAGTATTTGGTCCGTGTATATTTGGCTCTGGTATTTATCTAACGATGATTGCGAGCAAGCTTAGCAATGCATTTTTTCTTGGCGTTTTCACAGTAGTCCATTTTTCGTCTCCAGCCACGATCCGAAGCAAAAAACCTTTGGTCGTTCCTTTAATGCCTATCAACAAGCACTAACGAGTAAAAAATCGCCCTTCGATATCTCGTAGCTTTCATACATTTTTTTTTTTTTTTTTTTAAAGAGCAACAGAAGATCTTCTGAATGGTTGTGAGGGTCCTTAAGTAAGATTTGCCTTTTGATGCTTCACATGTGCTTGAAACATCAATATTACAGATTCGACAAAGAAAAATTACGCATAACCAGTTGTATGCAGAGCCCATTTGTGGATATGATGCGATATGATAAATTAATTTCTCGATATTATATCTTGACAGGCTCGATAAAAATGATTAAAAATCTCCTGTGTGCGGTTGTAGCAGCCCAAATCGATACAATGGCGGTTGCTGCCTTTAGGCGGTCAATCGATGACTCAAATTCTGGCATGAACTGTCCGTCAACTTAACGAAATAAAAATACTGGAGACCTATCGAAGTTCATTCTTTAGCAGGTTTTGTACAATTTACGCTTGGCACGCCAATTCCCTAATTTAGTCAAAATCAAACCCATACTTTTTTTGATTAGTACTTTATGAATGGTATTTGCTGCCCTCACTTAATAGAATGATAAAAAAATGAAAATACATATAGTAAAAACAAACCAAGATCTGCTTATATTCTTAATGATAAAGATTTACCTACATTATTTTTTAGCGTAGCAGCGTATTCTCATAAGTATAAATTGTTGTCACATTGAAGACTTGAAAGGATGCAATGGCCCAAATAGAATATGGAAGAAATACATTACCTATGTGATGAGTCGTTGTGTTTGCGTATTTACCAAAAGCCCTCGGCAGACGCGACTGGGTAATTCGATTCAATATGTTTGTAAGCTCGGAGTGGGTTTAAACCCGAAACCGTTCTTCAAGAATAAGTCGCTGAAATCTCCCATTGTGCAAATTAACAATCAAAGTCAACGCCAAAGCGGCTTGCAAAACTAAATTTAACTCAATCAAAAAAAAATAATTTTCTAAAGTAAAGTAGTAGTCTGAAATAGTTTTCAAAGAAAGTCCTAAAAATAAATTATATTGGTAAGTTTAAAATTAATGCCATGTTTGGGAAACTTTTTTTATCTTATTTATTGATGACCTTTCTCAAGTTTTTACGTCTACTTGCTAACTTTGTTTTCGGCAGAATACAATGCCAACCTCTCTTATTAATCCGAATTGTTCTAGGCTAGTTAGTGACTGCTCTAAGTAACAACTTCAGAGTGTTTATGTGCTTTTTGGATCTTATAAGGCTTGAGCTTGAGATCATTTTCCAACAAACGATCAGATATTTTTAGTTCTTTCACCATTCCAATTGGACTTCTTCGGGAATTTCTGTCCAGTAGCGAATTATGATGCGTTAAACGAAAACTTTATTAACTTTAAGTTGTTTGGGCTCATGAAAAAACGTGATTGTGGGTCACACTACGACTACCGCACCTTGAATTTAATGCGATATTTTTCAAATTTATTGATTTGAGTTTTTTATTAAGTCCATTGGAAAATTATTTGAAATAATAACTTATATTTTCGCGAAACAAAAATCGGTAGTTCAATCAAAAAGAATTTATCAACATTCATAAATGTTAAATTCTCTTCGGTTGAATTGAATTAGTTTTTGCAGTATTTCACTTCTGAATATGAAGCCATCGTCATCTAATTATATTTTCTTTGACGATTTAATTATTCTCACCCTTGTTTTAGCTATTTTAATAGTAAATATTGATCAATTGCTACAAAGTAATTAGGAAATTCAGTAACAATATAAATTGTGTTTTCTAAAATAAAAAAAATTGTAATTTTTTATCAGTTATAATTTCAATGAATTTACATAACAATCAACACGGCTTTTAGCAATTTACTATATATATGAATTGCTCTATTTATGAGTTTTGTAAATAGGGACATATTTTATAATGATAAAAAATACACAGAGCGACAGAACGCAAAAAAAGAGACGAACAATATTACGTTTTTAGGTATATATCCTATACCTATATCCTATCGTCATACGACTATAGATATGCGAAAGTTGAGGCAGTGATGAGTAATTTTTGGTGACCTTTTAATAAAATGGAATTTCGATCTTGCCACTCTAATATTTAGGATATTTACAATATTTTAATGAAACACAATTTATTTATATGTATGTATATAATTTCAATAAAAGCAAATAAAAAGCGTAAAAAGAAAAAAATATAAGAGGTAATAAGAGAGTTGGAATCATGCAAAAAAAAATCAATTCTATGTTTATTTATGCAGTCAGTACCTTTTCAAAGTCACTGAATATCAAAACATTATTGTGAAAGGCATTGACTACCAAAATAAGTTGGTTACAAAATGAAAGACCTCAACTTGGCTAACATGTGAATTAGTCAATACAACTCTTGTAAGATACCGTCCGATATGTTTTAAAAGGTAAGCCGAAATCAAACCTAAATAATTTCATAGAATTATATTTATACATAAAATTATATCAATTATTTTCTCGACTCAAAGATTTTGTACATTTTTTCTGAATTCGGCTTTCCGTTTGAAAATCAAATTAGTAAGCTTTTAGGAACTCACCTTTTGTATATTTTTTTTTAATTTCAATTAAAAAATTAAATCAACGCAAATGCTTCCATAGAATTCGCAAATAAACAATAATTTTCCAATTTTCACATAGATTCGATTCGCTTGCAACAATTGTTGTTGTTCCAGCTTTGGACAAAAGCAATGAGTTATTGTTGGAGATCCATCTGGCAACCCACAAACCATATAGACCATCTGGCAACACCTACCAGAGAATTGTTCTCAGTCTCTCCACGGTCATCAACGGGATCGCACATATCGGTCGCAATCTATGTATTATTAACACTAATGTAAGCATATAATAAACCATATCTAGTCAAATCAATAAATAAGTAAAACTATTACCAACAGGTTATGGTCCCAGGGACTCACCAAAGATATGTGATCACGGTTAGAGCGTTTTATTTAAAAACGATAGGGCCATTATAAAAAGGGAATCGAATGATCAAGTAGTATTTACTGCAGTTAGTATATAATTAGTATAGGATCAATACGAGCCTTAATTGCAATGGCAGTCGAATTTGAGCTGGACGTGTATCAACTCGACTTCAACAGTGGTTACCTAAATGGGGACATCGAAGAGGAAATATACATCAGTACACCATCGGAATTTGCCGATATATTAGCAGGCAAGGAAAGAGCTAACTACGGCGAGGACAAAGTGCTCCTCAAGCTCAACAACAAACTAAAGGAGATGGGTCTGAATCCTCTATCAGCCGACCCATGAATAAACCAAAAAAAGAAAGAAAAAGGGATTACAATTATATCACTGTATGTCGACAATCTAATTGTCTTACTTGCACCAACTTCCATCAAAACAAGGAAACAAATGAATTTTCAATGTGTCAATGTAACTACATATGAAGAAACCAGCAGGATCCCGTATCAAAGATTAGTTGGTGTGTTTACGGTATGCTCGTAACCTGACATTTCACACATCGGAAGTGTACTGAGCCAGTACAATACAATACAATTATTTTAAGGTATTTGAGAATTCAAGCCGATGAACTTAAGGAGAGTTCCTGAAAAATAAGTCACAATGAGTACGAGTCCTCAATGTACGAGTAAATAAGTTAATACTGAATTTATTCAAAATCGATGAATTTAGAACGTTGTTAAAATAACTAGGTTTGGAGTCAACCTACATGATTCATAAACATCTTCATCTGATTGTATAACCATTTTAGAGATGGTTTCATAAAAATACATGATCACGCGCAAGCACCTCCAAACAACCCACTTTTTTGTCCAATTTGATAAAAACCATTAGTTAAGAAAATTAAATCATAATATATTCAAAAATAAATACATTAAGTTTAACAAATTGTTGCAAAAATCATTTTTTTACCAATTTTCTGTATCTGTATATGATTAAAAAAGACTTCTTTAAGTCAAAGATTGTTCGAATAAGTAAAAAACAATTAAACTACCATGAATTTGGTGCAAACTACAATACAATTTTTATTAATTGCACTATGGGCCAAAATATATTCAAAATAAAAAAATAAACCAATAAATAAACATATAATATTTCTATATAATAATCATTATAGTTGAAATAGTTTACTATATTAAGTAGATATGAATAGCAAGCTTTTCGTAGGTATGCTTTTGCATATCAAATCGAATGTGTTTCAACACCAGAAATGGTTATATAAAAAAGAAGAAAGAATAATTTAAAAATTAAACTTTATACTTATAGAGTCCAATTGGGCTGGCCCTACCCAACATTTGTGCCTTAACTTACGTTGATAATTAAGGGCTTGTGCGAATTACTTAGTGATACTCTTTCCAACTTTTCTGCAACTTTTCTTAAATCAACAAAAATAGAATTTTCTGTCCAATTAACTATATCAAAGTTTTTAATCAAGCATGGAACTCTAGCAGAACACATTAAAAACATGCAGAGATTGGAATTTATTTATTAAATATTATAAAAAATAAAAACAAATAAAATTAAATAGATTTTATGAAAAAATCGGTAAGTTGACCGACTTTCTCTAGAAAAGTTCGATGCATCGATTAAGAATAGTAAATTTCAATAATCCAAAGATCGTTTGAATAACTAAATTGTTTTTGAAAAATTTGTTAGTAGAGCATAGAGCAACTTAAAATTTGGGAACTTTTAGTATCTTCGATTTTTTCTGGTGCTAAATTCACTTTCAGCTTGCACAAATTTAATATACTTTTTGTACTACATGGTGTAGGGTATATAAACTATAAAATATATATCTGAAAAAATAATAGCTATATACCTACTAAAAACAGCCAATTTTGAAATTATACATATTATGTTTATTATAATTTACTATAACATTATATTTTTATATATATAATTACCTTAAGTTTATTATTAATTACTTTTAAATTTACTATTTATTCATTTATAAATAAACTTCCACAAAAATTGTTGTGTACGAAAAAATTGAAATATAAATTAAAGAAATTGATTACATTGTTCAAATGTAAATGTTATTTAGTCAAGGAAAGTAAGATTTAAATAAAAGTAATAAATAATGCGTAGCTGTCGTAAAGTTACAATATTCGATCGATATGTAAATGCAGTCGAAAGTAGAAAAATTCCGAAATTAGTCTATTAATATAGATAGAAGCGATATACGTATCGCGATACCCTGTACATCATCTTGTATTGAAAAGTAAACTTAAAGTTTATAAGCTTACATTGTCCGAAAAGTGTCTTAGAACTACAACATCTTAAAAGCAAAAATAAATTTATTGAAAAACACAATAAACTAGTAGAGCAGTGGCATGTGAACTTGATGAATGTATTTAAAATATTATCTACTGGTCGATATTCCTTTTTTTTGTTTGTCTTAGAAAAAAAAAAACAACTGTAAGGCACACAGATGGCACCATCTTGCCATGGGATTGCTTTGCTTTTGGCCAAGTGCCGGCTTAATAAATACACGTGATTGAATTCGATGCAACATGGATGATGATGGAGGCAGTTGCCGAACATGGACGTAGCGACCAAACCTTAGTTATCAATCCTTTCAAAAATCTGTAGAGGTTACTAGTACAAAAGATTGAAATACTCCATACTCCGTACCATTGAAGGAAATATTTTTTTATTTACTTATATAATTTAGGGGTAGAACTAAGTCCAGTTGAGATATGCACCGTCTCACAACTGGAGCTAGCTAGAAACTTGGATTTACGGTGTAAAAGATGAAAACGGGAAGTAACAAAGATGCTCGATTTGGCCAATAAAGATGAGTTAATAAAGATAAAGAAGTCTATTGAAAAGACCGTTCATAGGATGGGAAATCGTAGAAGTTATTATAATTTGCAAATAAGACATGAAAAGGATTGTGTAATGCATAATAAAATCTACATTTGGCAGAAGGAAAAGTCGGAGTATAACCAAAAAAATAAATTTATTTCTTTCCTGACCAACTTTTCCCCATTATAAAGTTTCTTATATGTTTTGTTTTATACATCTGATTACATTGCTGTTTTATTTTATTATATTTAGTATGATATACTAACTAAGTAATATCTACCAATTTCAAACCTTTATCGGGTTACAGCTGGCCCCTCTAGATGGTTACTCCAAAGGGAGATAGTTCATTTATATTCACCTTAGTCTATGTTGTCCCTTTGTCTTGTTTCATTGTGGCGCAATATGCTGGACGATCTATTTGTCGTCGGTAAGCTCATAGAGCTCATGGTTCATGCCAATTCGATGGACATCCCCAATCAGAAAGCGACCGAAACCATAGCAGAATGAGCATCTTTCAGAGCATAATTTTGTTCGGTCGAGAGGGGTACCTGCAGTTCATACTAAGATACTAAGATGAAGGTAAATGATACTTACGAAGCAGAACTTTCGACAAAAGTGGTTCAATTATAGGAGTTATTATGATTATTGATATTCATACAAGTTTGTAGCTCATGCATGATAGCTTAACTGAGTTCCTTCGTTCTCTCGAACGGAGTCTATATTTTCAAGATATTAAATTTATTGCGTAATTGCAATGTAGTTATTTTGATTTTCTTCGGAGATATTGAACTCTAACCCCATTTTCGCGTATTCGGTTGTAACGCCAAATAACAATGCTTGCATGTCGATGAAACATCTGGTAATGAGGATATATAAATCCTAGATATTTTCTAGTCAATTTCAGTTCATTATTTATTGCACACTTCCGTAACTGTGTCTAAAAGTGGAGACATGTTGGTCCAAAGAGAACACATACATATGTATATGTGACTGATCTCGAGTATTGCGTTCCGGACAAACTCACGTAAGAGCGCAGATACGACTTCCATCACAACAATGTAAACAATTTAATACCACTCCGCATACTCTACATAGAGTATAAAAAAATAAAAAAAAAAAACAAAAAAGAAAGCAGAAATAAATAATAAATAGAAAATATATTGAATAATTTATT
The DNA here is from genome assembly GCA_035046065.1 of Chymomyza procnemis. Lineage (NCBI taxonomy): Eukaryota > Metazoa > Arthropoda > Insecta > Diptera > Drosophilidae > Chymomyza > Chymomyza procnemis. The sequence continues at coordinate 300,044 of JAWNOJ010000011.1, read as the reverse complement.
TATAGTCAAATACGCCACACTTCACTTGTTTGCTAATGTAGTCAACAGTAGAGGAGTGCCTGCGTGTGGGTATGCGTCTGATGTGCTCATGAACGTTTGTAAGCGGGTGTTCTCGTTGACTTTGTTGACTGTAGGGCGGATTGGATATGGGATGGATGGGCGGTGATTGCGTTTTAAGGATGGGCGTTGGGATGTCTGATGTATTGTCAAATGGTTGAGTGCTTGAACTCAGCTATTTCGCTGCAGCAGCTCTTTTTGCTGTTAATGTATTTAAGGCGATTAAGCCTAATACGCGTTGCTGCGTAATATTATATTTTTTTCTATTGTTAGCTTTCGCTTTAATGGCTTTTGAAAAATTTGGCGCAGGAGAAAAATGGAAGTAAGAAATAAGAAATGAATACAAATTGATAACTGGGATAAGATGCCCGAAAATGAGCTGACTGACAGGTGTAAACATAGAGCTGGACTACAATCATGACTGGTCCTACTCCACTCCGGCTGTTACTGCGTACTTTATGTTACTAGTATCTGTTGGGAACTTGTTTTCATTCACTTTAATGTAAACAAAGCCTACGCCTCGATACACTTCACTTGGCATGCCACCATGGCGTCCCAAGGCAAACAAAGTAAAACATTTCTTTATTATCATTCGCTTAAGGATGGGAGCAAACTGGCAGTGCAGCAGACAGACGTGCAGACAACTATCTGTCCAAAAAAGGTGGTGTGTCTGGCTGGACTCTGCTGGTGTTGAACGAAAAGGCAAATCATTTAATCCATTCCCTTGGGGGTTTTTGTCTTAACTTGCCTTTTTTTGTTGCTAACTTTGTGGAAAAATTACGAAAAACAAATAATTAAACAAATTCAAATCAAGCAGTCCTCCCCACTGTTCGTAAAACCATTTACCAGCTCTGAAGTGATCCAATCGTTTTGTCTGACATTACACAGGAATTATGCCAAGTAATACGTCTAGCTTAGAAGAAACTCTTAGTAACTGCTATCTAAAGTTAAAATTTAGCGAACAAAGCGTGACGTTAACGTAAAAAACAATTTACTCATGAGAAGTCCCTAAAATGCTGGACCTGTACGGAGTGAAGTGCCCCAATGTTTGCTGCACTTTGAGAATAAGCGTGCCACCTATCGTTCGGCTAAATGGCAAAGTGCTGGAAATCGCACAAGAAGCTAAGTATCTGGCAGTCGTCTTAGACAAGCTAAACTTCAAGCCGCATATACAGTCCATACTTAAAGTCTGCAGATATAAAGTGGCCAGACTCAACTGGGTCTTAAACAAAATCAACAGACTGCCTTTAGGGTACAAATATGGGCGATATCCGCAGCCTCAAACAGGAAGAAAATACAAACCTTCCGCAACAAATTCATCAGATGCATAACAGAATTCGAATGGTATATTCGAGATGAAGTTCTCAACCTGGTAATGGTAGAAGAGCAAATCAACCAGCACACCATGCCATAGCATTTGAACAACAAATTACTAAAGTTGCCGCTTTTAAATCCTCTGTAAATGCTCTCACATTTATAATTCATTATCAAAATGTCCGCGGTTTTATCTTAAAACTTTCTGGCGTTATTGATTCTTCTGAAATATGGCTAAATGTATTTGAAAATTAATCTGCGATTCGTACTTGCTTCAATGAAGATTTACTGAAAATCTATAGACTTTTATTGGTTTATTTTAGGTAGCAAATTTGATCTAATTACAATAGGTGGACAGGATAGGAATATTGGATGTCCAAAATGGGGTTTGGGTGTAGGGCCTACAAACCACCCTGCAAAAAGCACACCTGTAATAAACTCTCAACAACGTCCTTCAGGGCCTCGGATAATGGAAACACTCCGCACTGAACTAACGCAACGTAAAATGAAATCCCAGAGACTACGATGGATATCTGGAATAATCGTATATTATGCCTTTTCATGAAAAAGGTGCCAAAACTAAGCTATTATGGTATTGCTAGTTTCTGCTTCAACCACTGCTTATTTTAACTACGTAAGTAAAGCCTCTGATTTTAACTCTGTAAACCATCGTCATCTTCTTATTAAACTGTCTCGCTTGGGCCTTTTTAATCGCAAAAGCAACTATTTTCTCATTATGCAATCTATTCAATAAACTTTTATTTACACAAAATAAATCTATCGGACTCTTCATGTTGCACTCTCTGTTAAGATGATGAGACTGCTGTGTGATGGGAGCGAGAGGTTTTAATCCATGCCAGCAACATGAAATCGTCACAAAAACTTAATTATAGAAAAAATACCTGAAATCATTGAGATGCAAATCAAACAAATGTTGCAAATGTGCCAACTGTTGTGCCTGCATCAGGAGACACTGACACAAAACGATACTTCCAAAGAAGAGTAACCGTTAAGTGATAATATACACTTTTTATAATTAATAGATGATACATGATAGATAATGAAATCATTGTATATTTTAAGCGAATATAAAAATGCTAAAAAGAGTTTAAGAATGTGCATTGTTAAGGATGTACTACTCTATATACTATATACGAGCAAAATATACTTGTTCTTCAAACGTTATTAAGTAAATATAAATGAATTAAATTTGAAACTGCTGGCTTGACAGCTTGTTATATTATTTGTATTTTAATTTTGTATTTGCTAAAGACTTTAATCAAGAGAAACCCAGGGAAATAAGTTAAATTAACTTTTGTCCTTTTATGGGATGAAGGCGGATATGCTTGTGCACTTTGTGAAATTTTAACGGAACTAAAATGAAGCCGACACATAATCCAAATAATATTTTGCGTATTAGAATGTAATTTAAAATTAATATTTGAGCAGCTTGTAAAGTGTATACTGTTTTTACTTCGACAATTTAAATTAAAAAAAAATGAATTGCGTAATAATTATGATAATTTTATATATGCTTTAATAAATATATGTATTGTTATCAAAATTCCTTCTGTCATTCCACTCAGAGTAACTCGTATTTTTCGACCTCGGGTGCCACCATATCCAATTATCCTTTAATTGCAATTTCTCTCTCAATTCAGTCCATTTCTTAACTCATTTTGATTAGCCAAATTGAGCATCTTTGACCAATCATGAACTTTTAACTCCCAACTTGCCCAACGGTAATCTCTTAAGCAGCTTTTGTTAAAAACTGTTTATGCTTTTATGCCAAGTTCCTCTAGCCAGCTCGACTTAGGGACTAGTTTAATATTTTATTTTTCTCGCTCTTATTTAATACTTCGTAATTTTAATATTGTTTAATTTAAAGGTCAATTGGACTTAATAATACAGCTAAATTAATAATAAATAAAAAAAATAAGTTGGAATTTTAGTATTGAAAATGAATATTTTAAATATAAGAATTAATTTATAATAATTATTGTTTTAATGTCATTTCGGTCGGTATAGGCCTAATATGATATCTCGTTAGAAGCGAGAATAAGCATTAAGATCATATTTCAGATTCGTAGTTGAATAAATTTGCTACTTAGAATTTAAGACCGAAAGTATAAACGAACCTATCGGGTTCAGACTTTGAGATAATGTCATCTGGTTGTTCCACTTCTTTTCTTCCCTTTTAATTTTAAAGTTAGGAAATTTTTTTTTCTACAAAAAATTTTCTTGAGGGAACTAAGCGTAGAGCTGAGTCTCACGACCTTTTAGGATGTCCCAGATTTCTAATATATAATAACATCTTTCGTATTAAAAATGATATTGAATAAATTTGTGGGGTTCGGTAAGCGAAGCATGCCCAATAATCATCATATATGATGTAGTTTATGTTTCAAAAATCTAAGCAATGTACAAGTTTTTTTTTAATTTTTAATGGTTATTTATTTTAATAACCAATTTAGAGATAGTTGAATAGAAACAAAATTATTTCTCTTAAGATCTGCTTTAAATATCTTTTAGTTATGGGAACAAACAATAGATTTACCAATCTTAAGAAACTAATTTATTTGTACTAAAATAAACAATGTCCCAAAAATTGTAGCCCTCCAAAAAAAAAAAAAGTGCAAATCTCTATCTAGGCCAGCTTGTTGAAATCGGATCAAGACAAAAGTCTAAAAGAAGTTATAAGCTTGGTATTGGGAAGCGTAAAACTGCAGAATTTTTAAGGAAACATCAACAACTAATATGCCGTGTGACCATTTTAAAAGAGTATTTCGCATTCTCATTCCTAATAAGTTTTTTTGTGGCGCTTCGTAGTTGTGGATAAACTTAAAATCCCATACGCAGCAGTGGATGTTATATGAGTAATCAACTTCAGAGACCTTCACCTTGGCCGGGTCTGCTGGCAAACAAGGTGAAGGTAAAGGGATTTTTAGGATACCCGTGGCACAATTCATATAGATTACCTTGAACAAGATTAACACAGGTGTGCATTGAAACTTAATTTGGAGCTATTAGAGTGCTCAGTTTAAAAATATTGCACATTATTGGATTTGTTATAGGATAGCAAGGGACGCTGATGGACACTATTACCCTTAAGGTACACATGAAATTAAAGAAAAATTCGAGCTCGTACTTGCCTGTTCGGCAAGTACCTTGCAAGCAATAAAAATATATTTCAATACCATCTATCCACTTATAATTCAGCAAGTTACAAATATGCAGCAATTAACTTAAAAATTAAAGATAACGATAGAGTACACAAACTTTGGTGTTCCGAAGCTTGCTGCTCGTCTTATTAAGTACATTTTTTTAGGGTGTGTAGTTATATTTACTTCTGAAAACGGAAAAATTTTACATAACTTACTTACGCCGCCAGCCCTTTAACTTATTTAAGGCGATTTATTTTAAAAAAACTGCTGTATTGGTTTGTTGTGTTAGCCGTTTGATTTCCGTTTTCGTAGCGACCCTTGCCAAAAAGTCGATTCAATATAAAATTAAAGCCTTTGAGTTTGCCGATTTATCAAGCAGTAACATTATTGCCATAAAAAAAATTCAAACGCACTCGCATATATATATATATATATATATATTGTATATATATATATAAACGCACATACATACACAAATCACTGTACAATATTTTTTTTTTTACATATGTCCACATACAAACGTATGTATATGTGTATACTCTTTAAGACTTTTAAACAAGTGGCAACAACAAAAAAAAGTAAAGTAATATTTCTGCAGTTTTATAATCGTACAAAATTTGGCGCTTAACTTTTAAATTGAATATGCATATGACTTTTAATAATGTTTTTCTTAGTTCTGTTTAAGCTTTATTGAGAGCTACGCACTGACACTACGCTCGACCGTACCGCACAAAAGCCTGTCAACAAGTAGGGTTGATAATCACAACTCTGAAGTGTTTGGTCCAGCACATTACTGTTAACGTGCTATCGATATATTTGCACAAGTTATACAAGTCGATAAGCTATCGTTAGCTGCATATCGATATGCGTAAAGCGGAATTGATTGCTTAAGTCAATAATGCAGTACGTTGTTGTACGTTATTACAAGTACCAGCTCAGACTTTGCAAGTATAGAAACCGGATTTTAGAAAAAACATAATTCAGACGCATGATACATAGGGCGCAAATGTTGCCAACAATCATAACAATCATAACATTTGGGTTTTGCCATTATTCACTTCGTTGCCACAAAATTATAACATTTGCTATTTTGGCAACTTTTGTGAAAGCATGCAAATATGCAAATGTTGCTGTTGAGAATCGAAAGCTTTTTGCGGTAACTCGGCCGATTTATGTTTGCATTCATAAACAGACTGGAATGAGGGAAAAAAAAGGATATGTATTTTAGGGAAGACCTTGCAGCACCTAAGCTACATTTTTGATAATGTGGCTTGTTTAAAACGCATTTTTTATAGTGCACACCTTTTTATCTTTGTACAGTAATTGACACCTAAGGGGCCGCAGATCAATGTAAATATTGTTTGTAACTTGGTTTCTAAAACCATTTAATGCATTTTGATACGAATTCATTGTACTTACAATCTCAGTACTTGGAAATTAGCTTGTATTTTATTAAAATGTTCCCTTGTAATACTTGTATTGTATTGAACTTTAGTTTAAAATTATTTGAACTTCTTGAAACCGAACTTCTTGTACCCAAATAATTTTAATAAGTTGCATAATGTTTGCGTAATTTTATGTTAAAAAAGGCATTTTAACGATTAATGCATTAATTGTAAATACATTTTTAAAAGTTAATTGTACATTGCGTTGCAAATATTTGTGACGTGCAGATTGATCTACTCAGTTTTTCTTCAGACATACAACTTTTTAGGTATTGCGATATATGCAATTTGAGCTAAGTCTATTAAAACGATATTATATAACAAAATTATATGAGGTTGAAAATTTCCATTAAAGGGTAGAAAACCAATGAGTTTGGAAAATTTAAACCTCCTGAAAAAATCGTCGGTAAAGATTATTAAAACTACTTACTATAAAATCACACATTGCAAATAAATTTGAGAACGTGAAAACCGCATAGACAGACCCGTATCTATGATTTAGATTCATTTTTACATATGAGTTTCTTCTTAAATTTTTTCGTTCCTAGAATTTTTTTAACTAGCGCCCCTCGTCACTAAATTGGGATAGTCATACTGATCGGTTTTTTTTTGTTGCTATTTTTGTGGTTAATAATTTTTTTCTGTAATTTAAGCTAAACTGAGTGATATGACATCTATTCATAACATTTCGTTTTTATTGATCCTACAAAGTGTATATATAGTAATATTTGGTATGTTTCATATACATATTTTACAATGTGTGACCAGTTTTGCATTATGTAACACACAGTTGATAATGCTTCCTAAATTTAAATTCACGTTTTTTCTATTGATTAACATTTTTTATAATAAGGTATATTATTAATATTTATTCATATTATCCTTACAACTCATTCTTACAAAACGAAAATTGTGCATATTTATAAACAAATACAAATTTTTTAATTTGTATGATAACAGAGCGAAAGTAAAAAGCTTTTCCTAGTGCGCATGTGCTGGAAACGTGCTTTTGCGGATTTATAAATGGTTTCAAAAGGCTCTGTTTTGTATAAACAACTGTTGGCGGCAGTGCAACAGTGTTCCTTAAACTTTTTTTGCATATTCACGAATAAAATCTTTGATTGTTTTATTAAGAATTGCCAGCATATTACATTTAAACAACTTGTAAAAATTAAATTTCAAAATTACATATTGCCAGATCATTAAAATTTCTATGATTTAGCAGTAGAAGGTATGTGGCTCTGCCTTTAAATAATTTTCTAGACAGTATCAATACAAATAAAATACGTTTTTACTTTTAGTTATATAAATCGGAGCGTCTCCAGGTATAGAATATACCTTTCAATAAGCGGACTACTATATAAAAGTGTAAAACGCCGGAATTACTCTGGGCCCATCACCAAAGCACAAAGAATTCATACTGTTTGCCGATAATAATTACACTGGATCGGAAGGCCGTGATTAAACTGTTTGACGTTCTTTATGTAAAAGAACTAAAATGTGAATTTCACAAGAAAGAAAAGAATGCGAGCGTGAATATGATTACCGGTATGAAAACAAACTTCGGTAATGACATTGTCAGTGAGACCTGTGCGAAAAGCCAAATTTGTGTGAAGAAATTTGAAAATAATATGATCGTATTAATGAAATTCTGGGATTGGTGCACACTGACATTTGCGGTCCAGTGAATAAAAAGTTAATTGGTGGTTCAAGATAATTCGCAACTTTTATTGATGACAATTCGCGATATCTATCCGTATATTTGTTGAAATCGCGTGATGAAATTTTCGGGAAATTTAAAGAGTTTAAAGCATTATCCGAAGTGACAATGGCAATTGCGTGTTAGTAGACGCTGATCTTAACGAGAAGTTTTGGGCAGAGGCCATAAAAACTGCTTCTTATTTGAGAAATCGTGCAGAGACGTCGACGCTACCTAATATGACATCATTCGAGATGTGGTCAGGTAGAAAGCCATCTTTGTGGCACCTCCGAGTTGTTGGTGCCAAGGCCATTGTTCTGGATAACAGTAAGAAAAGACAATTTTCTCCAAGGGTACCGGCTTTATAATCCTGACAAACAATTGATTATAATTAATTGAGCGCACGATATGTCGTCTTATGCAAAACGGTATGGCAGCGAATGATATCTGCCGAGAAAAGGACTTGGGAATAGGACCCAAGTGTCGGAATGTTGAAATCAGAATTGAGGCTCCATCTGCTGTTGTGCCAGAAGAGGAGCGCTTTCCTCGTGCACAAGAACCACATCTTGAAGCAGAAGAAATACAAAGAGGGCCTGGACTTCCAAAGAAGCCAGAAGAAATCGTTTTACATATATACAGACCTTGAACAAGAGATCAAAGCGACATAGGAAAAGCATCTCTGCAGAAGGAGATGAATAACTTGCAAGCAAACAAAACGTGGTCGTTGGTCGACCTACCAGAAGGCGAGACGGCCATTGGGTGCAAATTGGTCTTCACCTTCGAGCGAGACAAGCAAGGGAGCCGGCCAGCGCACGGGAATTAATTATGTGGAAACTTTTTCTCCCGTAGCCTGGTATTCCACAATACGATTGGTCATCGCGTTGGCAGTGCAACATGGTATGTTCATGGACCTGATGGATGTATCTTCAGCATACTTGAACAGCAACTTGCAGGTCTACATGCGGCAACCTGACGTTTTTAAATATCTAAAAAAGGTTATAGACAGTGTGAGTTTCGTTATCGTATATGTTGACGATCTTATAATCGCATTTACTGGATTGGCATTGAGCAGATCCCTGAGCAGCACCGAAGCCGAATGCGTAGCGCTATCAACAGCGAGTAGAGAAGCGGTGTACATAAAGAAGTTGGCAGCAAAAATGGGCTTTGAGAGCCTAGAGACGGTGCAGATCTAGTGCGAATATCTAGCAAAGAATCCCAGGTTCTATGCCGAACCACGGAGCAGACACATTGACATAAAGTATCATCATGTTAGGTAATTGTTTTAAAAAACAATTGTAAGCTTGATTATATCCCTACTGAGAAAATGATAGCCGATGTGTTAACTAAGAATTTAAGTAAAGGCAAGCACACAAATTGTATTAATTTAATGGGACTATTTTAAAAAAGTTCTTGCTTGTAAATGGTAAAAGAACATAATGCGTTGAGAAGGAGTGTTGGAAATATTAATATGTACAAATATGTACAGTACAAAGAATCCCACTCATGGCAAGAGGCATGACCAACGTCCCTCTTAAAAATTGCTTCTCTACTTAATAGAAAGCTTTTCTCCATTTGCACAATGCCTTTCAACAATTTGTGGCAATCTCCCCTTGCCCCACTCTTCACCCCCCCCCCCCCACGCTAAATGGAGGGTACACCATAGAACCAAGCGCCATTCATAGCTTTTCGGCGTACAGCAACAACACAAACTAGAATGATGCCAACAATTAAAAAGACTGTATCGCCCAGCCTTTCCGCGCAGCCAAGCACAGACGCCACTCCCAGAAGGCGTCAGGTGGTAGCCCCACCACTGGGATAAGTCGCATCTGGCCAATCACCAGTTCGATCGAAAAACTCAACAGATTACAGAAACCAACACAAGATAATTAAACATAAACGGCTCCCCAAATTCGATGACGTCCAAAGGCATTTTCAAAAAAACGGACTCGAATAGGACAATGGACCGTTAGAACTTTAAAGGAACCATCAAGATTAGCACAGTTCGAGGAAGAAATGGAGAAACTGCAGATAGCGATAGCTGGCATCCATCCACAAGGCAATAGACGGATCGGCAGACCCAAGGCGACCTGGAGAAGATCCATCCTCCAAGAACTGACACAGGCGAACACAACATGGGACAGAGCTAAACAGACGGCGCAAATTAGGGTTCGATGGATGGCTCTTGTAGAGGCCCTAAGTTCCCAAGCGGAATAATAAGGAAAAAAAAAGTACAACGAATCTTGTATAGTTTGACACCTGTTGCATGTGAGCAACATTAGGTATAGCAATATGTATAGGAAGATTGATAAACGACGCAGCTCGCACAAATCAAGTAGTTTCATTACATTATTCCTGTCTTCAAACTCATTCAGTGGTTGATCAAAGCGAGATGCATTAAGTTTTGTATTGTAATTCATCGAAAGCGAGCAACTAGACAAACCAAAGGTTTTTAATTTTTAGTATATTGCTTCCTACATGTATTATCCCTAACTGATCGACCCTCTTTTAATATCAATCAGCCAGTCTGCTTTAGGAGCTCTTATACGGAATTTGAGGGGCAATATTATTTGTCAATATTGTTTGTCATCTTAACTGACACAGATACTTCATTTGTTGCGTTCCATAGATTATTATTAAATGCATTATTTATTTGAATTATTTGTTTGATAAGGCTTTTGTGTATTAGGAGATATGTATGCCGCGCATTCCGCCTAGAACCTAAGAGATGTTAAGCAATATTCCTTGTTAATGTTACAATGTTTTAATTTATAATGAAAACTACTTTTAACAAAGCAATGATAATAATTATATTAGTTGATAAAGATGTTACACCCAAATGCAATTTATGGTATTACATTTAAGAGTCATTTAATTACTATATTATTTTTAAAATACATTACCGTGGCTTTTCTCTGAGGAACTGCTGCTCCCTTTCAGTTATGCATAAACTGGCCATGCCCGAAGTGAGCAAAGTGGACAGCCAATTGCCAAACAATTCTGATTAAAAAAAATATTGTTTTATTGAATAAAAGAAAAACATAGTCTTTTTTCGTCGAAGCGACCACTTTTTCCCCCATCATTATGGTACCTTTCAAATGAATAATTATGTATTTGAAAGCAACTAAGTTAAAGATTTCGAACATTGAAATTTAGACGCAATAATATTATCTGTATCGGTAAGAACGACAACGTATTGGCATGAGTGAGGGTAGAGTGTGGGTAACTGAGGGATTGTACGAGGCAGGATCCATAGTATGTGTTTGTGCGGGAATCCCAGGATGTGCCGTCGCTCTCTGGCCTATAGGTGGGCTGGGTGCCAAACCGGGATCAATCAGACAATAACTCCGAGTGCGGTATGCAGACGTACGCACACTCGGGCAAAGGTACGATGGCAGACAATTCGTCTGTCAGGTAAGGCACGCGGTGTTAGTGTTTGTGTTGGCACTCGGGCACCGTAAACGGCAGAGACCGACGAGATGGGCTCGGGTCGAGTAATCTTAAATGCGATTTTACATCTAATAGCCACTGGGCGCTAAAATAACACGAGTAATGAGATTTATGGTGCCGGAAGCAATTTTGCAATTTTACAAAGTACCAGGACCAGTGTAACATGGCAGATCAAATCCTTGCTGTATATCAATACAGACGCCCATTCAGTATTGCTTTTATTTAAATGCATTAACAATAATGTTGTTATTCCGGTAGTATTAAACCAAATCTGATGTGTTGGTACTCCGACGAGATCGTTCAAAACTGGTAAAACTTTTCTTAAAAGTATTTTTCAAATATTTTACTTTGGAAAAACCTATCAGCAGGCCAAAGAGGCGGTATGACGACATACTATTTTCGGGTTTATTTGGCCTTAGTATAATTATAACATCCGAGCATTTACTTTGAGATGGATGGTGATTTCAGCTACGCATATAGACATTGGTTAAGACACGTACACACAATTTGATGAAAATCTTTTTAATTATCAAGTTGCGGCTGCTTGTCCGATTTCAGCATTGTTTTAGAAGTCAGACTACGGCATATTTGGCAACGTTTTTGCAATTGTCTTTTATTTCTTACTAATTGTCTTATGACAGAAGAAAAGTATGGTTGTATTCGCTTACTTGTATCTTCGCTCTGTTGTAATGTAGACAATTCTCCTGCTTTATATATTAGATTCACCAGATATTCAGCAGCAAAGTCAATTAAACAAAGATCCTCGGGCACTTAAACGTAACAATTGTCCTTTAGCTCATTTTCATTGGCATTCCATATTGCAATACGAAGATCTAAATAGATCAACTTAAACCCTAAATAATCTATTCAATTATCAACTCATATTATTTTTTCTAATCTGTCTAATGCATTATTATTTTAAGTTGTCGTTAAATGTTTGTGCATATGTTGGCTGATTCTCAGAATCTACTGAACTATCACTGCAATGTGCTTTTTAGCTCTAAAGTGTGGTAGAAGACGACGCGTTCCACATGTTTTGGGAGTGCAAAAAGTATTTCAATACAATTATTGTTATTATAGTTTCGTTCGGTGCCACCATTTTCCATGATATGAATTTTGCATATATATTGTAAGCAAAGAAATTGAAAAGTCTTGAGCAAAAATTTAAAATAGCACAAAATTAATATTTTTGCATTGATATTGGCATAAATAGAAGCATATAGCTACTTGGGCGTGCTTTGGGAATCAAATTGAAAAAATTATTTGACTTAAATCTGAATATTTCATTTTTCATCTTAAATACATGGTAGCTAAAATTATGGAGTTGTTTAATTTTTACACTTCGTTTGGCAGTCAGACAGAAATTCTTATTTGGTAAAAAGAATTAAGTTTTTCTGGAAGTCAAAAATGTATGCAACACCTACAAGGAAAACTTGGAGACCCCCCCAAACATACCAAAAGTGTAAACGAAATTGTTCAGAATATCAATTTTCTAATTGATCGTAGAACATGCCATGTCGTGTTACTTTTCCACGATTTAATTGACTCCAACGCACTTCTTAACATAGATTCATTCATCATTGCTATTTTGTACATCCAATTGTGCACGATCCTTTCGCACAAACTGTAATAACGCCACGATTTCCTATCCTATGAACGGTCTTTTCAATCTATTTCTTTGTCTATCTTAACTCATCACGAACTATGAAAACCCAACTTGGTCATCTGTGCTCTTTTCCCTTCGTTGCTAAAAAATGTTTAAACTTTTGTGAGATTTGCTGTGTTCATATTCTACATTGTAAATCCAAGTCCCTAGCCCGCCCCAAATGTGAGGCGGTGCATATCTATAAAAAATTTACTTAAGACGCCAGAGATACAGATTAGTTGTATATTACTTTTCCTCATTATTATTTAATACTTTATAATTTTCAAATTGTTTAATTATAAGGTAAACTGAACTTAGTAGTACCTTTAAATTAAGAAAAATATTTAATATAAATCGTTTCTTTACAAATTCGGTGTACCCAAACACTTAATAGAATTTAAGCAAGATAAATTGACTGTACCGTATTAAACTGCGTTTGATAATTTATTTGTTTTACAAGATCTCGTGACCACATCGTGAATATAAAAAGAAATCGTAGCTGTAATGACAGTAAGCAATGTGGTTGTTTTAACTTAACAAAGCTCCTTTTACACTTTTATTTAAAAAATGTAACACACTTTATTTGCGCAAAAATCTAGTATACTTCCTACCCATAGGGCGGGCACGGGTATACGAAAACAAAAAAAAAAAAAATTGTTCTTAATTTAGCTACTGATTGGAAGCTGGCCCAAGCAGACGCCATGCAAACTTACATATGCACCCATTATGGCCAACAATGTAGAATGGTTCGTTTGCAAAGCGACGAGTATAACAGATATGCTTGTTTTGAACAGTTGGGCCCCTCTTTTAACTACGTATTAAACTATAATCAATAATTACGACATACAGAAATCATAATTCGTATAAAAAAGGATTTGCAACTATTTTTGTATCGTGACAAATGTGTTTACGAAATTGCAAGATTTTTGTGGTTTGTGAGTGATTTTGTTTGTGTTAGATGAATGGGACTCCAGTGGCTGGTACAGTCTTTAATCGTCACCCGCAGAACGCTTTACCTTACGTTGTTTTGGACTTTGCTGCGCTGACGCCTTGGGACTGGCTTGTTTGGCTGGTTTAGGTGAGGTCTTGGGCGTTTTAGATTTGGGCGGTGATTTCTCTGTGAAATATACAATTGATTTAAACATTTTGCTACATTTGCTGCAAGTATCTAATGTAACTTACGCAGAGCGCGCAGCGTTTCCTGTGGCACCCAATCATAGTCAATGGTGCTGTCATTAGCGGTGCCAGTTTCAATGGTCTTCTTGGCAGCAGCGCGTTTACGCTTGCCGGATGAGCCTAACAAATACTGCTGGCCAATGACAAGCAGCAACACCACAATACCGGCTAGCAGTACGTACAAGAAGAAAGTTTCACCATCCAGGCCCTCATCCACTTCTGAGATGAGCACAGTTTCATTGAACACAGCCTCAGTATATTGTATGCCGTTGGCATCACGATAAGATAATGCAATATTCAGACCAAAAGGGCGTCCAGCAAACTGATCTGAGGGCAAAAAGGTATACGAGACAGTTGACTCAAATCCGGGCTTAACTTCACGGTTGTAAGCTACAGCAGAGAAGTTTTGTATAAAGTAGTTAAAGTCCATGGGATAGCGGAACGAGGCCTCTACAGTTTCAATGACAAAATCCTCTTGGCCCTTATTGGTAAAGCCCACCAAGAACTCAACAGGCTTGCCACCGGGCAGATCCAGCTGCACTCCAGTAGTATGCAATGGCTTGGTAAACAAGAGATATGTATCTGCATGCGGTGAGGTGCTGGAGCTAGCCTCGCTATCTTCATCAGCTTCGGCATCATCGCCAGTGACAGCACCATCATCGCTATCCACATCGACCAGATCATCCTCCACAGCCTCCGTAGCAAATGCTCCAAGTTTATTTGCTAAAAACAAAAAAGCACGAGTTAAAGCGAGATAGCATTTGCAAAAGCAAAAGAGAGAGTGCCAACGCAACTATTTTCAATGAGTTGGTATTTGTGAATAAAAGCCGCACAGACTGCAGCAAGTGCAATTACAAAGTTTGTTAAAATAAAAATAAATGTAATTTTAAGTTAATTTAGAGTTGAAACGGCACAGCAGCAAGTCGGCATTGCCACGTATTTACGGCAAGCATAACCATCTCTGTAACTCTGTATGTGTTTGATGTTTCCGTAATACTTACATGATGCAAATATGCTTAAGATGGCTGGCAGCACCAGCAGTATTAACAAATATTGGTTCTTCATTATTTATTTCGAACTATGCGTTTATATATAAAAAAATTTACAAAATATTCAAATAAAGCGTGACGAACCGCACATACAACCAGCGCGTTGAAGAGAAACCAGCAGAATGACGGGCACTCGGAACAAACGAACACACATCGCCCTTCGCTTTTAGCTGTCAAAATACGTCTACGTGGTGACGCGTCAAATGACATTGGGTGTTGCCGCTATGTTGTAAAAAGTGTGCCGCCATAATAGTATTTAAATTAGCTGACAGTATAAAATTAGGCCGGCTAAGTAAAAAAAAAGAAAACAAATTATTACAACTGCAGCTACCAAGAAGTTGTATATATTAAACAAATTCAAGCAATTTAAAAGAAATAATGTTGTACGTTTTTCAAAGGTCTGGCAGCACTAGTCGCAGTGTTCAGAAATTTGATAATTTTTGTGCTGGTATGTTTAAGTTAAGCAATGCGCTTAAAGCACTTTAAGAGCAAAACAAAATACATTTCTAACAATAACTGCAATTTTTTTTACCCATTAAAACCGCCTAATCATTGTCAATGAAAGCTGTTCACTGTTCACTGTACACCTTTACCAACACTAAATTTTTCGCAGAACGCAAAACGCAACCAACTTCAAGTCTTACTAGGCACAGCAAGCCAACTTCCTTTTTGATTGCAGCTGTCCATACGACCGCATCTTGCACGTGAATTTTCTCACAAAACTTTAATAAAAACATGGATAAGCCAGTCGTTTGGGCACGCGTTATGAAAGTTCTTGGCCGCACCGGGTCCCAGGGCCAGTGTACACAAGTCAAAGTGGAATTTATTGGCGAGCAGAACCGTCAAATTATACGCAATGTGAAGGGTCCAGTCCGTGAGGGTGATATTCTGACTTTGCTGGAGTCGGAACGTGAAGCCAGAAGATTGCGCTAAGCATAAATGCAATTTGCTCCTTGAAATTTATTCAACTAAAATAAGGTAAGCAAGCAAAAATGTATAACTAAACCATTATTAACAATTCTTTACCATTTTCTTTTGTAGCTGATGCCTGTCTCATTGTTTATAAAGCGAAAACGACATCAACCGCAACGCGCCATTTTTTTTTTTTGTTCATTAAAACCAACAATTCAAATTGAATGAAAGTGCGTTTTGAATAAATTTCAAGTATTGCAGTGCTTGTTACATTAATTAAAAGTTGGTATTTTTTTTATTGTGTTTTTTGTTTTGTGAACTTTGGCTATAAAAACTCGTCAGTGCTCCCAGCTCGTTACTAGGCTGATGGAGCGGTTATTGAGATTCATCCACTCTGCCTCTTGCCCAATGACCAATATTGCTCCCACGACTATACGCATGATTTTCAATTCAATTGAAATTTTCGGGATATTCCTTTCATTCGCTACTACCGGTAGAACAGGTAATGCGGTAAAAATATTGTGTTGAAAACCCAAAAGCAACTGCCTAGGCCAATTTTTAATTGCCTGCAGAGCTTCTTTAAGTTACTAGACTGAGAAATTATAGTTTAATGGCGGCATGTTTCCCTGTTGGAGTACTTTATAAACTTTTTATTTCAAAAGTACCAAGGAGCGGAACACAACACCAAAGAGAATTAATTAATAACAAGAGACGAATTTTCTCCTGAGGACTCTTAACATTTCGGAAGTTCGTGCATGGACTTGGGCGACAAAAGCAAAGACAATCGAAACAGCTGGCATTGCTTCGACTTGGTCTCTCTGGCATTGCTTCGACTTGGGCACGCTGGCATTGCTTCAGATTGGGCTCGCTGGCAATGCTTCGACTTGGGCTCGCTGGCATTGCTTCGACTTGGGCTCGCTGGCATTGCTTCAGATTGGGCTCGCTGGCAATGCTTCGACTTGGGCTCGCTGGCATTGCTTCGACTTGGGCTCGCTGGCATTGCTTCAGATTGGGCTCGCTGGCAATGCTTCGACTTGGGCTCGCTGGCATTGCTTCGACTTGGGCTCGCTGGCATTGCTTCGACTTGGGCTCGCTGGCATTGCTTCGACTTGGGCACGCTGGCAATACTTCGACTTGGGCTCGCTGGCATTGCTTCAGATTGGGCTCACTGGCAATGCTTCGACTTGGGCTCTCTGGCATTGCTTCGACTTGGGCTCGCTGGCAATGCTTCGACTTGGGCTTGCGAGCAATGCTTAGACTTGGGCTCGCTGGCATTGCTTCAGATTGGGCTCGCTGGCAATGCTTCGACTTGGGCTCTCTGGCAATGCTTGTGAGAGTATGTATGAAGTCTCTCCACTTCATTCGTGCAGAAATAGGCAAAGGTGTCAGTTTTCAGCCTCAGGCAAGTGAAACATTGTTTACGGGCAGACGATTCACAAGCAATGAAAGACACAGTTGGCTATAGCTAGCCCGTTCGTTCATATTATACGTTTGTTGTTGCTTTCTGCTTTTGAATCAAAGTCAAATTTGTTAATTTTGGGTTCGAGCCATTTTTCCATTTGCCGGAATATGAGCCCGCTGCGACATAAGCACACGTGAACATATCTGAGATTTTCCCATTGTTACATTGGAGTCGCCGTTGCCTAGAGTATGACATGAATGCGTGCAAATGTGGAATGACGGGTTAAAGCGAAAGTATTTTGTTTTATTTTTTTTTAATCGTGCGCGACTTGGACTCACTTTTAACAATGAATGAGTGAACTAACTAATGTATGCGGAGTCCGTAGCTTCTGATTTTAATTCGAATACAATTCTACATTTTTATAAATTACATTTTATTTTTAAATGTTTTGTTATGATTTCATTCAATTTATTTGCTAATTTATTTATTTCTTAAGTAAAAATGTATTTTTTCTATTCTTATTTTTTTCTTTTGTATTATTATTTTATTTATTACTCCGGTTCCACTAAGGATCACATTGATCTATGTGAGGTCCCCTCCCCCGGGGGCCTGCCGGCCTAAGCTAACCTAAACTATTTTAATTATTTATGATTGTCAATTTCAGTTAAGTTAATTTGCTTATTACTTTATTTTATAATTTCTTTAACAATCATATAAAAAATACAAAATCCAAGCAAACACCTGTATCAGGGCATACACACAGCACGCACATTTTGAGTTCGTGCGCGAGTTTTGAGTGTGACTCGTTCACACAAACACTTCAAACGAACTTGTTTTGTGATTGCTGCTTTTGATTTTATTTAAATAAAATTTTTAATCTATATGAATTACACATTATTTACATTTTTAATGTAATTATATTGTATATAATTTAAAAAAAAGTTTATTTTTAATATATTTTTTTTATTATTATTTTATATGATAACATAATACAATTCAATTTATTTTGTTGTTATTTTGTTTACTTTATTCAATTATTTCTTAAATAAACATGTAATTCTCTTTATTAATTTAATTTAAGTAATTTTATTTTATTTAGAATTATATTCAATTTATTATATGAGCCTCCATAATATTAACAGTCAGTTATTGTTTAATTATCTTTGCAATTGACCAAAAGCATTTTTGTCTCGATGTAGTTTTTCTGTATTTTCGGTAATTGGCTTAATTTGATTAATAGGGACAGAGATCAGTGCCACATGTGGTTTCAATCTTTGGTACAGTATGCGGCGATTCGTCGAAGGCTTATGCCACCGTGGTTGGTGCGTTAATGTTCCAGTCATCAGACATGCTTTCAATGTGCCATTTCTTCCTAATAATGCAAAAAACCCAATCAATTGACCATCAGCCAGCTTGGAACAGTCGAGTCGATGCCTTGTACACAAGCTCAAATAGTCACCTTCCAGTATGAGCTTTAAAGTGTGCGCCACCAAGAGTTATTCGCACTAAAGATTTAGTAATTTTTATTAAACCCGATTTCAAATAAATATATAGTATGTATTTACCAATTTAATACAACTTTACAATAAGTATTTGGCAGCTATACACTATGTATCACGCTTGTTGTTCATTGCAATAAGATTGTGACAAGGATAACATGAGGCAAAACCTTTGAATGCTTTTCCAAGCATTGCTTGCTTTAAAACTTAGCCAAGTTACTTGTAGTTGCCATATTATTGATACTCTTTGATAAAGCATGGCCAATTTATACGACACAACGGTAACGTTACCAAATGTTACGAGTTTGTGAGCAGACCCCGTTCGAGATGCTTGGCATGCGCCAATCCCATAAGTATACTAGCCTTATAGTGTTCTGGCAAATCAAGTTCTTTTTTAAAACGCTCCACTGCAGTGCCATCCATATTTGTTGGCGTAAGGCTTAATGAGTATATCTCTATATATTTTGCCTGTGATCGGAACACGCTTAAAACTTGTACAAGCCACTGTTGCCTGTTT
Organism: Chymomyza procnemis; assembly: GCA_035046065.1. NCBI lineage: Eukaryota > Metazoa > Arthropoda > Insecta > Diptera > Drosophilidae > Chymomyza > Chymomyza procnemis. Next base: position 280,718 of record JAWNOJ010000011.1, on the reverse strand, counting down.
GTGTCCCACTCGGAGCGCATGGTACAATTATCATCAGCATCTTTTAGAGAGCTTGTAAAATTACGTACATTGCTTATGACATCAGCCAATGTTCTTTTAAAAGCGGCTCTTAAACGATAAGTAACATTAATAACATTTTTAGAACAGAAAGCTTAATCACTTACACACATTCGTGTATGTTTCGATGTAAATTATTACATTCATATTGGAGCATTTGTGTTACGGCAGCATTAGAGCTATGGATATAATTAACTTTCAATCCAAAAAAGTATAAATTGGCTAAAGCAAAATTTACCTGGAGAGGTTTCTATAACGCTGTGTCAAGTCCCAAAGACGATTGACTTGCGCGTGTAAAGGTGATAAATTGCTATGGATAGAATTTATATGTGCTTGTATGCTTTTGAGACAACTTTGCAATAGTTTATGTAAATGCAGGCTGCCGGAATTAAGCATTTTGCAAATAATAAATTTGCATTGTTGTCTATATTGTAGTTGCAAGCACATGTGCAAGCAAACGATACATAGTATCGATAAATTTTATGCGATGTTTGATGATTATGATTGTGTTTGCTTCTTTTTTTTAAATAAATAGCAACAGATTGCTTGTATATGTCCTTTTTGTTAAACTAAATATTTTCCATGTAAAATTAACGAAAAAATTTTGAACTAACATAACCGATATCTAACACATTTCACGCCGTTGAACAGCTGTTTAATTACATCACATCACATCACTAAGTTGGTCAAACGATGGTCGCATATATATGTGATATGTGCGTAATTTTTAAGTTGCTCAACTTGCATTGTTAAGTTAAAATATTGACTTAAAACATATTGTTTACATAACAGTCATTTATCATGAACTTTCTGGCTATACGCTCTGGCGCGTTACGACAGCGAATTTCCGCAAAATTTACGCTGCCACCACGCTTAAAGGGCAGCATAGTAGAAAAATGGTTTGTATATTGGAATGGCTTGGTTCGCGACTATACGGAGGTGGCCGTTGGCATTGTCAAAGAATCCTATGCAAAGCCCAAAAAAGCACTTAGATATGGCGTTAGCTTCTATGCACTTTATCAGGCCGCTAAACGAAACCCGCGAGAAGATTTTGTACCAATTCTACGTGGCCATACCAACCGCCTGATCACTGTAGCACCGGAGTTACAGAATCCCAAGACAATTGAGTACATACAACAAATTGAGCGCGCCATAAACCAAAGAAAATTGCGTCTACTTTCGCTGGGTGTCTGCACGGTTGTTTGGATAGACAGCTTTAGCGACGAGGATTGCACATATCCTGCCATTTGCAAGTACACTACAGTTAGTTTTATAGACTTTCATAAATGTATCGTTGACGTGGGTTTCTGGAACGAGTTTTGGCGCCTGAAGTGGAAGATGCGAAACTACGATATTAACTATCTTTAACTGTCGAGTTTTTTAGTTATTTTAAATTAAAGTAATTGTTCTATGAAATATGACATATTGTACTGCTCATGCATTACCTTCATTGATAAAGAAAAAAGTTTATTCAATAAAAACTAATTGCTCATGGGGTTTACTGGCACTTTCTTTGATTTAAAGTGTGCCTCCAAAAGGGCATTGCACTCATGTAGCTTGGCGATATTGCTGAATTTGCCCTGGAATTGATCCCCGTTCGCATTTCCTTTGCAACTTAGCAGGTTGGAAAACAAATCACTAAATTTTTCAACCAAAGCGGGGTCACCGCGTAAGACCATGTGGCCTTTGGCATTGCTGCCCGCCGCTATACTCTCCGACACAGTTAAAAAATAGAATATTTTCTCAGGTGCATTGCGTAAAAACGTCAGAATAAAATCCGGCTCGATGCCATCACGTCGATGTAGTGCAAAGAATTTTGGTTTTTTCTCCGCTGGCAAGTTCTCAAGACGCTCGGCCTCAGCGATAGCAAAGTCCTTAAGCAGCTGTTGAAACAACTTACGAGTGGATTTAACATTCTGTTGCAGTTTCTGTACCAGCTCCAAGTGCTGTGTTACGCCACCTCTATAAAAATTGGTGGAAATGTAAAAATAATAATAATAAATTAAAGCTTTTAGTGGCTATACTGACTTCAGGGCTGCGGTCAACTGTTGTTCACGTTGAAATGCTTCGCCCAGCGTACGCAATGCACGTTCGCCAACTACAAAGTGCACCAGAACATTGGATTTTGACTTTTCTGCGTAGAGCAACTTAATGCACTGCAGTTGTGACAGATTGTTGACGTGTGTGCCGCAGCACATGTTGCTTTCGATGCCATCAATACGTATCACACGCACTAGACCTTCGTGGTCCTTCGGCAGCCCACGCGGTGCACGCGCGTCTTCCAACTCCTTCGCCACCTCAGGATCCACCAGATGTACCGTTACGGCGCGCCCCTCTCGTATTAACTCATTGGCCTGTTGCTCAATATGATTCAGTGATTTGCGATTGATTATGTGTGGTGTGTTAAGCTCAATATAAGACGTTTTTGCTCCTAGCGACCAGGATATAGTATCGTAGTTAAACTCGCGATCGAAAAGCGCTGTAACAAGATGCTGCCCGGAATGCTGTTGCATGTGGTCAAGGCGACGTTCCCAGTCAATACGTTGCTGCACAGCGGCACCTTCCTCAAAACTGCTGGTAGCCTCTACAAAGTGCACGGCCGTGCTACCCTTGCGCAAAACACTGCGTACAGGGTAACCATTAATAGTACCATAATCACAGGGCTGTCCGCCGCCCTCCGGAAATAAAATGGTATCTTCACAGACTACATTAAATCCGCGCAGTTTTTGTGCCTCCATCTTGGCATCGCCACCGCTACTGGGCCAGTCCAAAGTAGCATATTCGCAAGATACCACCGATGTTTGAAACTACAATAAAAACCAAATACAGTGCATAAAGTAACCTTTTTTAAAAAAACAGCAGACATTTTAAGTTTACATCCTTAAGGAAGCTGTCTTCCTGGCACTTGAACGGCATGCTCACTGATTTTGCACTATGTATGCAATTTTCTGTGGGGTTAATTATGCAAAAGCTGTTGGCAAAAATTTTGATAAGCGGCAAATTGTGTATTACAGCTGCAGATTCGTTGCTGCTTCCGTGTATCAGCTGTTGGCTATGCAACGCTACACAATCAAAAGGTATTGATGCATTTAGACAATACCTTAATAATAATTTAATAAATGAACATAGTATTATGCAGCCAATTATTAAAAATAATAGTACAGCCCTTTTGACATTGTTTTTGTAATTTGAAAAACTATCGATAAGTGTAAAACATCGAAACTAACAATCAATTATAAAAATTACCAGTTACACAACTGTTCGATGTTTTGGATGAAGTCCATGATCATGTAAAGTATAAAAACTAATTTGTTTACCAATAACAGAGCCATCATTATCTTAGTGCAGCCATGCATGCGATTGTGGAAAAACATGCAGCGCAGCATGCAACGAAAGCTAGACATCGCTAAGCTGCAATGACAGCCGGCAATCGAAGCCTACTGCGTTGACTCCCTGACAATATCGGCATAGTCTGGACTCATATATTCCCACTTTTTGGGGTATGCTGCGAAGAACACTATTGGTTTTAAGCGCCCACCACCACGAAGAGGAGTGTCGCGATGCAATTGCAGTAAAGAGCGCCGCCTACAAAAAAAGAAAAATAAAACGCTGCAGACCGTGAGCGATATTGGAATACTTAGGCGAAGAATTACACTTACCAATATGTGATCTGGCCTAGCAGAGACCTCTCGACCTACAAAACTAATGCCCTAAAACTCCTGCCCCTGGCAGAAGCAAAGGTGGTGTCGCAGCTGCACTTGGTACACAAAAAAGTTCATTACAATAAAATATGAGAGTAAGTAAGTTGAATATGAAGACTCGGATATGATATGGGAATGCGAAAAATCAAGGTTCTTCTTCACATAATTTGGAATAGTTTTTTAATTGCAATAAATTCCCAAAAAGAAATTTATTAACTGCCCTTTTCATAAAATATAAATATTTAATGGTCTAAAAAATCAATTGCTTCTGCTGGAATAAAATCACTTTGAAATATTTTACTGATATTTCATTTTCATAGAACAAAGCCATTATTAGCTCACTTTCGTGCAATTCGGTGTGTCGAAAAATGTGGCGGATAGGTTTGGTGGCTTATTAATGATTTTACGCGAAATTTTATGTCGTTTAAGTCGCATATTTGTTGCAATTCTTCGAATAAGTAAATAGGTACTCTTGGGTGGTTGATTTGTGCAATGTGGAACTCTTAAATTTTAAAGAGTTCTGTGACGATGCTTAAGTATGCCGCCGAAGTATAGAACTGTCATCTTTACGGAAATTATTATTATTATTTATTTATTTTTTATTATTATTATTATTTATTAATACGTAAGAGTACAACTAAGTCGGGTTGACCTAAGATTAGACAACTTAAACATTCTAAAAATTATGGAATAATAAATGATAACGAGGAAAAAATATAATAAAACTAATCCGTATTCCTAGCCTGATGGGTGAATTTATTATAGATGTGCTCACATCTGTAAAAGATGAAAACAAAAAGTAGCATATAAGTTTAAACATATATTCCAAATAGAAGCCAGAGAACAACGTTGACCAAGATAGGTTTTTATAGTTCATGATTGGTCAAAGAAGCTCGATTTGGGGAATCAAGATAAGATAGGATAGATAAAGAAATGGATTGGATAGACCGTTCAAAGGAGACGAAATTATAGAGGTTATTATAATTTGCGCAAAGGACACGAAAAGGATCGTGTAACGCATAATTAGTTCTACAAAAAGTTAATGCTAGAGGTCGAAAATTACGAGTTAATCTGGAAGGGATGATGAAAGAAATTGTATTAAGGGGAGCGTTAGAGTAAATAAATATGTATATAACATCATATTATGCCGTGTTCATTGTCGTCTTTTATATAATATTGGCGGTCGAGATTTGTTTATATTCGTGCGTGCCGCTGTTTTTCTAAATCGCCAACTTGGGCTTTGAAAAATGCCTCTGATGGACGTAAAGTGGTTGATTTCAATATTATAGGGTGTTATCGTGCAGTAATAATGGAATGTCAATACATTAGAGAAAATTAACAGGTAAAGAAATTAATTAAAAATTCTTATATTATATAATTATGGCAGAACCTAACATTTCATATCACAGAATATTAAGATAGATCTTCAATCGAATTTGTCGAATTCAGCGAAAAAGCGCACATACATATATTGCCACTTAGGCGTTGTTGCAAACATTGCAGTAAACATTTCATCTCTTTTTTTAATTTAATCAATGCTGATTGTCGTTGGACAGGCCACGCTCATAATGAGCGAAATTAACAGTAGACCAGAATTATATATGATTTGTAAAAGCGTAATCTGTTTGAATAAAATTTAGTCACGAGTCAATTTTTTTTACATAATTGCAATAGGTCTTGTTTATTTTAGAACAATTTATGTGTTCCAAGCGCACTACAAGTTACTTTTAGAAAACAAATTGACGGCACTGTGTTTTGTGGAAATGCGCCGGAGAACGGAGAGACTAAACGCATTGGTATATTCATATGTAGTTGCATAATTTGTGCCTCCAGCATGAACTCTCGTCGCCCGTTGGGTCTCTCGTGCATATTTAATGCGCATGCGCTCATCTTTTCAAGCGTTCTGGATGTGCTGTTATCCTGTGTAAACTCTCACTTTCAACCATTCGACGTTAGATGCTCAACAGTTCCACGTTGTGCTTAGTTTTTCCAACTTCTAAACTTGTATCCGGTCAACGCTGTGTGCCACTCGTAACGCGTCCTGTTTCTGCCAAATAATATTTATAATATTATAAATCTTAATATACTCTTGCGGTCAACAGCATGTGAAAGTGTCCAGTATTGCTGCATTTTAGATCGGTTCAAGGCACCATTGATGCCCTATTGTTGCTCATGGTACAATCAATATAAAGCTTTTAATGTCATGGTATTTTTTGTGTTATCCTTGCTTGTGCTAAGTGTTATATAACCAGGGAAAAGTTGTTTGCCACATACAGCATGAAATTCTAAAATAAAAAATTATAGCCAAAAGAGTTTTTAATTAAAATTGCGTTGATTAGATGCTAAAAAATAACAATACTCTTTTTTATTAGAAATAAAAAGTGATTACATGTAGGATTTATATACTTTTTTTTTTAAAGCGTATACACATATACAAGTGCATGCTATGTCCTAATGCACACCGTTGCACTTGTATACATACGAGCATAGAATTTGCCCCACTTAAGTGGCACGTTTTTACAAATGAAGTTAATCCCGAAATGATAAGAAATCGAAGTAAAGCCCACTTAATCTCTAGAAGGATTTTTGTTCGCGAATTCATGATGTTGTATCACAACGCTGAGTTACCTAAATATAATAAAAAAATATAAAATCTGTTCAAGTAATCGTTTCTTAGCGGCTTAGGACCTTACATCACTCGCTTTATATGTTATAAGGATCTTTTCTAAGAGTTCTTTTAAAGCTATTTTGCTTGTTTATATATTTTCTTGTTTACAATTGACGTATCGCAGGCGCTTTGTTGCCATTTAAAAGCATAAAGAAAGAAAAAGGTGTATATAATTTTGAACTTAAAACCAATTGGCTGAAAACAAAAGGGCAGAGATGAGCTTGTAAAATTATTCAATTATTCAATTATTGTTTCTTAACTTACTGCTCGAGTAAAACTAACTGTATGTGTGAAGTCAAGGCCTGAAATATACTTAGTCCAGTGGATTTAGCCTGCATCCAAAATGGACACAGGAGTGGTAGCTTCGGTATACTGCATAGACCCACCCACGGAGGCGTCATATAAGTTACCGGACCACTGCAGTATATTTCAGGCGGAAGTTTTCGCTATAAAGAAAGCTGCAGAACTTGCGCTCACTCTGCACCAACCCCAAGTCAACATCTTCGTCGACAGTCAGGCGGCAATCAATTCAATGCAAGCCTATGCCATCAGCTCCAAATGTGTACTGGCAAGAGGGTGCGCATCTTTTGGGTTCCCGGCCACCAGGGCACTGAAGGTAACGAAATGGCAGAGAGGCTAGCAAAGGAGGGTGCCGTATCGACTCGAGCGAGATTTGAGGACCTAGGGATACCTCTGAGGGCTGCAAGCGTATAAGTGAAGCTAATAAAAACTTTCCGCAGCATGAACACTTAACATTATAAGGGTAACACCAAGGTATTTGTAAATTAATTTTGGATTATTTTTTCTAGTGCTCGCGAGTGTTAAAAGCTAAATAAATTATTTAACACTTGCGGCGTCGAATACAAGGTGTAACCTAGAAACCTACGTCCTAAGCCCTCAATTGGTTGGCCATACAATGGCGAACACAGCACAGTTGTTGCGACGGCAAAGTTCGAGAGATATAGTACTTAAGAGCCAGAAAAGCATTGATCAGTTGGAGTTGCGTGTAAGTAACGCTTTCAAAGATTTGTACAAATTATTTAACCTTTCTTTTTACTTCTTAACTTAAGGAGCTGCGTGGACGACTAGTGCCCAAAGAGCATGCAGCCGGTCATCATCATCACCCGCACCATCATCATCAGCCCATGTATGGTGCTACAAATCAGGGTTTCATGACTGATGCATTTGACGAGTCATCGGAACTGGAACCAGAACCGTCATTCGGGTCTGAAGCTAGCACCAGCAAAGTCAAGGAACAGTTAAAGGCCGCAGCGGAACATGAGGATATAGTCGAAGCCGAGAAAGAAGTGGAGGAACGCGAAAGTTGGGATAATAAGCTAATGTTTCTGTTGGCGACTATTGGGTAAGCACGTTTTAGACAATCTGCATATGGTAGTCTTCACTAACATCTCTTTTTGCAGATATGCCGTGGGTTTGGGTAACGTTTGGCGCTTTCCTTATTTGGCGCAAAAAAATGGAGGCGGCGCATTTCTCGTACCCTACTTCATCATGCTGTGCATACAGGGTATACCCATATTTTATCTAGAGCTGGCAATAGGTCAACGTTTGCGCAAGGGCGCCATTGGTGTTTGGAGCCAAATCTCACCATATCTAGGCGGCATAGGCATATCCTCGGCTATAGTCAGCTACATAGTGGCTTTGTACTATAACACCATTATTGCCTGGTGTCTAATTTACCTTTTACATAGCTTCGAGTCACCGCTGCCCTGGGCTGAGTGCCCAACACGTTTGTACAGTAACTATACCTATGATCATGAGCCTGAGTGTGTAGCCTCGTCGCCGACGCAATTCTATTGGTACCGCACTACGCTGAAATGTTCGGAAAGCGTTGACCTGCCGGAGAACTTTAATTACCATATGGCCATTGCGTTGATTGTATCCTGGTTTCTTGTTTACATATGCATGGTTCAGGGCATTACATCGTCCGGCAAAATCGTCTATATGACTGCAATTTTTCCCTATGTGGTGCTCATAATATTTTTTTTTCGTGGCATCACATTAAAGGGAGCCGCTGATGGTGTGGCACATTTGTTTACGCCCAGATGGGAGACGCTGCTGGAACCGGTCGTTTGGTTAGAGGCCGGCACACAAATCTTCTTTTCATTGGGCTTGGCTTTTGGTGGACTAATAGCCTTTAGCTCCTACAATCCGGCAAATAATAATTGCTATCGCGATGCCATACTTGTTTCTCTAACAAACTGCGGCACATCCATGTTTGCAGGCGTGGTGGTCTTCTCGGTGATCGGTTTCAAGGCAACCGCTGAATTTGATCGCTGTAATGTGCAGCGTGCGGGAATGTTGGCGCTTAACAAGACGCAAAACTTGCCAGTGTGCGATTTGGAGCAGGAGCTGGGCAATGTGAGTATAAAGTATACTTATTAATATATATTTAGATTTAGATTTAGTCGATTTAGATTTGTAGTTCGCGAGAAAACCGATAAATAGACAATTGTTATTCACTATTAGAGTATACGTCTAATAATATTGCAAAAATTATTATAATTTTCCGGGTCGATAGTTAAATAATGATATACATATACTTGTCGAAACGTAAAATAATAAGATGCATAAATTGGGAAACTCGTTATCTCGGCAGTAAGCACGTAAACTGTATTTGAATTCAATACAATTCACATGAAAATCGGTTTCAGAAATGGCAATGCATGTTTTTGATTATTGATATTTTGGATTATCAGAAATAGTTTTCGCCAATGCGTGTTGTACTAAGTATAGAACTTTACAACTTTTGTTTTCAGTGCACTGCTTGGTGTACGTTTAAAGTAAAACGATTAGTATATCAGACAAATGATAAAAAATTCTAAAAAATTGGAATTTTAAATTTTAGTAAAAATTTAAATAAACTTTGTCAATTTTTAAGACTCTGAGTATTTATTATTTTATCCTCCTTGTGTGATTCAAATAACAATACAATACAATCAAGAATGCGCTGATAGTACAGTTCCTGAAAATAGAGTAATTTTAGATAATGCTTCTTTTTCTATGGTTGTCCTTTTATGAGCTTACTAGAGTGCCCAGAACATTCAAGTAGAGCTCATACAGATGCGGAATTGATTTATTTTTTAAAAAAGACATAATAACTACCCTTACAGTACTAAAAAGTGCATTTTATTTAATTCGGCATATTTATATTCGCTAGATAGTCCAGTTCTTAAAAAAATTTGAGCTCATTTTCTAAAAGGAAATAATGTACAGGACGGATTTTTAAAGTAAATTTTCCTAGAATTTTCTATGGTCTTAGAAATAAATGGGAATATTATTTATATTCTCTGCCACGATTGTATAAGCTTTAGAGTAATTATTTTAATTATAATTATTTTAGTTCCTGGTGAAGAATATATACAATGTTTTTGCTTTTCAGAGTGCTTCGGGTACTGGCTTAGCCTTTATAATTTTTACGGAGGCCATCAATCAATTCCCCGCATCTCAACTGTGGGCTGTCCTTTTCTTTTTGATGCTTTTTACACTCGGCATAGACTCGCAATTTGGCACTCTTGAAGGTGTGGTTACATCGTTGGTGGATATGAAACTCTTTCCCAATTTGCCCAAGGAGTGGATTGTTGGTGTAAGTCCTTAGTAGTTTGGACTTGTTGTTTTACTTAAGCTCCTGAATTATGGTTTATCGTTATTTAGGCGCTATGTTCCTCATGCTGCCTAATATCTATGTGCTTTGCCAATGGTGCCGGCAGCTATATTTTTCAGCTAATGGACAGCTTTGCTGGCAACTTTCCGCTGCTCATCATTGCACTCTTTGAGTGCCTCTCCATAAGCTATATATATGGCGTGCGTAGGTTTTCGGATGATATAGAAATGATGACTGGTTCGAGGCCGAATTTTTACTGGATGTTCTGCTGGAAGTATTTGTCTCCTTGCGCTATGATAACAATACTGCTGGCCTCTTTCTATCAACTCATCACAGATGGTAGTAGCTATCCGGCCTGGATTGCTGCAAAAGGCGCAACTGTCTCCATGGAGTGGCCACATTGGTGCATTGTTATTGCATTTATGTTAATACTCTCATCCATACTATGGATACCCATAGTGGCATTACTTAGGTAAAATATGCATGAACATAGACTGAATGAAATTTATTTATTATTTATTCCGCTATGCTAGACTTTGCGGCATCAAGGTAGTGGAGGATACTGATCCTGCCTGGTTCCCCGAGTTAGAGCTGAAGGAAGTGCAAGGTATTGTACCTCATGAGCCCACTGAGCTGGAGCGCAGCATTTTTTGCTTCAATATGGATGGCACTGAGGGCATGTGTTGTCCGAAGTATGGTTTGCCTGAAAAATCACTAGAAGAGGAGGAGTAAATGCTGTTGGTGATACACACAGTTAGGTGTAAATAATGACAATAAATAAAGCCCACATACACACACGAACGCAAAAATAACAGCCACCGATCCAAATCAATAAAATTCCAGTGTAAATCTATAAGAAGCAACCGAATGTCTAAAGACGTGTCAGTATATATACCCATATCTCTAGTTCCAAAGACTGTTCATAACGAAAATAATACGAAAAAAAAAAAAAAATTTACGTAACTACGAAAAACTTGTGACAACTTAGCGCTGATAGCGCGGTTTCAACTTGACTTCAATATTTCATTAGTATAAGGAACTCCCAAAATACCGACAAGAAGCCTGGTATTGATATCCTAGATATGCCAAATTTTCATTTGCTTCAGATGATGTTTGAAAAACATTACATAAAGACTATTATGCATTAAAAGAGGTAAACATTTTAGTAAACATTCGGAGCTACAGCTCGTTAGCGATTAGATATTTTCGAAATTCAAGCGTTACTAAGATAATTCAATTCGTCCATCCAATCATGCGTATATATACTAGAGTTTGTCACGTCTTCTACTGGTTGTAACCTTTGAGGTTAACATTGAACATAGCTATAAACAATAATTGGCAAAGCATATTATACATTTTATGATATATATAGATTCGGAGAAGGAATATATACTATGAAATATTTAAAACAATAACAAAATAGCAAAAACTAAATACAAAGTTTTTAATTATATTTCTAGTTCGGTTTATCTGTTCTAAATGTTAAAAAACGAGATTAAATCGCTACTGATATCTTTGTTAAATAGAACCTGCATTGCCTACAGTTTATATGTATATGTACAATTAATGTTCATCTTAAACGATTTTATTTTATTAAAAGAAGCTTGTATAATACATATGCAACATACTTCCAAATATTCGAAAACAAAAGGAATATATTACTCCTTGTTTTAAGTAAATAATCATACATATATTTATAGACATACATATATTGTAATATTGACATATTTCAAAGCTAACATCTTGTGACTTAATTGAGCGTTATGTATCCTTCATGTACAATATTCTATGTATACATATACGTTTACCCACATAATATATATACGCTGTATATATATATATATCAGTATATTTATATATATATCCTATATACCTCTATGTATAATACATACATGTTTCACTTAGGTGTTTTAAAAATTTATATATATATAAATAATATAGTTAAATGATTTTGTTAAATGTTTAATACAAAAAAAAATACTAAAAAAAAAGAAAGAACGCTGACAATATAAACGTTAATAATTACATAAACTTTATGACTAATTTTATTTATACATATATATGTATAAATGTATTGTACTCGTATATTGATTAATTTTTAAATTTAATGTAATGCAACTATTAAGAACAACACCTACCTATTAAAATGTGTATGCTAATACTACTTGACAATACTAATGAACAATAAAAAATATTATTATTTTATACAAAAATACATACATACATTAGGTATAACAAAAAAAAAAAAAAAATGAAAACAAACTTTTGTGTTTTTCTATAAACAAATTATTTTAAATGCTAATACATTTAACATCTTTGAATCATCTTTTTGAGCGTCACATGTAATTTATGTACCATGCACCCAATGATACAATGTATATGTAACACCCGGAATGCCAAGTCGCAACCTCTCCATAGTTCCTTAAAGAGTAAATAAGTTGACATACTCAAGTTCGTCTGCAACAAAGTGGTACAGGGTATGCCAAAATCGTAGCGTACGACGTACATCCTTACTTTTCTTTGACTTCCTCAAATTCCTCAACATCGAGCGTATCAAAAATAAATATAAAACTTCAAGTCTGGTGCTGAAGTGTCGGAGAAATGGTCAGCGGTTCCTGGCAGATAGACATAAAATTGTATGGGGATGGTTCCCAAGAACAAAACTTAATCAAAAACCGTCCGCACTGGAGTCAATTAAGAATTTGGTCGGGGCTGGGACTTTAGCCCAACGTCAGTGGAAGACGTGAAATGGTGGGAGCAGGCCAGAACAGTTGCATAGCTACTGCCACAACGACAAGCAAGAAGAGGCGCGGAGAGTGAAACTCACGGCATCTCAATAAGTGCTGAGAAGGAGGCTATCCTCTTGCGCTCCGCGGTCAAGGGATACAGCTCCACTCGTAGGGAAGGGCCCATGAAAACCAAGGAGGGCATTAGAGCTAAAGCCTAATACAAAGCCGCCCTGAAGATCAAAGTTCGGCTCGGCAACAGCGGAAAGCTCATCCCCGAGCAGAGGTAAAAATGGAGTGGCTCTATGAAAAAATCAATGAGGGCAGGAAAAATTACGCAGAGAAACCGGCGATAAAGGCTAGTAGCAGCCGGTTTGCTATCAAGGTCGAGGAGTTGCTGCTGACCAAAAGGCAGCGCTCCGACGACCAGGAGAAGGCGGATGTGCCTGCTAACAAGAGGCCCGCCAAAAAGCCAACGACAAGCCCGCAAGAAGTCACTACCGAAGAGGTAAACTGTGAGCAATGTGGCGCGACGACATTTGATCGTGGTCCTCATCTACCGCAATGACCCAAATGGTAAAATGAGACCTGAGCAGTGGAAAGTGGTGGAGCAGAAGCTTCTGAAAGCTCTATTCCCCACAATGCCAAGCCCACCTCTTTCGACGGAGCGGGGTGGCTCAGTGGGGTGAAGATTTTGAGCTGCAGAGATGACCTCGCCTTGAAGTGGGTCACAGACACCGTCTCTATGATGGATGCTCCCTGGGAAGCGGCCAAGCTGGAAGTAGTCGACAGAAATATGATTCCGTCAGTACCAAAGGCGAAGGTACTTTTTTCGCGAAGCAACCAATCGAAAGAAAGATTGTTGCAACCAGGACGTGCTCACCGACGACTGGAAGATACTGCATGCTGGCAAGCCCGATGGCAATGACCAGCAGACGGTACTCCAGATCAACAAGGAGGCCGAGGATCTGCTCTACCCCAGGCTTGGCAAGATGGCGTGGGACGTAAGCACTGTCTACCTACGTCTCAAGAAGCGCCACCCGGACGACATAAACAAAAATATCCTATACCAATTACAGCACTGACGACCTCACTGTGGTAGTGCTAGAGGGCGGTAAAGATGAACCCCTTTTAATGGCATCCTGCTATCTGGCGCACGAGAGAGAGACGCCAACCGCGGAACTATAGAGGCTGACCCAGGAGGTGGACCGGAAGAAGCAGTCCCTGGTAATCGGCGCCGACGTTAATGTTTACCACACCCTGTGGGGAAGCAAGGACGTAAACGAGAGATGAGTCATTGCTACAATTTGTTTTACGTAGGACCCACCTACGTAGGACCCACCACCCACAAGAGAAGGCAACACCATGGCTGGATATATTTAGAGCCTGTTTGGAGTTTTGCTACGTTCCTGTTGCCTGGAGGCAAGCATGGGTTGCGTTTATACCAAAAGCAGGGAGATGCAGCCAAGTGCTGCCAAAAGATTACAGGCCAATTAGCCTCACCTTATTCCTACGTAAGACCCTCGAAAAACTGCTGGACCGTAACATAAGGGCTCTCCCTTACTGAGTCACCCGTTGGAATCCAACCAACACGCCTATATGAAATGGTAAGTGACGAATGGGAATCCTCAACCATAACTAAGGAGATGCACGGAGGCACACCACAAGGAGGTGTACTGTCACCCCTACTATGGAACCTGGTGGTCAACGAAATCTTACGAAGACAAAGACGAAAACTGACCCGAAACAAGCAAAGCACATCCTGCAACTTCCTAGGAAAGACTGCAGGCTTATGCTGGGCTTACTAACGGGCCACTGCTTGACCGCAGTCCATGTCAAACGGCTGGGCATCATTGACGACGATACATGCAGGAAGTGCAGGGAACCTGGAGCCAAAGAAACATTCGAACACCTTCCATGCAACTGCCTTGCCCTCTGTACCTCGAGGGCTAGATTTCTATGGAGATCAACGTTTGACTCCCTTGCAGAGGCAACTCGGAGTCCACTCCAAAGACTGTTAGCTGGCCACATACCTTTAACATTTCAAAGAGCCCTAATGCGTTAGAAGGCATTGAGTGTTTACACGACCAAAGCTTTTACATTCCAAATAAAATACGTATTACAATTTTGGTAAAAATAATGAAAAATTTCATGCTAAGACATGAAAAAGTGACGAAACCGTAAATTTGACTAACTTATGTTTAAAGTTATATCGGTAGGTCTATCAACTGCCTATCCATAGTTAAAATTAAAATAAAAATAATAAAATTTATTAAAATAGGTCTGGTACAATTAAACTTGATATCTAGGATTTTTTTTTTATCATTCCAATCTTTGATGGAATATATTCAGCTCTTTATGAACAGCAGACTAAAATATTTAACAAAGATTGATAAAAGTAAAATTTACTTACAGATAATACATGTCTAAAATTTCTTAAAGAGTGGCTAACAATTTTTTGCTATACACAAATAGGCTCTTCAGAACATTCTCCAATAATCGTACCCAAATGTTCAAAGCAGACCGTTCATTGTTTGAAAAGCACTTACTTCGAGGTGTTAATTAAACGATGAATCCTCTTGTAACGACAATTAGCATGAGAAGGACCAATATATATATATATATAGTACAATTGTGTAAAAGTTTACTAAAAAAAAATAAACAAAAAGTAAAGAAAGCCATATTACAACCGTTTGGGACGTTAAACGACTGGAGCGACCCTGAGTCTATTATTTATATTGAGCAATTTTAAAGAGCATTCAGCGATGCCCGTTTAACCAATCTATACGGTAGAACTTAAGCATTTAAGTGTCGTTTAATCACGATTCTTCAGTTGATGTCACTTTGCAATCGTAGGATTTACCAACCTGGTCATAGAAAATGGATACATAAGAGTTACTTGCTATTGGCATGACTAGTGTGATAAACCTAACACAAAGTGCCAACTTGGATTAATTAATTGAAAACGAAAGTAATTTTTTGGAATTAAAAAAAAAGGTCGATAATACGATTCGATTTCGCAAAATTATAAACACAACTTATGTTTTCTTAAAAAAATCCTTTATGTTTATACATACCCTGCTGCGCCAGTTTTTCATATATGAAACTTATGATATATTAAGTTAAAATCGGGTATGGAGGACTATGGGACATAAATTATCAACCATTTCTAATTTGTCTTGAGCGCGTGCTGCCTGTGGCCAAATAATAAAAACTGAATGGAACCCCCCAAGGTAGACGAGTATGAGGAAGATCAGCAAATGCCTGGAGACTATTGCTAGAATTAAAAAGACGCGCTATGAAGCTGAGATGGAGCAAATGCCAAGAGCCAAGCGCTTATGCTTAGTATTGCAAATTTTATATAACATTGAAAGATCGCATCTATGCATACCACCGCGTTTACTCCAATATAAGCAGTAAAATTTTGAATCAATACCTATATCGTTTCAGAACAGATCAAACATCGCTGTAGAGCAATTTTAAGATAACTTAAAGCGCTAGGTAACAATTTGGTAGGGTGAAAATAAGTGGACGCCTTTTTCTCGTTATTTGATTAAACAAGACAGTAATATAATAAGTATACCCAGATATTTAAATATCATTGTACCTTTGTTAAATTCTGGAAATATTTTTTTTCGATGATTACTCAGTTTTACCCAAAAAAATGTTTAAAACATTATTATGTGCTTAAAATCACTTTAACGCCGTAAGAAGTTTAAATGTTTCTTAGTTAATACTTATTTCCAAACTCATAATATTGTATTAGCTAACAACGAACAAGACCTGTTGTTACATACGCCAAATACTTGGTACTCACCAAATCATAAAGAATCCTTAGGCCGGCACTTACCAATTATACACTTGACCCTTCCAACGCATAAAGCGTCTAACAACGTAAGAAACATACAAACGTTTGCTTAAATAAAAATATTTACAGACATGTCTTTATTTTTGGTATTATATTGAAACATGATTTTAGGTAACACATAATGGCCTCACAAGTACAAGTGGCTTGTATTAGAACACAGATAGTGCTGAAAATCGCGACAATGAAATGCGATGTGCCAAATTTCAGACACATAAAAGGGAGCGTTATTTGGGAATTAGTCATGTTCATTAACCTTAGACCATTAACTGAATGAGAATAATTATCGGAATGAGAGTATATTGACTCTATGCTCGATAAGAACGATAATTTAAGATTAAAAAACGATTCCTCTCATTATACCCTGCTTTATGTGGGTTTTTTTTTTTTTTTTTTTCCTTATTATTCCACTTGGGAACTTAGGGCCTCTACAAGAGCCATCCATCGAACCCTAATTTTTCGCCTGGGTCAATTGTTGGAGGATGGATCTTCTTCAGGTCGCCTTGGGTCTGCCGATCCGTCTATTGCCTTATGGATGGATGCCAGCTATCTGCAGTTTTCTCCATTTCCTCCTCGAACTGTGCTAATCTTGATGGATCCTTTAGGGTTCTAACGGTCCATTGTCCTATTCGTGTCCGTTTTTTTGAAAATGCCTTTGGACGTCATCGAATTTGGGGAGCCGTTTATGTTTAATTCTCTTGTGTAGGTTTCTGTAATCTGTTGAGTTTTTCGATCGAACTGGTGATTGGCCAGATGCGGCTTTATGTGGATAGGTTTTCATTAAACGCGTATGATATCGACAAGTGCCTAGACTTGGATTTAATTTTCCGTAAAAACTGTTTTTAAGCCATTAAATTAACTGAAGGTAACTTTTAACTCAAGGTATTGCTTTATGTAATAGTATTCTTAATAAGCCCAATTTGCTAGTGTCTAAAGCATGCTTCAAATATCCCATATATTACCTCAACACCCTTATCTTGGCCGGTTATTTTTAATTTTGGATGACTTTGGAATACCGTGTATTAAACATATTAGTTTAGTTGACTTGTTAACGTTACCTTTGTAAACATACATACCTAAAACCTACAAAAATTGTGCAAAAGCGCTTTATTTATACGAACAAACGGTTAAAACTATGTTTTCATAAAAAATGTATCAAGTTTGTAGCTAAGATTCTTTAAAATAACTGCTTAATTAAAGAATTTTTAAATTATTAAATTTAAATTATACTCTATGAATACATTGTGCTGAAGTTTTTAGCGAATTAATTGGTTTCAGCATTAGATTTGCATTTCAATATGGTTACTAAAAATAATGAGTTTTTATGGAAAGTATTCTGGAGGTTGCTTTCCAGCCTTTCAACGAAAGACACCGACTTATAAAGCTGGAGTCAAAAAACTTACAAGTCTTATTCGGAAAGCCTGCAATTCATGTTTGCACCTTTCCAAGGGCTAGTCAGAACAACAGGTGGTGGTATCAAGCTTTTGAGCAATCCGTACCACTTTTCTGCAATAAAACCAAACATTGTAAAATAAAAAACATTTATATAAAACGCGTTTTTTAACTAACTGCTTAAATAAAGATAGTAATGAAAGAAACAAAATTCAATGAATTTGGCACAAACACCCATTTTTATACAATTGTTGTATATTATATATATGTTTTCTATTATATATTATTACTTTTTTTTTTTATTTTTTGCACCATCCTACCGACTGCGCCAATTAGATGATTGTTTTTATAATTACATACAGTTAGTTAAGAAAGTGTTTACACATTGAAAAAGATTTGTATTTTTTGACTTTCAATGTCAATTTCAATCACATCTATTTGTTTATATGTTTTTTAATAATATGTAAAAAAATAATTTCAAAATTATGTACACTTAGCGAGAAAATCAACAAAATCTAATTTATCATATGTATGTTTGGTGCTGTCAAGAAAGTGTTTACACAAAATACTTAAGCTATCTTAAAATTAATGTTTATAACAAATATTGATTAATGTATGTACATTTAATATATTGCATGCCCTCCCTTAGGTTTAACAACACATTGTGGGCGTTTTTTCATTGAAAAAATTAGCTTTTTAAGGTCATATTCCTCTGGGACTTTGCGACACTCTTTTAGAATAGCAGCTTTCAGTGCTGCTCGGTTATTAAGCGACCTTTTTCCCACTTTTTTCTTTGCGGGCCTACAAATTTTTAATTGGGTTCTAGTCAGGGGTCTGAGGTGGTGTATTGATGACCTTGCCGCAGTTGTAAAGGAGCCAGTTCCTCCAATTAAACGCCATATGTTTATGGTCATTGTCTTGATAAAATTTGAAATTAAGCTTATTGTTGCTATAAAAGCCAAATTTTTGGGGCCTCGATGTTAAATTCAAATAAAGAAATCTAAATATTGTGCTACTTTCATGGCATTTTCTAAAAATGTATGTGTGTCTTTGTTTATGTAAATGTTTTCCAAAATGTTACCGACTGCGCCAACTTAATAATATTATTATGATGATTAATTTTAGTTAATATTATTTTACCCTGCATCTTTGCAGTATTAACAAATTATCTCTGCATGTTTGCAGTTAACACCGAACCATCTACTGCTAACAATAATTGATACGAAAAGAATCCTCGGCTGCGCGGCTTTCCTTGGCATTTCGATATAAAAACCGAATAAGAGCCTTATGCCACATAACGTTTTTCTTCAATAACAAAATCCAAAAAAAAAATAATAAAAAATAATGAACTTTAAAAAACACAAAAAAAAGAGCGACTTTCAGAAAAGAATGCTCAACGCTGCAGCAACAAAGTACAATTTTCTTTTCATTTTCCCTTATGTAAGACATGCATGTGTGTACATTGTATTTATGTAAAAACAAAAAAAAAAAAAAAAAAAAGAACAAAATATATTAAATACAAACATAAAAATAAAAAGTTTTTGCAACAGTTCATGAGCAGCTCAAACTTTAGCTTCGATTCATCAGTTAGTTACCGTGCAATTCGTCTGGAAATAATTGTCGCCATTTCGCCACTAAGTTGCCACTAAAAGAGGCAAAACAATGTTACGTTTCGCGGGCTTTGTTTACTTGGGCAACATTTCACAGACGTACTCGTTAGAAAAGCATAAATGTATAGAGAATGCTAAATATGCTTTATGTACCTTTTCCATATAACTTAGATAGAGTCAAATCATGGATACACCAGTGTAAAGTATTGTCAAGAAATACCAATTTTTAGTTATATCTTCAGTTACAGACAAGTAAGCAAAGTCCATATTCTTACTCAATTGAAAAAATTGTAAATAATCAAAAATTCCATAGTCCACAATTAATTTTCTAAGCAATTTCCGTCAAAAAAAAACCATATTAAATAGTTAGCTTTTGATGATTCATTGTAAATTTTTATTTTCCTTCGATCCTGTTCAAAAAATTGTATGATATGAAAATTGTGAATTGTTATTTTTTTTGTAGGTAAATTTTAGAAGAAATGTTTTATATATATAATTATGTTTCTATGGTATTGTACATTATTATTATTTATTTAACTGTTTGCACCATCCTACCGACGACTGCGCCAATTAAAAAGTATTATTATAATGTTATCATTATTATAATTATAATCAACTACTCACAATAGTTGGTGCGATCATAAAAGAAACCTCGGCTGCTTGTTTACAACTTTATCAGCCGATGTTACAGTTACGATCGCAGCTTAGAATTTACTATTTTTCTTACGTTAGTCCCTTTGTTTAAAAATTTAACTAACCATTTACGGTTAAGGTCTGTATATATTGTAGATCAATTTATTAGTAGGTTTCATTAATTTCGTTGAACTATCTTGACTATTCTTTCTAAATATGGTCGACGGAAAATAGGAAAATCCTCGTCGATGCTAAAAAATGTAACTCCTTTTAGTACACAAATATTCTTTTACCACACCTTTACATCTTTAATTTGTTAATTCTTTATAATTAATTTTGATAATATAATTGTGGAAATAAGTTGTCTTTTCAATTCGGTCTTATTGTCCCTTTGTCAAGTATGTCTTTCTGTTTTAATATTTGATTGCTATAGGGATTCCATTTAGTTATAGGGATTCCATTTGATTGTCCTCTTTCGTTCGTCTTTAGGTTATTGTAGAGTAATTAATCTCCCTTCAGGAATCAACTTGCATAGCAAACTGGTCTTGTGACAAGACGGCTCCCAATGCAAAATTGTTTGCATCCGTAGTCAAGAAAAATAGCTTATCGAAATCTGGATAAGCCAAAAACGGATCTGTGGTAATAAATAATTTGAATTCCTCAAAAGCATCAATATAACTTTTTTTTGTCTGTTACCTTGATGGTCGAATCCTTCTTTAAAGGTTTTGCTATATTTGCGAAGCCTGGTATAAAAGCCCACCAAACCTAAAAATGATTCGATTTACTTAGTAGTCTTTGGTATGGGGAATTCTAATATAGCGCTAATCTTGTTTGGATAAAGATGTGTCCCAAATACTTTGTCACTTTCTTCAAAAATTCGCGTTTGTCCATTTGCAATTTTAAATTGGCTTGCTTTAGCTTGCCGAACACCCTACTCGTCCAGGGAAACACTATTGTGTCGTCTAAATAAACGATACAATTTTTGTATAGCAAGTCTTCCAGTAAATCGTTTATACAACGCTGAAATGTTGCCGGGCATTTCTTGTCGAAAAAGCAGTCTTTGCAATAAAAAATTCATCCATTTGTATTCGCTAAATATATGATAGTAAAATATTGACATTTACCCAATTTATCTAAAATTTCATCTATATGAGGTGTAGGCAACTTGTCCTTTATTGTAATAGAATCTATGACCATTCTAATAATTATTTTTACCAAAAACATCCATTAGAGCAGTAAGGAGAATTTCGATTTCCGATTTTCGAATTGCTCTCTACACTAGCATTTGTCGTACCTGTCTATTAATTTTCTCTTCAAAAATCTGTAGGTCTTCTATATATCGGATCTTCGTGTTTTGTCTTGATTGTATATTAAATCGTACATGTGAAGACCAAAGTGTCACCCTCTCTATATTGAATGACGATCATTTCTTCCTGATTCAGCACTCATTATTATTTCTTTTTCAATTTCTTCTTCCTCTTCATCCTTAAGCTCTATTTCTCCATATATAGCTTACACGTGTCGCCAGCCATTATCACGTGTCAGCATCAAATGTATATTGCACAAGTGCGGCTTCACAAAAATGTCTTCCTAATAATATATCGTAAAAATAATAAAAATCTTTAATATAAAACTTATGTTCGGATGGACAAATCTTACTTGGTCTCAACATTACGCTTTAATCTAATATACCCATTGTAATAATTTTTGTTGATTGTAGTCTCTTTAGATCCAAATATGCTTAACTTTACGTTTAATGTTGACCCCGATTCAATCAAACCCTTCCAAGTTTTTCCCTTACAATACTAAATTTATGTAAGGGCTGCATTTTTCTGTTCTTTTACTTCTGCTTTGTTCTTGTTTTCTGAATGGATTTTCGATTGGGTTCCGCTTTCCGAGGCAACTTGATGAAAATTTACGTCCATCTTCATAATGTGTGTGTTACTATGCATATGATTCTTAACAAATAGATATATTCTTACGATGCTAATTTGGGTGGAGTTAGCACTATGGATATATATGTATGTTTATAGTTCAATTTAAAATTCACATACAACAATATTATTAATAATATAGGAGACGAGAATTTATTCATATAAAAATTAAATACAAAATTATATAGCTAAATAAATATCTTACGAACTACCTTAATATTCATCAAAAAATTGATGATTTATTTGGGGATGGTATAACAAAAATTTGAAACTATCTTTCGAAAACCGATTTTTTTCACAAAAATTTGGAAAAGCATTCAGGATCTCCAACATCTAGGCTACCATACAGACCGATAGACGGACAGGCTTAAGACATAGATGCCAATATACTTTTTGCAATTTTGGGGGTCATCGATAGTTGCTTTTGAGTTCCACATACATTCAGGTTGACTTAATATACCCTGGATACGGGATATAAAAAATAGTACAATATGGCAGGCATATTTTTTATATTTGTACTTTACATGTAAAAAAATAATTTACTAATCAACGTTCCACTTAAGAATGCAGTCCGGTTGATCGGACTCTCTTGAGCCTAAAGTGATAGGAATAATAATTCTTTTTGTAGATACACATATTAACAACACTTGAAGATGTTACCAAGAGTGCTTCAAAAGTTCCGAAAAGAAATACATATTCATGGTTCCTCTGTTTTTTCTTTTTGCCGGGCCCAAAAAAAATTACACACCCTTTGACAAATTGTTTAAGTACTGATATTCGTTAAAACGACATTATAGAACATCTTACGAATAGATATACATATGTATGTATTTTCAAAAATATACTATAAACGACTCTTAGGGGGGTGGAAAGAGGGACGGAGTAGGAGATACAGGGACGCAACTTGTTTTCCCTTTTCGTTACTTAGTATGACCGTCTAAACAAAGAGTGCGGCTTCTACTGTTTGTTTCATGCTGCATGTACAACAATTTGATACCCATAACAGCTGAAGATACGTAAGGAGAGAGTAAAATACACAAAGAGAGGGAGATACAACAGGTGTGCCTTCTGAGCGTGCCGTACATTGACCGTTGTAACTCATACCGTAAGGGCACATAAAAGATCTTCTTGAATCAGTTATAGATTGGTCTAACAAGTCAAGCAA
Organism: Chymomyza procnemis; assembly: GCA_035046065.1. Taxonomy (NCBI): domain Eukaryota; kingdom Metazoa; phylum Arthropoda; class Insecta; order Diptera; family Drosophilidae; genus Chymomyza; species Chymomyza procnemis. The sequence continues at coordinate 257,345 of JAWNOJ010000011.1, read as the reverse complement.
GAGTCATTTGATTATATGGGAAATTTGATTTTTAATGAAAAAGTTGGTATTGTTTGTTGTTCGTAAATTTTTGAAATACTTGAGAATAGTTTTGTAATTTCGTAACTAAATAGTTGTTCGGGCTTTAAAAAGAGCTTTTCAATGATATCTTATTATTTCGATCGTTAGCTAAACTTGAAATACGAAAAGTAATATATACATATATAAACTATGGGAACAATAATAATTTTTGCCGAAAATGTTCTGAGCATGCTTTGTATTCTGTATATCTTCATTTTCTTAGCTTTCCCACACATCGTCTAACGCAGGGTATATGAACGTCTCGAAAAATTTAAATCTAATTTCTTACTAAAAACTGGTTCTGCAGTGTGGGCTTGTTCCAAATGGTGGTGAATACACATTTTGTTTAGGCTTTGTATAAGCACAAACCTGGGGTTCCGGCGCTGTCTAATATTTACCACTTTTACAATTTCTTGTTAACTGACATTCTGAATACACACATACATCCATTCAGTGCCCTGACCCGCCCTGACCATTCTTTTAATATGTGCGCGCTCTCTCTCTCTCTCTCACTCTCTCTCTCATTCCAGCACCCAGACTCTCTCTCTTGTACACTGTCATTTCATTAAGTTTTGCTAAGGTGCGCCTGTACTGTGCAATCTTCTTAAACACATACCATTATACGTACAGTGGGACAATGCTTATTTATTTACTAATTTTTATTTAATTTTTTTTTGTGTAATGAATTTAAAACAAGTTTTTAAATTTTAATTTTTAGTCATATATTTCTATTTCTACTACTCTTAATTTTAACAAGATTTTAAAATAAATTTGAATATTGAATTTATAAATAAAGAAAAATAAACAAATTGTTAAATAATTCTAATGTTTAAGTTTTGTCTCGAATGTACTTTGATGTGCATGTGCAGATTAATTTTCTTAACAATTTTATTTAAGAGTCTGAAACGTTAACTTCTGTAAATTAAGATTCTTGTCGAAATTACGACATAATATTGTTTATATTTTTAGTCATATTATTATTATAAAATTCAATTAAAATTGTTTTTTTTTTTCGTTTAAGCATACCTGGAAAAATCAATTAATTTTTAATCATGCTTCGTCCTGTAATATTCGCTTTAAAGCTTGTGAAAGAAATTATTAACGCCTATACTTCTTTAGAAATTAATATCACATTTGCATTAAATTATAAATATTTTTTATACAAAATATATAAAATACAATCTAAAATATGGCATTGTATTTGACTGATTACTTTTTGCTTGCACCATCAATTCTATAAGAGAAAGCCTTAAAATATAAACCATTAATATTGATAACAATTTATGCAAATTGTCTATATTATAATTTCAAAATTGATTATTTTAAACTCAAACTGTAATACGCCTTAAAGCTTCATCTTTTCTACTTCTCTATATGAGCTATAAAATACAAATGTTTCACCTCTAATAAAAAATACTATGCCGTCTTTGTCCAATAAGAGGGTGTGTGTGTGTGTTTCATCAACTACATTATTTAAAAAATTTCTAAACGAAAATTCAAAATTGTGAAATACAACAACAACAATGCAATGTTATGACGTTTTATCGTTGTGCCCCATATTCTGCTGCTACCTACTCCTTAGGCACTTATACATTGGAACGCGCGAATAGCGTGTCCGACCTTGGTGTCTTGTTTGATCCTAAACTCAAGTTAAATAAACACATTTACAACATTGTAAATAAAGCTCGAGGGGTTCTTGCATTTATTAAGCGGTGGTCAAAAGAATTTAATGACCCATATACTACCAAACTGCTGTACGTTTCATTTGGAACCCTCAATACCAACACTATCAAGAGTTGATTGAGTCCGTTCGAAAACAATTTTTAATATTTGCTCTTCGGGGATTAAACTGGTATACCAACATTCGTTTGCCAACCTATACATGCAGACTTCGCCTTATCAAATTACCTTCTGTAGCTTTTAGCTTATACTCGGTCTCATTGACTCTAACGCGCTACTTAATAAAATTTCTTTCATCATTCCTTCCAGATTAACTCGTAATTTTCGACCTCTAGCATCAACTTTTTGTAGAACTAATTATGCGTTACACGATCCTTTTCGTGTCCTTTGCGCAAATTATAATAACCTCTATAATTTCGTCTCCTTTGAACGGTCTATCCAATCCATTTCTTTATCTATCCTATAAAAACCCATCTTGGTCAACGCTGTTCTTTGTTACTTTCTGTTTTCATCTTTTACATTGTAATTCCAAGTTCCTGGCTAGCCCCAGATGTAAGACGGTACATATCGATAAAAAATTCACCCATCAGACTAGGAATATGGATTAGTTTTATTATATTTTTTCCTCGTTATCATTTATTATTTCATAATTTTTAGAATGTTTAACTTGTCTAATCTTAAGTTCAACTGGACTTAGTTGTACCCTTACATATTAATAAATAATAATTAAAAAAATAACAATGAACCATACGAATTATTTCCCAACTATACGTGCTTCAGGAGCTTGAGGATGTTCGAACAAAAAATTTTACGCCGACTTTAATAATGTGCGCACCACTGTGCATAAGCACATCAAGCATATGCTTGCTGGTGGTGATCTCTTGATGCTGCCTGCTGCCACATAGGATCCATTGCGACTGCAGATTTGACTTCAGCTTTAACTTCTACGGCAACGACTGCTGCTGCTGCTGCTGCTGCTGCTGTTGCGGCAGCGTTGACTGCGGCATATGTGTCTTGGGCATTGTAGCAGCCATAGAAGTTTTTTATCTTTAACTTTTATAAGTCATTTTGTTGTGAGAATAACTTTAGTTTTGTGGTAACCAATGCGTGGTTCGGTTTGCTGCTTGTTGCCATCCGTCCACTCGTGTTTTGAAGCGCTTTTTCGCACGTACAAAAAGAAACAAGTTTGTTTCCAATTAACTTGCAAATTTTATTTACTTTTTTGTTTTTGTGTTCAATATAAAGGAGAAATTAAGGCCCTATTTCATACATACATACATATGTATGTACAGATTCAATAGAACAACAACAAAAACTAACGCACCAAATAGTTGTTTCTGGAAAAGTAACGGTAGTGACAAACCGGTAAGTTAAAAATGCTGTCTCCACTTACATTCGGTGCATTTAAAATGCAAATCTTATCATTAAAATCGCACAAGTGCTTCTTCATACTAATATACCAGTCCAGCATAGAAACAATCCGAAAGCATAATGGTTTTCTTACCTACAATTTTAGTGCGGGCTTTTAAAGGTACAGACATATGTAGCCTTTTTAAGTATCAGTCAATATTTTACAATAGGCAGTGGCTTTTGGAGTTTTGTGCATCTAATCAAAATTCGACAAAAGCAAATCTATCCTGTGTGAAAAATCTTTAGTGCAAATGAGGTAAAAAAATAAAATACCAAATAAATATTTAATAATAAAAAAAAAATATATACAAATTTCAAATTGAAATATTTCAGATAAGTTTTTCTTTCCGGTACTATAATGAAATCGTAGAAAGATATTAGCAACAGTTTGACAGTAAATATCATTAGTTAGCCAAACTTAGCTGTCAAATGTGAAAGTATGTTTCTTGAACTCTAAAAAAATAGTGTCAAAATATGCATATTATAAATAGATTGACTCAACGTGCTGATTTTTTTTCTTACTGTTTCATAGATACGCCCAAACACATTCAGACAATGTACATACATATGTATGCATATATTTACCTATATACAATATGGTACCGTAAGGCCACTTTCGTAGTTGAAAAGAAGTTGAATACCTGACCCGTAATTTAAATTAAACAAAGAAATCCAAATAAATATTCTATTGTTGGATGGATGGGAAATGGAGATATAAATACGAAACCTGTATGTCGCTCAGGTGCAAGGGAAAATATTGACACATATAGAATAAAATACCAATGCATTGAAAGTAAACAGTTATTTTGTATTTGGTAGTATTATTTAACAGTTATTTGGTATTTCCATAAATATAAAAAAAGAGATTATTAAATCGTATTGATTTGTGTGCCCTTTGTGGAATTAATTGTTTGCAAAAGATTTATGTTGAGAATTATAATGAAAATGATTAGAATTTTTAGGTGTTGAGTAATTTTACTTTGGGATAAATCGTTTATAAACGGTTAACGAAAGAATCAGAAATACATATATGTTTTTTTTTTTTGGGTAAACATGCACGGCTCGCTACACCCTAAATTTTGGTAGTTGGTAGAAAAGAAAGTACATACCTTCTAGCAAAAGAAATTAGTTTTTTTTGTCGGTATATTTATAAAATTATTTTATAACATATACATAGGGATATTTTATAATTTTTTAAAGTCGCTTGTATTTTCTTATCTATATTACATTGGCCAAAAAATAAACTATACTGGGCAAATCAATAACTTTAAGCAGCAATAATTCAAATTAAAATTGCCTTCCATTACTTCGATTCTCAACCAAATGGATTACTTATTTTGTGGTTGATTGCAAATATTCACTGTTATTTATTTTTAAGTATTTAATATTAATTATAATACTATAAAGTTTAATATGTAGAGTGGTTACGCTACCAGTAGCAACCTGTTCTTAAAGCTTCAAAAGGTATTTGTGGACAATGTTTTTCTGTGGAATATCTGGAAAAGAATCTAGAAAGGGATTAAAGTCGCTTAAGATGAATTCAAATATAATTATTTTCCTATGTATTCCGTTAGAGGTACAATTTTGTTGAAACTGTTTAAACACTTGGCAAAGAGAACGTTTTTTTTTTTTTAAATTACTTTAACTATTATTGCGTTACCTAAAAGTGTTATGTTAATACTTTAAAGCGCTATAAATATGAATCCTTCTATAATGCGGCCAAATATTCGTTATTCGAGTTTTCGGTCAACAGTGCAATTTCATTACAATTCAATTGTTAGTTATATTTAAATTTAGCTTTTTAAAATATCCGGCTAATCGTTACTACGCTCAATGTTTGTAATGGGTAACAAGTTTGTACGGTTTCAGACTGTTCAGACGGAATCAGGGATAGCCTAAAATAAATGAGATATAATTATTTGCGTTAAAGTTCCACAGCTTACTAATTCTTAACTGTTTTTTTCCCAATATTTCCTTGTAACATTTTGGCATTCAATCATAAAAACTGTGTCGTAATAGTAACTATGATCAGAGGGTAACTATTCTGCCTTTGAAACATATGGATAAACAACTTTTACAAATAAAGTAACATTCGTAATTTTTATTTATTAAAGAAAAACGTTTGAGAAATGCAGTGGCTTTTGCTTTTTAGGAAATCGTGTAACCATATAAGCTTATCAAGGTGCTTTCATATAGTTGGTAAACTTTAACACATTGAAGTAAAGAATTGGCATCAATAGCATTAAATTGAATTTCTTACAATAACTTTTGTCTCTAACTAGTATAAGAACACATAACTGCATAGGTTATTCATATATTTTGGAAGAAACTAAGACATGGACTTTAGCCATTTTACTTCGATTTACGTATTAGAGGCAGTTATATTAACTAATCTATTATTCAAAGAGAATTAAATAATTGCTTAATTCTGTGGGCTCTTAAGGAGACACATGCTGGTATTTGTTGTATTTCGGGTTCGGAATTGTAAGCTCTGTAAGTATGTCTTAATTGCATGCAATTGCGATAAGAACGTAAAGCAGATTTTTTAATTTGCCTTCTAGAGAGTTTCATGTTGAACAATAGGCGACAGGTACTCTTGCCTAGAGTCTTTCCAGAAAATCACACTTCTAGTTATTCTGTCCAACTGGACGTTGCCACGCACAGATAATCAGATAGCTGGACAGACATACATATGCCGATTAAACAGTTAGAGTAATAAGTTTTTTTTTGGTCTACGTTTTTTTTTTTTTTAAACCTTGCCAGTCATTGACCACTGGTATCGCTCGGCGTGCTGCTAATTAGAGGCGAAGTGAGAATAGCACACAAAAGCAAATCTACTTATATATAATTATTTAAGCATGGTCTGTGCACAGGCATTGGACCCGCTTAAAAAACAATATACACGTACATATGTATGTACATATGTACGAGAGTAGATCGAGAAAAGAAATTTAATTTGGCAGCTGCAGTAAAAAACTAAATCCATCTAAGCCCCATATGGAATAATGATATTATTGATAAAACGTTCTAATGCAAATAAGTTATGTTTAAAGTTTTTAAAAGTGATACGCCTCTTAGGCCCTGATTCAGGTCAATGGTTGTTAACTAATTTTTATTGTGCGTATGAATAAAGAATCTCAATATTGCACACTTTGCATTTGCTAGCGGTATTATAACGGCTTTACTTAATCCCAAACGTAAGTGCTTAACTAAAAGCTTCATCTATCTGTAGGCCCATGTGGTAGGCTGGGTAGGAGCTATTGGTGTAGACTTCTAGGAAATTTGCTAGAACCATGTAAACCAAACATTATTTTACAGAAACCACAATAAAACATCCAGTAGGCTATGATTATGATAATTTAAAATGGTTGTCGGAAAAATACGGAAAATCCTAAAACATTGTAATTAGCTTTTTAATAACCCTTGATAATGCAAAGTTACAACCAGTCAGTTAAAATTCGAGTAAAATTAATCCATCTGAGAAGAAAATTATTTGGATAAATGCACATAAATTTATTCCCCGTGACTGTGCTGTAATTCTTTCAAAGGCGGAGCATGGAAATACCCTTTTTTAAAAGCTGTTCAAAGAAAACAGGAATCTACAGAGTATAGCCCTATTGGACAGCGACACAACACTAGTGATTTTTTTTTATTTTTGTAACATGATTTCAGCTTTTTAAAACCCTAAGAAAGATTGACTAGAGCAATCTAAACAGAAAACAGCTAAGCAAACGAATAATGGTGCTAAAATGAAAGAAGACACCCAAATAAAATTGTTACTTTGTACTTTATTTCGTATTACTGGGATATAAACAATTTTTATTCACATTTATTTAGAGTTCATAGAATATTTTGCTATTAAACAAATACAGCAAGCTGAAATTGATGTAAGAATCATTTTCCAAGCCATGGGCGTACTTAGTAGTTACTTAATGAATTCTTGTTTTTCCAAACATTTGCTTCATCAAGTAGATTCGTATATATTTATTAAAAAAATTATTTGTTTAATATAAGACTATGTATATTATATAGCAGTTTTTGGCTTTTAACCTTAGTAAATTCTTTTGTTGTCTTCCAGCAAATCAATCAATACAATCAGAATTTTTCTATGATCTGCGATTAGTAAACGAAATCGATAACACGCAAAACGCTCAACTTTATCGAACATTTTTTTAATATTATATTTAATTCCTATTAGCGACACTAATACGACTGTAGATGGCCATATATATTCAACATAGCGATTTTCGAACAATAATCAATTCTTAATAATAATTTTTGTTTAATTTTTAATCCAGTCCACAACATTTCCAGCTGCCCTCGTGCATCAAGAGAACATCGGCACAAGTGTCGAGGGTAATCGATTGTAGCATCGATCTGTCGTGACGGAGTGTGTATCTGGACAAGTTGCCACAACTTCTTTTGATTAGAATGAATTGAATAAGAGAACTTGTAATGATATATAAATAAAAATGAAAGAATAAATAATACCCGGCGCCGTTACCAAAACAATAATGATAAATTCATTTCATTTCGCAGAATATATCTTTTTCGAAATGTATCTTTAAGTTTTAATGAATTTATTACATATGCAAAACAGCACATGGAATTTTATTTTTACCAAAAAAAAGAAGCAGACTTTTTCAAAAAAATTTTGATGATTATTGGCAGAATTTTGTTTGTGTTCGACCTGGAACGCATGGCTTTTTTTGAATCTCTTTAAGCAGGCTTGAGCTCAAAAAAGTTCATTGTGGTCTTCAGTGTGCTTTTTATTTTTATTGGTAATATGAATCGCTCTCTCTCTCTCTCGCTCTCTCTCTCTCGCTTTCTCTCTGTACTAAATAATAATAAAATCAAATATCAATCAAGTTCGCCTGGGCATTGATACTTGAGTGTATTCGGTTTTGCTTTGGCTTATTCTTAAAATGCAGCAAATGTCCTGCGTTTATTCTATTATTATCTTTGTATAATGGATGAACCCCTCTCTCTCTCACTTTTTCTCTCTCTGAATTACTCAATTAAAAATCTTTAAATCTGCAAAATTGTATAGAAGTTATGCATAGTTTGCATGAGATAGAGCTTGATCTCGGCGTAATGGGTACGATACACGCAAAAAAAAGAAAAATTTTATAATCACAAAATACATTTTGTTTATATTTTTTATAAGCAGTGTTAGTCGTCTTGAGTTTTGGGTTATTAACCCGAAATTTTAAAACTTTAAACATGTACTTGTGTTCGCCGCATTCAAAGTCGAATTTAACATAAACTGATTATATTTAAATATGCAATATTATTGTGTTTATTTTTTAAAATGATACACAAAGAGAATTAAACCATTATTGTTATTATTTAATTCTCTTTGTGGATAGTTCACATTTCTGCGTGTGTTTTTTCAATTAAGTGTTTAACAATTCAAAAACTTTCATTATTTGTAACCGAAACAATGCTGGAAACAAAAGAGCAACAAATAATAAAAAGATTGTTTTCACATATTTGTTACATATATATTTTAAGTTAGCGTTTAGTGTGACTTTTTGTCAACACTGTTTTTGTTAAACACGTTTAAACAAATAATTGAATTTGGCTATTTTAAACCCGGCAAGAAAAATGTTGTGGGAATAATTGCCGCATTCGAACTTAAGAGCAAACATAAGCAAGAACTGTCAATGCTTCCCGTAGAACGGAAAGGTCCGAAATTGACCAATATATGTTTTTAATAAGACAAACTTGTTTATTTAAAGCAGACATTTTCCTAGGCTATATTAAGGCTTAATACCTTGAAAAGCAATGATGAAGAATTCTTAACATACCGGGCGTATAATGAATGCCAATATTGGACACTAAGAACAGTGCCACCGCGACAACATTTATCACTTAAACCTTGAATTAAATTGTCGATTGTTCTTTAAAAATGGACACTGTTCTTTCTAAACTTAATGTAATTTTTTTTATTATATTTATTAATAAAAAAATATAGTATCAAATGATTTTTTTTATTCTATATATAATATTAACTGAAATTTATATAAATTATTAGTTATTGAAACCAAATAAAAAAATTTTAGTTTAATTGCAAAAAAAAATTTGAATGAAACGGTATTTTTATAGAAAATTACCTAAATGCCTTCTTAAAAATTCTTTCGTGATTATTCGTATATTTTCCAGTATTAATTATTTTCTCTTTCTTAAAATAAGTCAATTTAAGAAAAGTTTTAAACTAAATTTTAAAGGAGTTACAAAAATCTAATACATTGATTATGACTTAAGAATACTTTATGTAAACGATTTTCAAACCAAATGATTGATAATAAAATTTTGTTTAATCAAACACTTAATTTAGGTCCTCTGTTATTGACTACTTGAAATATGAAAAAAAAAACAGATTTTACAATCTTTAGTTTAATTTATTTTAAGATATATCATCAATTGTCAAACCTATTATATATTCTTTGCGTCGTAATAAATCAAAAAGCTTAAGTATTACGATAACAAGTCGTGGGAGAACTCTTGACTTCAATTAAAAACTAAAAAAAATAAATAAATAAGTATTCCAATAATTCCAATTGATGAGAAAATGAAAAAGTTACTTTTCGGTGTCTTAAATAATTTTCAATTGAATTTAGGAATGGCACTGCATCAACTGCAATACAAAAACCGGTTGGTAAAACAGACTATACTTACCTGTTTACTAGTCTATGTAGGCATAGTAACTGCCCAGGATCATCCACGCGTACGCAAAGTAGCTATGGCTGAGCAAATCAACGGGGCGGAATATGTTGAAACAGCTACGGACAGCAGCCTCTCCACAGCAGCTCCGTTGACTACAACAAGAACGCCGATATCAACAACAACAACAACAACAGCAGCATCTGTACCAAAAGTCGAAGTTACGTTAAGCAAGGAAGACAATATGGGAATTACGAACTCTTCTACATCTGGGGGTAGAGTCGCACCAGCTACAAAGACTGAAAGTCGCAACACAGCTCTTGAATATTCGCCAGCTACAATGTCGACAACTGACAGTTTGTCCGAAGATGATCACTACTGTGATCCTGAGTTTGTGGGCTTTCAAATTGTTACCGGGTAAGTTTCTGACAAACAAATTTATTTCCACCTGCACATAAATATTTAAGATGTTTACAATAATTAGACCCCAATTAAAATCTCTCGCTCACGTTATGATTCGCGATACGGTTAAGGCCAATTCTCATTACTTTTCTCTTGGTTCTTAGCAGGTAAAACATAAAAGTGAAATCCAAACTAAGTGTATTCGCTATAAAAGTCAGGTCTATTATGACATTTGATTAATTTACCAACAATCGAATTGATTGCAAATCATTACCAAGAATTCATAGAAAGCGCTTAACAACACTACAACCATAGATCATGCAACATATAACTTTAAATAATTGTTCAAAAATAAATTTCGGAAATAATATAGCTATTTCCTTATTAAATTTGTTGCAGTTATGTATTTTCGGCACCCGCTAAATTAATGGACTCATTGCCTGGTACTTTGATGTTAACAGATTGTCTGACCACTTGCCAAAAAAACGTATCGTGTCAGTCGGTTAACTATGAAACAGGATTGTGTGTACTCTTTTCCTCAAATGCAGACCAATTACCAGGTGAGTAAAAAACATTTTAAGTCTAAATTTTTTATCCATTACGTCATGATTTTAAAATAATTGGGATTTACAAAATAAAAGTTTAGAAAAGCTACCAACTAACACCGTGGTAGATCTGTGTAAAATATAAATTAGCATTACCTTTTTCAACCTACACAAAAAAGTCACTATTGACACTTCACTATTGCATCCATATCTAGTCTGAGCTATATATTTATGAAGACGTTGTAGAAATGAAAATGGAGAACTAGTCTAATATTTATTTTGCAACCCAGATTTAATTCAGTGGTGAGTCCAGCAATGTGTTTCAATCAAACTTTTTAACTCAATGCATGGTACTACATCTTCATGTTTTAAAATACCGATCACCTTTAGTAACTAATAGAGTAACAAGGTACCTTGGCATTGATAAGAAGCTAAAAACTCAAAATAATGAGGTTGATATAGCTATCTATAGGAGCACCACGAAGCATAATCTTTTTAGAAGGCAGTGTTTTCCCTTGAGATCTTTAGCGGCTCGGCATTCAATACGTGATCGCAATAGATACATAAGGCTGCAAGATGATGTAGATTGAGACTATCAACTATCACAGCACGCAAGTTAGTCTATCCCTAATAGGATGGTGACAATAAACTGCAACTAGGGTCTCTTAATCACTTATGTAAAATTGACGGATCATAAAGTAAGTTAAGTATCAGGCATTTCCGCTGCTATTTCGGTGCGATTTATAAAGATATATCCTGCAACTGTTAGAGACAATTAAGAGCAAGAATCGAATACTGCTCCCGTTTATCAGAAGACTTTGAATTACTTCCGCCAGAAGAGGTCTAGGATGATGACAGATAGGAACCAAAACTAGATATATCGAACTTATTCGAAAGATGGACTCACATTCAATCGCAACAGTTACAAGTTTCTATAGCTAAATGTACGTAACTTTAAGCCCGTTATCCCATGATTGGGGATATTGGACATAGGGATACTTCTGTTTCATATACAGAGTCTTCTTTTAAAAAACTATGTGGGGAGCAGAAAAAAACATAAATACTACATGTGCTACCTCCTTATATTATGCAAAGTGGAGTTTTGTGATCTTCTACATCGCCTAGAGCTTATGAAACCATTTCAAACATGTTATAGATAAGCTTTAATAAACTATATAAGTTAGTTCCAATTATAAAAAGGAATTTTTAAATCTTTTGCAGGCGCGTTGACCAAATCACAGTTTCCCGTTTTTACAATTTATGGACAAAAATCTTGTTTATCAGTCAAACCATGCTCGCGAGCGTGGCAAGTGGATCACGTGCAGAACTTTAAGCTTAAAACGGAAGTGAAGCGTAGCGCAACAGTGGCATCTAAACAGGAGTGCTTTGAATTGTGTCTTGGCGAAACCAGTTTTATATGCAGGTAAATTTCGGGTATACTACCACTAGACAACTAGACAAGAAAAGCTTTCTTTTGCCTAAAAAAAGTTCTCTGGCTTCTTTAATATACGTAGATCTGCGAACTATGATCACGACTCTGGCAAATGCGAACTAAGCGAACTGGATCGTTTGGCATTGGCAGGCAGAAATGCATTTCAAGAATTGGAGGGCACCGATTACTTTGAAAATCACTGCATTGAGGAACCCAACAAACTTTGTGAGTTCAAACGCTTGCCTGGGCGCATACTAAAGACTGTGGATTCGGTATACCAGGAAATTAATAGTATATCGGAATGCCGTGAACTCTGCCTCAACTCTCAATATAGGTACGCTGCACTCGTAATTTTAAATGCTCCAATTATTTCATGCAAATGTCTTATTTGCAGATGTCACTCCTATGACTATAACGATACAGGGGATATGGTCTGCCGTTTATCGCATCATAGTCGTGCCACATTGGTTGATGTACAAGATCCATATTTAGAAGTGCCGGAGGCAACCACCTATGAGCTGGCTTCTTGCTATAATGTGAGCATTGAATGCGGTGGTGCAGACATGTTGGCCCGAATACGCACCTCCAAGTTATTTAGCGGCAAGGTTTATGCCAAAGGCTCACCCAAATCATGTTCCGTGGATGTTAAGAGTTCACTGGTTTTCGAGCTACGCATGGGCTATCAAGATTTGGAGTGTAATGTGCGCCAGAGCAGCGCCGGACGCTATATAAATGACATTATTATTCAGCATCATGATATGATTGTTACCTCTGCCGATTTGGGTTTGGCTTTAGCCTGTCAGTACGATCTGAGCAACAAGTCAATAAGCAATGGTGTCGACTTGGAAGTGCGTGGTGACATATTACCTGCACTCTCCGAGGAGGTCATTGTAGACTCACCAAACGTTATCATGCACATAATCTCCCGCAATGGCTTGGACATGATGCGTTCTGCTGAGGTTGGGGATCCCTTGGCATTGAAGTTTGAAATAATCGACGAGGAAAGTCCATACGAAATATTTGTGCGCGAGTTGGTAGCACTGGATGGAGTAGACAATTCAGAAATAAGATTAATTGACTCCGATGGCTGTCCAACTGATCACTTTATTATGGGTCCCATTTATAAGAGCTCACTTTCCGGCAAGGTGCTGCTCTCACACTTTGATGCTTTCAAGTTTCCGTCAAGTGAGGTTGTGCAATTCCGTGCTTTGGTAACACCTTGCATGCCAAGTTGTGAGCCTGTCCAATGTGAGAAAGAAGACACCAGCGGTGAATTTAAATCAATGCTATCCTTCGGTCGCAAGCGAAGATCCATAAATATGACAAGTTGGTACTGCAAGCACTTCAATTTAACTACTTATTATTCTACTATTTTTGTTCAGAAACATATGATATGAGTGTGCACAATCGTGGGGACCCAGCATCGCCGGTAAAATTTAGTCTTGACGATATACTATTGGTACAATCCATACAGATCTCAGATAAATTCAACTTCGAAAGGCAACGTAACACCATGGAAATTGGTGATTTTGAAGACAATGAAACTGTTTTTATTGATAATGATACGGCGCAGACTTATTGTATAAACGGCATCGGTAAGTATATCAACATAAGAGATTAGGTTAGGTGCCAAATTTAAACTTGTTAATACAATGCCAATTTGTTTTTTCGGGTTTGCACCTTTTTTGTATGCACCTTTTTTTCTACGCGCCATATCAATTTCCTCAAAAAAAAAAATAAAAATTATATTTAATTAAATTGGCTACAAATTTTAAACACAAAAAAATATTCAATTTTTCTTGGTATCAGTTCAAAAAAATTGTAAAAATTAATTAATTATTAAATTAAGAAAGATTTTAATTGTTTAATCAGTAATTTGACAAAATGCTTTAATTTATTAATTATTTTTTTAATGTTTTAGGTCTCATCACAGCAGCAACCATTTTTCTACTCACTCAACTGGCCCTATTTGCCATTTGGACATTTTGCTATCAACGCCGTCAAAAGCTACAGCCATTTCATCATTCGTACTGAATGAAGCGAATGCGATTCCAACCACCATTCTACCTGTCTTCTTTTGTCGGATAATTTACAAGGTGCAATTAACTATTACGCAATCCCGGTAGACATCAGAACTATGCCACTTCTTCTTCATCGCCGAGACCGCCTCGAACACTAAATTTTCTATTTGTCTTGTCTAGTCAACAATTGATTCTAGAGAAAATTATGGAAATGTAGTACTAACTATTTTATGGCTCTCCAGCAATTGCGTAATAATTTACGTAAGATAGATATATTAATATAGTAATTTCCCTAACTTGTAAGGCAGTTTAGAAGTTTGCATTCCGTAAATCGGGCATCGGAAAACTTCACTAACTGCTTTTACGATATGGAAATTGTGGAATTCACTGTTTATTTGCAGACATATTTGTATTTATTTATTTATTATACATAAGCTATTATTTATTAATAATTTTTTTTCCGTACACTTTGTAATAAATAAATAAAAAGTTTTATAAAATTAAAATGAAATTAAAATAGCGTTATCACCCGATTTTATCCAAATTTGGTGCACTACTTGTGAACAACGTGAATAAATTAAGCTAAGAAACGAAAAACTCTATTGAGGGTAACGGGGAATGATAGTCGACCGGATGATATCATGCCTTACCGAACTGCAACCCTACAAAATACGTAATACACCAAACAGCGCAATATATTCGAAATCGTATTCGGGTTTCTGGTAAGCGAGACATGCTGGAAACTAAACTCATTTATTAAAAAACTGATTGAGTTTAGGCTTCGAATTTCTACGAAAATTTTGTAATTGAAAAAATTTTTAAATTTTAATATCAATGTTATGGTTTTGTTAAGTTGTAAACAGTGATAGTTCGATGCAATAAATACAGTCAGTGTCGACTGGTATTCGCACGCTTAACAATCAACTTGCAACTTGCACTTTGTAGCTGCACACGTAAAGTGATGCCAATTGTGGTGAACAAAAATATTTTTATTTAAACATTCGGTATTTTTTATTGAAGATGTTTTTTGTTCTGAAATTTCTCAAGTTGCATTTGTGAGCATCTGACTGAGCGTATTACCGTAAAGGAGCAGTAGATATCGGGAATAATTGTACAGTATTGTCATTCATTATTATTGTTAGAGATAAGCTAAGCTCTGTTTTCTCGAATTGTAAGTTAGTACTGCTGTAACAGATCGTGAGTTTTGTGTTCAAAAACGAGAGATTTTTTTATAAATCAAAAGTAAACTTACAGGCGCAGCGCAAACAAATTGCAAAACAATCTAAATCAGATTAATCTAGAGTACATATGGGGAAGAAGTGAATATGTTTTGCAATTTGTTTTTATGGAAAATTTTTAAATTTAAATGTTGTAGTTTTTTCTGAAGGATTTTATAAGTTGTAAGTTTTATAGTTTGCAAGTTTTTAACAATGTTGGCATGCAAATATACTTTTGTATCATTTCAATAAATTAAATTTGAAACTACAATTATTTAATCAATAAATTTTATATAGAACGGATTTCGAAATAATTTCAAAAAACATTTTTCTTATTAAAAAAATAATCCTAACTGTAATTACCACTGTTTATATTTATATTTCTATTTGTATAATTTTGTAATAGTTTCTAGATAAAAAAGAGGCGTACGTGAATGCGCGACTTGGGCGGGTACTGCGTAGGATATTCCTGATCAGTGGTATTGCTTAACTCCATACGTTAAATTGGGTGAGTGGGTTTGAAATTGCTTTTCTAGAAAAACAGCATTCTGCATTTTGTTAGCCCGTTTTCCCTATGAGTATGTATGTAATATTGTAAATTTTGCACAAAAATTGCAAAACCTTAAAAACTTTAGTATCGAATTGGCCCACAATATTTACAAAATATATATATATAATACTAAACCATATAGCTTTGGTTGATTTATGCGTTGTTGTAACCCAAATAGATATTTTAAAGTTTTTATATTACTTTTCTTGGAACAAATGAGAATTTTTTGTTTATTTATTGTTTCAAATCTGAAAATTTAAGTTTTATATACGCCAACGAAAGATAAGCAAAACTAACGTGACAGCAATTACTATGAACATTAAAAAGCTTGGACCACATATGAAACCTTCTGCAGTTGTCGGTCTTGTGGTTACCGCACTATGTAAGTTTGCAACGTACAGGGCAGCAAAATTGTTTTCTTCAAAGTTCCTTGCGCCACAAGAGGTGGCCAACTGATCGGCCAGCTGATAACGATAGTCAATGCAATTGGCATGGGTATAGGTTTGACGTATGCCATAGGGCTTGCCAACTTCTTCAAAACATTGAAAGGTGTTCATGTCCAAAAATATTAGGGACTTGCACACTGATGTCGCCTCACTGCGAAAGATAATCAGAAATGTGGATGGTTGGGCTTCCAAAGCGAACACACTGTACGGTTCACCTATTTTAACCACATTTGACCCATATTTTATGATAATATGCTTAGGCATATCTCCGGCACATAACAAATTCAAGGTGGCATTGAAAAATCGTTTGCATTGATATGCAAAATTGTCGAATTGTGTCATTTTAGTTTTCAATTTTTTTTAAAGTTTATTGATTAAGAACTTAAATTTTCGATATCGATATAAATTGACTATTAAGGCGTATGTTACTGGGATGCATATATATTTTTCTAAAAAAAAAAAAAAATTACGCTACATCTTATATTAAATTCTTGTGACTTACACAAAGGAAAAAAAAAAAAAAAAAAATATTTAAAATCTAAAGTTTGTATGTCCATATAAATTTTCTTATTTAAAATAATATAAGAAAATGTTGTAACTTATGCTTAGAGAAAAAAAGTTATATATTTGTTGTTTTGCATAATATGTATAAAAATTTCATTTAATAAATACATGAAAGAAAAATATATTTTATAAAAAAAAAAAAAAATATTGCGTCGTTGTTAGAGTATCAATATGTATAAGTGTAACTTAACGAATCCAAGCATTTTATTACAAATGTTTTCTAAAACGAATGTTTGAAATTTAACAGCAGCGAATTTTAAAGCCAATTATTTTATTGCAAAAGTAACAGAATTTTATAGATTAGAGGTATGAATTTTATATTAAAATTGTTTTAATAATTTTAGTTTTTCTCAGAATATAGAAATATGTCTAAATAGTCATTCAAAGCCGCAGCAAGGGAGTATACATATTTATTATAGCTGTTCGAAAACTACGGTGGCGTCTTCCTGCCAGATGTGCACATTATAACAGCAAATAAATCGGGAGATATTTCTATGTTTTCGTTTTTATTTTCCTTAAGAAAGAAAAAAATTACAAAGTTTGAAAAGAAAATGCTCTTTTGTCATATATAAAATAAGAAATTTTGAAGTGCTTTTAAATAATTATAAATTTCTTGTTTATTCCTTTAAAAATTTTTTATGCCAATTTCAATATTTTCAAAAATAATAATCATTTTAACAGTTTTCAATATCTATGCCATTTCAAAATTTGGGAAAAGTTTATTTGGTCAGTTTTTTGCATAACTAAATAGGCTTGATGTGTTTGTAAGCAAGTTCTCCCGACTCTCAGTGATTTTAACTATTTGTACACAAAATTTAGAGCTACTAGACAATAATATCTAGCGAAATTTTTTTGAACACTTTTATGAACATTCTCCAACAAGATTTAATAAAATTATGGGTTTTTATATTGTTGATATTGCATGCATATTTCAATCCAATAGCGTTTTAAAAATCCATCTATTTAAACAAATATGCATGTTAATTTTAAGTATTATATTTAAGTATTTTTAAGTTTTCTATGCAAAACGAGAGAAGTAGTATCACATCATCCATTTTCGAATTCCACTCTTCTTCTTGTAACGCAGTGCACTACGTTAAATTTTTTGCTTATTATATAAATACGTTTAGGTATATGAAATATAATATTAGATATTAATTTTTTGGAGTAGTATTATGTAAGGCATTAGCAATGTTAAGGTTAATTATGATAACTGTTTCTTTGCTTAACCAATAACAAATAAAAAAAAATGTTAAAAAAAAATAGTTTTTTTAGGCATATAAAATGTAAATATGGGTAAAAATTTAGAATTGTTATATATATTTATAAACTCAGTTTTTGCTGGCAATGAGTATGAAAAAAACATATAGCCATTAAATTAAATTTATTGTTTAAATGCTGGCATTTATAAAAGTTATTAGATTTTAATAAATTTTGATACTGTCTACCATTTAAATATGAAGATGTTTCTTGAAATACCAAAAAATTGGCTGTGCTGACTGTTTTCATGAAAAATTTGGAAATCTGGAATATCTGTTTTAATCAATTATGTTCAAAGCTTTCTGTACGTATTAAAAAAATATAGATTTGGCTTTCTTTTTGTACAATGGATTCCATAAAGAGTATAAAATTAGTTAATTTCAGAAAAAAAAATTTAATATTTAAAATGTATAAGTTATCCCAGTGGGGTGTAACCGCTCTTATTATAATTGGAAACACAATACTTGGGAGCTCCAAAAAATGAGTACACCCCGCTAATGGTACCATTAGCTGGAGTTATAGAAGTTGCGCTGCAGCCACTAAAACAGCCTGCATAGTCCTGACAGGAACGCAACTCCAGTGGTGTAAAGTTCAGAGTGTAGTCGTTTACTGCGCCCGGATTTCCCATATTCGGCGGATACTTGAAAACATTTGTGACATGTGGCATGATTTGTGTTGATGTTTCGAGCAGGGGGCGCTCGCAAATAACGTTGCGTTCATTGCGTCTGAATTTGGCACGTCGATTCTGGAACCACACCTATAGGGCAGTACTTAAAATTGTAGGATATGATACAAAAAATTGAACTTAGTGGCTTACCTGCACTCGCGCCTCGCTTAGGTTAGCCTTCATGGCAAGCTCTTCTCGTGCAAAGGCATCGGGATAGTGAGTGCGTTCAAATACCTTCTCCAGGGCAGTTAGTTGCGCTGAGTTAAAAGTAGTGCGGCTACGACGTGGCTTCCGGGAGTTCGAAACAGTTCTACAGCAGCTAGATGCAAAGGGATTAGGTAATTCGTTGGCGGAGTCTAAAGAGAAAGAAAAATATAAACTAAGAATGAATATACCCCATTGAAATCGAATTTTGTTTGTACAAAGTTAAAGCTCCTCTACTACTTTTTCGTGTACCGTCCAATTCGGTTTAGAACAGAATTTCATTACAAAATAGTATATACAGATAGTATAGTTTTGGACTATAATAAAATTTTGTACAATAGATGTCATAGTGAAATTGAATTAGGTATCATTTATCATTGCTTCTGAGTAGGGGGTTGGGGTATTAAGATTTTTCATTTTCATGGATATTCCATAGCTAGGTCAAGGCGGTGTGTTCTTCCGATACTCCTCGTGGTTTGGCCGTTGTTCAGCATTTGGATGGCTCTGCATATTATCGCTGTTATTTCGTTGGATATAGTCACTTTGTCATATTCCAGATTTTATTTTAGAGGCGTTGACACTGCGGTTGTCCATATTGGTTTAGTAACCAGCAACTTGATTGTGATGTACAACTTTAAGCGCCTGCCCTGGGACAACTTTTTCTTTTGTGGAGCAGGAAAGTGGTGGTCGGAGATCAACTGTTAAAAATTTTAGTCGGCATTACTACAAGGGTCTCAATATCATCTGTTGTAGTTTGTTGTTCTTGAGTCTCCTTATTTGCAGTAAAAACGTTGTGTTTGCTCGGATGGTGTGAGTTTGTCCGTCAACCATACAGTATGGTTTTTTGTTCATCTTTCTCTGTTCATCCTTAGACAACAAATTTAGGTTCAATTTAGGTATTCATATAGCCAGTATCTAAAATGGGCTGCCCTAGGCTTCATTTTATGGCGCGGAGCAGAGCAAAAGTAGTATTTATGCTGAAGACGGAGAGAAGTACCCCAGTGTGTTTACAAAACAGGTAACTACTTTAAATTCGCATCCAAATCTAATGCAACTCAATGTGAAATAACTTAGTTATCAAGTATTTAAGGCTTTCGGCAGTATTTGTGAAAATATAGTCACCAATTTATGGTGATTTTTGTGATTTAAGATCCTCGTATATTATTCTCATCAATCATCTGTCTCTATAACTCTCCACTGTCGACTAATATAATAGAATTTATCCATTGTAAGGCAGTGTGAGAGTTAGAGGTACTCAGAAGCGAATATGCTTGTTATTGCGATGAATGATGCCAGTGTCGAACGATCGATGACGCAGACACCAAAGTCAGCCATTAATGCATTAATATTAATTTAAAAGTAAATATTTTATTAATAACTGAAAAAATGGAGGAACTTTTTCAGTTCATATATTAAGAATTAGACCTAAAGTTATTTATGCATAATTTTTATTAATATTTGTAAACAAAAACATTATTATCTATAATAATTTCGATAAATTCTACCTTTTGGTAAAAGTGGCAAAATATAGAAGAAAGTCTTATGCAGTAAATCGACACAGGTGTAAAATTTAAAAAAAAAAATAATTTGCTTATTTTTTTAGTATTTGGATGATTTGTTTTTAACGAAAACGAAATTTTTGTGTAGTTTGGTATTACTGTTTTTGTTGATTAATTTCATAATGTAGACCATTTAAAAGAAAACAGTTTTGAAATTGCAATTATTTTTAATGCTGGTTTTAACTTAACTTATTGATAAATATTTAAAATTATGTTTTGTGTTTTTTTATTTTTTGTTTTAAGAGATACAGCCATATTGCATAAGACTCTTTACGAAATTTAACAAGGCCATGAAGAAAATTTATAATAATTGTTAAGAAATGGTGTCCAATTGGCAGATGCCCTCGACAAAATGAAGGCTGATATAACCGCCATCCAGGAAATGAGATGGACAGACAGGGTTGCTCTAAACAACTAACTCGGAAACTTCGCCACCGGGTCTCCAGATTTACTCCTGTGAGTGAACGGCTGGCTACAGTCCGAGTCAAAGCAAGGCGGAAGAAAAGAACGATACTGTTGAAGATGCGTTTTATGCAAGACTCAACGACACTTATGATCGCCGCCCAGCCCATGACGTGAAGATCATCCTCGGGGACTTCAATGCAAAGGTTGGCCGAGAAGGAATCTTTATTCCCACCATCAGTCAGTACAGCCTCCATGAGACCAACTCCAACAACGGTGGAAGGCTAATCGATTTCGCCGCAGGGAAAAACATGGTAGTTAGTAGTACCAGAATCAAACACCTCGATATAAGGCATTTGGGCTGTCCCCTGATCAAAAACACGTAACCAAATTGATCATGTTGTGATCGACGGCAGGCACTCATCGAGCGTGTAGAACATACGTACGTTTCGCGGTTTCAACATTGACTCTGATCATTATCTTGTTGCAGCTAAGATACGCATGCGGCTCTGCAATTCGAAACATCCCAGCACGCAACGAACTCTAGACGTCGCTAGGCTGCAATCACAACGGACAGTTGAAGCCTACTCCACTCACCTAACGATATAGGCGGATTTTGGGCGCTTATATATCCTACTCCATGCGATCTGCCGCCGAAAATACCATTGGGTTTAAGCGCCCAGCACCACGCAACCCATGGTATGATAACGAGTGTCGCGAGGCAACTGTAGCGAAGAGCGCCACCAACAAAAAGACGCTGCAGAAAGCTACAGGGAGAAGAGGAAGGAAGAGAGGCGTCTTTTCAGACGGAAAATACGGGAGCAGAAAATGCGCGAGCCAGAAGAACTCGAGGTGTAAAGGGGCAGAAATAACGCTTGAAAATTTTATCAACAAGTCAACCGTCTTACTCAGGGTTTCAAGCCCACAGCCTTTTACTGGCGGGATAAAAAGGGAAAACTGGTTACAGATACAAGGTGCACACTGAGATTGTGGAGGGATGATTTCTCTAAGCTTCTAGCAGGCGACGACGCTACAAACCTCGCCATTGGAGAAAGTGGACCGACACGAGCAATCGACGACAACGTGGATGTGAGTCCACCTAGCTATAATGAAGTCAGAGTTGCAATAATGCGACTTAAAAACAACAAAGCAGCCGGTGCTGTTGGGCTGCCTGCAGAGTTGTTTAAGGCTGGTGGCGATGAGCTGATAAGGTGCATGCATCAGCTCCTTTGCGAAATATGGCTACCGGAGAGCTGGCCCGACAATTGGAATCCCAGCGTCCTCTGTCCTGTAATGAAGAAGGGCGTCCCGACGATATGTGCAAATTACCGGGGAATCAATTTTATTGCCATTGCATACAAGGTCCTATCCCACATTCTTTGTGAAAGGCTGAAGCCGTTTGCCAACACACTGATCGGACCTTATCATTGCGGCTTCAGACCTGGCAAATCCACCATAGACCAGGCCTTCACACTGCGCCAAATCCTGGAAAAGACCAATGAAAAACAGATCGACACACACCATCTCTTTGTCGACTACAAAGCTGTATTCGATAGCCTGATTAGGGAACGCCTGTATGCAACGCTGTCCGAGTTCGGTATTTCTGCAAAATTGATTCGACTTTGCAGAATGACATTGAGCACCACCATTAGCTCTGTTAAGGTAGGAAACGACGTCTCCGAACCCTTTAACACCGTTCGAGGTTTCAGACAAGGGGTCCCTTTATCGTGCAACCTCTGCAATTTTGTAATTGCAGCCGCGCTTGGAGTGTTCGGGAGAAAAACTCTTCGCAAAATCTTCGGTCCCTTGCGAATTGGCGACGACTATCGCGTCCGAACGAACCATGTATGAGCCGTATGAGCTCTACAACGACGTCGTTCGTATGAACGAAGATGCTCCAGCAAAGAAGGTTTTCGATACGAAAGTTAACGAAGGATGGCAAAAGGGACGAGTGGAGGAGGAGCTAGCTTCACTTGGAGTGACCAACTGGAGAAGGCGCACGCAAAGCAGGGGCGCCTGGCGATCGTTAGTAAAGTCGGCTTTAATCCGATAACGGGTTGTGATGGCCAAACAAAGAATGAAAAAATTTAAAAATATTTCCAAAAACTATTCAGCTGGAGCCAAATAAAAAATGAAAATAAAAAATTAAATACATCAACTAGAATGCCCTAGAGGAACCTATCTGAAAAACAACAATGTGACAGAATCATAAAATGCAACATCGCAGATCAGATGAAAAGACAAAAAATAAGGAAACCGTAATAACATATGTCCGCCTGAGTTTCCCGAATTGAATAACCCACACCATATGCAATACGACGTTGCCGACGCATGAGTAGCGACGAAAATAAATCTACACCCTAACCCTAGCAATTCACTTGGGATTTGGCTGGTTGGTTATGTCTTGGCAGTGTTTTTTATGCTCCACTTAGAAAACACAAGCCATCGCTGGACGTTTCGGCATGCAGCCTCTGAGGGAATATCATGTCAACTCTCATTACGTTTTGTCATTTTAAAATTGTTGAAGTCTTTTGCCTAGACTGTCTTCTACCGACAGTTTTCCTTTAGAAGTGTTCATTTACAGAAGCAGTTGTTGTTTTGTGGATACTAATCAAAGCCTACAAAAGATCAACGAAATATTTTTAATTCACATGGCACTCCTAATGAGGAGTTAACAGCTACATTCAACGCGGAAATATTACTCTAGTGTAAATATTTGAATCCAAAGTTCGTGGGTGGGAGAGAGCACTTTTAAAACAATATTTAATAGCAGATAGTCGAGTACTTCGAGAGTTCATTTTTGGCAAAATTTGTGTTTGTGAAATGAAGAGAAACTCGAATTGTATATGTTGTATTTACGTGCATTCAAAATTCTTCCACAATTGTGTATTTGAAATGTATTTTTTTTTATTATAATTTTCATTATAAATTACAAACTGTTACGATTAACAATAGGTAATTTGTAAAGAGGGCTTGGAATTGCAATAGCCCTTTCATTCGCAAGGGGCCGTTATTATTTAGATTATATATTTTTATTATTTTACAAAAGACTTTATTTTGATACTTAAAAATAATTTTATATTATTTGTCTCATTTGTATATATTCGTGCTCTAGAAGTCGTAATGTGCTTAGAAATTAATTCCATTAATGTTTTTGCAACCGTTATGAATATTTGTTTTTGTATTAGGTGTACGTTAGATTTAGTTGGTTAGTTGTACTGTGGGATTCACTAGAAGCCCCCTATTTTTAGACCATACATCCATATGGGTATTGAAATATATATAGTATTATTTATTTTTATATAAGCCAAGGTTAGGATGTTTACCAAGAAGACGGTAGAGTAGTCGGAATTTGGAGTTTTTTTATTTCAATTGCTTTTGTTTGAATATATGTTTTTACCACGAAAGTTTGGAGTCTATTGTTATCCTTAAGAAATATACATAAAATGCACTTGAATGTTATTTGATAGCTTTTTCATTTTTTTTTTTGATTGGAAATCAATCAATGAGTTGAGGCTGACATAGTCTTTTCTAGAGTGTTGGTTGCTACTTTTTCACTGCTGTAAGATGACATTTACACAGTGTCATCCGCAAATGTAGCTATCATCGATCCTGGATGCCGATTAGTTGAAGTTGGTACATCTGATGAAAATAAGTTAGGCATAATATGGCGCCCAGTACGATGTCATGTAGTACTGCGAGCCTTCGTCATCATATTTTATGAGGATGTATCTATCAGTTAAATAACTTTTAAGGATGTTAAATATGTTAAGTGGTAAAACATTTTAATGCTTAAATAAAAGTCCTTTGTGAACTCTGTCGAATGCTTTTGCGATGTCCAAGTAAACAGCGATGCAATATCAATGCTTCTTATCAAAGTCATCTGTAATTTCGTTGATTACTCTAGGGAAGAGTGTCTATATAGTGTCAGAAAGTTCTTGCAATATATTTCCACTTATTTATCCTTGTATTTTGTTGTCTTTTAGTTGGCTTTAATAAAGTCCCTTATCTTCTTTAGCTGCACTTCTGAGTTTTTTTTTTATAATTATCGCAGTACCGCTTTGTTGTCAGGATGATTTATATATATGTACTATATTATATACCGTAGTTCGGTATGTTTCTATATGTATTGTCATTGCCATGGCTATCGGAATTAAGCATAGTGTTAATTTTATTTTCATTAAAAGACTATTCAATTCTAATAAATGACGAGATAGTTCGTTACAATTCCAGGGGTTTATTGCTTGCACAGCATTCAGATATTCAGTCCCAGTACCGGTATACATCTATATAAAAATGCTGTACCAATTGGAAATGCATTTTACGAAAAACAATTTTGCGTTTGCGATCAAAAGACTGGCTTCAACGAAAAACAAAACGTTTGAGGAAACAGAAACTTTTTTTTGGCAGTACAGATTACAAATCATTTACATTTAATGCAATGGTATTCTTCTTCTTGTTATGGGCCATTTAATAACAAAATTAATTGTATAAATTATTCTTGAATATGTGTATTTGGACAGCATATATTTGTGTTGAAATGTACTACATGGCATTGTGAATATATGGACAAGCTAAAATATTTTGATTGTTAACTGATGTTATATATATATACTGACTTTTGACTCTGTAAACCATAGCCTTCTCCTTTTTAAACTGTCACGTTTGGGTTTTCCGTCTGGCGTTTTAAATTGGATATCATCCTATTTATCAACCCGAGTTCAGAAGGCAATTTTTAAAAGCAGTGAATCGCCATTTAAGTCGTCTGCTTTTTAACTTATTTCTAAACGATCTTCCCAAAGTCATCTCCCATTCTCGCATCCTCATGTATGCAGATGACGTTAAACTTTTCATGACCTACAAGGACATCAGCAAACACCCCATATTCTACTGCTACCTACTCCTTAGGCACTTATACATTGGAACGCGCGAATAGCGTGTCCGACCTTGGTGTCTTGTTTGATCCTAAACTCAAGTTTAATAAACACATTTACAACATTATAAATAAAGCTCGAGGGGTTCTTGCATTTATTAAGCGGTGGTCAAAAGAATTGATTGACCCGTATACTACCAAATTGCTGTACGTTTCATTTGGAACCCTCAATACCAACACTATCAAGAGTTGATTGAGTCCGTTCAAAAACAATTTTTAATATTTGGTCTTCGGGAATTAAACTAGGATCCCAACATTCGTTTGCCATCCTATACATGCAGACTTCGCCTTATCAAATTACCTTCTCTAAGTGATCGTAGAACATGCCACGGCGTGCTATTTCTGCATAAGCTTTTACTCGGTCTCATTGACTCTGACGCTCTCCTTAATAAAATAATTTCTTCCATTATTCCTTCCAGTTTAACTCGTAATTTTCGACCTCTAGCATTAACTTTTTGTAGAACTAATTATGCGTTACACGATCCTTTTCGTGTCCCATGCGCAAATTATAATAACCTCTATAATTTCGTCTCCTTTGAACGGTCTATCCAATCCATTTCTTTATCTATCCTATCTTATCTTGATTCCCCAAATCGAGCTTTTTGACCAATCATGAATTATAAAAACCTATCTTGGTCAACGCTGTTCTTTGGCTTCTATTTGGAATAAATGTTTAAATTTATATGCTACTTTCTGTTTTCAACTTTTACATTGTAAATCCAAATTCCTGGCTAGCCCCAGATGTAAGACGGTGTATATCTATAAAAAATTCACCCATCAGGCTAGGAATACGGATTAGTTTTATTATATTTTTTCCTTTTTATCATTTATTATTTCATAATTTTTAGAATGTTTAAGTTGTCTAATCTTAGGTCAACTGGACTTAGTTGTACTCTTACATATTAATAAATAAATAAATAAATATATTCTATGTAATATGAAAAATTAATCATTATTATAAAATTTGTGCCCTATTAAAAACTCAACCTTACAGCCGTGCTACTATTTTTGAATCCTCATCTTCTATGCGGATAACGTATGAAACCGAAACTTTTGTGCTCCCAATTTCCGCTAAATTACCTTAAGCTTCACTACATTTTTTTATTTTCATTAAAAATCTTTGGTGATTCTGGATTGAATCCAAACGCTTTTGAATTTATGTATGAGCTGCACAAAAAACGGTAAATTGTTAACAAAAATATAAAAATGTTGTTTAAATGCAAAAAAATATAGTTTCTAAAGTAGTATTTCTCTATTAAACAATTATATACTAAAGGCAATTAGTACAAAACTTGTCGTAGATACTTGAGATACTTATTAAATATAACACAAGGCTCCGATTATGATTTTATTTTTACAAAGTTTCCCATTTTCAATCATGCTGGATGGCATGTTAAACAATTTTTTTGAAAAATTTTAATTCAAACTAAAAAAATGCAATCAATTCTAGAGTTGATAAAATGGTAAGCTCAATGATAAGATTTTGTATACCCTTTATTTAAACTATAACACGTATGTATGGAAATTTAAGGTGCCATCGTTAAATCAAGCCTATAATGTGTTCTAAATAAAATCTAAAAAGGTAATTTTTTTCAAATAACACTCTAATGGAGTAAAAGTGAAGTCTGAGAAATTAAAATAAGTCAAGGAACTGGAATTAAAATAACATAAATAATTCTTTTTTAATATCTCATATTTCATTATGCCAAAAAGAATGCGAAATAATGAATGACAAATGAAGTCCAATATCAAAATATAACAATTTATTGTTATATAAGAGTATAATAAAATATCTGGCAAGTTTTTGCTCTTTTAAAACACACATTTCTACATTTAAAAATGTTTTCATATCACACTGATTTATTCAAAAAATGATAAATAGGGACTGACACATTAAAACGTGTGGCAGGCATAATTGTACTTAAATTTACTCTTACAACTTACTCTTTAGTTGAATTTGAAATTTATTTTTCAGAAATGAATCCTTATTCAGCTCCATAAGACTGTCTACGGAAAAACTTTGATTTTTTGCTGAGCGCCTCATTTGAGTAAGCTCTTCAAAATTTTTCTCCAAACATTGGGGTGCATACGCCGTCGC
The DNA here is from genome assembly GCA_035046065.1 of Chymomyza procnemis. Classification (NCBI taxonomy): domain Eukaryota; kingdom Metazoa; phylum Arthropoda; class Insecta; order Diptera; family Drosophilidae; genus Chymomyza; species Chymomyza procnemis. The sequence continues at coordinate 229,229 of JAWNOJ010000011.1, read as the reverse complement.
ACTTGCCTCTACGCCAGCTACCAGACAATTCATGGATTTACTTCTAGGCTCGGTAGGACTCGCACAATAAAATAAATGTTCACTATTGCTTGGTAAGGTGCCGGCGGGTAGAGATTGCAGTTGCTGCTGATAGTTTAGCATATTTTTTGATAGAACACATTTACTTTTTAAAAGAAATTCATAGAAATAGTTTGGTTCCGCGCAACTTTGAGTCCTTATCCTTATTAAAATATTGAGTCATTTTGCGACATATTAAATGTTGAAATCATTCTACGATTTCATGGTATACACTTTTTTGATTTTTCGCTGTGCACTCTAATAGGCGTCCTTCAAGTCATGTAATTAAATTAGCACAAGCACTTATATTAATTAATTAAGATAATTGGGTAGCAACTCGACACCGTCGACTCTAAACCGTCGCAAAGTCAAGTGCCTACTGAAATAAGACTCGCACCGCCTTGGGATACATACTACTCGTCGCATAATCCACTTCATGAAATGCATTTTCTGTGTTGTCTTCTCTTTCCCAACTGCGGCTCTTCGATATGCTGCTCCTCTGGCTACCGATCATCTAAATATATCACAGCTCTGCCATTGGTAAATCAGCAACGTCTTAGAAACGATGATTTGGAGGGCGTAGCTACAAAAGTGCTCCGGAGCATATTTTTGGTGCCGTCTCAATAAACAAATGTTTTTGTATGCGGATAGTATCGATGGAACTACTGAAAATAGTATTTCTATTTGTTGTCGCCAATAGGATGATGAAACAGAAAATTTCAAGATATTGCCATCTACAATTCTTTAGAGACTCGGCAGAAGACCTAAATCAAAATATTGTGGGAAAAAATAATAAATCATATTTGTAGATAATATCCGGCTACTTAACGGCGTTTTCGCCGGCTCCAATAATTTCCTGGGGATAGGATAAACGAATGTGACCACACACGGCATAGGATTTATTGGAGTTCGAATTCCAAAAGCAGCGGACAATCATAATGAAAGTTTTAGAGTTAATTTTGGTGTGGATTTGAAGAGAAGATTGTGTGCGCAAAAGGAATCGGCAAATTATAGTACAAAATATTAACAGTTAACTTACAGTCTATACAATAAGTTTGTTTTCATTAAGTTAACTTAAATGATCTTCCCAAACTGGACTCAAAAGTCTTTATTTCTTTTTTGCTGTTTGTTGTAAGTTAATCAGAATGATAATACGAATTTCTTAGTATTAGATTATCTAGTTTTATTATCGCAAATGCAATTCTTACGTCTTTTTGGAGTAACAGCTTTCGATTTGGCACAAACCGTTTCTTTCCCTAGTTGTGAGGATTAAACCTATTTAATGTTAATATGTTATGTATTAAATTTTCCCAGTTTACTTACACTAGGTAATTTAATTTATTTTTTATATAAAACTACTATAAACTTATAAGCAAGGAAAGTGTCAATAATTGGTGATAGCAAAAATTAAACAAAAATTAAATTAAGTTCGTCTTTAATGAGTGCCAGAGTTGTTATAATGTATTGAAATCTTCGAATTTTAAACTAACCGAAAATTATTACTTATAATACAAAGTATCAATAAATATAGAAATTTTTCTCATGTCAAATTGTATTGCTTTCTAACATTTCGAATTGCACTCGTGACTAAAATCATCTGAGTCTGAATCCCAATTCCTAATTAATAAATGATGTGGTCACCATATAATTTGTTTTAGTCGTTCAGGCTTAATAAATATAATTATATATGTTGAGCTCAATTTTTAATTATTTTTAGCGAATTCAACATATATGCTATTTTTATTGGACTAAAAAAAGTTTTTAATGTTATAAAAAGGAGCCTCATATTAGCATATTATGTGAGTTCTTCTACATAATATATAATATTTAATGAGTTGTATGAGATATTCATAATTGATTGTGCGCATCACTTTAATTTGAGTAATCAACTGGTAATGGCGAGTGATTATAGTTATTACAAATATGATTATACTAATATAAACAATGGAAATTTCTGCGTTTATTCTTCTTTTAAATCATGAGAAGTCAGTAGAACACTGAATACGAAATTATAATTTGCACAAGCTCTTCAGTTAAAATTATACAGGCCATATATGAGCCATTTGACAATAGAATAGACAATAGAATAGCTAATGTAACCAAAATAACAAAATAATAATCCATTTATTTCTTCAGGGAACAATTTTAAAGCCTTAATGTCTGAACCGTTTCGGAAGTAATCAATGTGACTTTAATTTCCACAAGGATGGTGTAAACGTGAAGGATATCACAGCTTGTGAAGCTCTTTTGAGTGAGAGATAAATTAAATATAATTCTAAAATTTAAACATTTAGGTGCTATTGAAGCGAGATATACTGAAAAACCAATGAAATGGAAAACTCGCTACTCGTCTATGCCATCAAGTCGTAAACTAATAACAGCAGGCATCCCGCGGCGTTCGGTTTTCGGACCCATTCTTTATAATATTGCAATACAAAGTCTATGTAAAACTTATACATGCTGAAGTTCTCTTAAATCCCTTATTTAATTTACTTTTTCTACTTTCCATCTCCAAGACAGATAATTGAGTGATTAATGCGAAAAACAGTCAGGCTACAATGAACGCAAACAAAACGTTATCTAAGTTAATTATTTTTAGCCTTACTTTTAAATAATTTTATAAAAATAAACATATACACTTCATAATTTTGTACTATTTTATATGCAAGGCTACAACTTAGCACTTGCTACTCACTATAATTGAGTTGTATATTTATTTATTATTATATATATACAAATAATGCATTGAATTTTATCACCCGTTTGTAACCACCATTCAATTTGAACAAGTTTATGCCTTTACCTAATTATTACTCAAATCGACTTAAAAAATTAACTACATATACAAAAACATTCATTTGGGAATATGCATTTAGTGGTTCCTTGCAAAGAGCCACAAATATTCATAATAAATATATAGTATAATGATTATATGAAATAATTCCAGACGCCCGTTTCCTTCTCAGCTGATTTAAAAATGATAAACACCGAAGTGCAGCCAAAGCAGTAACATACGTACAGATTTGTAAATTCTCTATTAATTAAAGCCATATTTATAGCATTTTAAAATCCAAGTGTCCAACTGATATGATAACCACTTAATAATTATTAATTATAGCCGTTTTAAAAAGACTTTTAATTTCCAAGTGTTTAGCTGATATGATAGTCGAGGTACTAGCACGGCATTGATAAGCATTTATTTACAATATGTAGTAAGGGACTTTCAAGTAATCGCACTCGAATGGAAATTCCAGACGTGATTCAGCAAAATATGTATTGAAAAAAACTGATTTTCAATTTATCAGAATGTTTAGGATTATGCAGAGAACAAAATAATACTTATTATGGGTAACTGTTTTTGCGTATTAAAAAAAAAGTGAAAATGTGCAAGATTGAAGAAGAAACTTTACTTTTAGAGAAATCAATAAATGTAGTAAAAAAAGAACAAATCACCAAATTACAATGCTCCCAAAATGTTGTAAAACATCTCTGATAGATAAAAAAAAAACTTTGAATCGAATAAAACACTCAGTATATAGGGAGTCATATCATCCGAAGATCAAATGGCAGCTATCCGCCAATAAGGTTTTTTAGGTAGCTAATTATCAGTAAGGTATATTGACCTATTATGATCAGAATATGTCAAACTGCATTGTTCTTCAAAGCCTTGTCATATGTCACTTTGCCAAAAATTATGACCACACCTCGGCGACATTTGTCACCAGCACTTTATTTCAGCTCAAACAATTCATATTGTACTTTATACTTGTTACGTGTCTGCATACGTTTCCAAAGTTCAATACGCTCGAAATGCAGTCAGGGCTGCGCCAGAAATCTATACAAAACGCAAACCAAATATTGATTGGTTGGTGTAAATATTGTTTGTTGGAAAAAAAAGCAAATTAAGATCTTAAGAGATTTTCATCTCAACACTATCTAGATTCTAGAAAATTCGCATGTTTCGTATCTATGCTTGTTTTTACAAGTACGTATTTACATTGTTTCGAAATATATACTTACTTATTCTGGGGCAACTTTTAGTAGCTTATCACTGCGGCTGATTAGATGACACTACTGAGTTTTGCGGTTATTGTATTGGAGTCAAGCTGGTAATTGATTAACCAAATGAAAATATTAATTGTATACGAAACACAGACAAACAAAGCGAAAACCTACAATTATGGGTGTGACTTTGCAGAGTTTTAACCATAAGATATTCATACATATTGCACATATTTTTAAAATTAATATAATACAAAAAAAACAGAGGATTATTGTGAAATGCGATACAACCGAATGTAAATCACCAATATAAATAGGTAAATAATATTTATAAACTATTATTAATTGGAGACGCCATTAAACTATGATGTTAGCTACTATGCAGCTGGTACATAAAATGTATCTAACTCTAATCGTATGTAAGAATTATTTTTATCAAGCAGCTGTTTGCATTGTAAATCAAAAGAAGCTTATTTATTAAGTATGCTGGGCATCCGAAGAAAACAAGTTGTTTATACCCTAATGATTAGCATATACTTAGATTGTATACGAAGATTTGTTTACAGAGACAGCAAACATTTGCCGGACCGGTTAGCTTCAACAACAGGAAGACACAGACTCAAGGCCTCTAAGCAGCGTGGAAAAGTATACATCTATTGAGATATTAATCTATGATAACAGAACTATTAAGCAATTTACCATTACTTTACTTTAGTACAATAATACAAAATGCATTTGTCAAAATTTTCCTCTCCGAACAATCAAAATCGAGTTTTACTTAATCATCAAACCAGTGTCTGGCTGAAAAGTGCAACAATTTTACAAAGACTTGTAACAACTTATATTGTGCCTCAAAGTCTGAACAAAAATTTACAGTATAAAGCATTGTCGTACTAAATATTATTAAGTGCGCACCATACTCACCCACTGGTCTTTTACTGGAAAGGTTTCTTTTTGATATTTTTTATTTTTTACAACCAATTACTCATTTCATCTGATAGTACCCAAACCGCTCCACTCAATTTCGAACTGCTCTGTTATATACTGATCTTATGTCTGTAATAGCAACTTGAATCTTGCCTTTTAGATTTTGAATTATTTTTGAATATTCAGAGCAAACCACGTCTCAAAGACAACTTGGTCTTATGTGGTTAAATCGCAGCTCATCGAAGGTCCATTAACAACACAGTTTTTGCAGATTTTCTAATTTTCGAGAAGCTTCCGGAACGTCGTGACGATTGTAGCTATGTGGCATCAATATTCGAGTCCTTCTCTTGAATTTCCTTAATAAACAAAAAAAAAAGAAAATTTATTTCGAGTCTTCTCTACGCCAACGTAAGGTATCCTTTTGGAACTACAATGCTTACCTTTTTTAATGGGCCCCATGATTGCAAGACGGTCGAAGAAATATGGCTTATAAACACCAAGATCAAAAATATAATGATCCTCATTCTGATGAGACTTTTTCCAAAAACTAATTGGTAAGGTTTTTGGTTGCAACGAATCGATTCACAACGTGACCCAAATGCTTGCTTTATTGAGAATTTATTTTGCTAGAAGCGATATTCAAAACACAGCATTTTAATACTTGCATATATAGCCTATAGTAAAAAGGAGAAACGTGATAGTTCGTAATACCAGATTTACACACCTTGATACCCACAAGACCACTTGACTGTGCCCTTGACTGTTGCAGCCAAGATACCAATGCGGCCGTGCAATGTGAAAGTCGTACTCCATTAGATCTGCCGCTGATAATACCATTTGTTTAAGGCGCCCACCAGCTCGCTACAAATGGTATGATGAGGAGTGCCGCCCACAAAATAACGCTGCAGTCCCCCGAAACGCAAACTATATTGAAAAACTACACAGACTACAGAAAAGGTAGGAAGAGAGGCGCCTTTACAGGAGAAGAAAATGAAAGCATGTACATATGCATATACATATACATATACATATACATATACATATACATATACATATACATATACATATACATATACATATACATATACATATACATATACATATACATATACATATACATATACATATACATATACATATACATATACATATACATATACATATACATATACATATACATATACATATACATATACATATACATATACATATACATATACATATACATATACATATACATATACATATACATATACATATACATATACATATACATATACATATACATATACATATACATATACATATACATATACATATACATATACATATACATATACATATACATATACATATACATATACATATACATATACATATACATATACATATACATATACATATACATATACATATACATATACATATACATATACATATACATATACATATACATATACATATACATATACATATACATATACATATACATATACATATACATATACATATACATATACATATACATATACATATACATATACATATACATATACATATACATATACATATACATATACATATACATATACATATACATATACATATACATATACATATACATATACATATACATATACATATACATATACATATACATATACATATACATATACATATACATATACATATACATATACATATACATATACATATACATATACATATACATATACATATACATATACATATACATATACATATACATATACATATACATATACATATACATATACATATACATATACATATACATATACATATACATATACATATACATATATACAGCTTACATATGATTTCGCTCACAGCTGCCTATGCTTGGTGGCAATACAGAAACAAATCCGCTCTGATGATGATATGACTAGCAACCCCTGATATATATTTCACACACACATGTACATGCATACTTATGTGGGCATTGTGTATATACATAGCACCGAAGAGCTAAATATATACATACATTGATTTTAAGAGAGCGTGCTTCTGTCTTCAAGTTTGCAAAAGTATCTCTGTGTGTCTGCCAGCTGCCATTGCATATGTGTGCCGTTGGTGTTTGTGTATTTATGTACAAAGACATAGACATAAGCACGGAGAGCACGAATCATATTGGGCATTGGACCGTCTATAAATTCGTGCACCAAACGGCAAGCAATTCAGTCACAGAGTAAATCAAGTTTGTATCAGTAGACAGTTCAGCAGACAGCCCAAGCGCACGACACCGCAAGCTACTTGCTACGCATATCTAACCGCTCTATGTCAGAGAGATCCATTAGATCCAAAGAAGTTTCCGCAAAAAGAAAACATACGCAAGCGAATAAACAAATTACGAACGGGCCCGTGACCGTGTAGGGAATCCAAAAATAACATTGCCACAAAACGCAAAAAAAATAAAGTCAAACGCCAACAATTAAAATAATCTACAATTTGTTATTGCAAACGGAATAAGACAGCGCCTTATTGGATTTTTTTTTAAAGTGCATACAATAATTAATGTAATTAACACAGACAAAAACACTCAGAATTGGTCTCAAAAGAGTTTAGATATTGCTGGCGAGTTATTTATTGGCGCAGTTTGCTAGCATCAACATCTGAAACAATTGCAGGGCATCCAGCAGCTGAAGTGCATGGTCAAAGTAATGCATGAACATTTGTTGCCGCCGCCCTCTTACCAGTTTCAAAGAAAATTCGAAATTTATTTTATGTTTAGCAATTTGTACAGAATAAGAACTCTAGAGCTGCACAATTTATTGACACTAAAATTTAAAGTACCAACGTCAAGTGAAAAATAATAGCAAAAATAAATTATTCAAAAAAGTTAACTAAAAAAAAAAAAAATAATAAAAAAAGAAAAAAATAGGTGAGTTTTTTGCTTGAGCTACTCGTGGCTTCCCATCATAAAATTTGCATTATTTGTAAAATTTGTAATTGGAATTTTATGCCCTGTGAAAAAATTATCCGAACAAGCAATGTGTATATATATTGTAGTACATATGTTATACAAAATACAACTAACTTGTGTCTACACATTAACAACGCTAATTACATATTAACACCTTAATTATAATTATAACACTGTGCGAATTAGGGGCGCAAGTAACAGAAAGGAGTTTGAAAATAATAAAACGCCGCTGTTCCCAAATATAAAAATTATAGAACCTTGTAAAAATAAAAAAAAAAATGGTTAAATTGGTTTACGTCATAAAATTATGTGATGGTATGCCAAAGTATACAATGAGTCCAATAATCTATCATAATAAATTTGAAGCATGCTGGTCGTTGAGCCATCAGTATATTTCACATTGCCCTTCCTAATTGCAATTCGTTAATAAATCCAGTATTAGATACACAACATTTATTCTGACAAAAGAAAACACACGAAACAAAAGAAAACTAATTGCATTCATTAATTTTTCCAACCAAACTAATTAACGTGTAAATTATTTGGAAATTGCACTTGTAATTTTTTTTTAACAATAGATTATATTCCACATGTTTAGCATATTTATTTATCATACACACTAGAATTATGTATAATTCTTAATACTCCAAAAATTTGTTATATTTTCACTAAGAACTTTAATGCAATTCAACATTTTTATTTTATTTTTGCAGCATTATTAGTTCTCCCCAAAAATTATATTTATATATTTTCACAAAAAAAAGATAGTCTAAAAAACTAGTTTAAAATTGGGATTGTTGAATTTAAGCAACTTACTTGAAAAAAATTCAAGTTAAAAACTATTCAATAATAATATGAATATTAAATATTCAACATTAAGTAGTTTAGTTGCCATTGAACAAAAAGAACACGCTTTGTTTCAATCTAAGCCGAAAAGCTTTACGTTATACAATTAAAATCTAGCAAGTATTTGATTTTAACTTGCAATTTTAATGCTGTTTTAATCTGTATCATTTATTTTCAAAATTCGCCGGCTATACTTGTAATACTTACAATACAATTACTTGAATGTTTGGTTTGTAAGGCACGTAAGAAAAGGTATTCCTCAATGATTGCTCAATTTCAACTGATTTTAATGAAAGACAAAAATTTCGGGAACAGTATCAAGTGTTGTGGAAGGAAAATAACTGGGATGTGGGGCCTAAATCGCTAAAATTAAAATTTAATTTTTATTAATGAGTTAAAGCCCCAAATTGAAGAATTCCATACGCAAGTATTCAGATGGTGAAATTTTACATATTTTGACAATAACTTCCGTTGTACTTGTTCATTGTTGAAACACTAAGGTAACAGTTCCAAATATTAATTGGTTTAGTTAGAAACTGTGAAACTGTACGACGGGAAAACGGATATATTAAACACTTAATATTATCATATATGCATTAGCAAAGTTGGACAAAGTTTGTGTGTCTAGATCTTATATTCTCCGAGATCTTGGACGTATATACTGACATATCTTAATTGTTACGTTAATGGTTCTGTTAAAAATTTTGTTGTTAAAATTAAAGGAAAAATGAAATCGTATATAGGCCTCAACAATCAGGGAAGTTTTGGTCCAGCGCTTAGTTTTATTGCAAATGTCACTATCTTTTTTAATGTTTAAGTACACGATTTATACAAATTCTTTTGAAGTGTAAAATTTGTGATGAAAGAAAACAGAAAAGCTTTAGTCTCTTCTTGTTAGATATTGTAGAATAAAAAATAAACCAAACATGTTTTGTTATACTTAAGTAGCTTATCGCAGATTCCAGCTCGTGAATTACTTTTATGATTTGCAAATTTAATCATATTGATAAAGTCGTTTATCTTAAAGATAATAATTATAACTACATAAAACTGCTGCTGTATCTGTCCAATTTTGCAGAAAGTGATATATAGTATTTTAAACATCTTCTTCAGCAGCCTTCTCATTTAAAATTTAAATGCAAAAAATAAAAAATAAAAAAAGTAGCAGCAACTTAAGACCGGTTGGGCAATTTCCGCCTTGAAATGGTGGGGGTCAAGCTAACTTTAGCCGATACTTATAACCTTGACCCAAAAGTGCGCATCTCAGACTAAATAGTATTTCACATCCAATAACAATAAAATTTGACTAGTTTCTAGAAATTCACTTTCACTATTTTTATGTGAAAGGAAAACGGATAGCAGAAATTGGGACGTAGCTAAAATTCCACTTGTTTATTTTAGCAGCAACCGGTTCCTAGATATTTACAGCAATCAACTATGTACAAACATGCAAACATGTCACAATCATCATTTACATATTTGAATGTACATACAAATGTATCTTATATGTATGTATATGTTTTGTATGTCTCATGTAAAAGCACAAACCAGAAATTGAAACAAACTATTGGGTTGCCTAAAAAGGAATTGCGGATTTTGCAAAAGAAAGTAAATGCATTTTTAATAAAACTTAGAATGAACTTGGATCAAATATATAGTTGCCATTTTGTTCAATAACCTTTTGCCATCTTCCTGGCAAATTTAGTATTCCACACTCATAGATCTTCTGGCCTTTATCTGCAAAAAACTGAACCAAGTGCGATTTTATAGCCTCATCATTGCCGAAAGTTTTACCATTTAAGGAGTTCTGCAAAGATCGAAATAAATGGTAGTCTGATGGTGCAAGGTCAGGTCTATATGGTGGATGCATCAAAAGTTCCCAGCCAAGCTCACTCAGTTTTTGGCGAGTGACCAAAGATGTGTGTCCTGGTGGAATATGACACATTTACGATTGACCAATTCTGGTCGCTTCTGGCTGTATTCAATTTATCCAGTTGTTCAAAGTAGACATCCGAATTAATCGTTTGGTTCCTTGGAAGCAGCTCAAAATATACCGCACCCTTCCAATCCCACCAAACAGACAGCATAACCTTCTTTTGGTGGATATCAGCCTTTGAAGTGGTTTGCTTGGACCATGATCGTTTTCGACTAACGTTGTTGTAAACAATCCATTTTTCACCTCCAGTTATGATTCGTTTTAAAAACGGATCGAATTCATTGCGTTTAAGGTGCATATCACAAGCGTTGATTCGGCTTGTGAAATGAATTTCTTTCAATACATGTGGTACCCAAATATCAAGCTTCTTCACCAGTCCAAGACTTTTTATGTGATAATGAACGGTTGATTTTGGTATATTTAACTTCTCTCCTATCTCACGCTCAGTTACATGACGATCCAATTCGATTAATGCTTTGATTTGGTCATCATCAACTTCATTTGGCCAACCTGAACGTGGCTCATCTTTAAGTGAAAAATCTCCAGAACGGAATTTGCGAAACCAATTTTGACACTGTCTTCCTTTTAAGGCTTTATCACCATATACATCTCGTAACTTTTTAGTAACCTGCTCTGCGTTTTTTCCTTTACGGAAATAATAAAGTAAAATATGACGAAAATGCTCCTTTGTGGGCTCCATTTTAAAATTGATGCCAAAAAAAAAAGGTAAACAAAATTTCGCGCACTTTTTTTCTAAAGCAAGCTAGAAGTAACAGCTGATAACTGACAGAAGAAAGAATGCAATTGCGACTATATGAAAAATCCGCAACCAACTATTGGGCAACCCAATATGTTAGTTGTATTGTAGTTAATATACCCTGAAATTATCCCTCAAGATAATAGAATATTATGTTTTTAATCGGTTGCTGAATGTGAGTTGAATTATAGAAAAAATGTTGTTCTAAATAGATTAGTGCTATGCGGCTTTTTGTTTAAAGACTCAATGAAAAGACGGTGATTCATTGATATATTCATAAAATCATAACTGAAATACCCAACTAGTTTTTTTTTTTTTTTATTATACTTGACATCAATATAAAATGCGGGTTCACCGCAGCTTTATTAGAGCCGATAAAGGTCCCTGAATGTACACATATATTAATTTATTTATTTATTTATTTACTATTCATTATTTAACTAAGTCCAGTTGACCTAAGATTAGACAACTTAAACATTCTAAAAATTATGAAATAATAAATGATAAAAAGGAAAAAATATAATAAAACTAATCCGTATTCCTAGCCTGATGGGTGAATTTTTTATCGATATGCACCGTCTCACAACTGGGGCTGGGTAGGAACTTGGATTTACAATGTAAAAGATGAAGACAGAAAGTAGCATAAAAATTTAAACATTTTTTCCAAATAGAAGCCAAAGAACAGCATTGATCAAGATGGGTTTTTATAGGATAGATAAAGAAATGGATTGGATAGACCGTTCAAAGCAGACGAAATTATAGAGGTTATTATAATTTGCGCATAGGACACGAAAAGGATCGTGTAACGCATAATTAGCTCTACAAAATGCTAGAGGTCGAAAATTACGAGTTAATCTGGAAGGAATGATGAAAGAAATTTTATTAAGGAGAGCGTTAGAGTCAATGAGACCGAGTAAAAGCTTATGCAGAAATAGCACGCCGTGGCATGTTCTACGATCACTTAGAGAAGGTAATTTGATAAGGCGAAGTCTGCATGTATAGGTTGGCAAACGAATGTTGGGATCCCAGTTTAATCCCCGAAGAGCAAATATTAAAAATTGTTTTTGAACGGACTCAATCAACTCTTGATAGTGTTGGTATTGAGGGTTCCAAATGCAGGGGCAGTATTCTAAAATTGGGCGGACAAGCGAAACGTACAGCAGTTTGGTAGTATATGGGTCATTAAATTCTATTGACCACCGCTTAATAAATGCAAGAACCCCTCGAGCTTTATTTACAATGTTGTAAATGTGTTTATTAAACTTGAGTTTAGGATCAAATAAGACACCAAGGTCGGACACGCTATTCACGCGTTCCAATGTATAAGTGCCTAAGGAGTGGGTAGCAGAATATGGTGCACAACGATAAAACGTCATAACATTGCATTTTGATTAATTGATCCTAAGTATTCATTATTTTATGATGATCTATTGTAATTTGAGTTGGAAACCGATTTAGCATAAAGATATCCCATAAAATCCCATTTATAATCTCAAAGTTGTAACAAATATTACAAAAAAACCAATACCTTATTCTCTCCACGGCCGTATAATTTGAAAATACATTCATATCTATCAACCATGCTCCCATTTCGGAATCCACGTTTTAAGCGGTATACGTTTGGAGCCAAATGTTTTGTGCTCCCAATTTTATAAATATTTTTTATATATTAACTACATTTAGTTTGAATGATTGTTTTTTTTTTCAAATTTATTATTGTGACACATCTCAAAAATGTTATGCACCAGCATATCGGGATGCATTGCAAAATAAAGAGAAAATTTTAACAAATTCAACAAACTCGTGAATGTGAATAGAATGAATATTTTTTTATAAATAAGGGGAATTTTTGTAATTACATAAATAAGTATTGTAAAGAATTTAATGTTAGAAATATAAATGAAGCGCAAGGATATGCACAAAAACATCGTGCAGGATAATTATCTTGCCATATATCGATGGTGCATTCAGCAGCTACAACAAAAGGATGCAGAATACATAAATAATAAAATAAATTTGTACGTTCTTTTTTGCTGAAAAATTTTTAATGCTGTGACACCATTAAGGAGGAGAATTCATTGATAGAATGAGTAGAAAGAGTATGTTAAATCCCCATAAATTCATACGAAGTTATTCATTCCGAAATGCGGAACATGGCTGCGTATCTGACGTATTTCACTAAAACGATCCCAATTTTTCAAAAACTCAGTTGTGGTTAGTATTTCCGACCTTACGAACATGCATAGACATTTGAGTTAGGTCATCAATATGAAGATCAATGCGTGTATCGTCCACTGAAAAATAGAGATTTACGTGGTTGAATAAAATCAATTTTGATCAACTTTAATGGAACTACAAAAGTACTTCCCAAAGAATCTTTGCCAAAGTAATGTCTAAGTATTATTCGATTTTGTCTTCAGGAACAAAATTTGCAGTTTATGCTCACGACCCACGTTCAGAACCAAAATTTAAGTTTCTAACGATTTAGAATCGAAATAGGTTTTCCAAACTCTATTACTGAACCGATAAACATTCAAAAGTGGAAACTCATCTGATGCCAAACCAAACATTTTGCCTTCTTGCAGTTGAGTGCAATTCTGGTTTTTAATGAACTATTTCATTATATTTTTATTATTTTGCAGCTGCACTAGAGATAAAACTATTTGTGGAACATGGTTGGAGTTGCAGCGCCTGATGCGTCCTCTGGCGATGAGCTGTCATCGAGAAAGAACCCAATGATTAAGTACATGCTAAAAACCAGAGAAAATCATGCACGCAACCAGAAAGCAGACTACTCCCACGTATTCCGTCGCAAAAAACGCCAAGAATTGTTTCGCCTCTCAGCAATTGCCATGGCCATTGAGTTCGCCTATGCAGCTGAAACCTCCTTTGTTTCACCCATTCTGCTACAAATCGGCATAGATCACAAGCACATGACCATGGCCTGGGGATTGGCCCCATTAATTGGATTCTTCGTATCACCGCTGCTGGGCAGTGTTAGTGACCGTTGCAAATTGAAATGGGGTCGCCGCCGTCCCATTATCTCTTTGCTGTCATTTGGCATTTTGTGTGGATTAATTTTAGTGCCATATGGCAAGGAACTGGGCGTTTTGCTGGGCGATGAGGGCTATGTCTATACGGAAACGGCACTACTGAATTTAACGAGCTCAGCGGAGGGCACAGTAGCGGCGCTTTTGGCACCTGCACTGGAAACGGGGCCATCGCCGACCAATTATAAATTTGCAGTGGTGCTTACTATACTGGGCATGGTCCTGCTAGACTTTGATGCGGACACATGTCAAACACCTGCACGTACATATCTGCTAGATATGTGTATACCGGAGGAGCAACCACATGCACTGACCACCTTTTCGCTATTTGCGGGCATTGGCGGCACAATAGGCTATGCCATTGGGGGCGTGGACTGGAATACAACCAGCATTGGTTCATTTTTAGGCGGAAATATACCCACGGTTTTTGGCTTGGTAACAATCATATTCATTGTTTGTTATATTGTTACCATTACAACATTCCGTGAGATACCACTTAACCTTATAGAGAACGATGAGCTACTGCGTCCGCTTTCCGAGCAGGCGATTAAGGCCGAGCTAAATAAGCGTAATAATACAGTATATTATATTAAGGAAACCACCGTGCTGGAGTTGCAAATGGCTGAGAAAACTAAGATGCCACATGCAGACTTGCACGAAAGCTATCAAAGCGATAAAACTCTAGATGTGGAGCAGCAATGCAAACAGAAAGACTTAGCTACAGTGGAAGAACCAATCTCGCTAGGCACATACCTGAAAAGCATATTCATAATGCCGTACTCAATGCGCATGCTGGCACTGACAAACCTTCTCTGCTGGATGGGACATGTAACCTACTGTCTGTATTTCACTGACTTTGTGGGTGAGGCTGTCTTTGGTGGCGACCCAACGGCACCGCCTGACTCAATGGAGGCAATGCGCTACGAAACGGGTGTACGTTTCGGTTGCTGGGGCATGTCCATCTATGCACTTAGCTGTTCCGTGTACTCCTTGTCCGTAAATAAGTTAATCAAATGGCTTGGGTAAGTTTGCACCTAATCAAGCGCAGGCTAAGAATCGGAATCTGGTTTCATGCAATCTGGCCGGAGTTCGTAATGACTGTTCTGAAAGAACCGCGCGGGTTGCAAAAAAAAAATACAGCTTAATTTAAAGTGTAAATAGCACAATGTACTAATTAACGCTGCAAGATGCTGAATTTCTTAAAACCGATTCTCTGATCCGATTTATTGAGATACGGCCTACAGCCGCATATATCTCATTTGCATAGTTTTTGGGCAAAATTTTTGCTTGTCGATGTGTAAATTCTGATATAGAAACCCCATTGTAATATGGTGACGTACCTCATATTACATTTTCTTCAGAGAAACTTTTTTTTGAACCGCTTTCTTATATGTTTCAATTTTTCGTAATGTTGAATAATTTTATTATATAAATTACAGCACCAAGACCGTCTACATAAGCGGCATGATCTATTATGGTATAGGAATGCTCGTATTGGGACTGTGGCCAACACGGTGGGGAGTATTAGTCTTTAGCACATCTGCTGGAATTCTCTATGGCACACTCTTTACAATTCCCTTTATATTGGTGGCACGCTATCATGCAACAAATTGCGTAAGAAATTCAACTGGCAGGAAGTATAATGAAAACTTAAGAATTATTTGCTTGCAGTTTCGTGTTCGCAATGGTGAGACGGTGCCGCTTAAACAAGCTCGAGGTCTGGGCACGGATGTGGCCATTATAAGTAGTATGGTTTTTATTGCGCAATTAATTGTATCCTTGAGTGTGGGACCCCTAGTTGCTTGGATGGAAACAACTTGTGCGATACTATATGCTTCGACCTTTCTAGCCATGATTTCAGCTATTTCGGCAATGTTTGTTTTATATGTCTAGAAAATGCAGATTTTAAAACTATTCTTAATCCCGGCGTCCAAAAAAAAAATAAATTAAAGTGCCTTCAGTATATGTATGTCTGAGTGCATCTAGAGTATTTTAATCAGCCACCACTCCAAAAGCCCACTTAGATAAATTTCTCTTTTTCCACATTAAAAACTTCTATATAATCCAGAAATACAAGTTTAAATAGCAAAAACTGCATGTAATGTGAATAGAGGTATGCTGCAGCCCGACAAGCGACTTGTTCATTATAAAATAGGCGCAGGAATATTAGCCCACCTGGCTGGGTGAACTCCTTTTCTATTTGCTATGTTAATATTATATGTAATATTAACCAATATTAATAAGTAACCAATTAAATAAATTCCTTAAACGGCTGTGACATGATCCGATTTTGTATAAATAATTTATTTTTCAAGATAAAAAAATGCTGTCCAATGAATTTTAATAACAATATGTGTTCGGATTGGGTACGACTAGCGCATCCGAGCGAATTAGGAGCTGTATGAGCCCTACGATGATATATTGGGTTGCCTAAAATGTAATTGCGGATTTTTAAAAGAAAGTAAATGCATTTTTAATAAAACTTAGAATGAACTTGGATCAAATATATAATTGCCATTTTGTTCGATAACCTTTTGCCATCTTCCTGGCAAATTTAGTATTCCACGCTCATAGAACTTCTGGCCTTTATCTGCAAAAAACTGAACCAAGTACGATTTTATAGTCTCATCATTGCCGAAAGTTTTACCATTTAAGGAGTTCTGCAAAGATCGAAATAAATGGTAGTCTGATGGTGCAAGGTCAGGGCTATATGGTGGATGCATCAAAAGTTCCCAGCCAAGCTCACTCAGTTTTTGGCGAGTGACCAAAGATGTGTGCCGTCTAGCGTTGGCCTGGTGAAATATGACACCTTTACGATTGACCAATTCTGGTCGCTTCTCCTTGATGGCTGTTTTCAATTTGTCCAATTGTTGACAGTAAACATCCGAATTAATCGTTTGGTTCCTTGGAAGCAGCTCAAAATATACCACACCCTTCCAATCCCACCAAACAGACAGCATAACCTTCTTTTGGTGGATATCAGCCTTTGAAGTGGTTTGAGCTGGTTCACCATGCTTGGACCATGATCGTTTTCGACTAACGTTGTTGTAAACAATCCATTTTTCATCTCCACTTATAATTAGTTTAATGCTTTGATTTGGTCATCATCAACTTCATTTGGCCGACCTGAACGTGGCTCATCTTTAAGTGAAAAATCTCCAGAACGGAATTTGCGAATCCAATTTTGACACTGTCTTCCTTTTAAGGCTTTATCACCATACACATCTCGTAACTCTTTAGCAACCTGCTCCGCGTTTTTTCCTTTACGGAAATAATAAAGTAAAATATGACAAAAATGCTCCTTTGTGGGCTCCATATAAAAATTGACGCCAAACAAACAAATGTAAACAAAATTTCGCGCACTTTTTTTTCTATGGCAAGCTAAAAGCAACAGCTGATAACTGACAGAAGAAAGAATGCAATTACAGACTCACAAGCCGTTGAAAAAATTTGTCAACGCCGACTATATGAAAAATCCGCAACCAACTATTGGGCAACCCAATAGATGTCGTCAAGCGTATTACAGCACAACGTCTGCGTTGTGTCGTTCGTATGGACGTAGACACTCCAGAGACAGAAGATTTTCTATATGAAAGTCGACGAAGGAAGACGGAGGGGACGACCTAAGCTCAGATGGGAAGATGCAAGTGGAGGACAACCTATCTTCATTCGGTATGACCAACTGGAGAAGGCGCGCGCATAACAGGGATGCCTGGCGAGAGCTAGTTAAGTCGGCTGTAACCCGATAACGGGTTGTCATGGCCACGTAAAGTAAGTATGTGTGCAAGTCATAAAAATAAGTCATAAATTAAGGGGATTCTAGTTGTTATTGTTAAAAAAAATATTTTTTTTTTTTGCTTATGCCAGATAACAATCATCCAATTAAGAAAATGCGAAATTCATTTGCTTGCCACAAATGTGATTGTCAGAAATAATACAAATAACTAAAATCATTTGAATACTCGAATAAAAACCATGCAATTTGATAAAAAAGTTAAATAATTTTAACGTTTTTTTTTTTCGTTTATAAGTCGAATAGGAATTTTTGGTTCGCTTTAACTTCTCAGAATGGAATCCGCACCCGTAATTGTCCGTAACGATAAAAATCGGTACAATTAAAACATAATCACACTATTTGGTTCCTAAATATTTTTTTTTTATAAAAATTGTAATTTTTTGTGAAAAACGTCTTAGAAACTTAAAAAGTTTTTCAAAGTATAAAGATCATAATATTAAGTTGCGGTTTTATTATTGGCCTTTTTGTGATAAAAAGTTCTTTTTTATGACAATAAAGCTGGCGACCGATTTAACAGCTGTCAAGTTGGCTCCTAGTGGAGGAGATATAGAGTTGGGTCAAGTACGCTTGTCTTGGCTTCGTTAATATTGTCATAAAAAAAATCCATCTCTATAACTCCGTTATAGAATATTATTCTAATTTTATTTAGCCAGACTATCGAATTGAGAAACATTGCAGGGGAATACCCACGAACTTCAAATCTGAACTGATGTACCGAGACTTTATTGCTTGGTTAAATATGAGATCATATTTGTAAGAAAAATCTTTTCGAAAAGACCAAGTCTCAACAGACTCAAGTTTCGCATCCCCACACTTCAATGTGAACTTTACTGCAATAATGACGGATGTCTTGCTGGTAGACATGGCTACTCCAAGTTAGGCTACCAAAGTACTTACGATGGCCATAAATTCGCCGACTCTCAGCAACATCTACATAAGGGCTGCAGCTCAAGATCTTTTTTTTCCCTTCAGAATGGCACGGTACCGAAGCAAAACTCCCAACTGGTTGAATTTCAAGTTGCCATAACAGTTAATCATCCACTTTCCGATCAAACAGTTCAAGCATCACTGCTGCGTCGCCGACGACTCTTATATCGATGTCACTCCGTGTGTATGAAACCAGCTGGTGGAAGGTGTGCACTTCTGAGCCTTTATATAAGCGTCCCTTCATGCAATTCGTTACACGATCGGCGCCATCTACATTTTTTTTTTTATTCCTTGTCAAATTATGCTACAAAATAATACCACAAAGTAATACAATTTGACGTTCCTATGTGGAGCATAGGGCGGACACAAACTCCTGCCAACGCCTTCTATCTTGGGCGACACTACGCAATTCATTCCACGTCGCTCTGTCCTGACTTTCTGCAAGCACAGTTCTCACCCAGGTCTGTCGAGGGCGTCCTCGGCGTCGGGTGCCCTGCGGATTCCATTGGAAAGATCTCTTGGCGATGTCTTCATCTGACCTCCTGAGAGTGTGGGCAATCCAGGTCCATTTCCTCCTTTTAATTTCGTTGTTGATTGGAGTACTTCTAGAGAGTATCAGCAAGTTCTCGTTTGTGATAGTATTTGGCCAGAAAATGCGACAAACGATCCGCAGACATTTGATTGCAAAAGTTTGCAATCAGTCTGCAGATTGAGTTTGTCGGCATCCACGTCTCAGACCCATACAGAAGCACTGGTTTGACGCTGCTGTTAAAGATGCGTAGTCTTGTTTTAAGCGAGAGTTCACTTGATCGCCACACATTGGACAATTTGTGAAAAGCTACTCTCGCTTTGTTGATTCGAGACGCCATCTACATCAAACTCCTGAATTTCCGTTGGTTATTTTCGATGAGGAGGGCAGGGTTCTGCACGCAGGACAACTTTGTGATAAATTTCATATGATTTCCGGAGTCAATCAAGGATGTGCTTCCTCTCCTCTCCTTTTTATTACCACGTTATATATGATATTAGATGCAGCGAACCTCAGTCGACAGGGTATAGAATGGAAGCTGAATAAGAGATAGAATAATCTCGCCCACGCCGACGATATAACATAGTTTTGCTGCAAAGTATGATCCATTCCTTATCTGACGTGTGGCTAAAAGATAAATTGTGGTATATCGAAAACCATGCACGTAAACTTACGTATTCAAACTCCACACTCTGCTAACAATCTCAACTTAAGAGTTAAGAGGCGAGTTTTAATACTTAGGTAGTATGCTGTCTCCGAATGGTGGTACCGTCTCCGAATGATGTACAGAACCGACTGCAGCAAGCTAAGTGTACTTTTGGTGCGCTTTCTCAAGTTTGTAGATCCGCCGTCACTAGAAAAACAAGGATGCTGAAAATGTTAAGCAGCTACAATGCGTCGTCAACCGTTGCCTTAGGTGCATAGACGGTATATTCTGGTCTAGGCGAGTCTCTAATGTGTGAATTTGGGAGTTAACAGGATAAAAAGGTTGGCACACACGCTCCGCAGAGACCTTGCAGAACACCTTGCAAATTCCACCCTCACCTGGAACTCCATTGGTACTAGACGCAGGAGGCTCCCTAGGACTACGTGGAGACGTACCCTTATGAACGAAGCCAAGAAGTCGATAATTGCATTAAGATATTTAGCTCCGGATAGACAAAATTGGAAAATGAAAGTAAATAGGCTAAGTTCTAAATATAACGTTGTGTTATAAAAAGGAATATTAAAAATAGTGATATTAAAAAATAAAATAAAAAAAAATTATTTTAAAATGAATGCATATTCATTCAAATTCAAATCCGCATGCACCAAAGCAGTCGGAAAACATGTGGATTGGAAAAATTAGGAGCATAACACATTCGATTTCAAACGTAATCTGCATAAAACATGTGGATTCTGTCATAATAATGTAATAAGTCAGTTTTTTTCTTTTTGGTTTTGTTTTGGATGCTAAAAAAAGGGGTTTCTTTACAAAATTATCCCTCAAACGCCCCGACTACTTCGGCAGGCGTAACATGACATTTTTGTAACAACTTATTACTTATCTAGAGAGTGTTTTTGTTTGTCCGATCCTGGTTTCTTGGTAGGGCAGGCAAAAGATTTGCTCTCAGTAGAAACAATTGCTGCGGTGGATGGTATTATGCGAAAGCATGACATTGTTGCAGATGTTGCTAATATATCACCTATAATCTATGGGTATAATTTCAACGATTGGTAGCAAATGGTCTATGGGTGTGGGATGTTGGAAGACGTATGGCAAGTAAGTGGTGATTGGTTGTGCAAAGCATGTCCAACGTTGGCGCTAAGCCCGATAATTTATTTGGGCTCATCACTTTTGTACTATTACAAATTTTTGCAGAACTTACTTTCAGCTTATAAACACTTTTCCGGAAACGTCAAATACAAATATCCTGAATAGTTCATGCTTAACACAGACTATCTCAGAGAAGGGCAAACGAATATGTATCAGTCCCACTAGCTACTTCAGGCGCCTTCGGGGCTCTCTGACTTCTTCATTGGTGTGTATCATACGTTTCACAGTAACAAAAACTTAAAATTAATATACTGTCTGTCCTGTGTATAAAAGATTATTTGTTACGTGGTGCATAAAAACGACCTTTTGTGGATGATTGGTTTCTTTATCTTACACAGGATTGTAGATCACACGCGTTCGCCCAAGCCGAAGTCCGTGCTGTAAGATAACTAACATTTGATAAAAAATCAACAAAGTTTTTATATGATTTCTGTGCTATGGTTTTAATTTCGTGTTAGCACTGGGGCTGATTGTTATTCAGTGAGTTTTGCTTTTAACAAAATATTTAAATGTTTAATAAGCTGTTGCAGTTGCTTACAAAAAATTATGTATCCTTTGTATATATGTATTAACAATATCGAACATTTTCTTTTTCGTTTTCCTACATGTTGTATGCAGAACACTACATACACACATGTATATACATATATATATTTTAGTATAAGAAATCATTTGTGTGTTCCTTTTTTTATGGTTTTATAAACGTACAAAATAGATGTATGTATGTAAAACTAAAACTTAATTAATTTGGAGTATGTCTGCTCCCAGAAACAAGATGCAGACTACAAAAACAAAAAAAAAACTACACGCCCCCTCAGCTACACTATAAGTCTAAACTTTTATAGTTAAGTTTGTTATGTGTGCATATATAAAAAAATATATATATATGCATTCTTTATGTGCTTACATATATATATATGTAATTAATATATTCAGATTACGATAAATGTTTGCGTTTGATTCTTTACTGTTGCTTCCCTCTCTCTCACTCTGTCTGTGTCTCTCTCTCCCTTTCTCTCTCTCTCTATCAAGTGTACTCAATTCGGTCATCCTTTTGTTGTTATTAATGTTATTAATATTACCGCCTGCCACATCCTAGGAGCAACTCTGTTCCCTGTATGCTGCATACACGCCCGTGACTAAGATGAACGAATTGACACTGCTAAAGCGGCTTCCTTGGGCCTCATGATGATGTATGGGAGGTAACTAGCATACAGCTAGCTATGCAGAGGACAGAAAACTTTTGACGATTATTGGAGTTGAAGTGGGGCGATGTTAAATATGTAGCTGCAACATTAATTGGCGTCTGCTGCACCTTCAAAAACTTAAGTACTAACTAATACAATACAGTAATAGCAATATTTGAATTAGTCAAAGTTTTATAAATGGTTTTTACAATTAAACATAAATTTTTTTCGCTTGTATGTTTACAAATAAAACGCATAAGCGTTAGTCAAAATCCATTTGTTAAAGTTATGTAATTTCAAGAATTATATTATGATTATGATGCATGCATGTGAATTTGTAGCACAATATTTTACTGGTTTTCCTGGTGTTTGGGCATATAGGTATAAGTTAATAGTAATATTAATTTGATTTGTTGTATCATAAAGGTGTCGTATGTTGTTATTAATGTAAGGCAGCTTGTTTTTGTTGTTGAAGCCGCTGCACGGATAGCGCTGCTTTACATAAACTACATCTGCATTAATTTAAGCACGCTCGCCACGAATGCGACGGGCCAACTGAATATCCTTCGGCATGATAGTTACACGCTTAGCATGGATGGCGCACAAGTTTGTATCTTCAAACAAACCCACCAAATAGGCCTCAGAAGCCTCCTATAAATAGAACATGAAAATAAACACATTATTAGAAAGCATAAATCGTTATGAATAAACTAACAGAAGCATTTTCTTATATTTTTAATGTGATTCACTTCAACCCAAATATTACATTGAGTATATGCCAAACCGTTAAAAATGATGAGCCTAAAGCAAAACATAATCATAACACTACGATTAAGCGATGCCATGATTATCGTTGTATAAACATGAAAGAGCGTAATTTGAGAACATGTCATAAAGATGAAGTGCAGCTGAATCAACAAAACAAAACTAAGAATGATGCTTGCACCACAACGTTGGACTTGCAACGTTGACAGATCTAAGCGCGGTTGGCTTTTTATTCGAACATCGAACATCGGCAAGACCGAGGTTTCATTAATAAGGTAGTATTAACTTATTATTGTTCTTATTGTTGTTGAAACAAACAGTCGTTGTACTATCGCTGTTATTGAATATATACATATGTATGCATATGTATATATTTTCTGTAACTCGTTAGTACCAAAAGTGATTGCTGTGCGGGACTCGTGTCATAGAAATTCTTCGTGCCTGCGATTTTTATTATGTTTGTATTTATTTTCAGTTATATTACATTCTGTTCGCGAAATGATATTTATATTGTGGAAATGCTGCAAATATTCTTCTTAGGGATTACGATTTCCTTCAGCAAATGTTTACAAGTTTAATAAAAACGACAACAAACGTCGACAATGCGATAAACATTTTGAATTGGTGCAGACGATTAGGAAACAAAAATATGATTGTTGGTTTTTGCATCACTCGCCACTTGTTTGGTTAGACATGATATTGTCCAAAAAAAAAATTAAATACGCTGATTCGCAACTACTTCATTTGACACCTTGCTATTAAGCGTTCTTAATAAGATCGCTGTTGAAATACACGTCTGACTTTAAAGAATTAAGTATGGATAATTCCGCAGCTGGAAGTAATGAACTCCAAACATGAAATATACTTGTATATAGATTTTAAAAAATATTAACGAAAATACGCTTTTTAAGCAGATCAAGTAGTCATACAAGCCATATTGCTGATGGACATGCGTATCAACACAATTATTGTCATTTTGCATTAAAATTGACATACAAAGTTGTTGTAAATAACTTTAAAAATATAGATACTTAATATAAATAAATGTACAAACCTGCAAGGCGCCAATAGCGGCCGACTGGAAACGCAAATCGGTCTTAAAATCCTGAGCAATTTCGCGAACCAGACGCTGGAAGGGCAGTTTGCGTATGAGCAATTCAGTTGACTTCTGGTAGCGTCGAATTTCACGCAAAGCTACGGTTCCAGGGCGATAACGATGAGGCTTCTTCACACCGCCAGTAGAAGGTGCCGACTTACGAGCAGCCTTAGTAGCCAGCTGTTTACGTGGAGCTTTTCCACCAGTGGATTTACGAGCAGTCTGCTTAGTACGTGCCATTTTGAAGATTTACTGTAAAAAAATAAAGGGCCAGGAAAATAATTAATTTAGTTTCAAGCGCATATGATTAAATTATATGAGTGTTGAATTTGCTGCTCTTGGAGAAATCAATTTTCTTGTGCATGTGTAGGTTTTTCTTTAATTATCGAAACAATACATTTAATTTCAGCTGCAGCATTCGACGTCAAACAGAATGAACATCTTAGACAATGCCTTGATTAACCTTGCTTCCGGTGTGCTTATTCATGGGTAGTTATTTACGTATGCGACGTTTTTATCATTTATGTGGAATCAATCGAGTTGTAATGAGATGTATTTTAAACCAGCATATATGCATGTGAATCTCTACTAAGGTGAATCAAAACTAAATGTTCCACATTTTGCGAAGTTTAAAGACGAAATTAACATTTCTGGGCTGTTCTTTTGGCACGTTGAACTGATGGGGGTCATTTTAGCCTTTGTGGTAAAGTTAACAAGTAAAATATTTTTTATTGACGAACTGTTAGCCAAATCAAATAGAATGTATTTCAATAGACGATTTAATAAACGATTTTTTTAACACAAAAAATACTGTTTTTTTTTTTCATAATTTACATTATTTACAAATTTCGAATAAAGAAATGTACAAAAATATCAGATTTTGCTGGAATTTTTGCTTTAAATTAAAACCGCATCATAAATTTGCAAGAATTAAAACTAAAAAAAATTTCCAGTGTACACATTGGAAACAAAGTGAGTGGGAACAGGCTAGACATACATGGCAACGTTGGTTTATGTGCGAGGAAAAAGGACAGCATGATAGCATAGATTTTACATGAAATCAAAGAAAAACAAAATGTCAAATTGCGTCGTTCACAAAATGCAATGGGGCAAATGTTTGTAATGTATTGAAAATTGTTGTAACATTTTAAATACACTTTTCCAGCTAATAAAAATGCATTCTATTTACATTTTTTAAGCGGACCACACACGCATGAAATCAATTCACGCTATCCACTCACGCACACACACATAGACCAATAAAGTTGCGCATACAAACATACATACATACATACATAGCTCGTCGTAGAGCCAACGAAACATACATATGTATGTACAAATGCATGTGTAACATTCACTCATACACAAAATTGCGCCGTATAAAAGCGAGAAAAAAAATGAACAAAACTGTCATAAGCCACAAATGTAAAACAAATATAACATTTCCCGCGTTTCTTTTCTGTAAACTATTTTTTTTTATGACACACAGGTTGCACTAGAAAAAACACTTTGATAACTTTTGCTTCTGCCATTTTGAAAACCTAAAATAAAAAAGTTAAAAAACTAAAATCAACGCTTGCACGCATTTTTATCTGCGTCGTGCCACACGAAGCCGAAGTATGTATCTATTGAAAAACTGCTACGAAGTTGGGACTCCTTTGGACGGTCGGCGGAGCACCCTAGTACCCAACACATAAATTTGGCGTATGCATTAAGATTTTTAGCTATTAGCAATTATGCACGCAAATTATCCACATTGCCGCCAATTGATGCACGAAGCACGAAGTTTTTAAATAACAAAAGTTTTATATTCTTATAACACTTACCCTGTTTTAGATTTAGCAAAACACGCTTTAAAAAAAAAACAACTGGCGAACTGCTTCTTGTTGCTAATGGTTTCACAATGAAAATGAACGCAACGCTAGGGCTATGATATTTGTATCGGCGTACACATCGATAACTTTTGAAATATGATTTTGATAGGAATAAAAAATTAATCGCTTGCCAACTGTTTATATAATTTTGGGAGCCTTCGAATAGTTATGTTAGATAAATAAATAAATGTAAAGAATACAATATACAATAAATGTTTTCGTACATTGTAAGTGTATATTTTTATATATATTCAACTGTTAAATAAACTTTACATTTATATTGAAAACTTGTGGCAACTCTGCGAATAAAATTGTGGATAACAGCTCATCTGTTATTAGGTAGATGTATTGTTTAATTGCGCCTATTTTGTTTTAGGTATTTGTAAAATTAAATATTACCTGATAATGTTGGGCGGTATTTGGTGCATCTATGCGTAAGTTATAAGTTGGCCTGTTTGCAAATGATTGGAATAGCCACTACAAAATTATTGCTGTATGCCGCCATTTTGTAGATGAGGTGTAATGTATCAATTTATTAAATTGTTCAAATTATATTACAGCATTTCCGTACATTTAAAACACGTTTGCATAACTTGTTTTATTTATGTTTAATTATAATTTCATCAAGCACATTTCTGATTTCTATCTGGTTGTTTTGACTGCATAAATTATAATTTTTGTTTTGTTGTGACGCTAATTGGTAATGCTTTTTTATTGAACCTTTATATACATATATGAATGTATTTTATCAATGAATTTTATATATCATACATGCCAATATTGCGATTCCGACAAACATTCTGAAACTAATAAAAAATAAATGTTGATTCCGGTATACACGTGAATACGTGGGAAACATGGATATGACAACCGAATTTTTTCGAAATAAGTCTCTCTCACCTTAGAAATGTCTTAGGTGCATAAAAATTTAAATACAAATTTAAATGCCAATTCACATCTTAAACATTTTAAACATTTCAATGAAGGATAAATAAATGCAGTGAAAAATTAAGTTCGTTAACGCATGTGTTATTTAAAAAAAAAAACAATTTGTTGAAATGTATAAGTAGCGATTCTATCAAAAAAAACTGACCAAGCATTTCTAAAATCAAATCATTTTAATTATATTTTAAGAATCCATCGAATTTTTGAAACCTCTCCTCATCACGTAATCAAGTTTTTATTTTTAAAATGCAATTTTTTACAAGCTGATTTTTCGAAAAAAAAAACAGAGCTTTTTGTTGGAATATATTTAAAATAAATAAATTTATTCAATTTTAATAAGTGTTAAGTGAGAATGCAAAATTGTTTAATAAAGTCGGTATGATGTGACCCATCGGTTATTGTCAATACATATATACAACTACGGACCACGAAATACGTATTTATTGAACCAATTTTAGAGTTTGTAAATAGGATAAATAAATAGTATTTTGGAATATAAATGTAAAATAACGTTATACAAACTACTAATTTATTTTGAATATTTTTCTGAAAATTTTTTTAGTTTGGGTACCAGAAGCCATCGGATTCCTGTGTATAGTTGTCCTTTAGCTGATTACGCGTAGCTTGCAATTGCATCAGTATATTGTTGAGACTGGCCTGGTAAATAAAATAGTCCGCAATATTTAAACGTACCTTATTCTTTTCCATGGCACCGTATAGAAAAGAATAGACTATATTCTTAATAGGCAGATAAAATTTGAACCAATTATTCATCCGACCGCTGCAATTATAATTTAATATTTCAAATTAAAATGCAGTATTTTATTTCATTAAATTAATTTGGCAGACTTACACCAATTCCGATTTGTCATGAAGAAATGTTATAAAACGAATTAAATTGTGAACATCTTTGCGCAAACTAAAAAAAATAGGTATTTAAAAAGATTAAAATTTAGATTCATTTAAAAGCACCTTAACAACAACTTACTTCTCTTCGGACTCCTCTACGGTTTCACCGTCGCGTATTAAACGCAATTCCATGTAGAAACCCTGACTATACTTATAGCGCAAATAATGTGTGCTGCCAAGAGATAACATCTCGCCATCCTCATACAACATTATAAAGTCACCCAGCGTCTTGCACTCAATCTCTTCATTGGTGGAACAGATAATAGTACGTCCGCAGTAACGCAAATAACGCAAAATGTTCCAGATTTCACGTTTTGTTGTGGCGGGCATACCATACGTTGGTTCATCTATTATGAATATCTTGTTATAGGCAACTAGGGCTAAGGCCACATTGAGCTTGCGTCTTTTTTCCGGTGTCAACGTATTAACCTTGCGGTGCATCCAGCCTGTCATATTTAACATGAGGCAGAGATCATGCATTTTACTGCCAATCTGTGATTCCGGCACGCCTCTAATCATGTAAAGCAACCGTATATGTTCACGGGGCGTCAAGTCGGTTAGGAGACCCTTGTGTTGCGGGCAGTAGCCAACGTAATCACGAATTTTCTCAATATCATACTTATAATCATAACCACGCACATAAATCTCGCCAAACGCAAATCGGTCAATGCCAGCCAGCTGACGTATAAGATGACTCTTGCCTGAATTCCGTGGCGAATATATAATCATCATCATGTACCTGCGAAAACCCATATCGAATTAATTATAAAAAGCTTAAAACCAAATTGCTTACTTATTGAGAGCAAAGGAAATTGTTTTCAAGTAATTCCCCTCTTTTGGTATTTCGGATTCCAATTGATCAACCAGGAACACGGACTGCTTGCATTTGATTGCATCAGCTTCTGCGATTTTGATCCTAACATCCGCAACATCAGCATCATCGAATGGATACGAAAGCGTACGGAAATGGCGTATTCTGTAAAAATTAATATATAGAAGCAAATTACATTCTTTAAAAGGCATACGTTTGAAATCGTTTCTTTGCAAGATTGGTTGGATACGTAATACTTAGCCCTAATGCCCCATGTCGCTGCTATTGTAAGAAAAATAAATGATTGCGTTGCATATGGTATCATTGTTTTGTTTTGACCAATTGCTTTGTCGGCGTATTTTGGAAAATATAATAGAGATCAATATGGTCAATAGGGAAATTAAGTAACACAATATTTGCGAGTAGAAGTTTTTTGTATTCGGCAAATGTATTCTCTTCCAAATTTCCAGTTTGGTACCCGTCTGCGTTTGCACATCTAGTTCTGGCCACCTTACGAAAAATCTAAAGAAGCTTGAGGGGTAGAGCCGTGCGACCTATTTATATGTATGGGGAGTATGGAGACAGGCGTGGAAAATCAACAGCGCACTCAATAGTGGCGCCAACACTCTTAGTAATCTGGAATACTGAATGAAATATCCGCGTCCAAGTGATCTTTACAAATTTTTTATTCTTAGCACATATGCGCTTGAAAATCCAATACGCAAAACCAAGGAGTATATAAATAACAAATGGAAGCCCCAGATTATCCACCTGATCGATTATTCCAATATAAAGACAGCTAATAGCACGGGAGAAACGAAAGCAGTGGTGGCCTATATAGAGCGACTAGAACGAACCCATTTATGGTAGACCAGCTTGCCAGCGGCTGTATCATCCACAGCCAGAGATTACATGCCCGAGTCTGCGACCAGCAGGGTGTTAACCAAATGGACAATGCGTGGCCAATGAGTAAACAGAGGGCCGCTAGTGCAAGCTTGCCTGCACCTTTTTCATCTATAAAAGTTTCAAAAGCTTTACTCAGTTTGCTGCCCAAGGCGGGTACAGTAAACTTAGAAAATGCTTCACCCATTTGCCGACACACAGCCCGCAGGCAAGATTTTGAGTCCTGTGCGATCCTTGATTACGAATTTGTGAGAGTGCTATTTGGTAAAATGCGGGTAGGTAATTGCCAAGAAAATCAGCAGCACCAATAAACAGAAGGATATGGGTCTGCGTAGAGTTGGAATTAGAGCCCAAGAAAAAGCGAAAAACTATACAAATTTCAATCAAAAGTCGTTAATCCACATCTGTTGATACAATGTGACAGTATATAGGCAGAAAGAAGAATCGTCAAGAAGAATTATATAGAAACCTATAGAATCAGCTTTAGAATAGGAGATGTAAGCTGAAATATATTACCCAATAGATAGTGGAATATAAGGTGCGATTAAAAAACTATAAAATTTTAAGCTTTCTGGATATGATTATATTCAATCTGGCATTATTAAAATATGGGTCAACTGTTTATCAGGTCAATGTTACAACGTTTTTAAGCGTCAGAAGAGTTTTTATTATACTCAGACCAATAGCACCTGCGCTCAATGACCAGTTGTGAGTGTGAATAATACTGGTTTTAACCAGGCCGATCATGGTGAATCCCTATTGCTATGGAAGAGCCTATGCATCGAATAGATGAAACTTAAAATAAATAAAGTAGTAAGGCAAGAGGAGTACATGCTATCGCTGTCTTGTTCAATTGGAAAGACCAACGAGGAGTGCATCAGCGATTTTGCATCACAATACACACGGCAAGACTCAAAGAACAAACTTAAAGTTTTAAACCGAACGCAGCCAGAGTGTGCCTAAGAGTCAATGAAACAAGGACAATAGAGCACGTCCAGAAATTCTGTTACTTCGGAGTGTATTATCCGAAACCGGCATCTAAAGTGATGTAAAGAATCTCATAATATTTGACAAATTTGGCGATCCCATAATATAAATCAATCCACCAAGCTAGAAATATTCAATACTTGTGCTAAATCCGTACGACTCTAAAACTTGGCTTGTATCAAGAAGTATCATAGCTAAAAAGCAGGTGTTTATAAATAAATAGCATAATCGAATACGAATAATCTTTTGGCCTCCATGGTGCACAATGAAGCACATACAGATAACCAATTCACAATACATTGCACAAAAAATGAAAATAACAATTGAACTTGGATTATTAAATCGATGATATTACTCAAAATACTCATGAATGGAACTCGCAAGGTACACACAGAAAATAGAGGTTCCTCGAGTGAAACAAAAGTAATGGCAGACGACAGAAACACCAAAAATAGTTGGTAGCTGCTCTATGAGCTGTATAGAAGCGACATTTAATTTAACATATATTTTTATATTAAATAAATCTATATATAAATCTCATGTCAAGAAAATAAAAACAAAAGTAATTTTTCCTACGATGGCATCCGTAGACCTCAGGGTAACATATTTCTCAAGCAATTCATATAAAATGAAAAGAAACCTAGCTAATTTCAAAAATTGTATTCCCTCAACTATGGTCATCGCTCCAATGGCACATCATGCAGATATCTCTATTAATATCTGTTTGATTTATTTGATATACAAATTGAAAATGTAACTCAGAAAAACAAATGCCCCTTTATTCAATTATCGTTCTTTCGCATTTGTAGGCTTAATACTTATGGGATCAACCCAAAGATGAGTTCCGACAATAATAGAATTACAACCGCATATAATTTTGGCAATGTAATTCCCATTTTAATAAATTCGATTTGCCTAAAATGTACTAAAATAAACAGTAAACGACGGCGAAAGCAAGCACAAGACGGTAAGTATCCCACGTCTGGTTTGGTTTGGTAGAATTCCCTATCAGGCCTTCTACACGCTACCTAAAGTCTCTACACTACCCAACCTACTGTCGTAAAGGTAAGTACTTTAAAAATATATCATGATCAATTGCAGTAAAGCTCCCTCTCTGAATTTCTGTTAGATATTAAAATGTTCTCTTGGAGTTACAGTAGCGGATTATGTTAATTTTCTTGACTTTTCTATGAACAAAACGGCATGAAATGTAAAACTCACTTAATGTTACGTTAATGTTATGATATGTCGAGAGGATTTGTACATGACTTACGCTCTAGTTGTTGTATACTGTCTTTCAAAGCGATGCAGTTCAATCCAAAATATTAATGCCAGCATTAAAAATCCGACGATCAACATGCATGTCAGTGCCGGCAAAATTCCCGGCTGTTGCCATTTAAAGTAGCTCTCAACTATTTAGGTATACAAAAATATAAGATGCCTAGGGATATCATTTCATTATTTGGCATTACTTACATTGGCAATGAGGCACCATTTCATGCATATTATGTGACGTGCAATTAGCCATTTCGGCACATCTGGTATCGCATAGTTGTCGCTCCACGCCCTGGGTGAATATGTTGCTAATGCCGTCGAGCATTGCAAAACCAGGAAATAAGGCAGCGAAATAAAAGTATATCACGTTACTGTTCGCCACATCCCAATAAAGAATGTACAAAAAAATGCCTGTTTCACAAAAAAAAATATATATATGAACAAGAAAAGTGGAATTTATGTATATGGAACCCACCTGTTAGACTATGTAGAAGCAGACAACATAGATATCCACGTAGAACTAACTTATTGTACATGGAAACGATGTATGTTATTGGCAAGCTGGAAAACCCAAAAAGCAGGAAGAGAAACAGAACAACTGAAAGAGAGTGTTGAAAGAGAGTGTTAAGCTGATGTAATGGCCAGGAAATCGCCTGTTACGAACTGTATAGATTTTGAAGTCTTAATATTATTAATATTTTTCGAAATTCACATTGGTTAGTTTTAGTTAAAAGACTTTTCAATTTTTACTGCTGTATACTTTTACATATAAGGACAGTTCAGCAGTTCAAACTTAAACTTAAAACTTAACTTTTTTTATTTTTTTAATTTGTTAAGTTTCGAACTTGACTGCATGAAAATGATTTGTTTTTTAAGTATGCAAAACAAAGAATCATAAGATTACGCAATAAAATTAAAATAAAAAAAGTGACGTACGCTTATGTCAGGTAAAAACAATTTTTGGATACCCTCTACCGCTGGTAGCTGGTAGTATTAGTTTTTGAGACGACAAAAGACATCGATTGTCTGTATGTTTTTTCGATTTTGACTCAATTTGGGAATGCTAAGTAACAAATTATGACAAATTTTATCGCTTTTTTATCGCTTTAAGATACAAAGTTCTTTGGAGCACGTACAATATCCAATTGCCGACATTGGGGATACTTTCAGAAATAAACGAGAAAAATATTTTTTTATAGGTTTGCCCAATAAAGTTGGGAATAATGCTTGGGAATAACAACCCATTAATATTAATTTTGTTTTGATATCTTTTTAAACAAGCGAATTATTCGTCCTAAACATTTTGATTTTTTTTTTGAAGTGGTGCAAAAGTTGATTACTCTAGCTCTTACCATCTATGAGATCGAGACGCGTTCATACAAACGGACGGACAACTTCTCTAATCATTTTTCATTTTTAATTTTGAAGCGTTTTCGACTTTTCCTTATGGTGGGGGTGGTACACATACTTTCGGCGTGCCAAAGTTCATGTAAACCTTGTCAAAACCTAATTTTGAATATTGTTACAAAACTCAATTCATCAACATACCCAGATTATCAGCGAGGTTAAAATACCCAATACCGGCAAAGGACACAATAAAAATTATAACTATAGAATATATGAAGAATGTAAGCAGATCCCAAATCAAATTGACGGCCCAGTATATCTGCAGTCCAATGCCAGCGTTAACCTGCAATTCACGAATCTGAGTGCCTCGCTCCTCTACAAGGGGTAAAATGAATGTAGATATTGCCATAGGAACTATAGCACCAATGGCAATTGGCGCACTAATGTGTGAAATCTCATTGTCCAGTAGGTTAATTTTCATGGATAGCGGTGTCGGCATAGGATGGTTGTCCAATTGACAAACCACATTTTTAGCATCGGGATAGGATTGCCTGAAAAGTGTTTTATAATATATTGATTTAAATTGCTATAAATAAGCGTCTGCACTTACTTCAGTATAATGTTATGCAACAAATTTAAAGTCATAGGCGCCGAATGAAAGATATCCTGATTTATGTAGCCATTAATAAGCTGCTCACCTTTAGCCTCCACGGCACCCAAACTTTTATGATCATTATCCTTTTTCTTCATATCATTTTTATAGGAACCAGACTGACAAACGAAAGAATTTTCAACAAATGTCCGCGATACGGAATTCGTTTTTTTGTATTTCTTGATCTTTTCCACGGCTCTTATATCAATGTAGCCACAATCTTTCATATTAGGTATATTGTTCAAATTATGCTGACCTTTTGGAAATCCAATGTGTATTCTATTACTGCGCACTTTGGGTACATCAAGCGTTACAGCTAGCCAAGCTAAAATCGCAAGTACTACTGAGCTCAGCACAATAAGGCATATGGGCCAAAAGTTAGGCGCCGCATGGATCATCTTCTTGTAGAACATGGCGCGAATTTGTTGTCGACGCAGCTGTTTCTCATCCACCACATGATATTTAAGGAATTGAGCTTTATAGAGGCATAGTTGTTAGTTATAGAGTTACACGGATCGATTTCATCTCGCCTTAGCGGTACTTACTGACGTCCGGAATTAACTGCTGCTGCAATCGAAACGATGTAACCAGTTTCATATAAATGGTCGAAAGATCAGAGCCTAGCACACGTGCATTCTCCACGCCTAACGCTTTGCGATTATTCTCCAGATGTATGAGCATGCGTTGCATGCTAACGCGATAAACATTGTCAATTTTATACGTAAGCGAGTCGCCGATTTCATTTTCAGGACGAATGTCAGGAATGAATTGCTGCAAAAACTCTGTAATGGGTCCTTCTGGAACGTTCGGATTCTTAATAACAATCTGAGGGGTGAGTACAATTTATAAGTTAGTGCAAAAAATGTATGTGCAAAGTAAAAGATTTACCAACTCCAAAGCGCTACTGAACTGGCTGCGCAAAAAGAAAGGCGTGCCGCTAGCCTCAAGAAACCCCATATTAATGATACCAATGCGATCGGCAATGCGGTCGGCTTCATCCACACTGTATGTGCCTACCACAATTGCTCGCTCTTCTTTCTCTATATTAGCAATGGTCCAAAACGCTTGTGTGTAATAAGCATTCAATCGCTTTGTCGGATCTTCCAATATAATCAACGGTGTTGAGCCTGTCAGCGCACAACAGAGCGCAAGCAGACGCCGTTGACCATCGTTTAAATTCTTAACAAGTGTCCTTTTGTCAGAAATGTATTCCCTCAGATAGCCCAAGTATTTATTGTACTCTATTTGCACACGATCTTGATCGTCATGGCTTAATTTTAATTTGGCGTGATACTTAAGCGTCTCCATAACAGTCAAATAATCGGCCAACCCGTCCTGTTTAAAACGAAAATCAATAAGACGCTTACGTTTATTTCCATGCGGTATTTCGGCATTATTGATGAAAATACTGCCATATTGAGGATACTTTAAGCCAGCCATAACACGCAACAACGTAAGTTTTCCAGAACCAATATGGCCTAGCACCACATAAATTTCACCCTTATATATACGCAGGGACAAACTCTTTAGAACGCGGCGTTCTGTATCATGATGTGAGGTGCTGATCGTATGCAGCCTCATCAACTCGACGCTTCCCACATCACCATACTCGTAGTTCTGAAATTTGCGTACACGTGCAAACGATACGTTCTTTTTGCGCAGTTCTTTCTTCGATTGTTTCTTAGGCTTTACATGCAAGGCGACGCGGCGGTTAATAAGATATCCAGGACATCGCCACTGCAAGATAATCAGCATCAAAATGTGCACAATGAGACACAGTAGTAGTGATCCTATTAGTACAAAATAATCAAGGTTTTGCACATCGTTGGATTTATCGCTTAGGCGATAATACATCTGTATGGCAAATTCTATTTGATTGTTAAAAAATATGGTCATTATAAATATCACATATAGCCCGTTCACGTCCCAGTAGCGTCGTAGTATGATGCAGAACACGCAGTAGTTAAATATCCAAACGATTAGGCTAAAAAGCACAGCGTTAAATGGCTCGGAAAACATTTTGGCATATACGAAGGCCGTCAAAATTAGTCCAATTGTGTATAGAATTATGAATACGATCATAAGCGCAAGTGCATGCATTGCCATTTCACCCGCACTCAATAAAGGCCAAATAATCTAATCGAAAAGTAAAACCATTTTATATTGTGCAAACCATATAGGAAAGTTTAAGTTGACTTACAAATATTAATAAAACAATAACTAAACCAAGCGCAAGCAGGCGTAGAAACGGTGGAAAAAATGCAGCAAGCCATTGTTTTGTGAATGCGTATCCGTATTGCCATTGATGCACCATACAATTATCATTCAATTGCTGTGCAATATTCTAACACAAAAAAAAACGAAATGTGTGCGTTATCAGTGCTGGGTTGGTGGGTTAAGTGAACCATGCTTACCCTTACTATGTTTAGAAATGGCAGTAAATATATAAAGCTATACAAAAAATCAGGCACGCTAGATACACCCATTGCAGAGCATTGGTCATCGCTACCAAATACACGTATATTGTGCACCCGAACGTGCGGCTCTGTAAAGGATGTGTTCAATTCGCCGCGCAACCTATGATACCATTCCAGAAAAACTTGATGCTGTATTTGCAGAAAGCCTTCACGTATATAGATGTCCTGATTTTCATTACTATCGCGTGTATTATCATGTTTGGGTCTGACAACACCCGAACAGCGTGTGACCCACAAACGATCTTGGGTTAAAAACGGATTGATGGTGCGAAACTCACTTGGGAAGCGTATGGCTATATTAAGCTGTTGAGGCACTTTGTCGCCTGACAGATCTGAGAACACAATGCCAGCTAATGTCGTGCGATCATCAAATTGATTTTGCAGTTTCTCCTTTGTCTCAAAGCCAATAGATTCGTTCAGTTTAAGTTTATTGGCCACCGCACGAGCAACATCTGTGGTAAAGTCTGTAATAGGTGCATAGTTAAGCACAAATTTTGTTCTATCGCGTTTGGTGTTCTTTAAACCGCTGCATGAAAAACATGAGAAACAATGTTATTAAGACAAAAAGCAAACGCAGCTTTTTTAATACCTACTTGATTATGTTTAAGTTGTCCAACGAATTCGATACAATATCAATATCACTAGGCATTGAAGGACTATCAAGCCAAGTATTTGGCATATCTATAAGATTTAGAAGTATTATCAGCAACAGCACCAGTGTGATGCATGTTTCAATAATAATACGGCGCCATTGGTTTTTCTCAATTTTCATATTACGTGAAAACAACAGTCCAAAAGTTGCAGTCATTTTAAGTGCAATGTGCAATTAGGCTGGCACACGTTTTTGATTTTGTAATGGAATACTAAAAACTTTTTGTACAATTTAATTTTGTGCTCAAAATGTTAAGACTTTATATTTAAAACAACGCTTGCTTCGGTTTCGAATAAATAAGTCCATCATGAGAAAAAGCTTACTATTAATATGTTTATGGCGCGCAGTGTGAAAAATCTAATGGCCTCCTATCGCAAATTGAATGGAATTGGTACAAATTGCAAAAAAGTAATATTTTATTATTTATTTATTGCACATACCTAAACTGAATAGAACGATACATTTTTTAATGTGATTGTGCAAACCTTATTGCTGTGTCCTCTTTTATTTCCTTTGTGCAGGCTGGCAAATACACAACAACATTCGGATTTGGACACAAGAAAAATATTTATAACTTACTATGCAACATGTCTCCTTCATAAAACGTAGTGCATTTTAAACTTTATTTTGGCGTTGGTGTAATTCTGCATGCAACAAATCTATCGGAAGTAATTAACAAAAATAAAATTAAGTACGAAACGACTGTACCGTATATATGGGGAAATGCGAGCACGGCTATAATAATTCTTCATTTCTTTTATATTAAGCTCACCATAAATTGAAAAAGGCAAATATCAAAACTGTTAAATACTTTTAACAGTGTTGCCTAAGTATGAAGCAATCGATATGTATTCGTGCTATCGATGTGTAACTTGCAATCGCTCAGCACTAATAATGCTGAATTGCCGAGTCATATATAATTGAGTTTTTATTTAGTTGTGGTAGAGACGAAAATACGCGAAAGCAGAAATTGTGCATTTAATAGTTTGTTTGCTGCATGCAGTGTTGATTTGATAGTTAGATAAGAAATTCAACAAAATAAATTGAAACGACATGACTGTAACAAATCGCGTAAGTACTCCACTGCAGTGTAAAAACTAAGCTGGAAAATAACTACTTTATTGTTTGTAGATGGACGTTGATTCAGCCTACCAAAAAGGCGAAGGTTTTCGTTCGTATTACATTCAAAAGATCGAGGAACTACAGTTAATTGTTGCGGAAAAGAGTCAAAATCTGCGACGCTTGCAGGCGCAGCGCAATGAGCTTAATGCCAAGGGTAAGCAAATTCAAGTAGTTAACTATAGTTTTATGTTGAATGCCCTATCATTTTAGTTCGCATGTTGCGTGAGGAGCTGCAGCTACTACAGGAACAAGGTAGCTATGTGGGTGAAGTTGTTAAGCCCATGGACAAGAAGAAAGTGTTGGTAAAGGTGCACCCAGAGGGCAAATTTGTTGTTGATCTTGACAAGAACATTGATATTAACGATATTACACCAAATTGCCGTGTAGCTTTGCGTAATGAAAGCTATACTTTGCACAAAATACTGCCCAACAAGGTTGATCCGTTGGTCTCACTTATGATGGTCGAGAAGGTGCCCGATTCCACCTACGAAATGGTTGGCGGTCTTGACAAGCAAATTAAGGAAATAAAAGAAGTCATTGAGCTGCCCGTAAAACACCCTGAGCTGTTCGATGCTCTCGGTATTGCGCAGCCCAAAGGTGTGTTGCTTTATGGCCCACCAGGTACAGGCAAAACGCTATTAGCACGTGCCGTAGCTCATCATACTGAATGCACATTTATACGCGTCTCCGGCTCTGAGCTAGTACAGAAATTTATTGGCGAAGGTTCACGCATGGTACGTGAGCTTTTCGTTATGGCCCGTGAGCATGCACCGTCTATAATATTCATGGATGAAATTGATTCTATTGGTTCCTCGCGTATTGAATCTGGCTCTGGGGGCGACTCCGAAGTGCAGCGCACAATGTTGGAACTGCTGAATCAACTGGATGGTTTCGAAGCGACAAAGAACATTAAAGTTATTATGGCCACCAATCGTATTGATATTTTGGATCCTGCTTTGCTGCGTCCAGGCCGAATTGATCGTAAAATCGAGTTCCCCCCACCAAACGAAGAAGCACGTCTAGACATTCTTAAGATTCACTCTCGTAAAATGAATCTAACGCGTGGCATAAACCTGCGTAAGATTGCCGAACTGATGCCTGGCGCTTCAGGTGCTGAAGTAAAAGGTGTTTGCACAGAAGCCGGTATGTATGCTCTACGCGAACGCCGTGTGCATGTCACCCAAGAGGACTTCGAAATGGCTGTTGCCAAGGTAATGCAAAAGGATTCAGAGAAAAACATGTCTATCAAGAAATTATGGAAGTAAACAGCTACTACTTACTAAATTTGAATAGAAATTAAAAATTAATAACATCTTGTTTTGTAACATTTAAATGCTAATTTAATAAAAACAAATAAAAACAAAAATTTCATGTTAAATGTGTTCAGTTTAGAGCTCTTTGACTTGCTGCAGAATGGCAGTGATTTGGTCATCATCAGCTACATCTAAGCAACTCTGATTATCGGCATCAAGTATCTGCGTGTCCGCCTTATGCTTTAATAAAAATTGTAAAGCCTCCACATGACCACAGCTAGCCGCATAGTGTAGAGGTGTCTGCTGCTCACCATCGCGTTGGTTGATATCAACGCCTTGCTGCAGCAGAAACTCTAATATCTCGACTGCGTTGCGGTCTGCGGCCCAGTGCACTAAGCCCATGCCATGCTCATCTAGCAACAGCAGATCTGCTGGCATAAACATATCACGTAGTCGCGACAAATTTTTCTCCTTGGCATAATCAAAAACAGTTTTCTCATGTTCTGGCTTGTGTTCCTCACTGGGCGCAGATTCAATAGAGTGCACAACCCAGCCAGTCGTAGCTCCACCTGAATGATTTGTTGTTTTATTGAACTCTTGCCAATTTGGATCCACTTTATTAAGCTTATCAATGTAGCTGCGCTGAGCAGCAGCGGCGCTCATGTCACCAAGTTGCTGCCAGGCATGCCACTTAGCACGTGCATTTACTTGCAACATAGATGGTCGTTGATTTGTACAAGGTCCTTCTGTAGCCTGCTTATAGAGTCCATAAAACTCCAGTAATTCTTGTGTGGTATATGTATTTGTTTTTCGTGTTACATGAGCCGTAGCCAGCGTAAATAATTTCTCATCTTCCTCGTCATCGTCATCGTCACCAAAAAATGCCAAATCCATGTCACAGTTGGGATCAGACATTTTTTCGAATTATGCAGTAATTTAGTATATGTAAATTAAATTTTATTTTGATATATATTGCTAATTGAGTAATTACTCGTGTGCGCCAGTTTTACGATTTTTGTATATTCAAATAGTTGCCTTCCAGAATATGCTTTTGTTCGTTTTCAATTTTCTCCAGTACGGCAAGGCTGTTGAAACTAACAAAACCGTAGCCTTTGGAGCAGCCAGTCTTTTTGTCGAAAATAACGTTGGCCGACACAACGCGTCCAAACTCCTTAAAGTAGCCACGCAACTCCTGATGTCCCACTGTCCACGGTAAATTGCCCACAAATATGCGGTGAACGGCTTTTCCAACTTTTGCTACTGCGGTTGCCATATGTACAAAACTTTACACTCTGACGTGGTCTACAAATAGCCAATGCACAAAATAAAAATTAATAAAATAAACTGCTCGTTAAATAATGGAGTGTGCAATTCTTACAACTTGCGGCTACACGAAATTTTATTGCGTAAATGTTAATTGAGCTGTGTTGCTTGTAACATACAATCAGTAAAACTAACCTCAAAGAGAACAAAATAAAAATAAATCAGAAGTGTGTGCACACTGAGCAGCAGTTATGCAGGTAAAGTGTGTACACACGCGGATTTTTAATAGTGCTGTAAAACGCACCAAAAAAACGGCCTACTGCGTTT
Source organism: Chymomyza procnemis (assembly GCA_035046065.1). Lineage (NCBI taxonomy): Eukaryota > Metazoa > Arthropoda > Insecta > Diptera > Drosophilidae > Chymomyza > Chymomyza procnemis. Next base: position 187,779 of record JAWNOJ010000011.1, on the reverse strand, counting down.
GAAAACAATAAACACGTGCTGTACCTTAATGTTTTGTTGCATTTTATTTCTATACAATCCATTTCTTTGTTTTTTTTTTCTTTTATTTCTTCATCTACTTATTTTTGTGTGTTTGCTGCTACAAATTGTGATAGTTTCTGTTTTTAGTTAATAGTAGATTTATAGTTTTACGTAAATGTATGCATGTGTAGCATTGTTAACCACCTGAACAAAATGCTTACACACATATTATGTACATTAACACCTCTTAGAGCTAAACTAAAAATACTGTGTAGTGTAAATAATGATACAACTAAAAAGGTTAAATACATAGATTTTATTTTATTAATATATTTTTTAATTGGCTCAACGTGTTTGTGTTTATTTATAGAGCGCATTTTTAAGGTAATTTTCAATTTGGTAGGAATGCCGACTTGGCTTTTATTTAAATATATATATATATTTTTTTTCTTTTAATTTAGTTATTCAAACAGCTTAGTGTTAGTAAACAAATGTTCTGTTTATATTAAGGCTTAAATTTGTATATCTCCATTTTTCTAGCATTTTCTCATGCTGTTTTTACTTTAGTTATATGTGTACATAGTTATAATTGTTGGTATAATGCAGTCTTTACGGCAAAACAAAAACAGAATTATACTATTTGATATTCATTTTGTTTTTTTTTTTGTTTATAATAAAAAATATATGTATATTTATATATATTTTATTATTATTTTTTTTTGAAACCAAATACATTTATTTAGGCTTTTTTGTTCTTATTGTTGTAGCAAAATGTATGTAAAATAATAAGCAAATAAATATTTTTACAAACTTGTGTTTAGGTGTGTGATTTATATATTAAAATTGAATTTTTAGGTTTATTTCAAAGGCAGTTAGAAGTGAATTTCACTTGCGGAAAAATCTCTTATCCATATTTTTATCACTTAGCTAAGGTGTTTTGTATTTGATTTTTTTTTTTTAATTTTATGCATGCATTGTTTTTAGCTTTAACAAACTATATGCAGTTTATTTATAATTTTTATATTTGCATATACATATTCTTTACGTTGGTGTTATTAGTTTTGGATAACTTTATGTTATCCATGTTTTATAATTTTTGTTTTTTAGCTTTTGCTTTACAATTTCATTTGATCCCTAAAGGCATTTTTTGTGTGTGTTTTCTGTTACATTTATTTTTAAGCTAAACGATTGTTAACAAACAAAACTGAACATAAAAAAAAATAAATAAATAAAAGATAGCAATAAAAATAATTTTAGTGCTTTGCATTTTTATGTTTAACATCTGTGCTCAGACAAATTAATTTTTTTTTTTTAATTTTTTATAAAGTATGTAACGCCAGTTAAAGAATGTGATTAAATAAATTTGTTGTAATTACGCAAATTTAGTAATATATACATATTGATTTAAACAAATAATTCTGGCACTGTAACTTAGCTTAATAGATTGTAACAAATTTTTAAATTTAAATATAAAGGCTTCAGCGCTACTTGTTTTTTTTTATAACAATATGTTAGTATTAGTTTCATTCTCAAGATTCTTTTGTGTTGGATATGAAAAACATGGAAATTATGTGGGAAGAACGCTACATCAGCTACATATATATGCAGTATGCATTGAACTCAAATTCTGTTTAGTAACTGCATAAACTGGTTCATATTTATTTATATCAATAATCTTATTGATTGTACAAATTTAATGTTTTAATTGGTTTTTATATATATACTTTACGTATATACCTATATAAAAATATATAAATACATATATAATTTTATATATTTATATTCTTTTATATATATATATATATATATATATATGTGTGTGTGTGTGTAGACGAAAGCAAAAGCGGTTGTTAATTGTGTTCAATCTGTCTATGAAATTTTGCATTAAGTCTATGAAACGTTTTGCGTTATCTTTACCAATTTTAAAGTCTTATTTTTAGCTAATGCGTTTACTGAGTATTGGTACTTAATTTTTGTTTTTTGCTAATTAATTTAGTGCATCTGGCGTGACACAGACAAACTCATTTCAATATTAGTTTGATATACATTTTAATGTAATTTTTGTTTTTGGTATTTGAAAGTAAACTTATTATTGCTTATGCATTTTATTCACTTAGTAGTTAGTTAGTTTCCTTGTCTATCAGTTGCATAATATCTGTTTATATTCGTAAATATTTATATCGTTTCATTTTACCAACACAGGAACAATGTTTGTAAATAATGCATTTTAGAAAGTTTGAAAAAAAAAGCAAACCAATTCGTATGGTATTTTTCAATTTTCAACTCTTAATTATGTCTTAATTTTTTGTTTTCAGTAGCGTCGGTATGCGCACCTAGCTTAGGCTTACACTAAATAATAAACTGTATCAATTAAAATGTAATTAATATTTGCGTTAGTTATGAATAAATGTTTATTTCATGAGTTTATTTTTTTATTTATTATTTTTGTTTTGTTATTGGTTTAAAAGTGACCAGACAAAGGTACAGTGTATACAATATTTATGTTGCTTTCTATATATAATATTTTCCCAAAACACTGAAGTATGGGTATGCGATATCAGTTTTCTTCGGCAGGCTGAATATATATATAATGTGTGTGTGTGTGTGTGTGTGTGTGTCGCAAAAAGCGTTTAAGCGAAACAAATATAAACTAGTGATTTTTTTTTCATTTGAAACAAAGGGTGCTACTTCCGCTGGTACTGAAGCATCTAGTTGTAATAAATAAATTTAAGCTAAATTACATAGATTTTTGTTTTTGGTATTAGTAATAAAAGTTTAAACACTATTTTGCAAGAAAAACACGCACATTCATTTCACACATCTTTTGTGAAATTTCTGCTTACAAAGTTTTTAATGCACTAAACATAAATTTTGTTGTAACATAAATAAATTATTTTATATTGCATATATATATATTTTTTTTTGTTAAAATCCACTTATGTTATATTATCAATTCTTAGCATAGTTACTGTATTGGATAGCCGGTGGTTTGCTCATTATAATATTAAAATTTAATTAAAATAATAAAAACAAATTGATTTCATTTTCTTTGTCTTGTTTGCTGCTGCTTGGCTTGCCTTTGCTTTATTTGTTACTGCTTGTTGTATTCGGTAAGAGTCTTGTTTTACCAACTTATGTACTCTTTGTTGATTGATTGATTGATTTGCTGTGCCGTTTCGCGGTTGTTTGCTTACGGGCGAAAAAAAAAATAGCTATTGCTTTGTTTGGTTGTTATTTTAATACGTTAACCCATTTTATATAAATTTGTTAAGTTAATTGATGCTGCCGGTATGATGTATGTATCTGAAAGTTTTGTTTGATGAAAATTAAATGTCAGTGCTGTTGTTTGTGGGACAACTTGTGTCTCGATTGTTTCTATTGTGCTTAAAGACTATTTGTTGGTAATCCCCTTATTGCTGCTGCTACTGCTGCCTGCCTGCCCCGCTTGTTACTGTTGTTGAGGACGCTTCTTTCATACGTAGCCATACGTATTTATTCATCTAGTTGGTATATATTTATATAAATATATATATATATTGCCTATACATATATTGTTCTCTTCTCATGCATCTACTTTGATGAAAGCTTAATATGGTAGTTTCGTATAGTACAATGTTGTTCTAAACAAATTCTGAAACAAAATAGAAAAGTAACATATTATTGTAAAAGTTCAAATATTGAAATTATACGAGATGTCATAAAGCTATTAATGTAGCATTTTGCGTAAAATTAAATGTGTTTTGGAAGATTGTTATTAACAATATTGCCGGCAATAAGGATAGACTATTAGATCACTATCTCGCTCACTCCTGATGTCAAAATACATGGGTCAGAATACAAGCTTCCATGCCTTTTCTTTCATAAACAATCTATGATTGCAAACAAAAAAAGAAATCAATGCTTAACACAACCAATAGCAAAAGAAATGTTTGAGTATTACAAATGATATTAAAATATAACCAAAAGAACGCTTTAAATTTGGTGTCTAGAACTAAAAATATCTTCCATCAGCAACTTATAGTTCGAAGTGCCGACGTTGTTACAATCTTTAAAAGTAAATTAAATGTAAGCGAAAATATACGGCGAGATGCTTTCCCCATGGCATCTATAAATGTAGTCTAAGTAACGAAATCCATTCCAATAAATTCAGGACATATAAGGCAGGATGTACATACATGTTACGTTGGGGTCTCAACGACTGCTTCTGTGTATTACATTAGTATGATTGAAGAACTAAGACCACAACCCAATCCCTTACATAATTTTCTTCCAGATATATATACATTTTTAGAAAAAATACTTAAATTTTTCAATTTGAGATATAAGCTGAACAAAAAGTTATATGAGAAAATCTTTACTTAATCCACCTAATCATCATATTCACCAAAAATTAGAGCTATCTTTGACTTATCTAACTCCATGAGTGCAGGGGGCAATTCATAGGAGTACTTGGCCCTTATGCCGCCAGCACCGCAATTTAAACTAATTTTACAATTCAGCCTAATTTTAATTTGATAAAAGTACTACTCACCTTAAATGTAGATATTTGGTTCTAGTTTGTTGTTAGCTATAGCAATGAATTGGTTTTTGGATTTAAAAGACACAAACAACGACAACTTTTGCATAATCCATAATTACGTCTCGAGTGTGGTTGTATATGTGAGGATGTATTAGTTCATCCGGTTTGCTCTTCGCTGTGCTAGTTTGTTGTTTATTGTAATAAGTATAAATGCGATTATAACCGCCTTCCCAAAAACTTCCTTAAGATGATCACCTGCTGTGACTCAGTGTGTGTCCATGTGTGTGTTGGTGTGTGTGTTGGTGTGTGTGTGTTGGTGTGTATTGGTGTGTTGGTGCGCGTGTGTCTGTTTTCTAAGATTCTAATAATTTGGCATAGGCAACATTGTCTGATTTTGTTTTTTTCAACAAAATGTTATCCTCCTACACAATGATCGCTCCATTAAACTATAATTTCAATACTGCATGTCGCCATCATCATCTTCCATAATCATTTCAACTAATTCAGTGTCATACGACGAGTTTGTTGCATTATCTCGCTTCTTATTGACCACAGTGCTCGTCTTGGCGTAGGAACGTATAGCAGGAAAACTTGGCACTGTCGAAGTGGCACTGTTGAAACTACGGACATTGCTGGTTACTGTAGAATTGAAATCGTTATAGCGTGGCCGCTTGTTCTGCAACTTGCTGGCCCAGCATTCAGTGGCACGGCGACGAGCATTGGCGCTTTGTGTACCGGTAGTGGCTTGATTAGATGTTTCGACACTAGCATCACCATTCGGTTTGAAGCCTTCGCCACCATAGGGCATGTTACGACGTTCCAACTGTGTTTGCTGCTGCAATTGACGGAACTGCTGAAACTGTTCCTTTCGACGAACAGTTTGAATTGAACTAGAAGTGGGTGCGCTAGAGGCAGGTGTTTGATTATTTGCCCTGTGGGTAGTGGTGGTGGTTGTGTTCAAAAACAGATTCTGTAGTGCGACAGCCTTGGACTGAACACCTGAGTGCTCGTCATGTTCGCTCGCATTCTCCGCGCTGCTACAATGACGATTCTGTTTTTGGCACAAATGCTGCAGCTCCTCAGCTGAACGCTGCTTGCGGAACTCATGTACAAGCGGATAAATGTGCTGTATGGCTGCTTCCACGTCATTGACGTTAGCGGCTACAAAGTAAACATGACAAACATAATAACTTGAACTTGGTGAAAATGAAAATTATTAGCGCTTACCAGTCACAGTTATGCTGCCGGTAGAAAAGATTTTTAATGTAGCCTTGGGATCACGCATTTTATAGGTTACACCCGGATGCAATTCTGGCTCATAGCTAGCGTTTTGACGATGGCGTTCCGAGAAATTAACTATTTTGATGGCCCAGGGCATACTGCAAGTGCCCAGCACATTAACAATGCGAAAGTTTTGAAAGCGCACTGGAAAACCAAGCTTGCTTAGATAACGTGCATAGCGACGTGCCGCAATCTTTGCCTGCAAATTATAAACAAACATTAGACAGCATTGTGGAAATTATGGACGCAATTACCTGTGCTTCCGATGTTGCACCCGTGCAAGTAATACGTCCCGAGGACCAAATGGAAGCTGTAGTGTAAGGACGGCGTAGCTTCATGGTTACCATGGCATTTTCACGTCGATACTCCACATTCAAACCATTGAGAGCGATCTCACGTAGTTTAAGATGACAGCGCACGCTAAAAGAGCATACAACATTATTGATAACAATGTCTAGTTCGGGATCATTTTCATCAAATGGCTTTGCTTCATCAATTTGTGTCTCATCTGTTGGCACTAGCTCTTCCTTGACATCGCTGTCATTATTCATCACAGACTCTAGCTCTTCTTGTAATTGTTGGTTAATTGTTGTGTTGTTTACAGGGGCTCCTGATGGTGTTGCTGTAGTAGTTGATACTACTGACGGTGTACTTGAGTGTTTAAAAGCAAATTGAGTCGACGCCATAGTGCTGGTCTCGGTTTTAATAAACGAACGCAGTAGAGTGCCCGCCGATGTTGATGCTGTTGTTGCCATATTCACCTTGGTGCCATTAGGAACGCTGGTTGTTGCACCACTGTCCGCAGGGGAAGTTACTATAAATGGCTTATTGCCATTCATGAGCACCACAGTCTCTCGCTTACGTTGTCCGGTTAGCTGCAATATATTGGGGTTTATTGTTTGTACCGGCTGCGTTATGGGCTGCAGCTTGCTAAACTGTGAGAAATAGCGCACAGAAGAGGACGTAGAGGTAGCTGAAGTGGCAACGTTACTCCCGCTTATGACCTTTACTGCTGCCGTAGCGACATTATTGCTATTGGTACGATTTGTATTCACAAAGCCGGAGGATGGCGCTGCCAAATACACGCGTGGTGCATTTGCCAGTACTGCGCCAGTTACCGCCACAGGATTGTTGGTAATTTTTAGGCTGCCGTTTAGGTTGGACGAGGGAAGGCTTACCATCTCCATTTTGAGGCCGCCATTTAAGTTGGCCGAGGGAATGCTAACCATGTTGTTTTGCATCAGCAGACAGGGAGTTTTTGGCGGCAGACCACCGATAGTGGTGGCAACAGAGTTGCTAGCTGGGCCACTGCCCTTTATCACAATTTTTTGCTGTTGCATTAACCTCTACTTTAACTGGGATTGTGTCAGAATCTGTCCGACTTTGAGAGATTTGTTGTGGTTAACGTATCATTGCTGTCTATGCATGAACTGGCTTAAGCGATAACTGCTGGTTGATGATGTCTGGGCCTGGTCTTAGGCTGCCTTGATGTTAGTGGAAGAGTGTCGGTAATTGCTGATACTTGAAAGCTTGATATTGTTTGACGTCCTGATACTTTTCCTGTGGCCTACCCTTCCGGTTTTTTTTTTTTTTTTTTTTTTGCTTTCTGCTCGAATTCTTTTCGTCGGGTGCTTTGTAAAATTTGTCAGTAGCGCATCATTTTATATTTTAACTAGTGCAGTAGTAAGTAATTGTACTTACGAGTTGTCTTTGCGGTTCTTTGCTTAATTTTTTTCCTGTTCTTGTTCTTTTACTTTTTATAGACTTACTTCAACTAGATGCTTATGTTATATATATAAAAAATATAAATATTCCCTTTTTGTTTTGTTCCTTTATAAGCAGTCTGCGGGAAAGAGAAAAATAAACACAAATCATATTTCAGTTACGTTTATAAGTAATTTGATTATATGCTTAGTTTAGGCTAAAACGAGTTGTCTCTTAGAACTTACATTTTTGCAAATGATGCATGAGTTATAACAAATTTATTTATTTATGGCACAAATGGTAGGATTTTTATAGAAACTACAACAATAAACCAACTGAGGACAACGATAGTATTGTATGCATTTGCGTCTTCAATTATTATTCGGGCTATGGAAAACACAGAGCGAAACCACAAGCACCAAACAAAATCCCAAACAAGCAGACAGCTGACACACTGACATTTGCCATGCGCTAGCAGCTCAGTCAGCAACACTGTTTAGCACAGCACAGCACTGTTTAAGCAACACTGTTTGTAGCAAAAAATAAAATAATCGATAACACTGCATTATATCGGAATAACTAAATAAGTTTATATGTCGATTAATCTTAGTTTTGCCATACAGGATGTAATCATTTTCAATTAGTAAATGTAATACAATTTATAAATGCACCCACACATGCTCACACACACAAACACCCACGAACTAGCTTGTTGTAAACTTAAATTGAAAAATTTGTACCAGACTGTCATCGACTAGTTGGGCTGATATCTTCTGTTCAAGTGCAAACAGCTGAGAGATGCAGCAAAACAGGAAAATGTGGCTGTGACTGCAAACGAGGATATAACTGATAACATAAAAATGTAAAGACGAAAAAATCCGTAATACTCAAACGATAGCACCAACAGCAGTTGTTAACATTTACTATGACGTTTACATAGCTTAGCCGTAACGATGTTGTTGTTGTTTGCTTTGCTGCACTTCCTTTATGTTAAGTGCACGCCGTCAAACGACGTTACTACTGTGTACGTTGCAATTTATGTTTTGTTGTTTCTATCTACATTGAAAATTTTAGGTCAAGGACACCGCTGGCAAAATAATTGAGAACACATAGTCGGTGTCATCAGTGAGCATGATAAACCAATGCTTACACACAGGCACGCGTGTAGCTGCAGCGGTCGTCTGTTCTATTTTTGTTGCAGCAGTGCGCGGAAAGTAAATCAAATGTAAGCTTTTTTGTTGTAAATCAGCAAATTGGCGACGTTACAGCTAATGGTTACGATGGCGTAAGCAGCACAATTTCAATTGTACATAGAACTATGTGCATTTATTTAATGTAAAATTTTAATTATCAATACCATCAAACAAGAACGTATGCGCAAAGTTATCTTTACCTGTTGCACTGTTAAGCCTATTTTTTGTATTTAACATATAACAAGGTAACCTTAAGTAAAGAAAAAGAACACCTGTTTCATGTCTTCGTTCATGCAGAATAATTTGTGCGAAAATGATGTAAAAGGAGTTTTTTTATTAAATCAATTTTATTATTTTTACATAGGCAGTAAAATTGACATTATAGCAGTGCCCATAACTACTCTTTATAAAACTGAACTTAAATTTTACAAATTTGTGCGCTTAAATTGTTTAAACATATCTTCGTTTATCTCCACCCACTACTTCAACAAAAAAAAGCCATATTAGACTCCGTTAGGAGCATTTGGCGCACTTTGAACATTAAAAATACTGAATCATAAGAAGTGACGATATTGATTTTATTGGTTGTAATTCTTAGGAAATCAACGCATGCTACATTTTGTGGAACAAAAAACTGTTATGCTACGAGGATGTGTTAGGACCACAAACTCAATACCAACGTGACAAGGTAACTCTTTCATAAGTTGCAATAATGGAAATAGAATGGAAAATACACGTGATATGCATAAACTCATGTGTATTGAGTTGCTGCCATGTAAATATGTACGTACACCAATAATAAGTGTGTATAAATGTGTCTATTTACGCTCATCAAAAGTTGCTCGAGACTAATATCATTATAATCTTATGCCGCTGCATGACCCAAAAATCATAATTCCAAACAAACAACAATAATGATAGCAAGTCAACTGCTGAATGGGCATAAACAAATTTAACATTTACATATTTTTTATTAAACAATTAAAAAAGTTTTTTTAGTTGTGTGTGTACTTGAATAGAAGGCCACAAGCAGCTATTTATGTATGTCCAAATATTGCACATACAGTTTGTATAAATATATGTAGCATACATAAATATATCAACTACACCCATATTGGTAATACATAGGGGTCGTTTATTTTTAACAGCACAGCAGCAGCATAGCGACTTATTGTATCAAAAAATAAAAAGGTATAGGCAGCAGTAAAATAAACACTGCGAAAGGAATTCAACAATTAGCACAAATCAAATACATGCTAAGTTCGATTGTTGTGTATGGAATTACTGCGCTCATTGCTTAAATTTCCAAGCAAAAAAATTCATTTTAGTTTTTAAATAAAATTCAAATATGTCCAACTGTTGTAAATATTTCAACTTTAGCTTAAAAACTAAAAATCCATTACATTTTTAACAAGTTTGTGTGTCAAGCTTAAATTAAATGTCGATATTGGGCGATTATTTTTCGATATAAAATATATATTCGATATAAATACATAAATTTTGCATGAAACCAATGAATGTACATTAAAATAATGTGCACTCTGCTGTTGTTTGCAATTTTTGCTTTAGTATAAGTCAATTATTTTTTAGTTCGTTGTCCATAAAATAATAATAAAAAATGTGTTAGATAATTATTTATATAAGAATTAAAATAATCAACAAGAAAAGAATTATCTATTTGCAAGAGAATATTAATATAAAATAAAAGATATGAATTTTCTCTCTGCTCTGTTAAATAACAGCCGAAACGGTTATGGGTGGCCGCGAAATTTAAACTTGTGAATACTGAATTTACATGCGTGGCTGTTTTACTTAATTTTTGTTTAAGAAATTATAAAGTAGAATATTTTGCAAATAAATTGAATATAATTATAAATAAATAAAACAATATTTAAATAAAAATATCATGCGATGGACACATAAATGCATTATATTCAAAGTAAGCAATATTAAATATAAGTAGATTGATTTACTCCCATCAATGGAGCATTTAGGATACCTTACAGACAGGAGGAATGAGGAAATTCAATATATTTTCTTTATTTCTTTATTTTAAGCTTCAAGAAAGAATCATTAATATATATACTGATAGATTTTGCGTTGAAATGAATATTTATTTTCGAAATATAACTTTAGCAACTTTATTTATTACATTCAAACGCGACTTTGGTACTTTTATTAAAAATTTTCCTTTCTTAAGGCAAACCTGCGGCACATAAGTTCAAAAATATTCGAAATTACTGCTATATGAAATTTTTGCGTTGTGTGCGGAAATATTTAATTAAAATTGCCATAAATACAACACGAAATATGAAAAAAAAAATATTTTAAAAACAAATTTATTTTTTATTTTATAATTTTTACCTTTATTTTGGTGAATTGCTATAATTGGACATGAAACATGCAGATTGGTGAAATTGGAAGCACAAAATTTTTGAACTCAAGCGTAATTGACATAAAACTTGTGCATTTAAAGAATTTATGCAGGATTATTAGTTGCCTCAGTTAGAATTTTCTTTAAGCAAATTTAAGATTATTGTGATAAAAGAAAACTTTGTCACAAGATTTTCCATTATTGTTAAGTATGTTTGACTAAGTGTACAACATTCTTTTCGGGACGTAACCACATTGGGAGTTTTTTAATGAGGGCTGTTCTTCGTGGTTCTTCGTGATCATAAATCTTGGAAACAGTCAAATGTGCCAATAACATGTTCGAGGGCAGTTTAATTGGAATACTTTTAACATTTTGTGCAATATAACCAATCTCAAAAGTTTCGCTGAATCACTGAATGTTTGTAATTATTATCTCACGTCTTTTAAAGAAACCTAAATCCAAACGTTGATTAAATGTCAATCAATGTCAATGTCAGAAATTATGTAGCTAAATATTTTATATTAATTTTAAGAAATTAAAGCGTAGTCGATAGAAAATGTATAAAAACTAGTCCTTTTATATGAATGTACGTTTACAAAAAGTACTGTATTTTACCTCACTCACTACCCTCACCTCTTTCAAAACCTACCAAAGAAAAACTTAAAATTTATGTCACAGTACGATGTGCAGAACGTATTGCTGCCTTTTAACACGATTTAATCAATGCCTATACGGTTCGAACCAAAATTTTCTATCGATCTGATATAAACGTATTTATTTGCAAATATAATTATTTTTTAATAAAATTCAGACATCATGCTTAAGTGCACAGTATACATCCAACTATAACAAATAATTTATATCGTCAAAATTTAAATGATTTTTGTCTGACAGAAAATAACAAACCTATCAAGCAGCCCTCGCTAAACAGAGTGAAATAACTGTGCATGACTTATTGAGTTTAAATTTTGAATAAAGCTTGACAGCCAGCATATGCCCATGTGGTACATTATCATAATCGGCTTCCGCCGGAAACAAGAGAGTAGCCATAGACACATACATATATGGATATGTGAAAACAATAAACCGCAAATGTTTATAGACATTTTTAGGAACTTATGCTGACGCGCTGTCGTCTGATAAACGAAGAGCATAACTTTGTGGTGTGAGCTTTGAGATTAATCTAAAGACCACGAAATGCATTGTTTTCTGTGCGCTCTCGTAAGAAGCTATCAACGTTCGAAAGCTTCGATGAATCATTTAAAATTTATACAAAAAAAAGCTACAAAAGTTTTGAGAAACGTCATGGCGTCACTTACCCATACAAATATAATATGATGGTTATTTCTTATTAATGGGCATAATATCAACTGCATTGCATATAATAATTGTTATTTTAGGAAGCTATAAACTGGTAAGAGACATTGGTGAAAAGAATTTGCTAATTCGCCTATAAACACATTTAACATTTGACTTTACGTAGTTATGGATCCAAGTGGTCAAATGATGTTATAAAATCATTTGTCGGGTCTCAAAACACACGGGAACATGAAAACGCTTCCTCAATAGATTTGATGTATGCTTCAAATTATATCAAAGTCGCTTGAAGTTCGCCGATCTTCTACGTATATCAATCGGCAGTAATGCACTTAAAAAAATTAAGACCAAAATATACAGAGTGTGGCACTGTCCGATATTACATTTGATATGACAATTAAATAGCTGGTGTTAAATCCTGATTCTCCTTTTTTATATTACGCCGCGTAGTTCTGAAAAATGTTATCAATTATATGAAATTTTGTTTTCTTTCCCGTCGATTCAAGAGTTTGCATACTAGACTCTTCGTTGATGGTACACGAATAAATCATATACTGACAGTAAACATTGGCTCATCTATGTATGTACATGGATTGTATGTCTGTATGTTAATCCATTCGTGAAATAAAAACCAGTTTGTGGCTAGGTAGTTGAGTGCGTCGAGTAACACAAAGAACAGGTGCATGGTGCTTGCTGACTAAAGGAGTTTTTCAGAATACGAGCATGTGTACGCACACATACATATGTATATTACATACAGCTGACCCAAATGGAAGCTCAATGCAGCCAGCTGGATGTAAAGTTTAACAGTGCCACAAAAAAGTATCCTTAGTCCGAATTCCGCCTCTTCGTTTGATCATCCAATCCGCAACCAATTGTCACAAAAAGGAAATCCTTTACATGTAACGTTTTTGCATATATGTGTGTATGTTTCAAAAATAAATAAATATTTTTATTTATCAAAGAAAATGTATGCTTGGCTGGCGATAGCTCTATAGCCTGTGTGTGTGCGTGTGTGTGTGTGGTGCCTTCCTACACGTTAGACGTCATCACGTTCATCAAAAACTCTCAAAAAGCCTTAACGACAAATACCAATACATTGCAAGTCAGCAGGTATAGTGTACACTGAGAAAAATAGTTGCAGCCCCTTTAAGTGTTTTGTTTTATGTTGTAATCGGTTTTTTGATTTATTTTGAATATATTTTTGAGAAGACTGAATTAAAGTTTTTTCTTTAAATTTAAAATTTTTTAGAGTTTATTGAAATATTGCACCCCAAAAGCACAAAAAACAAAATTTTCTTTGCAGTTTCCTAACAGACGAATTCGATCAGACGAATATAAAAATTTAGGGAGTACTTGGATTTTTCGAGTCGAAATGCAATAATAATTATCACAATAATTTGAAAACTTTGGTTCAACAAAATACAGATGTATGAAATTATATGGCACATACAACTTAAAACTGCACGCATTTTATACATACATACATATGCATATATGTTTTATTTGCTCAAGTGTTTGTAAAGGATTAAAATTATGTAAATTAAATAAAAATCGGATGCATCGTTTCCTTGCCTATAAAGGTAGCAACTGAAATTCGTGCGTCCTTTTCTATAACTTCTGCTCTGTTATTGAAAGCTAATCATGCATTTTTTAACAAGCTCATGACGATTTTGATGTTTATTTGCCAAAGTTCTTAAACGCATCAGCAAAAATGCTTTATATAAGAATACCCTATCCTTTAGAAAGTCCCAGCCATGTGTATACATTTAGCCTTTAAGTTACGTCATTGTCACATGGATTTTAAAAGCACAGAATTTGACTAGAACGTGTCAAAGCCAGAAATGCTTACATCAGTGTCGCTCAAATACCAATATAAACAAATAAAAACATTGCAAGTAAACATTTACTTTGTGCACTAAAAAAAACAGTTTCTCTGCCTTTCCTTGTAATCGGTAAAAAAAAGTTTAGTGTGTGCAATCAAACTTTTTTATGTTCAATCCCACTCAAAATTACCAAAAAATTATACTAAAAATTTGCAACTATACACGGTGATAGTTTTTCATCAGCGGGGATTTAGGAGGACGCAAATGCACTGGTTTTCTGGTTTTAACATGTATGTGTTTATATGTATGTATACGTAAGTAGTGGCAGGTAAAAGGACAAAAGGTAGGAAAGTGAAATGTGCAACAAAACAAGCTCCAAACAAAAAAGGACCAAGTAGAGAACAGTGGGATAGATAGAAAGAGAGGGATCATACTGTAAGTGACGCAAACTGAAATTCAAAGATAGAAAAATTAACATAAATGCACAACTAGATTATATGTTTGCTTCTTGCTTTCACATACGAAAAATCAAATTCACATAGTTTTATGTTGATCCCTCCCATTTCCATAAATTCTTGCCATAATTCCCTTTGTTTCTTATGTATTTCAAAATATCCCTCAAATACATCGAAAAATCGGGAAAATTAGAGAAGTTTAGAAAAATGCAAAATATTTTCACATTTCAAGCTAAACGTAAGCATAATATAATATTATATAAAAGTAGAATATTAAGTATCTGAGAACTTTTTGCATGTTTTGCATACTTCAGGGAAACTAAAAAATTTATTTAAATAAACATAAAAAACCTTTATCTTGAACTATTCAGTGTAATACAAGACAATATTGGAATTAAACTACAAAGCTTTCGAGTTAAAGCACAATCCGCATGAAACATATGAATTCCAAAAAGGAAGAACGACGGCATATTATTGTAATATCACATGGGGGGGGGGTTGCAGTGCCGAAGGGGGTATGTATATGATTTCGAAAGAAAAAAAATATAATCTGCACTGCTACCATCTTGCATCGTGCTGGCAATAAAACTGAGACTTGCTAATGGAGATTTGATATATAATATAAAATAATGAAAAACTATAAGTATACCCAGATAAATTAATATTTACGTACAATTGTTTAACACATATTTGCAAACAATACTAGAGTTAATAAATCTAATTGTATAGCTTTCATACATACCTCTTAATAGTCCTTAATTAGTATTTTCTGAAAATCTAGAACAAGGAGTCTGCAAAAAAAAAGTAAAAATGCAAGAATTAGAAATGGAGAAAAACTTTTCACCACTTACACTTAAACATCTAAACTTATTTAATTATGTACAGGCAAAATATAATACCCATTTATGTACATACGCATGTAAGATAGACGCATATTCTGGAGTACTGGTCAAGTCTTAAGTCAACTCTTAGCCTATTAAAAATTGCCAATGTGAGTAAACAACCACCGTCTATATATTTGTTGTTATAATTTATTTTTAAAAATTTGCATGGGATTGCACTTAAAGAAACAGGTGCTGACATTGATTTTACACAGTATTGAGTCTTGCACAAATTTAAATTTCGCGCGCAAGCATTGCCAACGGCCCAAGCCGAAGTCCTGCCTTTGCTTTTGTGCTTACGGGAGATGAGCCTAAATCCACGCATAATCTCACAATCGCTTAACATTCTTAAGACAGAAAATTCGTCTCTTGTTGATTGTTTAATACCCTTTGTATCCACTTTATACGTTGGACACATTGTCTTTGGTCAAGCGTATTTAAAAAAATAATAAATAAATAAAAATAATGCTTAATAAATGTGGTATTGATACAGTCATATTTATATGACAATATTGTGCAATTTTTAAATGACATAAGTGTATGGCTGAGTAAGCAAGCTTTCTGCTGATACTTAACCCTACTCTTTGGCCACAAGCTATTTCCAGCTTTCGTCGGATCTTTACTTGGCAACAAGCTTGTACAAAAATAATTTTGTATTATAACCAAGTGTTATTAGATCAATTTCTAAAAAAACCAACAAAACAAAGACACCGTCGTCCTTGTTCTCTTTGAACAGCTTTTCATAGTGATATTCCTGTGAATGTCTTAAAGCATAAATTTGTTTAAATTTATTATCTCAAATTAGATATGATTTAATCCACTGTAAATTGCATCTATACGTATCTTAAGTTGGCATAGTTCAACAATGTTCGGTACGACCCTATAAACAATGCAATATGTCTCCCCTCTGCTCATACGGAATATTTAAATTTTGCTGTCCAGAATTATAGTGTATTTTAAGTTCGAATGCTAGCCACTTAAACGCATTAAAAAGTGTTTCATATATGTATGTATGCACGTGAATGCACATAAATGTGTTAAGGAAACTAGGCCAATATCTTAATTAATTTAAAGTGACTTAATTTATTGAAAGAAAAAAACTAAACAATAAATTGCGTGAAGACATAGATATTTATACTCATAGATGCAAATCTACACATGTTTTTTTACATCAATCATTTATGTTCGTTTTTTGGTGCATTCGTAAATTATCTTTAATTCTTATCTGAAATTATTAAAATACCTATGTATATATTCATATTCATTCATATTTAAGAAAAAGAGTAATTTTTCTTTCAACAGCTTAACAGAAGCAATCGATTACATGATGAACACATATTTTCGTAGATTCTAGCTTATCCTCATACCATATCTCTTTATCTCATATCTATCGAATATCTTCATAAACTGATAATACGCTGCCAGATTGAACTCATCGCACAAACGAATGCGATATGTTGTACTACAGCTACAAATGGCGTTAAGCCGTTAAAATAATATAAAAGTTAATTATTATTTTTTTTAAATTTGTTTAACTTAAAAGAAAGCGTATGGTTGTCGCGTACGTGACCCTGAAAATGTTCTATATCTTACGTCTGACCATATGTATGCATATTCATACCCAATGTGTCACACACGGGTGTGAGCAACATTAATATAATTTTATTTCAGAAGTTTAAGTGTACAAATTTATCAAATGGAGCGGCAATAAGCGTTAGTTATTTCATCAATATTATTGTGATTACATACATATGTACATATGTAATAGGCTATGTATGTATATAGACTGCGGCTATGTAGAGAAGTTCTAAGCATTGAATAAATATGTATGTATGTGTGTGTATGTATGTAATCTTTTTCGTGTTAACATTTGTATGCATATGCACATTTTTCTGTATGTGCGTATAACTTGAGTGAACAGAGCACTGTGCCCTAATAAATTAAAAAAATCTGCTCTAATACTCTAATCTAACTGTAAACTATTATAAGAGTTAATGACAAAGAGACACACACGCAGAGAGAGAGAGAGAGAGCACATGTACATAAGCAAATCGCCATATGCGTATATATGCATGTACAAGTCTATATACAAAAAAATGTATGTATGTACATAAGAGTATGTGTGCGTGTGTGTAGACCTCTTTTAAGTAGAACGTCATGCAAAAAATTGTATTTCTCTATACATATGTAACAGATTTTTAAAATCCAAGCCGGAAAGTACATTCAGTCAAAATTTAAATTATGTATGTATGTATTTTATTATTATAAGTCTAACTCTAAGGGCAGGAAACACGCTTATATGTATGCTAGTAACTATCTGCACATTTAATATTATCAATTAATAGGTTTCACTAGAAATGGGGGAACAAAAAAAGCGTACTAGCGCACAGCAGACGACACTAAAGCGAAAAATACAAAATTTGTCGCTTTGTACCTCGTTGTTGCTACAAAAGATGCCATGTGTGAGAGAGCGAGCGAGCGAGCGAGTGAGCATTTGCGGCGAATTTAATACGAAGCGACAATGGCGGCAGCGGCAGCAGCTACTTTGGCAACGATACAACGAAGTTCGTTGAAAATTCGAATGTATGGAAACATTCAGTCTGCCGCCAGCACGGCCCGAGCGCTTAGCTCGAAAACGCGGGCAGAGGCCCTAACGAGAAATGTAAGCTTGCCTGGTCAACGCCAAATGGTGTGCGTCTTCTAGGCATGTCTGGCAATGGAGACGACGGCAACGCGAGTTGCTATGCAAGCGACGTCGCTTGTCTGTCGTTGCCTTCCTTGTTGTTGCTGCGTACACGAAGTACCACTGTGTGGCACTGCACGCGCCGCACACATAGGTACATACATTTTCCGCAATGCGACGACGCTGCAATTATTGCTGTTGCTGGCGTCATTAGGCAAGGATTCATACGCCGCCAGTAAATGCTACCGCCCTATTTATGCACTTTTATTCAAAAAGAAAAAGAATGCATACAATACAATATTCGAACAGACCTTGTCGTCTGAGCCACAAAGCCGCTCTGCCGGGCTATCATGGTTCACGACGGCAAAGAAAATAACAAAGTGAGCACGCGACAGCGAAGCTACAAAACCACAATTGAGCACAAAACACACAAATAAGACATGGCGACACAATACAAGCAAGATTGAGCGCCATTTGAAAATCTTCATTTTTTCGAATTAAATTATGGCTGCGCTAAAAAAAATAATTGTACTCTGTATAAAAATAAAGAAAACCAACAAAATTTTCTGCCAAGGGGTCCAAAGCGATTAATTAGTTACGAAATATGCAAAAAAACGTAGTCAAAAAGAGGGCAGACGCGCTCGGCTCGCTCCCATTTTGCTGCCAGTGAGAGGAGAGAGATAGAGAGAAAAATGTACTGCTTTATTGTTGTTTTCTTTGTTGCAAAAGGCAATGAAAGTGCGTTTATTTTACTTTGATTTTCTATTTAGAATGTTAAAAAAAAATAATTTCAATAATGTATATAAATGTTGTTGCATACACACGGACACACGAGTATATGTGTATGCATGTGCAGCCATTGCTCGTTTTTCTTTTGTCTACACTTAAAAATTAACTTACAAAATAGTTAGCCTACAATATACATACATTTATATTTAAACTATATGGAAAACTAAAAAAGAAAAATTAAGTAAATAAAATGTAAAAAAAAATCACCTTATTTTTTTTTTTGATTTTTTTGTTTTTTTAGTAGGCCGCGACGTTATGTGCTTGTTACTTTTTTAACTCGTCGTGACGCCTTGCGTCGTTGCCAGTTCTCTGCTCTCTGCCCTTGCTCTTGATGCATATACTACGACAATGCCAGCAGCAATAATGGCTATTACGATGTTGGGCGAATAAACAATGCCCACAGCATGAGTCGGCAACTTATGACGTGTCGACAAAGAATGCGGCGAACTTTTCGCTTTTTTTACTTGAACACTTTTTTCTCTTTTTTCGTGTAATTACTGTTGTTTTAAATAGTTATTATTTATATATGAATATTATTTATTTTTTTAGCTGTGTATGCAAAAGTATGAGTGTTTGGCTACAAGTTTTTTTTTTTTTTTGCTAAATAATCATAGTTAAAATTTCAACAAAATATGCAAAAGCAGCAGTTACTACATTTTTGCCCAATTAGTGACTGACTGACTGACTGACTAGTGAGATAATCAATCAGTAGTAGTAGCAGTTGTAGTTGTATTAAGAAGCAGCAGCAAGCATGCAAACTACACGACGACACAACCACGAACACAATGATTATTTTGAGCAGTGCGGCGAAAATCAATAAAGCAGCGACAACAAAACGACACACATACACACACACACGACAGTGCTGCAACAAAGTCTACTAAAAGCGTTATAATTGTAAATAAAATTTCTGCAGCAATGCATTTAAATATGTATATGGACAAATTTAGTGAGTTCCGTGTTAGATTTTTGTTTATCTGATTTTTTTTGTTAAAATCGTCAAATTAATCTGCTATACAGTGTGTGTGTGTGTGTGTGGAGTTTATTGACATTTTTAATGCATGAACTGCAGACTCAGCACAAAAGTTCACGAGTGTGACAATAATTTTTCAATATACTGTAAACAGAGCGGCAGACGTTGGTGTCGCCTGACCTGAGTTGCTCAGAGCACACAATGGCAGTTAGTGTGTGAGTTTACGGCGACGGCGATGTACATGAACGAAAAGCGCGCACAGTACGACGCAACGACAACACACACTCGGCTAGCGCGCACGCTCTCTCTCTCTCTCACACGATTTCCAAGTTTTAGTTGTTTTTGTAGCTGCTGCCTTGCCACATTTGTAGCTCGCGCTCTTGCTCTGTAGCAACGTAATAAAAGTTCAAAAACAGTTGAAGTATGCCGCGCGACGCGAGTGAAAATCTTTCTTCACCGTCGTCGTCGTTGTAGTACTTCCGCGAATTTTATTTTCAATTGTATAGAAAAAGCATTATTTTGGTATTGGCATATAATGTTAGTTGCAAAACAATTTTATTAATGCTACTTTATTTATACATACAGACTATGTATCAAGAAGCTGTGTTGTGTAAATTTTTTTGCAAATTAAATTGTACTATTAATATTTAGAATGCTAATTTGTTTATGTTAAAAAAGTACAAGTACGTTTAATTTACAAAGCGCTGCCAAGTCAAGTAAAAAAAATTTACAATTTTCTTTTACATGCGCGACAATGTGTAATAATTTATTTGCTTGCATGCTTGCTGCTGCGCTAGCTGCTATGCATAGTCACTATGCTGCCTGAAATTCGCATAAATTCTGAATTTTAAGTTTTTTAATTGTTATAACGTCTTTATATAATTTATTTATGTAAATTTAATATTTAAATGTTATAATTAATTTGTTTACCAGTAGAGAAATTACCAAAAAAAAAAATTATTTCTGAGAGCACAGTTTGAGCACGCACGTACGTCTTCACTGTCTCGTGAAGTATTTGTTTGTGACAAATGACAAAGCTACTCTCTCTCCGCCGCTGTCAGACATTGTTGGCGCTGCCAGTGTTGCATATCGTACGTTACTTTTACGCTTTTACAACATTGCTTTTTTGTACAATGTTGCATTTATATATAACATATTAAATGTTTTAATATTACGCATATATTTTAAATAATTGTAAATATTTGCAAGTAATATATAAGCTTATAAAAAAATTTAAAAATTGTGTTTTATTTGTGTAATATTTCTACGCCAGAATAACTGTATGCGCGTATTTTAGTACACCGGAGGAGCTACACTCATATTACAACACTGTTTTATTCAACTGTCATCAGACAAAGTATTGCCAAAACTACTGAGGTTGTCAAAAATAATTGTATTATTTTTAATTAGTTGGCACAAATTAATGCATTAGAATTAAACAATTGTTACCGTCCCAAGATGTATCACGTACTACTGGAACGGTTTTTTTGGGCACTACTTATTGTTTCCGCAGCAGCTACACAACGCCCCGGCAAAATCCGCGAAGAGTTTCACGAAGAACTAGTAGTGCGTCCACTTGCAGATGAACATGTAAACACATACTTTCAGTTTTCAACAAACTGGCATTATGGCTCCTCCGATAATTGTAAGTTGTAAATAGCAAGCTATTGCCTGCCAAACTATTCACATTGCATTAATTCCTTGGCAGTGCATCACACACAACTCACACCGCGTGTCATTGCGGAAATTTTGCAATCTTATGATGTTAAAGAAGTGCATATCAGCCTTACTCAGGGTCAATGGCGTTATGAGACTTGGGGTTATCCTATTGTTGAGGCAACTGGCGGTGCTGAAGCCTGGGGTTGGTTTAATGGAGCACAATTAACAGACGCCATTGTGGACAAACAGTGGACTCAATTGGCCAATATCTTTTCTGGCATTTTGTGTGCTTCGCTGAACTTTATCGATAGCACCAATAGCATAGCACCCACACACACTATTCGTCCACAATTCACAAGCGCTCCAACTGCAAATGGCAGCAAACCAAACAATTTTATACGATACGCAACGATGCCACGTGAAATTGTGTGCACAGAAAATCTAACACCTTGGAAGAAACTGCTACCATGCGGTAGCGCTTCAGGGTTTGCTTCACTGCTAAATTCAGGTTTTGTGCACAATACAAAATATCATTCGCTTGGACTTAAGATGCGCACACTATGCAATCCTCACGCAAAGTCCGAAGAAGATTGCTATGTCGAGCTAACACAAACAGCCAATTTGGTCTATGACTTGAAACTGTTGGAGCAATCTAGCATTGATTTTTCACTGCGTCGTCTTTTTGGCATGGGTCTCAATGGCTACTGCGAACTGGCTAGCAGCAGCAAGATATATGTTCAGCTTAACGAGCAGGGTCAGCGTTTTCAGCTAACGCCGCCACCACACGAAGAAGTCACTACCATGCGTGGTGGGTACAGCATAGTCTACGGCGTGTACGATATAAAGCAGCAGTTCGAAGATATGAACGAACGTCTTTTCAACATTGCCTGGCTAACGTCCAAAAGTGAAACGCGCGCATTAAGCTACCCGACTGCAGCAAATGCTGCACCACCTTTATACGCACATCGTTATCTACTGGGCAACGGACAGGAACGTGGCCGCATTGTTACCGAGCTCACCAATACGCACTATGAAGCTTTGCCCGTGCTATTGCAAGAGATGGTGCCCTGGTATGTGCACACTTATTTGCACACGTTGCGTCTACGCTACAAGAGCAGCCATCAGCATGAGTACGCCAAAGATGAGCTGCCCTATAAGCTGCTACACTATTTGCCGGGCAAACAGCGTACGTCGCCTACACATATGGAAATTGGATTTATGCTGCCGCCGCGTTGCACTGCACTCATAACCATTGAGGTTAACTATCTGCTGCTCAAATGGTTGGAATATCCGCCGGATGCGAATCATGGACATTACATTGGCGCCGCCGTCATAAGCACCCAATTGCCCACAGGCCGAAACTATACAACACTGCCAGTGGAGGGGCACCTCTTTGCTGATTCGTTTAATGCCTCACGTTCTGCCTATACACTGACTATGCGCACGGAGGCATTAATTGTATCGCTGCCCACACCAGATTTTAGCATGCCCTATAATGTTATATGCTTGGCTTGCACTGTTGTTGCGCTGGCCTTTGGACCCATACACAGTGTGGCGACCAAGCTGATTGTAGTGGAGCCGAGCACAAGTATACCACGGCATTTTCTAGGCAAAATTTGGCAAGCATTAAAGGGCCAGAAAACCGATACAATGGCGGAAACAATAACGACGGCAGGCACTCTGGATGAGGACGACAACGATGAAGCTGAAAGATAGGCATTGTATCCTTGTTTGACCAAATATTTATACAGAAAGCTGAGCTGAGTAGGTTAAGCAGTTTACTTAAGAACTGGTTTAAAATTATATTTTTTATTTTGAATTTTAATTGAATGTATTAGTTTCATTTGGGTTAATCCCAAAACGATTTAAATGTTGTTCTCTTACGTATTTACTATTACTAATGTATTATGTGTATTGGTGGTAATTAAATAATAGTGTAATGTTATAATGTAAGTATTTGCTTAAATGAAGCTGCAATTATTAATACACCATCAATATAATTAATTTAAAAAATGTTTATTCGTTGCTTGCATACGCATTTGTTTTAGCAAGCCCCTGATTCCGACCCCGGCCCCGGCCCCCAATACCTCATCAACCAAAGAATAGTTTCTTAAATTTTACTACTTTAGCAGTGCGCGTAAGAGTGAAACGGCCTCACTCTGGTAAAATAATTTTATGGAAAATGTTTTGTTTTTTTTTGTTCTGTTTTGCATAATTAAACATCATAACATATACTAAGATTACACTTGATTAATGTTTTTGCCTGAAAGTTTTAATATTAACGTTACGTTTGTGATTTTGTTTTTAACTTTAAGTTTACTTTAAAAAATAGAAAAAAAAAATTACAACTACAGTCTACACAAATTAAAACAGAAAGAATCATAAAAATAAATATATGTGAACATCAACAGTATAGCAATATGCAGAACAAGCCATTAATAATTTAAAAAAATATATATGTATATATATATATTTCTGACAGTTTTACGAATTATAATCATTGCTACTTTAAGAGTTTATATCGTTTGCTTTTGTTTTTTTTTTGTTTTTTGTAATTAAAATATATCTGTATATAACTAATACTTAATGTAGTGAGCGGAGTGATTTTATCTAGCTGTGTTTACCTATATCCATCAAATCATGCTATACGTTTTTAAGCATATTGTCAAAATTTGTTTAAAATAATATTTTATGGAGCTTTTGGGGAAAACAAACTGGAAGTGGAGTCTTGGTAAGTTTTTCAAATTGGCGCTAACACAGTACCAGTAAAACTCTGCCAAGCCCAGCAACCAACCTTAATCACACACATATACACACTTCCTTGCTTGTTTCAATAGATCAGAATATCTTGGATTATAGAATTTTGCAGCATATATATGTGATTTAACACAAGCAAGTTGTTGGCGTCTGGTTATCGGGATATTCTTAGAGTAGCACACAGAGACATGTACAAAAATTTACAACACATGATGTTGTTGTTGCTGCTGTCCACGAGGTCGCCCAAGCCGTAGCCCGGTTGACCCAATTGCCGCGTCTCACTGCTGCGGTTGATTGCCATAATAGGCATATGCTCCGGCTGGCGGTGGACCCTGTGGTGCGCCTGGTGCAGGCATTTGAGCACCAGCTGGCCTATAGCCTTGATAGCCCTGCGAGGGCGGATATTGTGCATATCCGGGTGTCTGTGGCGGCTGATGATAACCATGACCGGGATACGCGCCGCCCGGTAGGGGTGGTCCGTAGGTCTGTGGTGGTGGCGGTCCCCCGTATGGCTGTGTACCAGGTGCTGGTTGATATTGATTAGGCGGCATTGGCGGTGCAGCCCCATTTGGTGGTGGTGGCGCTGTTGTATTTGGCGGTCCAGTTGGTGGCTGTTGCTGCTGTTGTTGTTGCTGTTGTGGCGGTGGAGGACCGCTTTGTTGTTGTGGCTGTGGTGCACCATATGGCGCGCCATGGCCTACACCACCGACTGCAACACTTGTGCCCGGCGTTGAGTATGTTGGCTGCTGTTGTGTAGGCAAAGGCGCTACGCCGGATACAACTGCGCCCAGCTGCTGTGCTTGTTGTTGCTGCGGCGGTGGCGGATATTGGCCTTGTTGTTGAGAGCTTGAGCCAGGAGCTTGCTGATTCGGCGGCACATTGACCGCAGACATTGCCACTGAGCTAGGCGATGGCGTTGACTGCGGTGCATTGGGAACATTGGGATTATTAACGTTTGATGATCCAGGCTGTTGCTGCTGCTGCTGATTTTGTGCCTGTTGCGGCGGTGGTGTTTGGCTGGGCGCAGTGCTATAACTACCTGGTGGCGCCGGACCTGCATTAACGCCGGCCACACTGCTGGTTGCTTGCTGTGCATTTGGCGGTGGTTGTGCTGGATAGCCGCCTGGTGCGCCACTTGCGCCCTGCTGCTGATATCCTTGATACGGCGATTGAGTATTGCCTGCAGGCGGCGGTGGGCCATAGTTGCCTGGCGGGGCACCGCCAGCAGCGCTCTGACCATATTGATTAGGCGGATAGCCTGCGTAGCTCAGAGGTCCGCCAGCAGCGTTTTGTGGTGGCGGAGGTCCATATTGATTGGGTACTACAGTTTGTGGTGGTCCTGGTTGGCCAGGGCCAGCACCTGTGGGCGGAGGCCCATACATTTGCGTAGGCGGTGCCTGTTGTCCTTGTGGTACCTGCTGATTCGTAGGTGGAGGTGGTGGATAGGCACCTGGTGGTGGAGCCTGCTGTCCAGCCGTCGTGCTTGGTTGATAGTTGTGTACACCCTGAACTCCGGCACCACCGCTTGATGTAGGCGACATGCCTGTATGATGATAACCAGCTTGTGCATTTGGTGGTGGTGGTGGCCCATAGGCCTGTGCTGGTGGGCCATAGGGGTAGGCGCCTTGCGGCTGATATTGTGGTTGCGATTGTGGCGGATATCCTGGATAATGACCATGTTGTTGTTGCTGGTAGCTGACACGATATTGTGTCTGTGGTGGTAATGGACCTTGCTGTGGCTGCTGTTGTGGCTGTTGATTGGGCCCTTGCTGTTGCTGTTGAGTCTGCTGTTGTTGTGGCTGATTCTGACCTGGCGGTAGTGGACCATTGTTGGGACGCTGTTGGTCTATATGTTGAAATCGAGAGTTGAGATATAATGTCTATAAATAGAGGCGTATGTTACACTTACTGGGCGCAGCATTGGGTACAGCTTGCGGTTGACCTCCGCCTGGCTGGGCGTTTGGCAGACCGCCTTGTGCATTGCTGCGATAGGGTCCTTGTTGATGTTGTTGAGGCTGTGGTCCCGCCTGGCTTACTTGAGTTGGCTGTTGCACCTGACCGCTTTGCTGCTGAGATTGCTGTTGGGAATTGGGTGGCATACTGGGATGTGTGGGCTGCTGCTGACTGGCATAGGGCGTCATTTGTATACTACCGCCACTATTATCGACCCCATGCTGCATTGGTGGCATACCGCCGCTCATTTGTGTCTGTAAGACACTGCCTGGCGGTCCACCTTGTTGTTGTTGCTGCTGCTGCTGTGGGCCGCTAAGCATACCATGTGGTGATGGTGGCGGAGGCTGATTACCATGCTGCATGGCCTGGGATTGCAGAATATGCGGTGGCTAAAGAGTGCACAAATTTAAAATATATTTTTAAAGCTAAGTAAATTTACTTACTGGTAATATTTGCGAGATGTTCATAGCGGGATCTGCCAGCTGCGCTAAATAGACGAGATTTCGATGCAGTGCTACATGGTAGGTCATGCAGTCTTGGGGTTTGCCCATATTCTGAAAGTCCTGTATGGTTTGAATAAAGCCATAATTATCGTCCAGCATCTTTTGGATTTGAGCTGAATTCAATTGTGGCGGTATGCCACCACCACCACGTTGAGGGTTGGCTGGACTGCCCATCATACCACCACCGCCCACTCCAGTGGGCCCACTTCCACCAGCGCCGGGAGGGCCAGCGCCCATTGGAGGGCCACCACGTTGTAAAGGTCCACCCATGGGCCCAACACCAACAGTTTGAATACCGCTTGGTGGCACACCTACACCATGACCGCCGCCCGGTCCAGGGCCCGCACCAATTGATCCGGGTTGTTGTTGCTGCTGCATCGTAACTGGATTGGGTGGTGCCTGTGGTGGCGGCAGCTGCACCGAACCTGGTAGGCCCTGTGGCGGTTGCTGCTGCTGCGGCGGTTGCGGAGAATAAACTGCAGACATTTTACTGGCTGCAGTCTTCTTCTTCCGCTTGGGAGTTTTCTCCTGTTTTTCCACAATTTTAGCGGTTATTATAAAACGTCGATGAAAAAATTATAATTATTCCTAGTTTCGAAGCTTGAATAATTGTAAATTTCCGTGTGTGCACAAAATATATAATTTTTTTTCACTTCACCAAATAGCTAAAAAAAAAAGAAAAACTCCACCAACTCTACAAAGTCTACGCCTGAGGTTTTTTTACGGTCCGGGTTTTTTTTTCTTTATATTCACCGCAACAAACACATATACACATTTGTATTAAAAAATGTTAATGTCTTTATTGTGCTGTTTATGTGCAGTGTTCAATAAGGACATGCCTGCTGAACGCTAACAAATGAACCGGCGTTTAGTTAAAGGAAGTATTTTCCCAAGCCTGCATAATTTTTTTATTTTCGCAAATTGCAGAAACGAGCGAGACGCTTACGATTAGCCGCCACGAGTAGTCGGTGCGTCAAGCTGAACTGTAGCTACACGTTTAGACACACGCAAGTTGACGTGTGTAAGTATTTAATAAATTAACTGAGATGAACTTGTATATACGCGCAGCCCTGCGAATAAAATAATTATTAAAGGATCAAATGCAGCTATAGTCAAATAATATAGAAATATATAATGTTGTTGCATGTTTCCAGCGGTCGTAACGTGTACAGCTGCCTAACGTGGCTGCAACATATTAAACACTAAAACAAACTTTTGTTATATATTAAATGTCTTTATTTTGTCATTATTTATTAAAGATGCGACTTTATATAGCTTAGAATACATGTAATTAAAATATAGCCCATTTCTTGGTATCAAATTTAGCCAATTTAAGCATAAACCGTGCAACGATAATTTGTCAAACATGCCGGCAATTTCTGTAATCGTTATCGAAGACAGTACATGTCATCGCTTAATTCACAATTTATTTTTTTGCTGGCTTTTGGCCAAATTGATTAAAGTGTGTCGTGCGTTTGTATGTGTGATTTATTAAACAAAAGCAAAAATACAGATAACCAAATTTATATAATTAATGCCAGTTAGCGATTGTGCAGGCAAAATATAATACAGCCTTATATGTTTTATACAACAATTATATTTTCTTACAAACCAGTGTCAAAGTGCAATATTAATTTGCCGCAAACGCGACCAAACCACATCTCGTGTATATATACATAAAAAAAAAAAACATTGTGTATTTATAATTTATTACAATAAACAGTTTTGCATATTAGCAAAATTGTGCGCTCTAGTGGCTACGAAGCCAATTTGTTATAAAGCTTCTTTGACAAATTGTTAACTGGCAACAACAACACAAACAAATTAGCATAGCAACAACAAAACGACACGTTGAAAGCCACAAAAAAGTATAAACTAACTTTGCTAAGGCTAGCCCAGCAATCACAACAGCGCACATAGTCAAATTCAGGCCAAAAGAAAAAAGGCGCCGAAAGTGTTATAAAGTTAAAAGCGCGCGCCTGTAACAAAAATAAAAAACTGCATATAACAATTATTATTAATATAACGTGTTTAGTGTTATGCAGTGCTATTAAAGACAAATTTATATATATTTCCATCATAGCGTGCGAAAAACATTCTACATTCTACACTTTGCCAACATCTATCGATTTTGTACTCTGGGCTTGGTGGATACGCGCCAATTGCATGCATGTGTGTCTTTATTATGTATTGTGTAACAATCAGCAAACCAATAAACAAAATATATTTCAACAAAAATAAATAATATTTAGCAAAAGCTACAGTAATATTGCAGACCCACGCGCACATACGCGCGCGCCCTGTCAAAAGACCAAAAGTAGCAACAACAATACTCTTACCGGCTTTTTTCCCCTTTTTTTTTATTATCGTTACCACAAAGCAAAAAAAAACCTTCCCACCATTTATCCCAGCAACAAAGATCTACAAAACTGACATGTGCACAAATTATCTATCAATCTAGCAAAATATAGACTCTCTAAGGAACAACAAATTCCTACTCCTGCTGCTCTTGTTTGGTAAGAAGAAAACTTCTTACCAATGATTTCGTTGCTACAAATGAAATTTCATGCGCTGCTTTTGCTGCTGTCAAAAGTCTGGACATGCATTTGTTTTATGTTTAATAGACAAGTACGAGCCGTAAGTACCTAGAACAAAAACATACAATCTACTCCAATTTATCTAAATACATGCGAGTTTATATATATATGTATGTATATATAAATAAATAAATAAAAAGTAAATATCCGTACTAGTGTGTTATTACCACAAAAAAGGGCATTGCCTACGTTCCTTAACGCACACACTAGTATGAATATAAATTATTAATTTAAGGAGCACATCTAGGAGCTTATAATCACACAATTTTAAAATAAGGAAATATAAAATTAAAGTGAGAAAAATTTAATGTAAAACTTATCCAGTTGGGGGTTGATAGTGATTGGTTAAAGATGCTCTATGTGGCGAATCAACATGGGTTAGGAGAAAGCGTAACGCCAGATGTCGAAAATTACGAATTAATCTGAATGGAATGAAAAAATACAAATTTTTGTGTTGCAGTTAATGAGCCCGAGTTCTACGAGCATATATGGACGCAGTTTCATAAGGCAAAGCCTACAAGAATATCCTCGAAATATATTGGATATTGGGATAATTCATCCAATTGTATTGGTAACAAAATCCTACATTAAGAAAATATCCGAGTTTTTCGATCATTTTAAATGGAAAATTATATGTATATTTGTTCTTTTTTTAATAACTTATTTATAATTTAAAATCGTTGTGCCGTATCATGTAAAATGTGTGTTTGCATTGGGGTATTTCTCTCATACTGTCGCGACATATAATTTATGTATTCCAATTCAAGTTACGGAGTTGAAAAAATCAGGTGATTATACTTAAATGGTTCGTGGTAATAGGCTATCCGTCCTGGGGACGCATATATAAAAAATCGACCAGCATAGGTATTTGATATTTTTAAAGATGCTCCTATTGAACACGGTACAGCAACACATGGCGTCCGGAAAAAAAAACATTGATTATGATCTTAGTAAAAGTCTTTGGTTTACCGTCTGGCAGTGGGACATTTCACTTTCAAGTTATGGCATTTGACACTCCATAGAATGCGGTAGGAATTGAATTGTTTAAGTTTTGTATGACATTTTTTTTGTATGTATAACTAGCCGGCTAAAAAGGCTCAATAACTTAAGAAAATATGATGGTCTTTCGAGCCAGGAACTCCGGTCCTGCTATAAGTGGAGTCTGGCTGCACTCTGTAGACCTATTGGACAGTTGGCTGATAGAATTTGCAGGCTGATCCGATGGAGCAATTCTCTCAACTCATTTTGTTGCTAAAATCAGAAGACAGTTTTAGGCAGTACAAATGCTTAAATTTGCCATTGATCTCTATTCAAGCTCAAGTAATGGCAAACTACTCTACATTAATTGGGTAACTTGGTTCTGACGAAGCGCATTTTTGAGATTTAAAAATCGCTGAAGAAGCTATTAGCTATGAAAATTAAGATTATTTAGTTAAACCCGGACAAAAATAAACAAATTAATATATATAAAAACGTACTCTAAACATAAACTTAATATTGATTTATATTAAAAAAAAAAAATGTTTTTTGAAGCTTATTTTGATTTTTAACATTTTTGTTTCCTGTAAAGGGTACATACAAATTTTTTGATTACTTTATTTGAACCCAAAGCTTTGTATAGTCTGCTACATGTTTTATTTGTCGATTTTATAAGTAATATCTCGAATTGCCGCTGCTTTATTGCTTTGTTAAAAAAATAAAAAAACTATCGTGTGCCGACTGTAAACGGATATATTGCGATGATTGCTAGAATTGTTGATAAGACATAAGTAGCTACTTAGGCAACGACTTTGCACGGTATAAGACATTTAATATTTGCATTTTATAATGTTTTTACAACCTATTCAAGTACCTTTGGAAAATTATTGTGCGGCATGATCGATAGATCTGCCTAGAACAATGGACGGCAGAAATTAAATGATAAATATGAGATATATGGGTGGATAATTATTGACGGAAACCTGCAAATTTAAGTAGCTGGGCTCAATAGTTGAGCTGTGATAATGAAATCAAGCATCGCACCAGTGTTGAGTATATGAAGTGTCCTGAAAACTCTAGCATTTTCTATGATAAGAAGTTTGCAATATAATTGAAAAAAGAGGCTTTATATAAGAGTCTGTGCAGATCTGTACGCTTTTATGAGCCCGTATGTTGGACGATTTACAAAGTATGACAAGTTAACTGCTATTGAGATGAAAATGCCAAGGATAACGACGGGTGTAGCAAACCTTAACCTTACTCGGCTCAGCAGCACTGCTGATATAAGTCTCTAATAATAAAGGATACCGCCGTATGAAATCGGCTATAAACTGTAGGCTCTTGTTTCCTTCGAGCAGCTATTATTAGAGTTATCGCTATGTTCTGCATTCAGAGCAATGGCAGGATCAATGGGAATAAATGTATTCATTTTAAGCAGGTTTGAGGCAGGTATTCCGAAAAATACGTCGATCTGTCATATAAAAAGAAAGAAAGAAGACTGCAATGATCCAGTACCTGGAGCATCATCACTATAAAAGAAATTTAAAATGGGTAAACCGGGTGCAGTGTTTAATTGGACATGTGTCTCTTCTTTTCATGCATATGTAATGTATGTATTTTTTTATTCCTCTGGGCTATTCTGTCATCGCTCCAATGCGCAGCATATGTATTGTCGAATCCCAATGACGGTGTATAGGTAATATAGATATAGATAAAACATTTTGTACTATAGTTAGCAATTTTTAACTCCAATGCGCAGCATATGTATTGTCGAATCCCAATGACGGTGTATAGGTAATATAGATATAGATAAAACATTTTGTACTATAGTTAGCAATTTTAACCCGTTATCGGGTTACAACCGAACTCACTAGCTTTCGCTCTCTTGTGTAGAAAACAGTGCCAGTACGATGTACACCAGGGCTGAAACTGGGCTGATAAGGTCCTAACAGTGACGAGTGAGTGAGTGTATTGGTATACTGCTTCAGTTCTTTCACAGAGAATGCGCCATAGGAGCTTATATGATATGATGATCTAGACAGATTCCCCGGCTGTTTTCGCATATCGTCGGGTGGCCCTGCTTGAACACATGACAAAGGACACTAAGATTCCAATCGTCGGGCATGCTTTCTGCAAGCCTCAGCATCAGGTGATTTGTCGTTTTAAGTCGCATTATTGCCACTCTGAATTTATTAAGTCTCGGTGGAGTACATCCATATTGTCGTCAATTGGTTGTGTCGGTCCACTTGGCGAGATTTGTCACATCATCGCCTGCCATCAGCTTGTAAAAATGATCCCTTCTTAATACTCAGTTTCTGTAACCAGATATTCATTTCCATCTCGACAGTAAAAGGCTCTGCGCATCTTGGCTGCAACAAGATTGGATAATGGTCCGAGTCGATATCGACACACACATTTTATTCGAGTTTTGATTTTAGTGTTATTTGGATTTTTTCTTTTGCGAGGCGGGAACCAATCCCTGCGCATAGCGGTTTATCATACCGACGACTCGCTGCATATATTGGCTTACTATTTACCAGATGCTAAGATAGCAACCAGGTGGCGCCGCATGGAGGCTGTGTTTCGACTTGTAAACAATTGAGACAGATATCATTTTGGCTGCCGCCTGGTGGATGAATCAAGCGCTGTTCTCTGTTCAAATGAAAGCCAGGGTCACCCATATGTATAATATAATATAAAACCCAGCAGTGATAATGTTAGAAAATTAAATAGGTGATACTGTTAGGAAGCACAAGCCTAATGCTATGTAATTTCTTTCTCATAAAAAAACTCGGGAAAAATTGACAAAATAGTTTGAAGAGTGTGATCTAAATTTTTATATTTTCTAAAGAATAAAGCATGCGAGGTAGGCACATACATGTTGTGTCAACTTTCAGCATGAAACTGTGTTCTTCGTGCTTCCTGGGCAAGTAAACACGAAATTTCAGTGTTGTTTTGCAAATATAGATTAAGGACGATTTTCAAATTTACCGTAACGTGATTGTGTCAACTAATTTTCCAAAATGTTTATGAATTTTTACAAATACTTCATTTGCCAGTATCTTTCAAATCGAATTCCTTGATTACAAAAAAAAACCAACAGAAGTCACACTGAGGTATAAAAATAATTTTATTATTATCACTTTTCGAGCAACATATTTTCATACTCAAAAATATTCTTAACCTGCAGTTTAGGTTTTAGCTTTCAATGCTCTTAGCCCTAGACAGAAAACGTTGCTGAAAACTCGAAGATTTCAAATAATAGATTTCTCAATAATTGCTAATGATATTCAACCCAGCTGTGCAGTGATGGAGTCTTTGCTTATCTAGAAGTACGATAGTCTTACGGTTACTCTGTGAAAAGCTAAAATATATATATATATTGTACGTTCTTACTCATGTTCACGTAAATGTAAAAAAAATATATTTAGAAATGTTTATAGTGGAAAAAAGCGTTTGACTCTGATTTTGCACCTTCAGTGGTTTACCAAAATTGGATTCGTTTATTTCATTTATGGTCAACAAAAAGAGTTAAGATTTCTTATCAATGTTAAATGCTAAATCATCATGACAATATGTAAGTTAATTTCTTTCATATATTTGTGTATTGCTAGTACCGGGTCGCTCAGAGGCTTCATATGAAACTAAACAGTTACTGTGTACACCGAGAAAATTATTGTAGTTTCTACTTCTGTGAATGTTTTGTTATTTCGTTGTAAGTAACTGTAAAACGACACATTTGTACATTTTTCTTTTTAATTTAAAATTACTACAAAACAGTTTAATCACAACAATTCTTTATAATTTACTGGGAAGCGTAAATATATAAACAATTGAGTGTTTAGAAAACCAAAGGTAAACGCTGTCTGTTAGGGTTTGAAAAATTACGACTCACACGTTAGCAATTATTGATGGATGAATAATAATAATTTGTAAAAGCTTTTTAGTTAACGTTATGTTTTTAGGTGAGTAACTAACATAGTGTTTTAAAGATTTTTCATTAAAATGTATAATTAATACATACATCCATAGCAATAATTAAATTTGGAAAATGTGATCGTTGTATCCATTTGCACATTTGGCATTTTTAAGAAAAACAAAAAGATTCATTTAATTTAAATTGTTTTCCACATATTTTTAAAAAGCAATTTCATCTCTACTCTTTATTATTTAAAGAGCAAAAAAATTGTTTATGGCATATAATAATAATATTACTAAATGACACCAATATTATTTATGATAGTTATTGCAAATTTAGACATTTTAAACTACATTTCTGTTAGCGTTCTGAAAAAATACATCATTTGGAAGGCGAAATGACTTCGTTTTTAAGATAGTTGATAAATAAAATACAAGATTACAGAAAATTGGCAATTATTTTTAACTGAATATGTATATATTGCAGATTTACTAATTAGTTAAATACTATTTAATATTTAGTTATTACTATTTAGATAAATATGCTAATTTTCAAATTTAAATTTTGTTTCTTTTCTACTTTTCCACACTGCTATTCTTAAAAACTTAATTAATGCATTAAGATTACAATTAAATAATACAAGATTCATTAAATAGCTAGAAATTGTAGTTGCACAATTAAAAAATAATTTGATCGAAACAAAGTAGACACAACATCATGCTTCAGCTCTACCACCCGGGGTGGCTTTTGGCTTTCTCAACAATTCTTCTCCATTCTTCTCTGGTGATAGCAAGGGCGCGCCAGTTCCTTACTTTCATCTTCAGCATGTCATCGTCAACAATTCGCCATTGTTGGAATGTAGTCACCGTGTTCAAACGTTTTTCGCAGTATTTTTCTCTCAAAGATTCTTAGCGATTCTTCGTCTGCTGCCGTCTTGGTTCAAACTTCTGCTCCACATGTGACTATTGGTCTTATGATGGCATTATAAATTCTTAGCTTGCTAAATATTTTGTTGTGCGCGTGTAGGTTTTATTACGGTAACGCTAAGGATCATTCTGATCTATGTGAGGCCCCTTCGGGGGCCGGCCGGACTAACCTAACCTAACCTAGGTTTTATAAGCAGATACAATCTGGTCTTATATGCAGTCCTTTGCGCTGTTGTCATTTCTTATCAACACACGCAAGTATTTAATGTTGTCAACGCCTTCGAAGTGATAATTACCTATGCTAAGATTGCGTGGTCTTCTCTCGACGCATCTAGACAATGTCATATATTTTACTTCCTTTGCCTTTGCAATTCTTCCGAATACCGTTTCCCCCCTTTATGTTACTTACCGTTGCCATTTTCAAGCGGCTCAATTTCCTGTTAATACCGAACTGTGCAAAAATCTTCGGAATCAAGGTATAATATTTAATGCTGTCAAAAGTTTGCTTAATCGATGAACAGCATGTGAATGTCTTAGTTAGTCTCTTTTCTCTAGATTTTGCTTCAATTACGGATTCTCCAAATCTAAATTCGCATTGGTATTCTCCAAGTACCCTTTCTGCTATGCTGCTGAGCCTGTTTACGAGCATTGTTGAAAAAATTCGATAACAGAGATTTAGCAATGTTATCCCGCGGTAGTTATCACAGTCTCTTTTATGGCCTTTTTTTGTGTATTGGGATTATAATTCCGATAGTCCAGTCATCGTAGATTTGTCGCATTCGTTTTTTTAATTAAATCTGTTGTTTATTATTTAGTTCGGCCGTTCTCTTCATAGCTTCTTTTTTCTGCATATCTTGGTCACTTCCCCTCTTAATATAGAGTAAGTTTTGTTATTACGTCTAGTATTGCACTGTTTCAGGTTTTCTCTAGCTCTATTTTTGTCTAATGTTGCCTCTCTGCACTCATCACCGGACTATTCTGTAGACACGTAAAAAAAAAAGAATTCAAATCATAACACTCTATTTCGCATTGTCACTTCCACTAATTGTCACTAATGCGAGTGAAACATTTTCAAGATTATGTAGGTTGAGATTGGAAATGAAAACCAATTTTTTCTTTGTGGATATATGCGCTGTAAATAGTTTATCATTATCATTTATCATTTAAAAAGTTGAAATTCCTAAGCCGGATAAGCCCAATTAGCCTTTTGTGTGGATTCTCAAAAATTTTGAAGCCTTTTTTAAAATCAAGAATTAACGCACATAGTGAGGATAACCATGTACTTTCTTCTGCGTAATGCGGATTTAAAAAGCATTATCTTTAAAGCAAAAATTCAGTAGTCATGCTAAATCTAGATATACTTTTTACAGTGTTTATCATAAACATCTAGTGCGCTTTTAAAAGCTGTGAATCTAAAGACATGCAGGAGTAGCACAAAGTAGCCTTTTAGGTTTTTAACTTATTTCTTAACGATCTTGTTTGACCTACAACGACGCTAGTAAAATACTGATGATGCATGAGAAACTTCTATACAGCTCTTCAAATATATCAAAATGAAACTTATCTTTGTCGGCCATATTTTGCCGTCTTTTAGATTGGAACGCATCCATAGCGTGTAGGACCTTGGTGTTTTGTTCGATCAGAAACTTAAGTTTTCGCTTGTCCGTCCATTTATGGAATATTGCTCATGCATTTGAAGCCCTAAATATCAACACTATCAAGAGTTTATTGAGTCTGTTTAAAAACAATTTTGAAGTTGCTTTTCAGGGTTTAAATTGGGATTCTTCCTTTCGATTGCCGTCCTATTCTTGTAGACTTCGCTCACCATTACCTTCTCTAAATGATCGAAGAACATGCCATGGTGCGTTATTTATAAGCTTTTACTCGGTTTCATTGACTCTATTGTATTTGTCATTCCGTCCAGAGTAACTCGCAATTTTCGAACTCTAGCACTAACATTTTGAAGATCCTTTTATGACGATTCTGTTCGCGTATGCGCAAACTATGGTAGCCTCTACCAATTCCTACACATCTACACATCCTAAACATCTTTGGCTAATCACGAAAATCCCACTCGGCCAACGTTGATTTTGGCTTTATCCAAGTTCCTAGCCAGCCCCAGCTGTGAGACGATGCATATTCATAAAAAATATTCATCTAACTAGGCTACGGATACAGATTAGTTTTATATTATATTTGCCTCGTTATTTTTTAAAATTTCTTAATTTAAAAATTTTTAAATTGTTTAATCTTAAGCTCAACTGGACTTGGTGGTACACCTAAATTAATATTTAATAAATAAATAAAAATTAGTTGCAAAATATATGTGCGCCCTCGTATTTTCTGCGAGCAATTAAAAACATTTAAACACAAAAGACAGATATGAGTAGATAGATATGGACCCAAGGACCCCTTAGGACCTACTCTTTATAATATCTCGACTCATAATACGCCAATGCATAGTTTATGCAAAACTCTAATAAAAAAGCTACAAAATCCCTTATCCGATATTTTCATGGGTGGAAAATTAAATTAAATATATAAGACAAATGCAATTTCATTTGTATAGCAAAATTATTAAACAGGACTATCGACAAAGCCACTAAATGTATACCTACATTACATACTTTATTTATCAGAAGCTCGGAAATTTGTCAATTGATATTAAGCTTATAATGTTTACAATTTTTTTGCCAGTTTTCATTTTTCTACTTTCCATCTCCACGTAAATGCAGATGCAGCATTATTTATGAAAAAATCAGTTTATTCTCAGTTTTATGAAGTGCGACTATATTACCCTTTTATCTTCATATATACTTTTAGAAATACCAACAACATATACATGACATACTTTTGTACTCTCTTAGGTGTAAAGAGCTTATCTTTATAATATTTTGTACATATAACGCTATAACATATATACATACATATATATAAATTCTTACAATATATAATTTATATTATATATAACATATATATATAAATTTTGATGTTATGCAATTTTGAAATTTTGCACGAAATCTATTAATTCTATTTACATTGTTTTAAGAGTTGCATTGTTAATATTCTTGGTTTTGAAATGATAACCCAATTAAATACAATTGATATAACAAATTTTTAGTTTTTCCAGTATCAGCCGGTTAAATATGACTTGTATCCATTATCACCGGTTTCGAGACATCGTCTGAGTCTAGTGCATCGTAAAACGCTTGTGCTTGATCTAGATGAGACGTTGATACACTCACATCACAATGCCATGCCCAGAAATACAGTCAAGCCTGGAACTCCGCATGATTTTACTGTCAAAGTTACAATTGATCGTCACCCTGTGCGTTTCTTTGTACATAAGCGGCCACATGTGGATTACTTCCTAGATGTGGTAAGTATGCAAAGCGCGTTCATCTACATATTAAAATTTGCTGTTACATTTATAGGTATCACAATGGTATGATTTAGTTGTGTTTACCGCCAGCATGGAGATTTATGGCGCTGCAGTTGCGGACAAGCTGGACAATGGCCGCAATATACTGCGACGCCGCTACTATAGACAGCATTGTACGCCAGATTATGGCTCATATACCAAAGACTTGTCTGCCATATGTAGTGATTTGAATAGGGTATGTATTAAAAATTGAAGAAACACAGATGAAACACTATGCGACATAGGAAAGGAGACAGAAGTTCACGAAAAGAGTTACTGGTTCAGGTGTTGGCAGGAGCACAGCTTTCCAACTGCTATTTGAGCTCAATAATCAATACCAATGGTTATTCACATTTCTTGCTGGTCTATGATAGGCCAAGTTTACTATACCTATTTGAAATTCTTATGGCACCAAATCAGCTTGGATGCCAAACGGAATTTAGTCTTCTCTTATTGACATTGTACAAAACTCGTTACCAAAATCATATCTGAAACAGCAATTTTTTTAATGATTAAATTTTAGAATGATATTGATTTTACTTTAAAATATGCGGCAAATTTTTTTGAAATTATTGCCCACCGTAGCTTATCGAAAAGAGGCCCCAACAACATTTTTAGTAATAATAAAGACTGTATACAAAAATGTATTTAGTTCCAATGATTTTTTTTTCGACATAAAATATATTACACGTAGCTTACAATTTTACGACAACTTTACATATGAACTTCCCAATTTTTATTATTTTTATTTATTGAAATGCTAATAATTGTATTTATTTGTAGATATTTATAATTGACAATTCGCCCGGCGCATATCGTTGTTTTCCTAATAATGCAATACCTATTAAAAGTTGGTTTTCTGATCCTATGGACACGGCACTCTTATCGTTACTTCCAATGCTGGACGCCCTGCGTTTTACGAACGATGTACGATCTGTATTATCACGCAATCTGCATCTGCATCGCTTGTGGTAGCAGGTGGGCAGGATGCAGGGGCTGGTTAATAACAATCCTTGTAGCCCTTATTCTAAAGATGCAGCTTATAAACTGAGCTAAACTAATCACTACTATAATATTAAATTTAAAGCACAGGCATAATTGTAAACAACTAAAAAAAAAAAAAATCTTCAAATGGTGGTGCTGTGACACATAATCGAATATATTAAATCATTATTATGTTAAATATACAGCTATAGCGTGAATATATATGTTTTAATACATATATGTATATATGTACATATATATATAAATATATAAATATATATATATGTTTTTATACATCTTACATACATATTATATATGTACATATATATATTTATATACAAATTTACAAATATATATATAGTTGTATAGTTATATATATATTTATGTATATATATATGTATATATATGTTCATATGCACATATATATAAAATATAGCATATATATGTGCGTATATATAGTATTTGTATATATTAAAATATTGAGTAAATATTATTATATGTGTCTTATTTTTTTTAATATTATTATTATTATTGTGAATTTGTTGTTAAGAGCTTGTATATTTTTTTTACAGGCATTTGATTATGTCATGCATTAAGCTTAAGTTTTAAATCAAAAGGTTTACGAGAAAAAAAAAACATATAATTAAAAATTATGAGCCAGTCAGAGAAAGAGAGGGTGAGATAAATAGAGCGAGAGAAAGTTATAATTCCTCAAGTTGAATACCATATATACTATCTTCAAATATAATTTTAGCTTAAGTCTAAGAATAGTCTGTTGTAATAATACATTTTATAAATAGTTAAAAAAATTTCACATGTTTATATTTACACTATATTTTAATTAGTTTAATTAAATTTATTGTATCTGAATGGTTCACACAAACCTGATAAAATAAAATATTGGTTTTTTTGGTAAGTTTTTTATATATCTTTTTGTACAAATCAAAACAATCCATTTATGTATTTTAATAAAAAATTCAAAATTATAAAATTTTTGTTCACTATAAAAATAACGAAAATAAACTGTATGTTATATATATATATAAATATATGTATGGCTATATAAACTAGCAAAGAAAACAGTTGACGAATGTATAGTTGTTAAGAAATCCTGCCCAGAGGCATTGAAGTTGTAAACATAGTGCACATTATAGCTGTGTAAAATGTATATATTAACATATATTATGTGTAAAAAACAAGCAGTACTGGAAATCAAATCCACAGCTCCATCGTTTGTGCAGACAATTGTGTATGTGGCTCTGCGTCAAATTGCTAAAAAATAAGTTCAGAGTTATGAAATAGATATAACAGGTTAATTAAAAGGTGTTTATTTTAAATAAAACCTTTAAACAAATTTTATAAAATCGTAATTAATAGTCCGACACCTAGTTAGTTCCTACTAAAGTCTCCAAGAGAGCAACATAAATTATCATATGTATGCCAGCTTGTGTTTACTGAAAATCAAAGAGCTTATCTTCTAAAAACTTTACTAACTCTTTTTCGATTCGCTTATGCTGCTCTTGAGAATCTTGCTATTAGGCGTTTAATGCAGACACTTTTTCTTTCATCTAACCGATCCAAAACAACACCTTCAACCTATTCACCGATATCGATATCGTTACCGTTTTTTTAACTCTGGAACAGGCCCAAACTTGTTTAGGCACCACACTGTCTGGTAGCACCAAAAAGGTCTCTTAAATCGTCGAAGACCTTTATAATCAACACTACTCCGCTTCATTATCATTTTTAAAGTTACTGTCTCACTGTACAAACAAGTGCTTCTAGTAGTTTTTAAGCGCTGCGGTTAAAAACAAATTTAACGAGGTTCCATAAAATTTTGAATAGATCTGCATATAAAGTTTGTTTTATTTTTTGCTTGTAAACATTGAATCATTGGAAAAAGCAAAAACACTCACACAAGTGGCAATTCAGGGAAATTTACAATGTAAAGCAATTATAGTTTTTTTATTTTCTTATTTTAACGAATATAAAACGTAAACAGAATACAATCGATATATAACTGCTCGAGAACTTGTCGAGAGGTTAAAATCAAAATAAATTGAAGAAAAATCAGTATTTTTTATATATGGGCGTTTCAAAAATCGCGTCCATGATGTATAATTTTTTTTTGTTATTTTTCTTGTATTTATTGTTTAATAAATCTACAACTATTCGACCAGTAAGTACGCTTGAATGACGTTTTTAAAATATTGTCAATCCAGCAATTAAACCATTCACAACTCGTTTTTTACCTTTTTGTTTCAATTTCGTTTATAAACTTAAAGAAATTTATTGTAGACTACGTTTTGATACAATCAGGCCACATAAAAAATAATACATAAAGTTAATTTACATAATATGAAGACATTTCAAGAGTTGTGTGGAACGTAATTATTATATGAGGGTCTTAAACAAATTAATGGGAAAATGACTCAAAACATTATAAGCAAGAAAAGTCTAAGCATTGTATTTTTTTTACCTGTGAAAATATCCCCATATGCGGTAAGTTAAGTAACTTGCTTTCGTTAATGTTTGCACGGTAAAACTTCGTTTTGATTTTCCTCATTAAATGTGAAATGCAGCCCCAGTAAAAACCTAAACATATGTAAGCATAATTATGGAAATTGCTTAAAACAAAATCGAGCAAACTGTTTGTCTGCTTCCACATTTAGATATATTTAAGTTGTTTTAAAAAATTACCCTCTACAACTAATGACCGCAACAACAACACTGGCAAGTCAATGTGCGAAATGTAAAATAAAATAATATGTATTATAATATTATATTTCATTATAATTTATGTGCTTGCCGTTCGTTGGCTACTTAATAGTTTTTAATTTTAAAATTAGAAGAATTTAATCTTATTTGTTAAGATTTATGCAACCAACAAAAAAAACTATTGAAAACCGGTTTAAGGATATTAAAGAGGTAAATTAATTAAAATCGAAAATCAACTGTATGATGTATATGCAAATTAAATATACAATATAAAAAAAAGAACCAAATACATTTCCCATTTAAATTCAGTATCGAATTAGTGTAGACAGTCAACGAAACTTGTTTTAGAAAAGGCTTGATGTTTCAGTGTCAAAAAAAAAAATGGTCATCGTCATTCTAAGGTTAATTTAAAGCAAGCAATTCCATTTTTGCAGCCAACCATAATTACAGATTTACAGATTTGAAACTTCACTGGCGTTGTCCTGGTGGAACACAACCACGATTGCTTCCTTCAGACGGTACGCCGCTCATAGTAGATATTTCGCTGTCAATCCCACCAAACATACAGTAAAACCTTTCTCGCCGTCAATCCTGGGTTTTCGCTTGACGTCGTAAGTGATCTACTCCTCATTGCCAGTCCCCGTTTCAGAAATGGGTCGATTGTGTTGCTATTCGGCAGTAATTCGCAGATGGCACCCATACAAGGAGCTTCTTGAAATGGTTCCAAACAGTTTTTGTGCAATCTTTAGCTCTTGGGTAATCGAAACTATGTTTTTATCTACGTTTTCAACAATAGGCAATACAATGCGTGGTGCATCTTTGACATCAAAATTACCGGAACGGATTCAACGAACCCAAAATTTGCTTTTACTGTATCAGGACCATAAACGCTATTCACATTTTCAGCTGCCTGGCTTGCGTTTTCGCCTTATTGAAGAAAAACTCTAAAACATGGCACACATTTATCGCACGTTCAATCACAAAGCTGTCAGAAAGCTTTTCTTAATACCAAATGTCATCTTTATAATACCCA
The DNA here is from genome assembly GCA_035046065.1 of Chymomyza procnemis. Lineage (NCBI taxonomy): Eukaryota > Metazoa > Arthropoda > Insecta > Diptera > Drosophilidae > Chymomyza > Chymomyza procnemis. The sequence goes on along the minus strand of JAWNOJ010000011.1, from coordinate 144,336 downwards.
AAACCTGATCGGACTTATTCAACGCCATCCATTGAAAAATTGTACTTTATTTTTACTAAACCCAATATATCAATGTAGGACAATAACGATTGATTTGTAGAGAGTAATTTTGTCTGACATCAAGCTTATAGCTTGTTCAAAGAAGCCATTGTATTAATAACATTAACTTAACTTAGCATTTAATAACAAATATCGGATTAATTTTCATTTACATGTCTGTCATATTTGTTGAATCTATTTGGGTGAGAAACAACAATATAAGTCTATGGAGCATACTTTCTGAACTCAAGATCATGAGAAAGGAAGGACACTGTTTTAAAGTCGAAGTATCACGTAAGCCCTCGTTGGTTAATATGGAAAACAACATTAATAGATATTGAAAGCGTGGCAGTGTATTCTGATACAACATTTTTTTATGGCGAAAGTACCCAATTTAAACTAAAAGATATCTACGTAAGAACTGTTAAAGACAGCAGAGAAGAACAGGATTATTGAAGGCTATTGGAATACAGTTAGAGCCTCTTAAGATCACGAATTGCCCGTTTGTTCTTTTGTTGCTTAATGCTTAAAATGGATTGGACGAATCTTTTACTAACCGATATGGTTATTAGTGTAAAGGATAAGCTTCTGGAGATCACATTATAGTAGCTGTTGAATCACTGGCATATTATCCTTGCAGCAAAAGCAAGAACCATTAGCGACGTTTTATTTTTTAAATATTTCAAACACCAACAAGACTATCAACCGTGAAGTGTCGATTCCCACGGCAGTCGCTCCTTCACACCGGAATCAATGCAGGCCTTGGCCTGCCTAAGGACTGCCAAACCCCCCCTGTTTTGGAAGCCCAAACGTTATCAGGTGCAACGAAACAGCTACAACAACAACCGTGAAGTGGGTTGTATGTTTGTTTGATTCTGAATTAATATAATATCTTTATAAACAAACGAAGTATTCATAAAAATTTTTGATCTGCGTAAGTTGGTGTAAACCACCAATATGGGAGAATCTATATTATATATTCCCTGTGTATCCCTTAGGATAACATGAAGATTATCAAATTAAACAGAAGGACCAGAAAACGGTTCGCTTCTGATTTAATATAATATTTTTATAAGCAAACGAAATATTCATAAAAAATGTTGATATGATTTTGATCTAAGATGGTGTAAGCCACAATATGGGAGGATGTATTTTATATATTCCCTGTGTATAACATAACAAGATTTCTCCGAAAAGCTGGTACGCACTTAATACACCTTTTCTAACGTATAACACAGGGTAAAAAAACGGTACTTACTATGAAGCTATAACTTTATTGTTAATGAAAATAAAAATATATTTTCAAAGGCCTATTAAATTTTCAAAACTCACACTCGACTGATCAGTTCAGTTCAATAGTTTGGGTATTGACAGTTTTTTCCTCTGTTTCAAAAGCTCTTATATATATAACTTTATGTCAAATATGGCCAAATTCTTTGTAACTAAGCCTAAAAAAGATTAAGACAAAGTCAATTCAATTATTTAAAAATTATCGTGCATAAAATTTCATAAATTTATGCCAATTTTTATCTACCTTACCCACAGTAAATTGTGTAAGAATAAACACCAAAACACGTTGATGTCATTTTTAAATGTGCCTTAGCTTTGCTTTATTAAAGCATAAATAAATATTCTTCAAAAAAACTGATTTACTTTTCAATAAGCAATTTAGACAAAAAGCGCGCCAAACAAATTTTTGTGTGACCATACGAAACAAACTAAAGCCAGCTGTTGGCCAACTATCGATAACAATTACAGACGTCAACATAACAGTGAGCCATGCTGTTATTCTCCTATGTAATGTACTATTACTACAACTACATGTTATGTTTGGAGCTGCCACATACTTAAAATTCGGAAAGCCACTGCCAACTTGTCAAATTGCAAGCGCTGTCAAAGAAATCGTACTGAATGCAGCGTTGTACGCGACCGCTTGCTCACACACACACACACACAGCAACGGGAGCAAAAATAAAAAAAAAAATACAATTTTGTTTTAAATTTTTGATAAAGAAACTTGTACCAAATGCCTCTTGCTGCGCTTATTAGTTTATACAAATGCTAACAGTCTGCTGTCTCTGTAAATAACAGTGCAGTAGAAGCAGCAGCAGCAAACAAAATTTATAAAAAAATGAAGAAAATCAATTGCAAAAAAACTACATACAAAGCAAAATCGCAAAAGAAGCAGAACAGTTTGTCGACATCATCAACGAAAAAAATATGATTTGTGCATTTCGTGCGTCAGACTTGACGAATACAATAATAAATGTAAACAACTTATATTAGTGAAATAAAATAGAAATATAACTAACAATCCATCGTTGTGTGTTACTTGCATACATATATTTATAAGTACCTAAATTACCTATAACTACAACTACTTATAAACAAATATATATATATGTTGCAAATAAGCCCATATTGAAAGCGCGCAGCTGCCGGTGCTGACCTGCATAAGAAAGGAACAAATGAAAATCAACTTGTGCGCTTAATGTGATCCTTGTTGTAGTAACACATTTAAGCATACTGTATTGTACTTTAATTGAATTTTTGTCAATATATTTACGTAAATATATCTACAACATGGCGTTAAAAAAAGTGAAGGGCAATTTCGAACGCATGTTTGATAAAAATTTAACAGATCTGGTGCGCGGCATACGGAACAACAAGGATAATGAGGTAAGTAAGCGCAATTATTTGTGTTAATTTTCTTATGTATATATTTATCGAAGCTGCTTGGAAATATCATCTGCCACTCGATGGCATGAATTGAATTAAAACGTCATACACACTCACGCTACACACAGACCTGTTACAACACTTTGCGAATCAATTAGGATCATCATCACTTTGCCCACATAATAATGACTGTGGCAATAACAGGCAGTTTCCCTTGACATTTACATGCGTAAGACGTTGGAGCCTATCCGCCGTGCCACGTGATTCTTAAATGAAGCCACATTTTGTCATTTCAAATTATCTTTTCATTCAATTGTCCTTATCAGCTGGCAGGATACACACAACATATAGGTACACTGTGTACAGTGTTGGCCATCTTGGTTGTACATCCTTCGAAGCAGGCAAAGTATGTATATTATTGCTTTATATTTTCTAAATAAAGCACTAAAGTAAGAAAATGACTCTACATATTAGCACAAGGACATGTAACTACACTAGAACATGTAACGGTGGTAGCCTAAATAGTATGTACCAACCAGAGTAAAAAGCCGGTAAACCCCCAAAGTTGCCTCAGGGATGTTTAGCGTCATTGGAGAAATTGAAATACACGTGCCCGCTTGGTAGATAAAAAAATTGTTTCCATACGGCGGGAACTTTATTTGAGTTTTTTTATATCAGTGAAATATGTAGAGCTTTTTCCATAGAGACGTTACAGTGTATTCGAACAACCCTTTTTTATTATGAAACTCTTCATTGGATCTTATCTTTTTCTTAAAAGACAATTAATAATTATTATAATCTTCATCTAAGTTACTTAGCACTTTTTAATTAATTACATTTTGATTTCGCATGAATGCTCAAACAGATTTCACGCTGGGATGTTTAATCGTTGCAGTGCAATCGACTTTGGCTGCGCCCAGGTTTTCCAGGTGTTTCGATTTGTTCTTTGGTATTATTTCGATTATGTATTTTTATTATTATTGATTTAGAAGTCTCTTTGATTGTTCTCATTCTGTAGGTACCATGAGACACTACTCATTGTTCTTAGGATCCTTGACTGTACTCGCTAAATGCTTCTGGACACATTTCCCATAATGTTTCCCATGTTATATAGGAGGACTTTGTATTACAGGCTAAGTGAAGAGAGAGAGAGAGGGAATTTATAAGCCAGTGAAGGCTCCGCAAGCCATCGCTCTACAGCTGTTAGGTAACGGGAGAGTTACGCGCTAGCCTTTAATGGCCATTTGGAGCGACTAAGTATAGCTGTGTCGTCGGCGAACCTTCAAATTGTTAGCTGGTAATCCGTCGGAATGCCCGAAGTATACAAGATGTAGAGAGTCAGGCCCAGCACACTGCCTTTGGGGGAACCCAGCTGAGGTTGTGTAGTCGCGTAAAATGCTTTTGCCGCATCTTCCGCATTACTGCGTTTTGTCCAGGCTTGAGGGAAATATTCAAGTTTTTCAATAGCGTTGAATTGCAAATGTATAAAATTGCACATTTTGGGAGTTCCAGAAACGTTTTTTTTGGTTATCTATCTTTGGGGCTTAATCTCTTTGATGGTATTTGTTATTTCGCTATGGTAAAACAAGATGGGCTTTCGAGGTGCTACAATGAATGAAGGAGTTGGTAGCAAAAATTGCTTCGAAATGGGAAATTTTGCACTGGCAAAAAAAAATATATAATTTTAATTGTTTAAGAAGACTGGGGATAGGCAATGGAATTTTAATTTCCATACCACTGTTGTGATATTCATAACCAAAATGGTCTGAGCGCCCGACTTTGGGATACCACTTTGCTGCAAAAGATCCAGTATTACTGCTTAAGCACTCAGGACGCTTTAATTGCAATAAGATTCATACGCAAGTACTTGTAGATTAGTAGCTGTTTATAAAAAAAACAGTTCAGTCATTGTAATAAAAAGAAGCTGTTGGGGAAATTTGTCAGTTTTGCTTTGTTAATTGTAATCCCCCAGAAGAATATTCGGAGTTATATTGAAACGGTGGTATCTTAGCCACCAAATTGAAAATTGCATTGCCCTTTTTTGCGCTAACAAATTTGTTTGTAACACTTTGATGATTTTTATAACCAGCAAATTTTGATTTGAAATGTTAAATAAATAATTAAATCTTTAGTATCAAAATCGATTAGGCGCGACAAAATCTTTAGGCGCGCAGAGATTAAAAAAATACAGTTTGATTATTTCAGGTAATATTAAAAATGTCGATTAGAAGTTAGGTCATCTTTTTAGAAGATTTTTTTAAGCCAATTTTTGATTTTTGTAAAAAATTCCTTTTTATTTTATTCAATAAGAGCAATAAATAAATAAATGTATTTCCCTTGATTTACGCGGTCAACGATGCGAAGGCGGAGCATGGAGATGTCTTTGTTGATAGGTTTGAAGACATAGGGACCTACAGTTTGTAGACGAATTCGAACGGCTGTGATTTTAGTTAATAGATAATTTCTTGGGAAATTAGAACCTATTTATATATTAGCCAAATGCACCAGTGCTGCAAAGTGGAATCAAACCACCGACCTTCGGTTTTAAAGGCAAGTAAATAAAAAGACTAATAACAACAATAAGAAATCTTACTTTGTCATTGGTATATGGAAAATATATATACACATATGGTGCATAAACTTATTTATTACAATATAAAAAGACCTTTTTTTCAAAGTCAAACATCATTAGCCGCACGGTAAACGGAGGAGGAGTACATTTACAAGTCTAGTGAGGAACTTTCATGCTGCTTCCTGCTTCACCTAAAAACACAATAGACACAATTTCATTTTTTTTATTAATTGTATTCGTGTCTTTGTTGTTTGTTATAAATTAAACGTAAAAACTGACAACTCCGCCCCTTAATTTTTTTATCTCCATTACAATTTTGTTGGTACGCACTGTGTTGTTGTAAATAAGTGTAAGTCAGGAGTTATTCCAAAAATAAAGCAGTTATAGTCTTAAGTCAGCACATATTACAATTGCTAATCTATTTATTTTTTGTTGTTTATTAACAGGCCAAATATATATCGCAATGCATTGAAGAGATTAAGCTGGAGCTGCGTCAGGACAATATAGGCGTAAAGTGCAATGCTGTGGCTAAGTTGACCTATGTAAGTTTGGAACTTTGTTTTCCAAGAAAATCATACAGACGAATGTGTGTCGGATTTAAAAAAAAATGATGTTTTTAATAGTATTGATTTACTCATATAAAAAACAATTAACAATACTTATGATTAAAACGCTATTCTAAGGCACAGACGTGGCCGTAAGATAGCTGTAAGTGTGAAAAGCGAATGATGGAGTAGTTAAAATATGATATATACAGAGAGAAAAGGAAACTGATATTAAGTTAAAAAGGAACAAGAAATGGCATATTATTGCGCCCCACTATAAATTGGTAACTTAAAAATAAGTTATAAATATAATCCGCCCTTTTCAGTTTATTGTTTCTCAAATTACTTTCTTTCTAATCTGCGATCCTATACAGGATGTAAGCGATCACATGAAATTTATTAAAAATCAAATCAAATTTTTATTAATTAATTAATGTTTGCAACTAAGTTGAAGTACTCCTCTCTGTTGGTAGTGAGCTGAACAAGATCTTCAGCTCTTCTTATTCCAGTCCATTCCCTGATGTTGCGTAGCCAAGAAAGTTGCTTCCTACCAATGCCGCGTCTGCCCTCAATTTTACCTTCCATTATGAATTACTAGTGTTATATATCTGGCTGAGATCTCTATTTAATGGATTAGTATTCGAATTGTTTTTGGAAATTTATGGAAAGCTTATATAAATATACATCAATCCATTTGAATGGAACTTGTATTGGTTTTTGGGTCTAAAAATGTTCTACGTGCTTCTGAATAGTTTTCTCTCTACACTTCTAAACTTTTTAATTTGAGAACTTGAGATGTTGGATGGAATAGTCCATACTGGTAGCCACTATCAATATTTTGTATATATTATAGTTCGCTATTTTGACATAAAGTATTTAGAAATCAGCGTCCTAAGCGTCTATAAGCGTAGTCTTGTTATATGTTAAGTTTGAAGTTACGAACATATGTCCAATCTATAATAGTTTGAATTTGTAATGTAATGTATGAACGAGGGTGGACCTACGCCCTTCGACACTGCGATCCCCATGGGTCTATTGTGCCCGTTTCTCCTAGTTCAGTTTTAATGTTCTCAGAAACTGAGTAATACCAGTCTGTGAGATATACATTAGGTTCTTCTTCCTGAGAATATAGTTGCCTAGCAGCTTTGCTCTTCTTTGTGCCAGGGCTGGGTAGTTAGTGATTAGGTGCTCCATTGCATCGGCATCCTCCTCACAGAATCTACATGTCTAAGTGGTTGTTGCAGGGAAAGTGGTCTGTCAACGTTCTACAAGGTGACCTGAGCTGTGTTCTATTGAAGGATAGAGCTTCCTTGGCTCTTGCCGCCTTCAGGCACATAACTCTTTTTGAGTGTCTGAAACCCTCTAAACCCTTACTTTCCTGTTTTCTGTCCATTTCTTGATATCAGTGTTGAAACTATTGTTGGAGTAACCAAACATCGGACTTGGGCCTGCAAGCGGCACTTCCGCCCTTGACTTAGCCTTAACCCTGGCACCTATAGCAGAGAGACCCTGTTGTTGATTGCCAGTTCATAAAGTTCATAGTGGCATTCATATATAAATTTAGAGTTATAGCTATAGCCATTTCGTGCTTTGGGAGCGGCTGGACTGTCGGAGTGTAAATGGATGTTGACTATAGCCAACTGCCTGCTTTTCAGGCGGAGTAGCCTAAGTGAGAGAGAGAGAGAGAGAGAGATATGTATGCGAGGACCCACTATGCCTGCTCCTTCGCCTGATGCTGTTTTGGATCCATTTGTGAATCATTTCTGTGCATCGTCATTTAGCCAAGATGAATTTGAATTCCATTGCTCTCTAAGTGTGGTTTTCTTTTTAGTCTAGGGTCTTGGTCCTCTACCCTATTCAGTATACCTAGGGGTCCCCCAAGGTTATCCTTTTGCTTAATTGTTACCTACATAGAGCTCCAGAGCCTGTTTTATGGCCTCTTCCTCTATGGCTAGGTGTAAGGGAGTCAGGTTAAGAATCGCCTCTAAACATGACGTCGGCGTCGTTCTCATTGCCCCTAAGGCAAGCTAGCCTCTGTATCTTTTTGAGTTTGTTGATAGCGGTGCTTTGTGTGGCTTTTCTCACCATACTTGTGCCCCGTACACAATCATCGGTCTCACCATTTGGGTATACGCCCAGTAGGCCAATCGTGGAGAAAGTCCGCAAGTCTTGCCAAGCATCTGTTTGGTGGCCCAAGTTGCTTTTGAGTTTACTGATCTCAGGTGTACATTCCAATTTAATCCAGAGTAACCCCTAGATTTTTTACCTCTGTACTCCGAGTCACAAGTGTGTCACCAACCTTTAGGTCAGGAATTTTAAAAACATTTTTTTAGTAAACGGGATTATGATAATCTTCCTAGCCCTCTGAAATACACCAATTCACCTTTTGGGATATGTCATCGGTTGTATCTGTTTGCATTGAGAGATACTAGTTTGAATTTGGTATAAATAATACAACTCCTAGGTAACAAATTTTTTTGCTTTTTTTATTATTTTCTTATTAGTTACATTATTTTAATTTTAAACAGTAAGTAATAGGTATAGATGGCTAGAGACATTATTATTTTAATTAAAGACTTTATTGCTTATACTTAAAAATAATTTTATATGATTATACGACCTAGACCTAGTTCTGTTGGGGTTTTGCACTTAAGTTGTCTTGGCTGAAATTCCATTCCTGGTATTTGTGTTATTTGTATAGTTTTCTGCAGTAGAAGTCGCGATCTGTGCTTAGAACTTCTTTCCATTAATGTTTCCGCAACCGTTTCTACGTCAAGATGATGGTGAATATCAGTCTGCAGTTTAGCAAGTAACCAGAAGAGTTTACGGAATTTGCCATAATTAGCAACATACGTTATCACTTTAATGGTATCATTAGACTACAATACTGTCCAAAAGCATTAAAGTCGCACAAATTGCAGTGCAGCGATTCCTAAACCAAACAAAAGCGCCACTATTGCATGAAATATGTATAAGCAGAATCGACCCAATTTAAATCAAAAGAACACAATCCCCAAGAAATATTGCATACTTGGACCTCGCAAAAGCATTCGACAGATTATGGCACAATGGTGATACAATTGGACGAATATTCTTGACACTATTTGGTACAGTTTGTTCAAAAACCAACGCTATCTTTGTTACTACCTACTGTACCACGCTCTAAGTGCACTTGAGGTCAAGCGTGAGCGTGCCTTGGCTCTTATCGTGTTTTGTGTGTGGCTTTTGTGTGGCTGACAATAATGCCAAAAAAACATACTAACGTCACAACGATGGTGTGGATGGTGACGATGCTGGTGGTGAAAAAAGAATAATAACGACTTACTAGGAGAAAATTAAATTGGTATTGCCTAAGATTGCAATCGCTCAAACAAGCTCCTGCTATGCTATAGCAAATTACACAGTAAAGCTTTGCTTTTTCATAATAATATTCAGATGCAACCTTAAAGGCGTTGATAGTAGCTTTGCAAAGTTCCAGACTTTATTTTACCATTAGGTGCCATGGGATTAATCGTTTTTTTATCACCATATAAGAAAAATATGTACATAATGTTAGGGTGATTCAAAAAGGTTAATATATAAAAAAACGATGTTGTCATCGCTTAAAAAAAAAGAGAATGGGGATACTCTTACTATTGGGTTGCCTAAAAAGTAATTGCGGATTTTTTAAAAGAAAGTAAATGCATTTTTAATAAAACTTAGAATGAACTTGGATCAAATATATAATTGCCATTTTGTTCGATAACCTTTTGCCATCTTCCTGGCAAATTTAGTATTCCACGCTCATAGAACTTCTGGCCTTTATCTGCAAAAAACTGAACCAAGTGCGATTTTATAGCCTCATCATTGCCGAAAGTTTTACCATTTAAGGAGTTCTGTAAAGATCCAAATAAATGGTAGTCTGATGGTGCAAGGTCAGGGCTATATGGTGGATGCATCAAAAGTTCCCAGCAAGTGACCAAAGATGTGTGCGGTCTAGTGTTGGCCTGGTGGAATATGACACCTTTACGATTGACCAATTCTGGTCGCTTCTCCTTGATGGCTGTATTCAATTTGTCCAATTGTTGACAGTAAACAGCCGAATTAATCGTTTGGTTCCTTGGAAGCAGCTCAAAATATACCACACCCTTCCAATCCCACCAAACAGACAGCATAACCTTCTTTTGGTGGATATCAGCCTTTGAAGTGGTTTGAGCTGGTTCACCATGCTTGGACCATGATCGTTTTCGACTAACGTTGTTGTAAACCATCCATTTATTATTATTACTACGCTACCAAAGGGATGGGGAAAATAAATTACGTATTAACTACCAAAGTTCTAGAAAACGCCATTTGGCAAAATCTAAAATGAAGCTCTCCAATACATTTTTATTTAGATAATTAATTTCTTGTGCCCAACAAATATGTTTTAGAAACGTCGAATTTTTTCTCAGCCTCTTTAAATAACAAATTTTGAAAAAGTGGTTGAGTCATAATAATAATAAATGTGAAGCTAGTTTCTTACTTGGAATTACCCATCAGGAGCCAATTATATAGAAATATATATAGTATTTATGCATGATGATATGAAATCAGAGTACTGTGTGTGTCTTCATATTTTGATTTCGTTGCCAGTGCAATGTTTATCTTTTGTCTTGCAGACACCCATTATCATTAGGTTTACATCCGAAGATATCGCATACGATATCAGAGTTGGATAATGGTTATACATAGTATAGCTGCATTTAAGTCAGAAAAATAAAGCTATTCCATTCAGGATGTAGATATGAAGAAAGCAACCCGTTCGGCGAGTTCTTACATTGTGAGAATAATTTTTTAAAGTTTGCATACTATATTTATACGATTAATTTTTTTTTTTATTTTCATATGGTAGATTCAAATGTTGGGCTATGACATATCCTGGGCTGGTTTTAATATCATCGAAGTGATGAGCTCTTCACGTTTTACATGCAAACGTATTGGATATCTGGCGGCTAGTCAATGTTTTCATAGAGACAGCGAGGTAAAAACTTAAAGCATATACATTAAATACGTTAATTTTATTCATGGTTTTATTTTTTTTTAGCTGTTGATGTTAACTACAAATATGATACGCAAAGACTTGAACTCACAGAATCAATATGATGCTGGTCTAGCGCTGAGCGGCCTAAGTTGCTTTATATCGCCCGATTTATCTCGAGACTTGGCAAATGATATTATGACCTTGGTACGTACCTGCAAAAGGCGATATGGGCCTAAAATAAGTCGTGTGCAGGCAGCTCTTTTGAGTTACAATCGGAGGGATTCATAATTCTCGTAGACGGCTGCTGATTTAAACTTTAGACCCATACCTGTTCTTGTCTAAACAGATAGCTGTTTGCCCGATTTAAATAACTCCTCGGCCAAAATCACAGCAACTGTGATACCACTACAAATTACAGATAAAAATTTGTTTCCACGAAGAAGACGAAGAGAGTCCGATGATTACTAATTTTTGGGATGTGAGCAACAGATAGCTAGGGAAAGATGAAACGGTGTACAATGCCGAATTATTGGAACAATTTATGGGCGACATAAAAATTTGGCTTCACCACCTTTAGCGAATTCTGCAAATTTAGCTTCGTGTGAATTGTTTTATTTTATTTTGTTTTTCAAACTTGAGAGTGTCACTTGCTTGGCAGAGAATTATTATGTGTTTATTTAACAGATGAGTTCAACCAAGCCGTACTTACGCATGAAAGCCGTCCTTATGATGTATAAAGTATTTTTACGCTACCCAGAAGCATTGAGACCTGCATTTCCAAAACTTAAAGAGAAGCTGGAAGATCCAGATCCAGGTATAATTAATAAACAATGCCCCAACTTTGTAGAATGTACACACACTTATGTCGCTTTGTTTATTTCTGCACAGGTGTACAATCCGCCGCCGTAAATGTCATTTGTGAATTAGCACGTAAGAATCCAAAAAACTATCTGCCATTGGCACCTGTCTTCTTCAAGCTGATGACCACATCGACAAACAATTGGATGCTTATAAAGATTATCAAATTGGTAAGATCTTTCATTTCTTTGAATCAAATTAATGTAAAAATAATAATTTATTTAATTTACTCAAATCAAAAAAAAAAAATGAATTTTATTAGTTGTATACAATATTTTAATTTTAGAAAAAGCAAGAAATGTATTTAAATTGTTTATTAACGCAAATCCCTATACATATGCCTAATGTTCTGTTTAAAACAGTTCGCGAGCCTCACAACAATTGAACCGGCGTTTGGACGCAAATTGACTCAGCCCCTAATTGAAATTATTTCCAGGTTTTTATCGGCGCGCTTTTATTTTTAATATTGATACACATATAAGAACATGCCAAGGAAAAGAAAGCACGCGCTTTTTTAAATTTATTATATATAGCATTTGGTTATTTACTTTGTTCATTTTTAAATTGAAACAGCACTATTGTGCACACCTACTCACTGACACTCACATACACACATCAGTGGAGTAATTGGTTGGTTATAAATGAATTAAAAAATTTGAATTTAAAATTTGAATTGACCAAAATGTTCTTATTTCAAAAAAAAAAAACACAATTCATGTACAAATTGTTGTTATTGATTATTTACTCATTCGAATTACACACTCATTGTATCATTGTAATTTTGCTTATTATTGCTGTTATTATTAAAAACATAATTTTATATAATTATTGAACACGCCAAACACAAATTTTTATGTATTTTTTTTTAATATTTTTACTTAACCATATGTTTAAATTTTCTTTTGTATTTTAAACGAGGTATTATTATAATAGTGTGTTTACAATTTTTAAGATTCTCCAAACTCACGCCAAATATTTTGATTTTTTAAAAAAAAAAAGTGGTTTTTTTGCCTAGGCAAATGAAGTTGAAATGAAATGTAATTAACTTCAAAAGTTATAGAGTTTTGTAGTGTAGATAACAATTTTATGCTGAACAAATACAATTATTGTTATTACTGCTACAAATATCAATCTAAATATTTAATATTTACCTGTATATGTGTTATTGACTCTTATAAAGTTAGTACAAATCACTGCAATATGGGCACAAGAGGATTCGAAATAAATGAATAAATAGTTAGGTTAGGTTAGGTTAGAGCGGTTGCCAAAGGGAATATCCCCTTGGCACACTTGGGCCGAGCACGGCTCTCCCAATCACTCCTGGTCTGCAACCGCTTCATGAGCCCATCCAGTGACTCGTACGAACCGCACTATGTCCCTGGGCCTTTTGCTGGCAAGATCTGATAGATCCGCGAAAAAGTAAGCGCCGACCATTTGTTTCCTAGCCTTACAAAGGGCTGGGCATGTACAGAGGAGGTGGGCGACCGTTTCCTCCTCTTCCTCGTCTCGACAGCTCCTACAGAAGTCATTGTATGGAGCATGGAGTCTGGCTGCATGCGTGCCTATAAGCAAATGTCCCGTGAGCACTCTAGTCGCTGTGGAGCATCGAATTCTGTCTAGTAGGCAGAGTTCGTTGGTGCGTTTCCGACACCTCGTCGGCCAAGTTTGTTGGCTTCTGATTCAAAGAAGTCTCGTATGCGGAGTTTGCAGGACGCCATAGGTATACCAGTGTCCTCCTTGTCAGGAAGCAGTGTCGAGTTAGTTTCTTCTCTGGCCAGTTCAACGGCAATGCAATTACCCTCTATGTCCCTATGCCCTGGGACCCAGTTGAGGTGAATGTTAAACTGCTCTGCCATCTCGTTAAGAGATCTGCGGCAGTTATGAACAGCCCTTGAATTGGACATAATTGACTCCAGCGATCTGATCGCCGCTTGGCTGTCTGAGAAAATGCAGATATTCCTATTTGCAAAGCTTGGGGTGAATTTATTTTAGAGACTGCTGAATCGCCAGCACTTCCGCCTGGAAGACACTACAGTGATCCTGAACGACCAATTTAGGTTAGGGTCAGCAGAGTAGACGCCTCCTCCTACTTTGCCGTCTAGTTTGGAACCGTCCGTAAAAATTTCCAGAGCTCCCTCTGCACTTCACACTAAATTAATACCAATTATTAGTAGAATAACAAAAGTTTACGGCTGGCTCATTTCAGCATTTATATGATTTATGTGACGTTACATTTGTTTTAGCAATTAATTGTAGAGTAACATTTTACTATAATTACCCTACACACACATTAAATTTACAAAAATCGCAACTGAGAAATACCTTTTTTAACTTGGGCGTGTGTTTTAAATCCATCGAATATATATATATACACCTCAAAGACACCCAACTATCTGGTCTATTGTGCGAAATCAAAATAAGCCAGCTCCGAGTTTATTGCAAAGCGTTACACAAGCTAGATTTAATGCCAATTTAACATAAACACCATTACCCAAAACTAGACTATTTTGTTAAATATTTTATTTGATTAATTTAGTTTTACTTAAATTATTCGAGAGATGTATGTATAATTTGTTGCTTGTTTCTTTCTTTCTCTTTGCATATTTGCAGTTTGGCGCTTTAACTCCCTTAGAACCCCGGCTAGGAAAGAAATTAATAGAACCACTCACAAATCTAATTCATAGGCAAGTTTTTTTGCTAAACATTTTTTCAAGTGAAACTACGAAAACGAAAAATAAAAACAAAAAGAAAAAAACAAAACATTTTTCTGCGTGCTCCATCTCTGTCTCTCGTTATCAATTGGCTCACCTACACAGCTCACTCTTTTTAAAATTTCTCCCTTAAAAATTATATGATTTTATATAGTTGCATTCTAATACTCCTCTTTTAAATATAATCACTATCATTTTTTTATTTTTTAAACTGAACTATAAAATTAAATTCATAGTTAATTAAAATTTGTTTTTTCCTTAAATGCGCTATTTTACATATTATTTGTTAATATATGAAGCACAAAGTGATACCAAAAAATATATATACTATATATTTATATAGTATATTTTGCATTATATTATTTACATTTGCTGCTCTTTATACAATTGCTTTTATCGCTGTTGTTATTGTTGTTGTTCTAAACTGTATCCCAGGCTATTGCTGCATTGTTTTTGTTTTTTTGTTTTTTTTTCTTTTCTTATTTCCACTCAATTTTCGTTTTCGCTCTTCGCTTAATTACGCTGCTTTAATTAAAAATTAAAAATTCTCCATATGCCCCAATATTCGTGCCTATCGGATCCACACACTCTACATGTTAATAATACCAACAATTGTACGATATATCCACAACGCATCAACACAACAGCACGTCGGCAATGAGCCTGCTTTATGAGTGCATCAACACGGTGATTGCCGTGCTCATCAGCATCAGCAGCGGCATGCCCAATCATAGTGCCTCCATACAGTTGTGTGTCCAAAAACTGCGCATTCTCATCGAGGATACGGACCAAAATTGTGAGTACAAAGAAATGGGTACAAAAATACAATACATATTCACCCACACTTCAGCTGGGCAATCACACAAAATATGTTGGATATTCTTGTTATCTTCGAGACAGAGTCCGACCCGTGGTGCCCAATTCCTTAGTTCTATTCTGCTTGCGTCTCTAATTGGGTTGCCTTCATGCTTTAGATCAATAATTACTTTCTTGATCAGATTGATTAGTCAGGAAGAAAAACCAAAGAAAACAGTTAATTTTTTTTTATTTTTACAAAAACATTCTGTCAGTATAAACTAATGTTAACTGATTTTAATCAATTTGGTAGCGATGTTTACCTACCTAGCAGAATTCCATTTAAAGAAATTTATTGTACTTTCCCAGCAGTCGCATACATTTATTTATATGGGACCCTTTCGATGTACACGCTCCTTCTTGTGCTACATAGGAAAGGTACTCACATTTACTCACCTGTATTTGATAGAGTCTCCCTGGCGACACTCGACAATGGTTCCATCAATATATATTTCATTTTTTTCAAGTTCTTGAGCATAAGTACAACTGTTTATTATCTTGCAGTGAAATATTTGGGTTTATTGGCCATGTCAAAAATTCTGAAAACGCATCCGAAAAGCGTACAAACCCATAAGGATCTGATATTGGCATGTCTGGACGACAAAGACGAATCAATACGCTTGCGTGCACTAGATTTACTGTATGGCATGGTCTCAAAAAAGAATCTCATGGAGATTGTTAAGCGTTTGTTAGGCCATATGGAGCGTGCTGAAGGCTCAGCGTATCGTGATGAGCTGCTGTACAAGGTCATAGAAATTTGCTCACAAAGTTCCTATTTGAATGTCACCAATTTTGAGTGGTACATGACGGTGCTTGTGGAACTCATACAATTAGAGGCTGGCTCCAAGCATGGTAAGTGTTGTGCTAAAAACTATTGCAAGTAGTTAATTAATTGGCTTATTATTTTCAGGGCGTCTAATTGCGGAGCAACTGTTGGATGTGGCCATACGTGTGCCCGTTGTGCGTCAATTTGCTGTTAAGGAAATGACAAACCTGCTGAACACATTTGTTGTGTCCTCACAGAGCAATTCCATGTACGAGGTGCTTTATGCAGCCGCCTGGATTGTGGGCGAGTTCTCAAAGTACATATAATACAAATATCAATGGAAGCAATAAAGTATTTATAAAGCCAATTTTTTAATACTTTTAGTGAACTGGATGATGCAGAAAAGACTTTAAATATATTATTACGACCACGCCAATTGCCAGGCCACATACAAGGTGTCTATGTGCAGAATGTAATCAAACTATTTGCGCGTTTAGCCACAACATGTCTAGAACTACAGGATGCAACGGGTATTGTGCGCGTAAGTCATATTTATTGGGCTTTTATTATTCAAATAATATTTATTCATTTACTTTAATCTTATTGTGCAGCTATGCGCTCATGTGTTGGACAAACTGCAGCATTTTAATGGCTCCAGCGATATCGAAGTGCAGGAGCGCGCCAACTCAGCTTGCATACTTATTGAAATGTTGCGTGCACAATTTGAAAGTTCCATAGCGGCAACCGATTCGTCTGCACAAATTGATATTTTACACGTAGACGAACAAGAGCTTAGTTCAGCGGGTGGACTGACACCGTTGTCCATGACCATACCAACTTCGCCTTCGGCCATATCACCGTTGGCAATTGAAATCGTGCAAGAGATAACTTTATTGTTTGCTGGTGAACTTATACCTGTAGCGCCGAAGGCGCAGCGTAAGGTGCCACTACCGGATGGTCTGGATTTGGACGAGTGGATTAATCCACCACCACCAGAGGACGATAGCAGCTCATCGTCAGAGCATGATAGGGATGAACTTTTCATCAGCGGCACTTCCGGGCTGGCAGATGGTGAGCCTGGCAGTGGCAGCGTTAAAATACGTCAAAGCTTAGAATTAACACCAGAGCATCTCGAAAGTCAACGCAAGGCACGCCTCATTAAGCAATCAAACAATCCGCATTACTTGAAGTCATCACCTGCGGCTGCGGCGGCGACTGGAACTGCAGCTGGTGGTAGCAATTATGCGAATGCCGACCAATATGATAATATTGATGATATACCCATAACTGAGCTACATTTGGATATGGAGGGTGTTCCCGCACTGCGTGTTGGCAGTAAGAGTTTGGATATAGTTGACTGTGGTATGATTATAATAATCGTTTTTTTTTGCAGTTGTTAAACGTTCCGATAAATATTTGCTGCAGGATCAGCAGCAGAAAGATGGCAATCGCAGCAAAGAATCCAAAAAGAAGCAAAAAAAGCACAAAAAGGGCAAAAAATCAAAAAACAAAGTTGCTTACAATAGCAGCTCCGAATCCGATGGGGGTAAGCAAAAGACAAGTCAATAGTTAGCAAAGAATTAATTAATGAATGATTTATACAGAACTGATGCCCATGCACATTGTCAATACCACACTCGATATGCCAGAGGGAGTAACGTTGTCGGACAGCGAGGATAAAGATGGCAAATATGATCCAAATGATCCACATCGCGCCCTTGACATCGAACTGGATATGTAACTAACTAATTACAATAACTTACATTTTTTTTGCTGCTATTTTATAACAAATTTTTTTTATACTTAGCGCCATTTTCGAAGGACCAACTGGAAAATCAAAAGACAAAGCTAAAACAAGTGCGACAAGTACCCAAAATCAAAATAGTTCTGAAATATCCACAGAAACTAAAGCAATTGTGGTAGATATGTCAGCAACTACCAAAAAGGAAAAAAAAGATAAAGTGCGCGAGCGGTCAGAGAAGTCATTACGCAAAGCGCACAAGGTGTCGCATCTAATCGATGAGAATTCTCCAAGCACCAAGCAAGCAACCATGGATAATAGCGCCAACAACAATATATCGATGGACACCGTCAAAATACGACACCACAAAAAAAATAAAAAAAAAAGAGAAGCGGAAAAGAGCGCACAAATGTCGCATAACGCAAACGAGGCTAACAGTATGCCATCAAATATAGCTGATGTGGACGTGTTACAATTGACCAGTCAAAGCGTGGCGGAGCCCACCAAAATGTCCAAAAAGAAGCATAAAAAGGATAAGTCTTCAGCTTCCTCACAGCATAAACAAAAGTATGCCCATAAGGAAAAGTCTGCTGCCACTCCAGCAGAGGATGGTACCTCCTCTACTACGCACCGCCACTCAAACAGCGAAAATTCCATACTCGACTATGAACAGCCTCTAGACATCTCAACGCCCAGCAAAGAGGTATTTTAGGTTCCAGATAGTCGTTGGGATCAGCTGTTTTTTTTTTATTTAGTGAGAGGAAGTACTATGCTTATTATCGCTGCGATATAAAAGAACAAAATTTCAACAATTGCTATTTGGTTAACCATTTTATATAAATCATATGCATAGATATATATGAAAATCTTGTAAAATAAATCAGCATCAGATATGTTTCACATGTTAATGTGAGTGAAGAACAATAAAAATTGTTGAAACTATTTTATAAATGTATTTTAAAGTAAAGCAGGTAATTCGTACTCACACACTCACAATAGTTAAACTTAGAGTAATATGAAATTAAAACAAATTACATATATGTATATATTCACATGATTATAGATACTAGATACAAAAATAATGCATTACTTTATATGTCTCATATATTAAAATTGAATAAACGGAAACGTACCCAAAAGTGAATTTGGTTTTAGCGCGAAACAAAAAAGATGTGAACAAATTGTATAAATCTATTATTTCTCCGTGTAATTCATATAATGCAGAAGTTATGAGTTGTTAATGTAAAAGAAAAGAATTGATAAAAACTATATTCGGGCTCTGAGTCAACATGAGCGCCGTCTCGCTTCCCTCTTGTAAAAAAAATATTGGTAAAAATTGCAGTTCAGACTGCAATGCGACTCGCTGAATCATTCATACTTGACAGTTTGTATATCGAGAGAAAAATTTTTGCTAAATGTTTGTTACTTTTCGAATAGGAAACGGCTATTACATCCTAATGAACCATGAGCTGTATGAGCTCTACAACCTATATATGTCGTTCAAAAGGCTCAGCGCAGAATGTGGAACGACCAAAGCTCTCAGGGAAAGACCAAGTGAAAAGCGAGCTTCCCTTCGAGTGGCCAATTGGAAAAGGCGTGCAATTACGTGATGTAATAATAAATGTAATTCTACTTTATTATTTCTCGGTTAATTTTGTTCGTAGTTGCTGTCTAGTTCGTTTTGAACTTTTGTCTACTGCAAAGCTTCAAGTCAAATTTCGTGATGAGCAATGTTGATTCAACTAAGTTGTACGTAAATCAAATACTGCATAAAATTTATTAAAAAAATTACATATCTTAACACAAACGTAACAAAAAGAGCCCCAATTTATCAAATATCATTTTTAATACTGTGTGCTACCCCAAACTTGCGACCCATAAACAAAGCTGGCCAAAATATTGTTTTGAATATAATTAAATGGTTTTTAATTGACAAATTAGAGTTACGGTTAATAAATCGATATAAGGCTCGTATTGCTTTATTGACTTTGTCTGTAGTCCTGCTATTGTAAATTGGAAATTAAATAGTATTTTGCATTCCAAATGAATACTCGGATATTAAGTTATTCGTGCATTAAGTTTACAATTCATGCAAGTATCAGCCTTGCATGACCAACAGAGATGAATGGTTGAAAAATAAAAGGGTAGATTGAAAATCATTTTGAAATATATTATTCTGTAGAGTTGCAGAGTAGGACCCTCTAAAGCAGCCTTAGAGCGTACACTAAGAAGCCAGTGCAGACCACAAGCTTTGAATTCGAGGCGTGTTCTTTATTTGTGAACGCATTGTAGTCACTTTTTGGTGTAGCCGATTTTTTAGCTTCTTATATACAGGGCAACCTCTGTAGTTTGCTGTAGTTATCTCCGCATTTACTAAGGATAATCAATGTTTAAGTTATTTACTAACTTTATAGTAGCAGCATCGGACAAAAAATCAGTTAACTTATGTTTATGCTCAAATATTTGAGCAATAATTTTTGACCGTCTCAACGCAACATTTCTAAACTTAATTAATTCCCTAATTAATTGGCGGATAAAATTATGTTATCACTGTAAAAATATATATTTCCAAAGCCGCTTAGAGGATTAGTTGAGAGGATTTTAAATAGATTGCAATTTGTTCTAGAGAACAAAGGGTTTCTTTTGCAGCAGTGGACAACGATAAATGAAGTATAAAATTAATGGATGGGTGATCAGACGACAAACGTTATTATGAACTGAAGATTCACTGAAGAAATCTGGGCAGCTACTTATAAAAGGCAGAATATTCAAAGGGAAACTAATAGAATGTGAGCTTTATGCCCAAAAAAAGGAAACAACATTTTTAAATATAACAAATAGGCAGTTTTTAAGTGTAATTCGTTTTAGTAATTATTAAATAAGTTTTTCTCTTAAGATTTATCTTTTATGTACACAAAAAGATTGAAGTATGCAAATTTTATACTAAAAAAAATAGAATAAATACAATAGTTTAACTTGCATAAATTTATTAGGATTTTATGTTTTTTCATTTTAACAAGCAGGATTTGGTTACATTTTAAAATTTCTGTGAGCTTTAATTTAAACAAAGGAGAGGAGTTTTAATGTCTTAGAAAAAGGGGGAAGTGAAAAGCAATTTTGTGTACTTAAAAATAAAATTAAACATGAAATACATCGAAATAGGCACGCATGCTGTGCCAACCTAGATTCGAGTTTATAAATTTACTTTATTCAAGAGTATTTTTAATTGAGATTTGTTAATTAGAACAGTAAGCGAAATTAAGAATGCAGTATTTGTAATTAATATATGTTTCTAAAATGCTTTAATTATCTTTTTCTCAAACTCATTTTCCTTAATTGAGTAACTATTCAAAAATATATATATTTTTCGTGTAGGTTTGAGATTATTACAGTAGCTTTTTTTTTGTCATGTTACAGGTTACAAATTGTCTTAGAAAGAAAGAAATGGCATTGACAATTGCAATTGTGTTGCACATTTTTGCGACCGATTGATTGTGCTTCTTAAATGTGCTATTCTTTGTATTGATTTTTCAAATGATTTGTACTAAATACATTGCTTAAACGCATGTGCTCAAAAGTAAGTGGCGCGCTAAGAGTTGTATCTTGTTTCTTGTAATATTCATTAAAATCCAGACGTGTGCCAAACAATTGCAGATTTGGGTCGTTGCTGAAATTGAGCGCACGTAAAAACGCACGTATTGCATTGCCATAAGATTTAGTTATAGTTTCTAGACCGCAACAACAGGACATCACTTTCTGTTGAAATAATTTAATCTGCTGATCACGTTCCATCTTCTGTTCGGTAGTGACACCATAGCTTCCACTTAGCTCCGAGTCGTCTATACGTTTTTGGTACTGCTGACGTGCTTTCAGCTCCTTGAAACATGCTTCATAAAAGTGACATTGCCAGTTTTCTAGTGTTATTATATTGTCATAAACAGCTTCCAAACTATCGCCAAGTTTCTGTGGTGTATTAAGAAAGCAACCCACTGAAATAGTTGAAAGAAATTTTGAATGCGCAACCAGTATCTCGTCCAGCTCTTTGGCCTGCTGCATGCGTTTTTGCAGCTCCACCCAATTGCATTCTATAACTTCGAAGAGCACATAATATTGCACTTGATGCACAAAATGCATTATTTCCGAGGTAAACAAATGCAAGCGGTAGGAGGCTTTACGAATTTCAGCTTCCATACTGCGTAACGCCTGCAACGAAAGCAACTGATTAGTTGAAATACCTTAAGTTGATTCCATTTTGGCATGCAATAAATTATAAACATCTATGAATATAAAGGGGAATTATTTAAAAATAAAACTTCTATGCGAAAGAAACTTGTGCGGAATCGCGGTTTATCAAAATATACATGGTGCACTTTTTATTTTAGAGCCGTTTGAAATATATAAAGAACTATGTCGCTATTGCTTTTTAATGATTTGCAAGCTGATCATCCACGTGTATTTGGCTGTGTTACTTCTCTGGTGGCGGTGGCATAACTAGCATGAGAATAATGCTCAGACATACAATGTATAACTATAATATTTAATATTTGTTTTCTTGTAGAATTCATTCACAGAAAATGTATATGTACACGTGGAGGATTTGCAATTGCCACCCGAAATTAAAGGCTTTACCAAAATCCAATGCACACCGCCTTTTATGTTAGCGTATTCACTGCGCGCAGTCAGACTTTTCGCTGCACTCACGGGAAATAATCAAAGGAGTTTTCGGTGATGATAAGAGTCGAGTATGCAAAAGGTCTTGTTAGAATATCCTGGTTGCTCCGCAATGCTAGTGGGACGCCTTGGCGTCTACGTGTGGGGTACACCGTCAAAAAGTGTTGGTGTTTTTAAAGTTGAAAAAAATCGAGTGTCATTTTTATTTTGCAGTAACGTTTCTAAAGATCAGAATTTAAAGTTCTTCCGTTGGTAGACAACGCACCCAGGCATCCTCAGTTGGAAAACGAAAATGTACATGTTTTGTTCCTGCCACCGAAAACCGAATGTAAAAATAAACATTAAATAAAAAAAAATAAACATAATATTTAATACTTATACTACTTAAAAAATCCTTGTTTTTCGCAAATGTTCATAGGTTTTAGAGATTACAAATCAATCAGATATTTTTGCATACGAACAGTGTCTTTTTTTAAACGGTTTTTCGGCAACCAATCTACCGAGCAAAAACATAATTAGCTGCATATAATATAAACAAACTAGCTGAGCATTTTGTCAAAATATATTTTCTACACATGCATACATATGTATGAACTATAAAGAGTTCTTAGTTCACAAAAATGTTCGAAGGTTTTTAGATTCGTATCAGCATTTTATTGCATTCAAATTTTAATCGTTGAGAGTGTGTACTTTGCACTAAACTCTGTAAACTTGCTGTTAGCGCTTATCGATAACAGCGCCAACTGTCAATTTAACAGCAACACTTTAATGAGCACGAGCGTGTGGAACAACACGGCGTACAGACAGAGAGCAAAAGAGAGAGAGAGGGAGCAAATGCTTACAACAAACCAAATAAAATCAATGATTAAACACTATTAGCTCATTATTTAGCTGTTTCAATTTCAAGTGTAAGCATTTAATGATTTTTTTATGTGAACAGTGAAACTAATCGTTTTTTTTTTTTTTTAACTACTTTAAAAAGAAGTCCCAGATTAACTTTTACAATATGTCGCTGCAATCCGATGCCGTTTTCCAAAAAATTATCGATGGGATACAGGAAAATGCGGCTAAAGCCAAAGCAATCAACGGCGTGTTTTTGTATAAAATTACCAAGGATGGCAAAGTGGCCAAGGAATGGAGTAAGTATTTTAACTTATTTGTTTAAAGCTTGCCTTTACATCTAAACTGCAAGAAAACACCGACGTGTTAGTTTTCTATACATGAGCAAAGTTCAAAGTACGTCGGCACTTGTGTACTTCGCACGCACCAGCTGTTCAGCACTAATATGGAATATTTTGTCTAATTGCATTTAGCTTTGGATTGTAAAAACGCTTCAATCTATGAGGGTTCCCCGAAGGGCATTAAGGTGGACACAACTTTAACTGTTGCCGATGAGGATATGGTTGACATTGCCTTGGGCAAGTTGAATCCACAGGCCGCATTTATGAAGGGTAAACTAAAGATTGCCGGTAATATAATGCTGACACAAAAATTGGCGCCGCTGCTCAAGGCTGACCAAGCTAAGTTGTAAAAGTTCATTCCAATTGGTATTCAATCCCTGCCAACAAACAACAGTGCAGCAGTTGGAACCAGGCTGCTGCATACCATTTTAATATGCTTACATTATTTGTACAAGGGTTTATTACTAAATAATAAGAAAATTATACGAAAAATTCGTAAATATTATGGATGTGTTCTATTGCCAGCACAAATTGAAAGCACACAAGCTGGATTAAAAGGTTCGCATAAAACTGAAACTGTAGTATATTTGTATAATGTACTTTGATACCAACAATATCTAAATAAAGCTTTAGTTTATCAGTAAGGAGTGCAATGAATAAAACACAATCACCGTATGGATTAGATTAAAATGATTATCTTATCTAGCTTATAATTTTCAGCATCGATATTGGAATTTTAAACTGATAATCCCAAAAATACATAGTTGAGTCGTAAGAATGTATGCTGAATGTGACTCTTGGATACGCGCGTACTTTCGTAATCTCAATAATAGTTATTTAAACATTGTACTTACCTTTGAATTGGCCATTTGCTCCATCCATATTTTGGTAGATAAAACAAATTCCATGTGCTTCATGCGCCAGAGAGGCTTGAAAAGCGACTTATATATGGGCATACTGGGCTCCAGCATTGTAGCCAATGGGCCCTGCACTGTGTATTGCAATGAAATAACATCCCAACCACAATCGCCAGAATACGCCGTTTGTACGGCCACATCCAAATGATTTAGTATTTCAGGATCATCGTATTGTGCATTGGTGTAGCGTAGGGCGGCATCCAGCATCACCGAAAGATCGTGTGCGTATAGCTGACTGCCCATTTTCTCAAGCTCGTCCCTAAAATAAATGTAATAAAACAATTTTTTTTTTTTTAAAATAAGATTACGCAAAATCAAGTTTAAAACTAACTTTATGTTTTCAATCAGTATGCCAACAAAATCGCCTTGACCAAGCAGCAAATAGCGTCGCATGCCATACAAATGATCTAGGAGCCTATGGGGTCCCACCATTACATCCAACACCTGTTTGGCAGTCTGCTGATAGGAAGTTTCAATCGCTCCATGCAAGCTAGTATCTTCTGCATAAGCGAAAATTTGCGAAGCTGCCAATGAGCATAATAAGATAAAGCAGTGATTATTTCACTAAATTATAACTTACGATTACTCTCAATGGTTTGCTTTAGCCTATCATAACCTTGCAGCAGATCCCGAACTTCACATATTTGGCGCAGAAAATTAACGCTTTTACCTGTTTTGAGGATTTTTTCGGCCAGTGCATAAGGCACAAACTTTGGCAGCATACTCTTGCGCAAACGAAACTTATCGTGCCATAGTCGATCGGCACCTACCTCGTCCAACGATTCAATGAAAAACTCAGAATATGTATCATCAATGCCACCATCTAACATCCACTTTGAGATCATTCGCACGAGCGGTCTGCAAATGGCCGTCAACAACTCTTGAGCCAATTGATTGACAACTGGGTTGCCGTGATCTAAATATTCATAGACAACCGAAGCCAGTTGGCCACCTTTTTTCATTTGACAAGAGTTACCAATTTTAGTTAACCACTGCAAACGATGCAGAGGCTTTAAATACCAAGCTAAAAGATCTATTAATGTCAGATTCATACAGGATCTGTTAAGCCAGCTTTTCTCGCGATCGGCATAGTCACGCTTTTGAGCATGTTGGTCCTCATACAGCTTATCCTGCAGCAGAACAACCTCGCGCACAAAACTGATAATCTCATCCTTTAAAACCGCTATAAAGGCCTGGCCCATACAGCCCATGGCATTAAAGCCGGTTGATATATTGGCGAATTTGCAAACTCGATCGTAATAGTATCCCAGCTCGGATAAACGTAATAGAGTGCCTGCCTCCACGAAGCTCAACGATTTTATATTTATAGGGTCCAACTTAAAGCGACCCGTAATGACATCCTTTTTGAGGTAAAGTCCCTGTGTACCCATAAATGAGTAGATGGCATTTTGTACCAGGTCATGCTCCAATTGATTGTTTCGCGGCTCTAAATATTCAGCCAGCTGATGTGGATGAAGACTCAATACGTTTTGTTCTGGTTTATAGCTGAATGCTAATTTGTTGCTTGCTTCACAATTCGACACTACTTCTGCATGTCCAGCTTGCATTTCATTTGAGTTATTGTTATAAGTATCATTAATATTTGTATTGTTGGAATTGAGTGCCAACTTTGGTAATTGAATTTGCACGCCTGTTGCATTGTTGTCCTGCTCACCACCGTTTGTTTGACGACTGCTATTACTGACACTGTCGTTCGAATCTATACTGCCTGCGTTGCTTACAGTGCACAGCAATAGTTGCAGCAACTTATGGCGACGACTGCCTTCGATGGGCTGCAAGATAATGCATTATGCACATACACATCATGTAAAGGTTATAAAACTGCTGCTTACCGCTTCTATTAATTTATCATAGAATTTTTTAAACAAATCGCCTGGCGGTTCCTCAATGCTCTGATTCGTTTGCATGTTAAGCTTGTGCACGATTTTCTGTAAGCAATCCTTTTCCGAAAGTGCTATTAAACTGCCAATGGTATTGGGCGTCTCCACAACAAATTGAGCGGCATGCATTATCATTTGCGCTAGATGAGTAGGTAATTGAAATAAAAACTAATATTGAAGATACATGACTTACAGTGTCGTTGCTTTTCACTGCCATAAATGGATATGCATAATTTGGAGAGTAAGCCCGTAAAATCACTGGCAGTGTGTGCATTATTGGAGTTTTCAGATCCCTCTTGCTGCGACATGATAGCAGTATTTGGGAGCTTTTGTTTGTTCTCGATACAACACTAAATTTGTTCGCTATTTTTACAGCAAATGAAAAATAAATAAATTAAAATGCAATAAATTTGCCTTAAGCTAGCACAGTTGTTTTGGCTTGCGTTTCGCGCGCGCGCTCCATCAAACGGAGAACTACACCATTTGTATTAGAAGGTGGCTTTACGTTTTAAACGACAGCTGTGCTTGTTTTGACACTTTTAAACTAAATAATAACATACCCTCTAATAAATAGACAACAACGAAAACAACACAACAAGTTCTTCCAACACTCACTTATCAACAAATGCTTATATATAAAACTATTTAATAGAATGTAGAAATAAAACAAAACGAAAAAATATTGCCAGAGGTTTAACTGAATTGCTGCATTTTCTTGTGCTATCGAAATTTTTGTGTGCAATATAAACTCTCGGGTCTGTCTATCGATATTAAAAGTTAAAAACAAGCCGTAATCGTCATCGCCACGAAGCCGCTGACTATAGTTTCTGTGCATAGATTTTGTTTTTTAATTTCTTTGAATTTGCAGCTTTGTTTAGTCTGTAGCGAAAAGAACCGGTAAATTTAACAAATGCAAAAATCAATACACATTTGTACGTGTACGTTAACGCAGGAAAAACAAATAAGCGCCGCACCGGCATTTTGTGGCAAAAAAAATGACTGCGACGGATGTAACATACAGCAGCGCAGCAGCAAAGACGAAAAATGTGTTAACATGGGAAAAACAGGAACATCTCGTTAAATTTTCCATACTTATTTTGGCAGCTGTACTGTGTAAGTTTTTTGTTTTTTTTTTTTGGTACATCAATCAAAATTTATGTTGCCGGTAATCATCATTGCTGTAAGCAAAAACTATATACAGTTGTGTGGGCGTATAGTTTGCAGCTATGAGTGGGCATATAAGAGTAAAAATTTAAATATTTCATTTGTGCACAGCTACACACAATTTAGCAAAACTTATGCCTAATTCACAAATGTATGTATTTAAATAAGTTATTGTACAATAAAAGGCATACACATATGCCAATAGTTGGAAGAGATAGGCAACCCTGCAACAGTTAGAATACACAACATCCACAACATCCACTGACGAGTTTCACTCGCTCGAACTCATTTTATTCTGATTCTTGCAGCGTTCGCGACACGTTTATTTTCAGTTTTGCGATTCGAAAGTGTCATCCATGAGTTCGATCCGTATTTCAACTACCGCACTACGCGATTTTTGGCCGAGCAGGGCTTCTATAAGTTTCACAATTGGTTTGATGATCGTGCCTGGTATCCATTGGGCCGCATTATTGGCGGCACAATTTATCCCGGATTGATGGTAACCTCTGCCGCGCTTTATAGGCTTATGTGGCTCTTGAACATAAGCGTGGACATACGGAATATATGTGTTTTTTTGGCACCATTTTTCTCCTCATTAACTACTCTGGTCACCTACGCTCTAACAAAAGAAATACACGTAAGTAACACTTGAATACAAAAAACTTTTGTAGGTTATGTTTGACACGTGTGTTCCTATTTTTTTTTACAGAGTACAGGCGCCGGCCTGGTGGGTGCAGCGCTTATTTCTATTGTGCCTGGTTATATATCACGCTCCGTTGCTGGTTCCTATGACAATGAAGGCATTGCCATTTTCTGTATGCTGTTTACATACTATTTGTGGATAAAGGCAGTCAAAACGGGCACAATATTCTGGTCTGCCATGTCTGCGCTAGCATACTTTTATATGGTTTCCTCCTGGGGTGGATATGTGTTCCTTATAAATCTTATACCGTTACATGTGCTAGCACTCATGCTGACTGGGCGCTTCTCACACCGCATCTATATAGCATACAGCACACTCTACTGTGTAGGCACTATACTCTCCATGCAGATATCGTTTGTTGGCTTTCAGCCCATACAAAGCTCGGAACATATGCTGGTACGTTGCTTTTATTTTTTATTTTTGGGATTTGTGCGCAAACTGGTGAACTTAAACTGATGATTACTTTTATAATTCTTGATAGGAAGAGAATGAAACATTATGAGTAAAAACAAAATAGCTGATAGATGCCAAGCGACAGCTACTACTGTTTTATTTATTTAAAAACTTTTAATATTCATAATTTTGTTTTAATATTACAGGCATTGGGTGTGTTTGGTCTTTGCCAGATACATGCATTAGTTGACTATCTGCGTTCATGCATGCCTAAGGATCATTTTGATTTGTTGTTCAAGACATTGGTTTCTAGCGTGCTTACGTTGGTGCTATTGGTGGGCTCCTTATTAACCCTAACTGGAAAAGTGTCACCATGGACGGGTCGTTTCTATTCACTGCTAGACCCATCATATGCCAAAAACCACATTCCAATCATTGCATCCGTGTCTGAGCATCAGCCCACATCATGGTCGTCGTTCTACTTTGACTTACAGGTTTGTGATATTTATTATAAACAACGCTTTGTATAAACGTTGATGACGCTAATAAACACATGAGTGCGCTTTAAAGTCCATGGATGTTATTTTCATCACCTAGTGATTACATTCACTTTGATCGCTGAGCTAATATGCAGTGAACTCTATACAATTTGTAGATCTTATTAAATGTGCCTTTTTTTGTTTGCTTGCAGATATTGGTTTTTCTATTCCCTGCGGGCTTGTACTTCTGCTTCTCCAAGCTGACCGATGCCAATATTTTTATTATCTTGTATGGCGTGACTAGCATTTATTTTGCAGTAAGCTATCATTGCCTCATATTTTTACTTATCTAATGTATTAATATGCAGGGCGTTATGGTGCGTTTGATGCTTGTTCTGGCGCCTGTAATGTGCGTTCTGTCCGGCATTGCCATATCACATCTGCTGGCCAAGTATATTAAGAGCGTTGACACTGGAGCACTGAAGCCCACAGAAAGTAGGCGGCAACACAAGAAGCTTGAGCAGCAAAGTGGCGGCGTCAAGAGCGAGGTTGCAATTGGATTTGTTGCAGTTATAACTTTTATGCTAGTTGTATATACATTCCATTGCACCTGGGTGACGTCGGAGGCATATTCGTCGCCTAGCATTGTGTTAAGTGCACGTTCACACGATGGTGGCCGCATAATATTTGACGACTTCCGCGAGGCGTATTACTGGCTGCAAATGAACACGCCTGAGGTTAGTAGAAGTTTTTTATTCAATATTTTATTTGAATTTTGTTGCAATTTAAAAGTGATGAATACACTGTGATTCTTGATAGGAAGAGTATGAAACATAATGAGTACCAAAACAAAAAGCTGAACTTGAAACAATATTCTAAAAGAAATTAAGTGTGTTTCAAAATTAAAATGCATATATTTTTTTTTAGAATGCGCGTATTATGTCTTGGTGGGATTATGGCTACCAGATAACAGCTATGGCGAATCGGACCATACTGGTAGACAACAACACCTGGAACAACACGCATATATCACGCGTTGGACAGGCAATGGCTTCTTCAGAGGAAAAAGCCTATGAGATAATGCGCGAACTGGATGTCGACTATGTCTTGGTCATATTTGGTGGCCTAACTGGTTACTCATCCGACGATATCAATAAATTTCTATGGATGGTCCGCATTGGTGGTAGCACGGATCGTGGTGCTCATATCAAGGAAAAGGACTATTATGCACCCAATGGAGAGTTTCGTGTAGACAAAGAGGGCTCACCCACGCTACTAAACTGCCTGATGTACAAAATGTGTTACTATCGCTTTGGTCAGATGTATACAGAAGGTGGCAAGGCGCCTGGCTATGATCGTGTTCGTGCCGCAGAAATTGGCAACAAAGACTTTGAGCTGGATGTTCTTGAGGAAGCTTACACAACAGAACATTGGCTTGTCCGCATTTATAGGGTGAAAGATCTGCCAAACCGTGGCATATGAAGCTTGCTCTCGGCTTTTATAGTGCTATTTTTTTACACGCCGCTTTGTCAGCCGTAAATCTCATGTATTATTTGATTTCCCACCAAATGTTGGTAGGAATTAGCTTTTAGAGCTCGAAAGTGTATTTATAATTTCCTTATTTTGCTCCGGGTGGTATAATATGTTTAACAATTCTTCGTTAGGATTAGCAATAAGCTGGATTTTTTTTTCTGCCTGAGTTTAGTTTTTTTGATACAGTCTCTAAGAAGTTTATTAAAAGCTGAACTGAAAAAATGTTTGCATAATCCTATAATAAGCAAAACATTTATAAAAAAATAAAATGAAATTATCCAAGCACATGGTGTTTTTTTTGGGGTGATGCCTCAGATTCAGATTTTGAAATCAAGATCTTATCGTAAAAATATAAATAAACATGCTTCGCATGGAAAGTGTTAGGCAGCATGGAATTGTTGGAAAGCAAAAAGTGCTGAGCTTTAGGTAGTATTGTAAAGCGAAGAATTTATTCAGTTCATGCTTTATTTCAAGCATTATTTATTGTTTTTTAAAAAGCCTGCCAAACTTCAAAATTAAATCTGGTTTCTTCGGGTTACGTGGCAGTAAAAATTAGGACCCGGTTTAGTTTTATTTTTTAAGCTTTTTGTTGCATTTTTCAAATTTTTAAACTCAGATTTGGTTATAAAGTAATAATAATGCGTAATTAAACTGGCAATGAAAAATTAAAAAGAAAAATATTTAAGCTTTTAATTGGTTTGAAGCTTTTATTGAATTTCACAATTCAACGCAAAACTTCTGGAAAGTTGTCTTGAATGACAGTGCAAAATTTAAGACAACTTTACTTGGAGGGTATAAATTTGCTTTAATTTTCAGGCGTCACAGCCTGATGCTGACGTCATCAAATTTGTTATAGCATCTCTTTTATTGTTTCCAAATCAAAAAACTTCCATCGGACCTTGAACACAGCCTATCTTATCTTTCAAACTTATCTTAAGCACATGCATATGAGAGGTAATGTTGTGTAATCACCAAGTTTCGCAGGATTTATTTCACAAATAAGGGACGAGTGTAGTCTAAATTAGTGATAGCTAGTTATGGTGTGCGATTAAAACTAGTTTGACTTTATAGAAATCGTAAGGTTACCATTTTTATTATCAAATACAGTGTAAGTTGTAAAAACAATTGTAAAGTTTTTAAATTGCAGGAATCGCAAAATACACAGTTTTTATATTAGTGTTTCGCGCCGTTGGTGCTGCCATTAGCTTTTGACTCAGATCCAGCAGCTATAAACGATGTGACATCCAACTTGGTGGCAAGAGCTTGAAGCACATCCTTACCTTCGCCTGACTTGCCAATAATCAAAACACAGGGATCCAACTCCAGAACACGTGCCAACTTGCCCAGCAAATCAGTTCCTGACAGACGTATAACGCGCTTGTTTACCGCTTTTAATACCGGTTCATGCTGCTGCCGATTCATGCTAACAATCTGATTAATAATCGTTCCCTGGCCAATGACGCCCACAATGGATCTAGTTGGACAAATAAAAGGAAATCTTACTTAATGTGTTAATTCATAAGTTGCCAAGTAGAAAACGCAACGCCCAACTTTAACTTATCGTAGGAGACAAGTCCTACGATTCAAGCTGATTAATTTCATTGAACTAATCTAATCTATCTTTGTAAAAGTTCAAAAAAGAGCCCCGTTTGTGCATAACTACAACTTATCTTGAGCGGCTGAACTGATAATTGCATATTCAAGTTTGTGCTTACCCATCCTCCTCATTTATAACTGCCAGCTGGTCAACCCCATGTTGCTGCATCATTGCTATGGCATCACCAAAGCTTGAATTAGCGCTTAGCACAGCTTGCGGCGTATTCAGTTTTAATTCACTTATTTTCACATTCCACCACCAGTGATTGTGCTCATTTTGCACCTCCTTCAAATTGCGTGCCTCCATCCAGTTATCCGATATAAATTTGGTCATATAATTGCGTATGCCGTCGGGTAGTATGACCACGCAACGTTGACCCTCCTTTAAGGTCTTGGCAAATTGTAGTGCTGCATGCATTGCGCCACCGCTAGAGCCACCACAAAGCAAGCCCTCCTCCGCATTTAGACGACGACTCATCGGAAAACAGTCTGCATCAGTAATTTTTGTCCAAACGTCAATGACCGTGCCATCGTATACTGTCGCTTCAAAATCATAGCCAATGCCTTCTACTTCGTACGACTTGACGTCCGTCTTGTTTAGCGTCTTAGGACGTGCCAGCACAGAACCATACGGATCAACGCCAACAATCTTACAGCTTGGCAACTCCTCCTTAATTTTGCGGCCAATGCCACTGATAGTGCCTGCCGTGCCGGCAGTGATAACAATCATATCCACTTTGTTATCCAATTGCCAAAGTATTTCAGCTGCTGTACCATCGTAATGTGCCAAGGGATTGCCTGAATTGCGATACTGATCCAAAACAATTGAATTGGGTGTCTCGCGCTGCAGTCTTTGTGCCACATATATTAAGCCGTCTGGTGAGTCATAGGGCGCCTCTGTAGGTGTGCGCACAATTTTGGCACCAAGTGCTCGTAATGCGTATACTTTTTCGTCGGACATCTTTTCAGGCATAACAATGACGCATTTGTAGCCTTTGACCACACAAGCCATCGCCAGACCAATGCCTGTGTTGCCCGAGGTGGGCTCAATAATGGTAAACCCGGGCTTCAACAAGCCACGATCCTCAGCATCCTGCACCATGCGATAACCAATGCGATCCTTGACAGACCCTCCCGGATTCAAAAATTCACACTTGGCATCTGCAGGGAATTTACAATATATATATTAAACATTTTATAATATTGTATTTCTTCAATATATAGTACAAATAAAAGCAGGCATGGCACTTACACATTTCACACTTGATGCCCTCCTTAGCGGGTATATGATTGAGTTTAATTAGCGGAGTACAGCCAATGGCATCCAGTATGTTGGCGGTTATTTTTGTGCGATGCGCAATGCCACGTTTGCTATGTGGCGTTGCCTCCTTTGTGCCCAAATGCCATTTACATTTTGAGGGCATACCAGGATCTACAAAGTCTGCGGGTCTTGTATAAGGTTTGTTAGCAGGCATTTTCCAACTATTTTTTGCTGTCTGTTTCTCTGCAAGAAAAATTTTGCAAAATCCTTTTAATGGAAAATTATAATCAAATCCTGTCGAGCCAGTTGTGTTGCCAATGCAGTTGAGTAGCAGAATGAAACAAACTGTTTTGTTTTCGTTGCTTAAATGTTTGTGTGGCTTTAGTGGGGTTCTCTGTAGGTCAAGAAACGCTGAACTCGCATAATCAACTCATGTTTTTTTTTATTTTTCTATTCTACAAGTGCTCAAAAAATCGTGGCTATTTATGAAATTTATAACTAAGATAAGATCTCTCTATGGGAGGGCATGTGCGCTACAATTGAAGGTTGCGATCTGGACTGTACTATTGACGATGACAACGACGGTGGCAACAACTGATTTTTCAGTTATTCATATATAAGTGTGTGTATGTGTTATATACAAGTATTTATTTATTTATATATGTATGTATGTGAGGTATTTACATTGGCTTGTACATACGGCAACTTCAAATATTTGAAAGCATTATTTTTGAATTGCAGCAGCAAGAAATTTGTCTAGCCTTTTATGTTGGTTCAACTTCATGCCATCGGCATAGAACTCGATCTTACTACATGCACTACGCAATCACCCCCCTTATCTTATACTCAGCAGGGTGTCAAACATCACCAAAGAGACACGTTTTTTTGTAACCTTTTTTTTTGTTTAACGATAAAAGTGACTGCTGGGTTCTCCTTACAAACACATGTGACATTCGATTTTGTGATTTCTAAGTTTATTTAATATTCACTTACAATTTACAATATTGTGAATTTTCCGGCCAAGTAAAAATTCAAAGTGTTCGAATTGCTATAAAATTATGGAACAGACCTCACGCGATGCTGCCTCAAAGAGACTTTATGGCCCGCTACTATCTGTTCCCGAGTTATATACAAATCGCTGCGAGAGAGCGCTCCAGTAAAAGCATACATATGTTAGAGAACCGGTTGCCGGTCGAAGCACAAAAGCTAAAAACACAACATGGTCGTAGATAGCTTTTGAAGAGGGGCGAACATCTTTAAAATACGCATAGAAGTTCAGTTTGAACCGTTGTATTCCTGATAAACGCTAGCATTTTGAAGACTTTAAGTGCGACTTGGATCCAATATAAAAGTAAAAACTGCAAGTTGTAATTTACAATAGTTTTTACCATAAGACACAATATAAAAGTCTGTGCTTTAATTCGCAGTTCTTCTTTGAGGAATGGGGTAAGGTGATAAAACTGCTGTATCATCAAATAACTCGTTTTAATGGTTTCTTAATTGAGTGGTATGATGGGTAATAGAAACGATTGTGAAATAGCTTGGAGATTAACTCGTAATTTTCGACCTCTAGCATTAACTTTTTGTAGAACTAATTATGCGTTACACGATCCTTTTCGTGTCCAATGCGCAAATTATAATAACCTCTATAGTTTCGTCTCCTTTGAACGGACTATCGAATCCATTTCTTCATCTATCCTATCTTATCTTGATTCCCCAAATCGAGCTTCTTTGACCAATCATGAACTATAAAAACCTATCTTGGTCAACGTTGTTCTTTGGCTTCTATTTGGAATAAATGTTTAAATTTATATGCTACTTTCTGTTTTCATCTTTTACGTTGTAAATCCAAGTTCCTACCCAGCCCCAGATGTGAGACGGTGCATATCGATAAAAAATTCACCCATCAGGCTAGGAATACGGACTAGTTTTATTATATTTTTTCCTTTTTATCATTTATTTTTTCATAATTTTTAGAATGTTTAAGTTGACTAATGTTAGGTCAACTGGACTTACTTGTACCCTTACGTATTAATAAATTATAAATAATAATAATAAAAAAGTGAAGCAATGCAATACCCAGACAATATTAAAGGTTGGAAAATGATTCCGACTAATGGTACTCGGGCGAAGAGAAGAATATTCCCCAAATCATCTTTAAGGCTATGGTTAGGGATATGGTTAATCCGGATAAGGAAAGCACCAGAATCGAGGAAGTAAGCGTTGGAACGTTCAAAACGGCAGAAGCGCAGGCGTCGGCAGAAAGTGAAATGCATCAAAGCCAAGGAAGCTATTTAGTCGAAGTCGACGCCATCTGCCGTAAAAAGAGGCAGAGACCAATCAGGAAGTGGTAGGAGCAATGCCTACGAAGGAGAGGACGCAGAACCCCAAAACTGTGCTAGGAAAGTCTCCGGATCACGACGGAATCATTGGTTAATTCCAACTTAGAGGGTTTTGCAAGCCATGCAAAGGACGGATTATCCTACCGGAGCTTGCAGGGGATGTAAGTTTGTTGTGACGTGCACCTCTGACGTTGAGCTGGTAAAGGTGAGTGTCAGCTGCCCGGGTACGATCAGTAAGCCCCATGAGTATCCAACTCTACTACGGGTCATGAATCCAGGACTGAAGACGTCGCATTCCTATTAAGCAGTACCTGAATCCTTACCCATTCAGGTTGGTGGAGGATGCGCATTGGTACTAAGGATCGATGAAGTGACACTGAAAGTTTTGGAGGCTAATGGCGTTCGCGAAAAGTTTTATTTGGGACACGTGTCATTCCGTGTCCACAATAAAGTCAAAGTGAGGATAATAAAATAAATAAAGGCAAAGTGATGATATGATCCATAGGCCTTTTTAACGAATGCCATGTGGATTGTAACCTAGCTTCTCCAGCAAGTGCTTTTAACGATATACTACTATCCCTTTTAGGGGATATATTGGCCTTAGAAGTACCTGTTCCCCTGATGGCAGGCGTGCTCTCGATCGGCCAACTGCTTGACCTCCTCCATTCCTCTAAGCCCTACCTTTGTTATGTCGACACCACAGGAAGACAGACCATACGATATCAAACAAATGCCTTAAGGGAGCACTACAATACTGGCATGTTTTAGAAGAAGCATCGCTGTCTGATCATCGATATATAGTGTTTCACCTGGGGATTGATCAAACGATCAATTACGATTACATGGATCGAAATCCACTTAAAACGGATTGGGATAATTTTGAGTCGCTCATGAATTTGAACTTACCGGACATCCGTCGGCCTCGAAAAAATACTGACATTGGGGCGGCAACCCAACTAATGGGCTGCACCTAAAGAACCAGCAATGATTCAGCATTCAAGGAAAAACCAGGAAGTCACTGAATAGAGCCTTAAAAACTAGAAAGGTAAAGGCTGGACTGCAGAAGGACTATAGAGTTCGGTTAGGCTTGCCAAACTGCAGTGATCTCTGTAAAATCAAATCTGTGCAAAGTCCAACAGAAGGACAGTACAGCACGTAATTTGGTCAACGGAAACGGTAGGACTGATTTACAGCGGCACAAATAGTCACAGAGAAATCGACGAGGTTTGCCTTTTCATCCTTTGTAGACTATCAGTCACCTGGACTAGACGGTGTATATCCAATCATACTAAAAAGAGGCGACAATAGTCTCAATAAGAACGTGAAAAGGGTCTTTAGAGGCTGTATTGCCCTCTTCTTGGCAATAAGTCAAAGTAGTATCCATTATCAAAACAGGTCAAAATATTTACTCCGCTCCCAAATGCTTCAGACCAATCAGTCTAACCTCGTTTATACTGAAAAGTCTAGAGCAAATGGTTGAAGTTAACTAAAGAGCGAAGGCCCTATTTGAACGACCCCTCAACATTAGTCAACATGCACAACAGAGAGGTAGGTCATGTGAATCAGCCCTGCACGAGATCACTTGCAAGATGGCAACAGGACTAGAAACTGGCAGATGCACTTTGGGAGTTTTCGCCGATAGTGAAGGGACTTTTGAAAATGCCACCTTCGCCCTATGAATGATACCTTGGCAGAGCATGGCATTGGAGTAGTAGACTCACTCCTGCATGAGATAAGTGAAAGTGGAACACACATACATATACAGGCATATGCTGATGACGTATGTGCGTTAGTAACAGGTCGATCCCCAGGCACTATATGCAACTCCATGCAACTTTAGATAAGATTGATTGCTGGGACAAGAACAAGTGTCTCTCCGTTAATCCTAGCAAGACCACACTCTTCACTGCTCTTCACTAGGAAAAGAAAGGTGAAAGATCTCAACCTCCCAACGCTAAAAGGGACAACTCTTAACCTTACCAAGGAAGCTAAGTATCTGGGGTTCGTTCAATATAGAAAGCTCACTTGGAAAGTGCAAGTCTGAACGCGCTCTCTGAGCTTTCTGGCAGTGCAGAAGGCCCCTTACAGAGACATGGAGCCTATCACCGACGCTGGTACAATGGTTGTACACAGCTTTGTTAAGGCCTATAGTCACTTAGCCTCAATAGTCTGGTGGAGGAGAATTGTGGTTAAATCCAACGTTACTCTGCTCGCTAAACTTGAAAGACATATTTGTTTGGGCATTACGGGAGTCACGCGCATCACAGCCTCTGATGCTCTGAATACGCTTCTCAATCTCCCTCCACTACATGTGCTGGTGCGAAGGGAAGCCATGAAGTCAGACCCCAGGCTGCAAGCGAATGGTACCTGGTGTGGCGAGATAGACTTTGGACACACAGAAATCAGCAAAGAACTGGAACTTCCTTCTTCATCTCGGAAGAAGGGATCTGAAAGCTTGGGTGGGGCTCGTCACAGGACACAACCCTTGTGGCTAATATATGGTTAACATGGGATTAAGAACTGACCTAATATATACGGCTTGTCTTCCTATGCTATTGTCCAGAAAAATTGTCTGTCAGAAAAATGACTTGAATTTTGACAGTTGTCATATTTCACATGCTGTATCGTGCTTGAAACATTTGTGCCTTGATGAATGGTTAGTTATGCAACGAGAGATTTTATGTTTTTGAGATATCTTTCAATGGAAAATCGTTAAAATGTAACCGTGCGATTGTGTAGTTTTTGATTTAAAACAGATCCCAGGTTAAGTTTATCATAAACTTGGTTCTCTATTGTTCTTTCCCGATGAAGTTAACAATTTTTACATTCATGTGGGCAATTCCTCTGTTGAGACCGATCGACGTTGTGATATTTCATCAAAAGTAAGGAGAGAAATTGTTAAAGATTTGCAAACCATGTTACGAGAGGAAAATTAATTGGTTCGGCTTTTTCAAGCTTCCTTGTCAAACACCAGTTGGTCAGCATTCTCGACGTTTTAATATTCCAACAATTGATGAAGTTGCAATCATTATTGTTGTAGATGAATTCAAATCTTGAGATATAGTTTTAGTAAAATTGGAAAGAGTGTGTGAAATACATCGTTGTTATGATAGACTGCAATATCCGTTGTTGTTTTACTGATGTGAGGATGCTTACTATTGTAACATCAAAATGATAAATCCATTTACCGGTAAGTGTTTTTTAAATAATTTTTTTTTTTTCCAATTCCAATTTTTCCAATTGTGACAAATTGTATTTATTTTTTAGGGGTGCAAAAAAAATAAAAATATTCACGCAACGAATTATTATTCGTATCGTCTCATGAAACGACAGAATAAAGAGAATCATATTTTATACTGTTGAGGCTTATTTCATCAGTATCTTGTTGACATGTAATAGAAACCGAACGCTGGAATTTCATTAGATTTAGTCAAAAGAAATTACGTTCGATGATCTTAACGCAGTTGAAAGGAGCCAGCTCCGTACATTAAGCGCCTTATGTTTAGGGTCATTGTCGTCTTAATTAAATTTAAAATCAGGCTTATTGTTGTTATAACACCAAATTTTTTGGCTCTTGACAAATTGTACTTCGAAATTTCTAAATATTGTGCTGCACTTTTCTCTATGAATGTCAAATATGCTAGAAGATATG
This sequence comes from Chymomyza procnemis, assembly GCA_035046065.1. Classification (NCBI taxonomy): domain Eukaryota; kingdom Metazoa; phylum Arthropoda; class Insecta; order Diptera; family Drosophilidae; genus Chymomyza; species Chymomyza procnemis. The sequence goes on along the minus strand of JAWNOJ010000011.1, from coordinate 104,775 downwards.
CATCCTCAAAAAATAACGTACAGTTGGCAATTTTGACTGTCGGTATGATGTTGCACCCTATTAGGTCAATCTTAGTTTTATCGCAGAAAACCCCAATTATTTGCAGGCTGACGTTTCATCCTTGTAGCGTTATTAAGCTGTTTATGATATTTATTGCCGACAGCATCGGTTTATTTCATGACACTAGTGTGTGGCTTATGCCAGAGAATTTTTCGTGTGACACATCCAGATAGCGATCCTTAGCAACAGTTCTTAGCGATTTTTGCGGATTTTCATCAATTTTTCGCATGATAAATCGGTCTGAACGGTACTTTTACGGCCTGTTCCACAGTTTGATTTAAATCTTCCCTCGATTTTCGCGCCATTTATTACGTTATAAATACTTTTTCGCGATGCAGAAAACATTTCTGACAATTCCGCGTTAGATTTGCCCAAATGTTGATTACAATGAATCAGCAAAACGACTTTGAAAGTTTATCTAACTAATAGTTAAAGCTAACTTTAACTATGCTCAGTTTAACAAATTTTACCACCAAATGCCATGAAGTGCATATCAATCGGACATACACCCAACGCATAAAGTGTACATGCCGAATATGAACCGATTTTTATCGAGACTTTACGGAATAGCAGCAAAATGGAATGCAGAAAGTGTTTAAGAAATTTTTTAAAAATAATACTTGGAGTGCACCCCCTGGACATTCAGGCCAAACTACTGGCGCGGAAGACAGCGCAACGTCTTCACGCCATAGGGAACATGGCTCTCACTAACTATGGACATAGTAAGGTTGGGGGGGTGTCGCATGATAGCACGGACTACATGACCCCTGTGAACAACTTCTCCAGAACGCCAACGTGTATGGGACCTGAAGATTGGAAAATCGGCATGGACCAACATTCGGCCAAGATCTTTACAGATGGATCCAAAATGGATACAGGCGTGGGGGCCGCGGTGTACTGTCCTGACCCACCCACAGAGGTGTCATTCAGACTGCCGGACCACTGTAGCATCTTTTAGGCGGAAGTCTTCGCCATAAAAAAAGCGGCAGAACTTGCGCTGACCTTCAACCAGTCTCAAATCAGCATTTTTGTGGACAGTCAAGCTGCTATCAAATCCGTTCAAGCCTATGCCATAAGTTCCAAAAATGTTCTGGAAAGCAGGGTTGCATTAGATGTACTAAGTACTCGGAAAAAGGTGCGCATATTCTGGGTTCCCAGCCACCAGGGCATCGATGGCAACGAAATGGCGGACAGGTTAGCTAAGGAGGGAGCACAATCGACACACATGACTGCTGAGGATTTGAGTATCTCTCTAAGTACACAAAACCGCAGATCAGAGGAGAGCGCAGCAGTCGCATCTGATCGAAGGTGGCGCAACACAACAAACTGCTAAATAGCTCGCACCATGTGCAAAACAACGCAGCCAAAGTTAGCCCCGTACATCATAAGTCTACCTATATTTTGCATAGGCTGCTTGCATTCGCCAAGCACACTCGCTTAACGGACGACCAAAGTGCCTAGGGCACCAGCGTAGCCCCACCCGGTAACGCTAAGGATCATTCTGATCTATGTGAGGCCCCTTCGGGGGCCAGCCGGAATAACCTAACCTAACCTAACCTAACCTAACCTAACCTAACAAAAAAGTTCTTTACATTTACATTGAAGTAAAACAATACAATTTATTTCCTGACAAACTCTAAATGTTCCCGATGTCAAAAAAACGTTTGTATTATGAAATCTTCGCTCATTTGTTTAGTACAACATATTACATTTAATAAATGGTTTCCAACACAATTAGTGATAATTAAAAAAAAAAGAATCATTCGCAAAACTCTTAAACATAAACTTATAGAACTAGAAGGTATAAATTTAGAGTGCAACAAGTATGACTTGCAGCGCCATGTAGACTGTGCTCAGGACTGAAACAAAGAAGGCTAGAGCACGCGCCGGTTGGGGCACAACAACCACTGCATATACTAATGTATGCACAATGCGAGAAATGCCAACAGCTCGAAACAGATTAACGGCCAAAAAGGCACTAGGATTAATCAGCACATAGAGCAGCCCAACAATAAAGAAGGGTAAGATGTTTTCCAAATCGTTGCGATGTGCACGACGTACACGCTCCACATTGGGATCATCGAATTTAACCTTTAACTTGGGTGACATCAAATCTTCGGGATTGGCAAAAGTCTGCAAAAGATTCAGCCATTAATTAAAAGCAAAAAGTTTGTAACCATATAGATATGTGTATTGTATGTGTTTGTCTGCAAAACGTTTTATCCAAACAGAGTCAGAGTATTCGCTTTCACCAGCTGCAGACTTTGTACCGGGCAAAACAAAGCTAAATGCTTCTAGCTGTTCACAATTTTACCTTTGTTGTGACACGATGATAGGCAGTTAAAATGCTCATGGCAAACATTTTCAACACCAGCACACAGCTCCAAAAGACATAGGCCTTAAAAACCACATTGTCCCAACTTAGTAGATCCACCACGTTCATCTTTTTGCTTTATCAAGTGCAATGTCTGAGAGGCAGGCGGTGTCGCTTAATGTTTTCCCACGTCTTGCGCGCTCGCTTGTTAATCGTCAACTGTGCCGCAAGCAATTTTCTCAAGTTTTTATATTTCAAAAGCTTTCGTACTAGTTTCTCTCTCTCTCTCTCTCTCTCTGTCTCTGCTCAACTTAACTACTCCGCCCTTTCTAACTAATGCAGAGTAGCGTAGAGAAAAGCTGTTTGTGCTTAAAAAGCTTGTTGTCTGCCAGCTCTCTGTCTCTCATTTAAAATGGAAAACAAAAAACGCATCGTCAGTATGACGGCAAATAACAACGCCGAATATGTTGCTGCCCACCGTGATCCAGCAACAAGAGGTCACGCCACATGGGGCTATCTCATGTGACGACGTCACTGATGCAGTTCTTATGGAGTTAATGGGATTGGTCTTTTCTTGAAAGATCTATAATATGAATTCGCCGATTTAGTGTAATGCTTTTGTTGTACATTATATTTTATATATGAGAAATTTTATAATTTTATGTGTATATACCAAGAAAGTCTCAATCAAATTCAATAATTTAAAAGTTATAGTTTTTTTTTATTAAAGTTCTAGGTTAAAGCGGTTGCCAACGGGAATACCCCCTTGGCACACTTAGGCTATTAAAGTTCTAAGTTAATTGTAAATCATTTGTGAATATACATATATATATTTTTTTTGATAGACAAAACGCAACCTTTGCCTCCACATAGGTCGACCTTCCTATTGTTGTTGTGCCAGCTGTGAGAAACAAACGGGTAGGCTACCGAAACCTCTAAGCCGGCGCTTACATTCTAACTCGTTGCAAGCTTTAGTTGCCGTAGATTACTGGCGCACTTTTATACAATTAAAATTGTGAAAATAATATGTAAAAGAACTTCAATCGATTGCCATAAGAAAATTTAATATAGCACCATTTTTATGTAAAACTTAAACCCAATCAAACATGCGTATTTTAAATAAAAACTAAACTAAGTTAATCTGGTATGTGCAACAGGGTTTCCCAAAGACATTCGCGGATTCATCAAGTGCTTATTATATGCCAAATGGTAAATAGTTGAGTAACCTTTAGTTATTATTTTGCAATTAATATTATAACATATTCATTTTAAATGTCATAAACGCAATTAGAAATGCTGAACTCGTGACGTAATAAACTCTTCTAGTTATTTTTGAAGCCACACCTTGTTAATTTACTGACGTGTCGTAAATTACAGCAAATTTACATGAATTTGTACTACTTACCATTGTCTTAAAGCGGTACACGCCCGTTAATAAAGCCATAAAAAACATTTTTATTGCCAATACGCAAGACCAAAAGGCATATGCGCGAAAAACTTCATTTTCCATCGAGATTGCCTTCGGATCAAACATCTTGACAAGCGAACTTAATAAATTTGCTATAGACTAGCGACTGAGTGACTGATGCAATAGTAATGTAATATATACGTAGAATTAGACTTGAAAGTTTTCGAAGAGCTTTACTTTCAAATCTGTGATGTCACATAACTAAAGCTAATACGTTTTTCTGAATACTGCAAGCAATTAGCAAATTAATATACATATTATATATTACATATATTTACTTTATCGCATAGAGTGCGACTGTCAGTACGGTAAGTACTGTACCCTTAACACTATCAATAAGGTCAATAATTTGCAAACCTTTCTGCTTTTTTTATTAATCAATAAGTCAATAAGAAATTATTTGTGCTGTTCAAGAAATCTTATCAACAAGAAATCCAATTTCCATTTACTCAAAAAAAAAAAATAATAATAATAAAGTTCAAAACTTGAAAAATCGCCAGTATACACGCGCATGTTCTGTATTTAAATCACAAAAAAAAAAAACATTCTGAAATTAGTAAAATCTATATTAGATTAGCGACGTCTCAAATAATATTAAGAGAAAATCAAAATAGTTAGGTAAAAATTTGGAATAACTCACTCAAGCATAAGTGACCGATTAACACCGATTGGTCAAAGCCGCCCTCTGCTGTTACTCTTAAATATCGAGAGATCATAAGAGAGATTAAGAATACGCGGTAGATATTTGTCGTATCTCTGATTTAAACTATAAATTCGATGTTAACAAATGCTGCAAAAAAAAATACAAAGCATTTTAACTGCACTAGCCAATGAAACCGTAGAAAACCCAATATACATATATATACTTACCCAACTCAAGTAACTGGATCGGTTATTTTAATCAATTTTTAAATATGTACCCCGAGTAATGATTGGCAAAATATTAAGTGACCGCCCACGAAATCGTATATTTTTATACCCAATTCGAGTTACAAGGCCAAAAATTAAAATTTGCGAAATCGGCATTTTGAAACTTTAAATGTAGCTATAATTATATACCCTAAAACGACTGTTAAAGCCCTGTGAATAATATACAAAATAGTAGCAAAGATTTTGAGATACTTTTCCTTCGTAGCCATTATAGGTCTGTCCCTTCTTTTTTAAATAGAATAACTGAATGGGTATATTCATTTTTAATACTTGAAGTGGTGTAACCCGAAAAACTGAATTTCCCTACATACATAAGATGTATATTGTTGTGAGTTTTAGCAATAAAATAATAAAATAATATAAATAAATAATTTGTATAAGACTTGGAAACTTTCAAATTTAAATATGTATATAAATCACACACACAACACTATTATTGTAACGATTAATTTTACATTAGAATAAAAGTGAATAATTTTCGCACTATTTTATTATTCTAATTTAATATATCATATTTTATAGTTTAATATCTAAATAACATAATAATTATGATATCATGTGTGTTTTTACTCCAGTCCGAAGCATAGGTCAGAGACAAAAGATCTACTACGATTTGTATCAAAGGTGGCTACCTGTGAGTTCGTGGAGAGACATTTTTGCAATATTACCATCAAAAATGCATTATATGTGTAATTGTAAATAGCAAATTTTTCATTTTTCATATCTCAACCCTTTTAAAGCATATAGAGCAGATGTATCAAATACATGTTGTAATCCAGAAATAAATCTCTAAAACATGCCCATTAGAATACATCATGTAATTATGTGTTTTTTTTGTATGCCCCCATTACACGTGTTCTGTTTTTATTTTTCCAATTTTACGCACACATTAAACACATTAGATAAACCCATTACACATAATTCATAGAGCTCTGATGATGTGGTTGATGTTGTGCCTCTTAAAGTTGAGTCTGCAAACGGCCCAGTGAAAAACGCATACTCTACAGTCAATTTTATTTTTGGGTTCGATCTATTTGTTCGGCTGCTTCTAAAAATCGAATCGATTAATCGCACAATAAACAGTTGGCAAAAGAATCTGACACGCAAAACAAAATTTATGAAAATAATGCCAAATTCACCTAATAATAAAACTACACAACAAAAGAAAAATGTTGAACTTTTGTAATTCAAAATTTTAAGCCATAAAAAATATATATTTAAGTCTTATAAATCGGACATATAACCAATAATTACTAATTCAAAGCACAGGTCCATAAGGCTTTGTTGACGCTCTTTTCAATGAAAATTTGCGGGCAGAGTCTGAAGCTGGGGTCAGCTTGTACAATCTTGTACATTGTTTAAAGGTTGATTGTCAAAAAATAAATAAAAAAACAATTGATTTTCAGAACTTAAGAACGTATTTAATTGATCTACTGGGTTGCACTTTGATCACTTTCTAGTATCTCTTAATAGCATATGTCAAATATTATGATTGATATATGATTCGAAAACATTAATATTTTAAATCTTAAAAGCTTGAATTTGCAAATCGATGCTGTTTATTTTGAAATATAACAAAACTTAGGTTTTCTTTTGTCTCTACACTAAAAAAAGTAAATAAATTTGTGAGCTCCGAAAATAAAAATTTGCAGAAAAGTAGAATTGTCAAGCAACAATTTGTTTTTTTCTACAATAAAATCATTTTTAATAAAGTTCGGGTAAATAAAACTTTAGAAATTATAGTGCAATTTAATTATATATTAAATAATCCATCCAAAGAATAAATTAAAAAGCTGGGCTTTGTCAAATCAAACAGTAGAAAAGAGTACATATTTTTGCGTTTCCAAGAAAACTTTTCAAAATATGTATTCCAACTTGACGCGCAAAGCATCTTTCGAATTCAGTTGAAACACAAACTACACAAAATGGGCAAAGTACTTTTGTGGCGCAACTAAATCAAGTAGCCACTGCCAATGTCCATTCCGAATCAGATTGTATATTTTATTGCTTTAAATGTGTGGTGCCTGCCATATGTTGTCTCGTAAGATTTCTTGGGACAGTGATTTTTATTTTTACAAAGAAAACGCCACATGCAGTATACTTCAAAATGAAAAGCCCATTTCCTTCTGAACTGTTTCAACCGCTGCTGCTGCCTTTGCCGCCCTCACAGATGCTTAAAGTGTAATTAATTAATTGTGTCTCTATTATTGTTGCCATTGTAAAAACGTAAAGCAGCATAATTGGAATCAAAACTTGCATAACATTCGTTGGTCCAATAACAGCAACTCAGTGCGGTTCTTGCCTTGGCTGCGTACACGCCGGTGCAGGAAGAAATATTTACAATATTAACTTAAATTATTAAATACGAGTTGTTTTTATATTTATCAAAAAATTAAAAAAAAAAAACGAAAGGCTTATTCAATACATTTCAAGTGTACTAAAAACAAAAAATTAACTAAGATGTCGCATGGTGAACACAAGGGTCGTCTAAATGTGATAAAATTTCTTGAACTGGTAGGCGCCAACATAGTTTCGCTAGGGTTTTAATACAAGACAGCTTCAGGTTACGGTTATTTTTGCAAATTCCCGGGTTTGTTTAAAAGTTTATTAATTAAATCAAAAGATTTTATGAATAAATAACAAAACTACTCTTGACGTTAGTATATCCTGCAGTGCTAGTTCCGAAAATTATATTAATAGAAATAAATAAATCATGTATTGACAGAAAACATAAGGCGACTGGGTCACAGAACACTTCTTTTGTGGCGCATCCGAATCCCACTAAACCTTTCGTGTTATAGCCCATTGTTGGCTTGTACGGTTCCTTTGCAAAAAGACACATTTTGCAAAGAAAATCACTGCACTCACCTCTCTAACTACTATCCTTCAGTAACTGGTATTAATTACATACCATTTTTTATTTTATTCAGACAAAATATTTTTTAAACGTTTTCCTAGTATACTAAAGCTAGTTGTGCACGACCAATGCCATCCAATGCACTGTAACAAAAGTTTTCGTTAATATTAAATTACTTAAGCAAACGAAATAATGTTTTGCTATTCTATAAATCCTTATATAATCTAAACAAGTCAATATTTTCAATTACAAAGTTTACAAACCGACTTTTACACTGTATCATACCGTTCAAGCAGCTAAATTAGTTTTTTCTAGAAGTCTTAGCTCTAACATATATCTTACACATGTTCCAGATTATAAATCTTATTATTTATATTTTTAATATACGCAGAGCTTTGCCATAGCTTGTCTGGTGCTGCATTTCTATAGTTTTAACGATCGCGACATAATGACTTCATTTCTGGCCACTGGGACCTTTACAGGTTACATTGTGGTCGTTTTGGGTGTATTCGCAGGTATGTCATAGCAACAAAATACAACAAATTGTGCTACGTCTTAATTAATTTTTTTCAAGGTGTACTTATGCGCGCACCAATTCATAAACGCATTGATATATTCTTTAGCGTTTTGGGTTGCGTATTGTTTGTAGCTTCCGGCGTGTTCATTATTGAAGCCTGGGAATTCTCGTTTCGTACACGCACACGCGATCTGGCTTTAATCAAGGCATCACTAGCCATTGTCAACGGCGTGCTCTTTGGCTTCGATGCCATATTTACATTTCGAGACAAATGAAACGAGTGATGAACTTGACGTTTGCATTTATTCCTTACGAAGCATTTTTTTTTGTTCTATCTTACTTAATTGTTTATTATAAGTTTGCAGATGTTTTTTTTTGAAAAATAATAATATTGATAACTAAACCAGCGAGAGTTCCGCATCAATTTGTAGCTAAAAAACTAGACATTTGTGTTATTTATATGGTAAGTTTAGTTTTAATTTTATTTTGTTTATGTATTTTTTTTTTTTTTTTTTATAAATGTGAGAATATGCAGCTATAGTTTGCCCGATGCATGAGTTTGGTTTGGCTTTTTTATGTTTGCTGAGTCTTTGGATGATTACGCGTCTTCAAATAGAATTATTTTTTACAGCATTTATGCCGAGTTGTGTATGTTTAAGCGGAAAATATCATGAGCTACAAAAAATGTGCCGGCATCTTTCTTGAGCACAAATACCTGAGAGAAGGCGTGTGGTGGATCGTCGTCGCACTGAAATTGTTACAAAAGTTATATGTTTTATTCAATTTGTTTAAAGCCATAGTTAGTGTAAAACAAAATGTGGTTTGGTTATGGAAAACGATGCAAATTAGTTAAGAATTTAAATTGAAAGGTATGGAGCTCTTTTTTAGGCAAAAATATAAAATTCAAGCAAATTTACCCATGCAGTGTTGCGCTGATTAAACTCGTTGGCAGAATCTGTTTTGAATGCCGCTAGAGTTGCGGGAAAAGCAAACAAAAACCAACATAAACCAAGTAACACAGTCAAGCTCAATTTTCATGTGTTATTAAGCGTAGAGAAAGAGAGGAAAACGATTGTTAGGATTTCAATGGAGTGTATGGTTTGTTTGTTCAGGGTTAAGTTTGTGCTAAACTGAAGTAGTAGAGAGAGTGTCATTCAAAACAGTTATTTGCCAAGTGACAAACGTTGGCGCGGCACTTTTGGGCCGTCACGCCTTCAACAGTAGCAGCAAATTGATTTTACTTGGCCTGGTAGGTAGTTGATCGCTTAGCAATGACTTCTTTTGCTACACATCGTGCAGCGCGAGCCTAAAAATATCGTGTTGCACAAAGAAACTACCGCCCACGGGCTTGAGCACGAATGTTTGTATATAGGCATGCGGCTGATCCTCATCGGTCTGAGTGTGCAGCGTTGAAAAATACAATAAAGTTTAATTATAAAAAAAAATCTCCATATATAGTATCAACTCAAATAGAAAATATGCAAAAGCATAACTTAAGATGCTTACCTGTAAGCGTCCAAGTACATTAATTAGTACACCGCCATCAAATGTAGGTTGCGAGTCAACTGTTGTTATAATTCGAGTAATTTTTTGAAAACTTAAGCTCTGTTAAGTTAAAAAAAGGTTAATAAGCAATTCGTTCAACATAATTTTACAGTGGCTTACCTGCACTTTTTCCAATATTTTTGGGGCACCCTGTATTTGTTGTCCCTCGAACGTCATGAACGAGTCTGTGGTCTGCACAAAAAAAAGGGGTTTGCCACAAAGCAAAATTAACTTTTTAAAGTAAATCATGACAATACTTAAAATGAATTGATCACACAGTGAAAAACCGTATACCTAACCCGAGTCCCAAGTGCTTTTAATAAACTCGGATATTAGTACACCATATCATCATCATTCATATGATGAAAAGAAAGATAAAGCAGCTATAATTAATACGCAACACACAGCGCATGCAACCATACATACATACATGAATATATATATATAAATTTAAACATATAAATAGCTATGTAGATAGGTGTTTGTATATAAGAAGGTTCGTGAATAAGGAGCACTTGCTTGGAGTCCCTACTGAGTATTACATTTCTGTCTGTTACAGGCTTTAAGCAGTTTATTTGCGCGCTATTTTTACTCCCTTTTTGTTTGCAATACAAATTTGCATAAACCGTCTTCAGCAACTTGTAACTTGCTTGTTGTCACGGACCACCATTATTCTATTCTATGCTATTGCAAACTCTTTTTTTTATCCGACCGGTCGTTTGTTGTTACTTACACTATAAAAGTTGACCACGTTAGTGCGATTTGCGGGATCATCAAATAAGGCATAATATTGTTGGACAAACCCTTTACCAATGTCCTCATACTGTGGATTTAATGACATTTTTGCAGCTTATTATATTTCGTTTAGCAATTAAAGAAACTAATAATACATAAAAAAAAAACAAAATTCTTTTGGCAAAAAATCCGAAAGTGAAAGTCGATTTTGGTGTGAAAATGTAATCAGACTTGGGTTGCCCGATACCGATTTAATATTTTCAGTGACGAGAAAATCGACGTCGATACGATGTTTGGATTAACTAATCGTTGATTCGATGACGACGAGGAATGTATCGGTATCGTCGGTTTTTTGTTTTTGTTTTTTCCTGTATCAAACGTCATAAATGACACTTGAAATAGTGGAGACAATTTGTGGGGCGCATTATCACATTTTTTATTGAACTAACAACATTGCAAGTATAACAATACGCAAACGATAAATAAATCACCATAATTGATCTTTTGCTTTTAGACATCGATTTATACATACATATATCACAGAAAAAGCAAACACAATAGCCGTCATTTATCGGCACGTTGATCGAGACGTGTTGTAAAGCTGGTTTAATTTTAGCAATTATTACAATGTTAACAGCTGCTAACTTGGAAATGCTTTGTCGCATCTGCTTACGCCAAGTAATGCAATTTGATCGCAATGATCAACAAATCAATTTGAAAGCTGCAATACTACCCGACTTATCCAGCACTCTTCAATACTTCTTTAAAATTGACGTAATGCAGCAATCTGTTATGTTTCCTAAAAGCATATGCAATTTATGCTATCATGCCGTATCACACTTCCAAGAGCTTTGTGCCGTAGCCCAACAGAGCACAGAAGCTCTTACACGCCTTGCCCTTGGCCACGGAAATGACAACGCACAAGAGCATTTGATAACAGCCAACGAACATTTGGTAAGTAATAAAACTTTGTATATATACCTATGTATGTTTTATTGCTTAATTTTGTATGTGTTAGTTAGTGTTGCGTAAAATTCTATATGGTTTTTACAGAGGCAAAATGAAATAAAAGAAGAGGCAAGAAATGCAGAGCCCACCGAGCAGCACGATCATGACGAAACGAGAAGCGAAGCTAGTTACCCCACTCAGCTACAGTCCACATACAACGATGTAAATATCACAGTTTCTACTGTATCTACTAGCAATAGGTCTACCAGTAAGCGCAAGCATTTGGCATGCCATCATTGCGGTAAACAAGTCTACAAGCTTCCCTATCTGGAAGCACATATACGCAGTGTGCATGAAGGTTATCCTAAGCCTTTTCTCTGCCATGACTGTGGCAAGTGCTTTACGCGTTATGAACAACTGCGTTCCCATATGCGTAACGCACATCCAACGTCTAGCAATAATAACGATGATAGTAATGTATTGGAGCAGCAGCTTGTTTGTGAGCACTGCAATCGCAAGTATAGCACAAAGAATGCATTGGGTGAACATTTGAAACGACACGCACAATACAAACCACACGTATGCGAGCATTGTGGCGTCTCTAAAGTAACACGCACTGAATTAGTAACTCATCTACGTATCCATAATCCAGAGTGGGAAAAGTTTAAGTGTAAGCAATGCCCACAGCTATTTAAACATAAAAGCGCGATTAGTCGGCATGTGCGCGTAGTGCATGAAGGACAGCGTCGTTTTCAGTGCACACATTGTCAAAAACGATTTGCCACACATGCCTCTCAGTTACGACACGAAATCTTGCATACAGGAAGTGAACAACCTTATCGTTGTAAGATTTGTTATACTTGTTTTTCTGATTGTGAACGATTAGACATTCATATGCGTGGTCATGATCGCAAGCTGTGGCCTTACGCATGCGCGTATTGTTCTAAGCCGTGTATAACGCGTCAGACTTTAAAAAGTCATGAACAGCGGCATGCGGAAAATCATTCATTTATATGCGGCAACTGCAGCTTGGGCTTTAGTACAGAAGAACTTTTAGTTAACCATAATCAAGTGGAATGTGTTAAACAAAGCTAAAATAACAAATATAATCATATCTTAAACTAAAATGTGGCGATTCCAGCATCAGTAAATGAAAGTAAATCGTTGCTTTTAAATAAAAATGAGGTTTTTTCTACTTTTTTTTATATGATGCCTATGTGTGTGTTTTTTAAATATGCGTTTGCTTTTTTTGGCATTCGTTATACTAAATGTTTCATTTTTATACAAACAATTGTATGTAGGTAAATTTTTTTTTAATTTAATGCGGTTTGGGACTATTTGTACACATTGAAACGTATTATATTAACTGGCGTTTATTACATTAAACATTGTATTTATATGTATTTAGTTTTTAAATAAACACAGCATAAAAAAAGACGTTGATAAAGTTTTAATCTCGATAACACTGTTTCAATGTATCGATACGCTAGCATATGTATAATCTTATCGATTCATCGCAAATTATAGTATTTTGATTACTACTAAGTCAGCTGTGCATTTGTTTTTAAAAATAATCACCATAAAACGAAATTTTGATAAACATTTATGAGTTGGATTTTTTGTTTACAAATGTTGGTAGACATACGAGAGTAATGCCGTCTTTGTTTCGAGCAACTAAATGACTTGGACGAAAAAATCATCATGCCATAGTTCACTTCCAGGAGCTATGTATTGTAGCCAAGGAGAGCATAAAAGTTATCAAAGAGCTACAAAATAATCCCATTGTGGAACGCGTTGATAATTTATATGTAAGTAATGCAGCTATGTTTAAGCCGGTAATACTAAACTATTTTGTACTGTTTGATTTAAGCAGGAACTAACTGATGCAATTGTAAAAGAAGAGCTAGGACTTTTAGAGCCAATGAACGAGGATTGGGATGCCTCAAGTAGTTTACACCCACATATGTATGTGTAATCTAATGCCTTTTGTTAAAACAATTATTTTTGATATAAACATTGTGCGTAATCACATTTTTGTTTGTTACAGATATAAAATGAAAAGGAACAACAGTCAAAAACCAGTGTACGACTCAGGATCTTGTATTCTTAATATAAACTTTTTTTAAATCAAGACATATTTACATGCGCATATATTAAGTGCTCCTTATGATGACCCTGAGCCCTACATCTACAAGGCTTGTAGCTGTGTTTAAACGTTATGACCTGCTGGTTCCCACACACGCTCAGCACATCCAGATTTTGTCAAAGAAGTAATAAAGCCCACTTACCCACATTGCAAAACAAAACAAAAAAGCGCTGCTTGCACTTTATAATTATCATCTGAAGCACAAGACGCGCACTATACTTACCATATCTGATTTGATTAAGTGTCATCTGTTATTCACATTTAGAAATACAATTGCTGGGCATATGAAAGTATAACATGAGTGTACATACTGTCCAAAACGATTTAGAATACATAAAACACGTCAAAACAAAGATGTGAATCAAAAAATTATACCAATAATAATAATGAGTATAGGATTGTGCCCAATGTGTAACTAATATTTGTAACTATAATTTCCTTAAAATTAAATAACAATTTAATAAAAGCTACATTGATTCACAATACATTGCGTTGGACTGGCTTTTGCTTAAACAGAGTAAAATTGACGCGCAGCTGTACAGCTAGTTGGCCGGACGGTAAACTGTTGAGTGTGGTTGGGGCCCCACCTTATGCGAGCTAAAGTCAAATGAAAACCAATAATGAATCTAGGTATAAGAATGCCCCATGTTGCAAACCAAAAACAACGAATTGGGGATATGCACTTGAATTGTCCGGAACCTTAAAATGGATGTTGTTTCTATCCAAGTGGCAGATACCCTTGAAAAAATTAAGGCTGATATAACCGCCATCTAGGAAATGAGATGGACATGAGGATTCTTTAACCAAGCGAGATATTGTATGATATTTACTTTAGCTTTCATGGAGAATGGCGAGAATTTGCAATTTGGGCTACGTCACCACGTCTGTACAGTGCACGGCTGGCGTGTCAAACAAAGATTATTTAATCTTAGCCTCATTCTCGCGTATGTCCCGATGGAAGAAAAGGACGATGCTTTAAAGAATGCCGTCGGTCAGATTAGGCTCCATAAGACCATATCCAACAACAGTCTTAGGCTGATCGTTAGTAGTACCATATTTCAGCATTTTGATGTGCAAGGCGAAAACGTACACCCTATCAGGCGATATTGCTAAGCTGCAATCACAACGGTTAGCCGAAGCTAATTCTGCTAACCCCTCGAAACTGCGCAACCGGCCCGTATTCCTCCGATGATGATTTTGATCGCAGACAATATTTTAAGCGGCCACCACCATAGAAAGGCAGGAAAAGTGCGAGCGAAATGAAACTAAGGTGTTAAATAGCAGAAATGACGCTCAAAAAGTCTAGAGCCTTTAACTGCCGAGATGAAAATGGAAATCCACTTATAGACACGCTCTGTACGCTGAGATTATGCTGGGATCATTCTTACAAGCTGCTAACACAGGACGATGTGCCAAATTTCGCCATTACAGAAAACAGCCCTATCAATCGTCGACAATGCGTATGTCAGTTCGCGTACCCATAATGAAGTCAGAGTTGCTATATAACGGCAAGTGTCCTTTGAAAAGTAGGGTGGCCCGACGATATGCACAAACTAACGGGGGATCAGTATAATTGCCACTTCTTTTGCGTTTAGAAAGCTACTTTCGATGGGAAAAGCAACACTGTCTGAGTTCGGTATTCCTACGAAGGTGGTTCAACTTTGCTACCTTGACACAGCTAATTATGGGGCTTAATACTATTCTACAAAGGACCTCTCCGAGCCCTTTAATACTGTTTGAGGTTTCATGGCGTTCCTCTATCGTGTGTCCTCTTGACAGGGGGACTGCGGGATGGCCGGCTGCCACTACGATTATATTGATAAGCAGGATGGTTTTTCTGCAATCGATTATGACGCCAACGCGTTCACACACTATAGATGTTATATATATTTTTTAACAGTGGCCTTATTAATTATTTGTAAATGATTTTTTTCGGACAATATAATGCGTACAATTTACTTGGACATCTATGCGGCGTTAACATTCGTCACACAGAAAGGAATATCGCGCGGGATGTCGTCTCTAATGCTTTCAGTCAATTGCCATCGTTTGCAAAAAGGCACTGTAACTTTGTAAATCAACAAAATACAATTAAAAGCTATCATATGTCGAAAAGCAACCAAATGCTGAAATATTTAAACCAAAGCGAAGCAATTAATGTTGACAAAGAACTGTTCAACACATATAAATTTAGCGTGGATCAATTAATGGAATTGGCTGGTCTAAGCTGCGCTCATGCCATAGCCAAATGTTTTCCATCAGAGCGATATCAGCGCGTACTAGTTTGCTGTGGCCCCGGTAATAATGGAGGTGATGGTTTGGTCTGCGCACGTCATTTGTCTTTGATGGGTTACACGCCAACTATTTACTATCCTAAGCCCACAAAAAACCCACTTTTTGAGAATCTAGCGCATCAATGCAATCGCATGGATATTTGTTCCATTTTGCAGTGCCCCAGTAAGAACGATGCGGCGAACACATATGATATCATCGTAGATGCCCTTTTTGGTTTCAGCTTTAAGCCGCCTGTACGCGCGGACTTTGTGACTGTTATTGAGTTACTGCATCAAACCAAATTGCCCATAGCTAGGTAGGTGGTAATCATGTGCACAACTTTATGGATTCTGGTTATTAATGATTTCATTTCATTTATAAGCGTGGATGTACCAAGCGGCTGGGACGTTGAACTGGGTAAATTAAACCAGTGCCACTTTGAGCGCAGCCTTTTAATTTCATTGACCTCGCCAAAGTTATGTGCCAAACATTTCAAAGGTGAACATCACTTTTTGGGTGGACGATTCGTGCCACTGCGTAAAATTGTAACTTTACAATATAATTAAAAAAAAAATTCATATATACACATTAATATAAGCTTAGTGTAACATTATTTATATAGGCGATTGTAGTTCTTGCGTCTTCGATCCTCCTCAAAATTGTTGTTGCGTGCCCATTCCTTTAAATGGCCTTTGGAACGCAGCATTGCCGACTTAGAGTCTACGTCTCGCATTACGAAGGGCGAAAAGCCGACTATGTAATTATCGTCCATGGTATTTGTTTTTGTTTTTGCCACACGTGAAGGCATTTGTTTTGGCATTGGTTGATCTTCGAACAGTAAAGGGTTGCGTGAATGTTTTCCACCTTGAAAGCGCGGTACGCTTTGATTTTTATATTTTGCTGTTAACGGGCGTCGTGTGTTTATATGTATCACTTGCTTGCCATTTTCATCCAAACTGACTGCAACACGTTTCAATGTCTTGTTGCCGCAGTTGGGACAAAACACTTTAGTCATGATGCTGGTGGTCTTGAAGCAAGCATAGCAACGCAGTATATAAGTACGCAAGTGCTTGATGATGCGTCCATTCAGCGCTGCAAGATGCAGATTTAGCTGCTTAAGCACGTTTTGTAGTGCATAGTCAGTGGTCATGCAGGCCACAGACGGAACTATGTCGTCTTCAACTTTACCCTCAAGCACTTTTTTGGCCTTTTTGATATTGGAATAAGTAATCCAGCCATCATTGCCAACATCGTTATCAGGTGCAGCCTCGTCGATTTCCCCAGGTGGCTCTGCTTCGTCGATATCTTGTATTTCTGGTTGTAGTGATACTTTTTGAACAAGCACTGTGTTAGCTGCCTCTTTCTCTTCGACAGATGGTTCACATTTAGGCTTTATAAAGAGCTTATCGAGTATCTCTTGATTGAAATCGTCGTCGTCGTTTAAACTGAAATTCTGCGAGTCATGAGTTTCGGGATTTCCAACGGCTTGTAGCTGTGCTTCTATGGCTGTCTTAACTGCATCGGTAGTATTGTCAGCATTATCAGGTTCATTGACCTCTTCCTTCACATCTTCATCGTCGTCTTCCTCGTCGTCTTCATCGTCGCTGTGTTCCTTGGGCATGTACCAACCTACTAATAGCTTGTTGTTAACATCTTGCAGCTCCTCGGGCATATGTTTTGACGCAATGACTTGTGACATGACAGGCTCTGTGCGTAGATGATCTGTTCCAACAGTGTCTGCCTCTAGTTCGTATGTTAGTGCAATTACCTTAAGATCTATGCCCGAGAGACTGGCGTAATCGCCAGTCTTTTTTGCGAATTCGACACAATGCTTAATGCTGCTCGTGCGAGGCTCTCTCACTTGCAGATTAAACGGTAGAACGCACAATCTGCGTATTTGTCGTTTATTGCGGACTTCGGAGACCACGTCTGGCACGGTAAGTACATTCTCTGCATATTCCTAAAAACGCGAATGCACCTATAATTGTCATTTTCCAGTATTTCAATAGGAAATAACTTACGTTTAAAGGAACAGCATTTATAAATGCAGTAGTATCTGCAACGAGATATTTAATTTTTGTTTTGGAAATACTCATTTTACAACAATTACAACAATTTATTGAAATGCTAGGGGTCTTGCACGTGTTTTATTGACCAACGAATAATATCGATAGGCGATAAAAGTTTGTGTTGCGTCTTACAGCGTGTCAAGTCAACAGAAGCTGCACCTATCGATATTCTAAAATCGAAAGTACTCACGTAAGTACACTTTGCTTAATCATTGAAGTGCCATCATTAGTTTTCAAGACACGCAAAGAAAGCTAATTTTCTTTATACTTTTATTTGTCGTTAATTTACTTGAGAAGAATTAAATAAAAGCACTTTTAGGTGCAAATAAAAGTGCACAATTTGGACAATTAAAGTGCAAGTGCAAGTGAATTTCAATTTTCAAAATGTCTTAAGAATTAAACACGGCATATACACCTATATACAAGAGCAAGAAAAGTGAAATAGTGCCTCAGATGTGGCCCCAATGGTCTTCCGCCCCAGTGGCACATAGCTTGCAAATACCACCGGTGCCAATGGTCGCGCCACCACCCCAACCAACCGCACCACCACCTTTACCCGATGCACCACCACCGCCTCCGCCCACTGAAACGGCTGTCGCTGCAGGTGAACCAGTGCAGTATGCGGCAGCTCCACAGTCGTCTGCTGTAATGGCTGCCACTTCTACAGCAAATCAATCGTTTGAGCAATTTACGGCAAATGCTGACGAAGCGGCTCAACATGCGGCAATGACACCCTCACAACAATACGCTTTACAGCAGCATTGGCAACAGTGGCAAACCTATCAGCAGGAATACGCTAAATGGCATGAACAGTATGGCGAACAAGTAAGTTAAACGGCTTTATGGCTAATTATATGTATATAATACATATTTTCACAGTACAAGCAAGAAATGGCTGCAGCTGTCGCTGCAACAGCTGTACATCCATCAGCGGTAGTGCCTGTTGCAGCCAATCCTGTTGTTTATCCACAACCGCAGCAATACTATGCGTCGCCTCCAGTCGTAATTGCGCCACAACCAGCTCCACAAGTTCCTTTAGCTAGAAAAATAATGGCACAGCCACAACTTTATACACAAACGTTGCCAAATAATATGATGCCGAATACTGAGCTGCCACCATATCAACAGCCAGTTTTTCCATGGCAAGGGTCCTCTCAAGTTCAGCAGCCGCGACAGCAATTTCAGCAGGAAATACAGCCACCACAACAAACACCACAGGCTTCATATCCGGCTAGATATAATCAAAAACCTGTCAGCTTCAACCAAAAGCCACCAGTTTCAGTGAAAATCGATGATTCCTACAATGCCAAGTTTTCCAATGTACGAAAAACACCACCATTTATGAGTTCGACAGCTGACGCTAGAAATAGTTATCAAATGCATATAGCGCAAAATGAAAATGGTAGCAAATTAAACCAACAATGGAGCGGGGCTGGCCCTCAAGATAAAATCTTTACTAAGCGAGGTGCCAATGATAATAACATGCCGCCGTTAAATGAGCAGCGTGGTCCTTGGGACCATGCTGGTGCTGATAATGCTGGAGGCAGTCAACAACAAATCAATAAGCCTTGCTTTAATCGTTGGCAATCAAATCGAGACGATAATTTTAATAATTTTGGAAGTTCGCAAAATCATGGACGTTACTCAAAAGGAGATCGAAGCAATGTTTTCATCAAATTTTTCAATGGTTCACCATGTGAACCTGAGTCTTCTAATCTCCATGCCACGTGTAATAGCGATGTCGAAGAATACGAAAGTTATGCACACTTACCCAAAGGAAAGTACTACAATATAAACAATCGTTTGGAAAATAACATAAATCAAAGATCGAACGACAATCAAAACTATGAGGATGTTGGTTCTAATCGAAGCTTCTTTGGCGGTATAGAATCACAAAATCGTGAAAGTTTTGATAATCAACAAAGCCAAAAACAACAAAAACGTGGGTCAGATATGGATGAAGAAAGCTTTGATCGCTTGTTCCAACAATGGGAAAAACAGTTTGAGGATTGGAAACGAACAAACGCAAATCATCCAGATCGTAATGAATACCACCGTTACCAGGAAGAGTTTGAGAAACAACGTCGCCGCCTCGCCGAGCGCCGTGAACAAATGCGTCGGCGGCGTGAAGCTCAAAAAAACGAACAATATTCAGATCAGCAACAACACAGACCCGAACAAAAACAACAACAGCATCCATTTAGTCAGCAGCAGTCTTTCAATGTGCATCGACAAAATTTGGCAGTGAATGCTCCACCTTCAGGTGGTTCGTTGTCTCAAAAATGTGCCTCTGCCTTTGAAAAGTTCAAAAAGCCATCAGTAGTTGGTAAAAAACTCGAATTACCTCCTCAAAGCAAATCAAATGATGGTTCAAGTAATACGCAACAATGTAATCAAGAGACACCGACACCATTACAACAGGAAACAAATCGAAAAGGTTTAGCCGAAAACACTTCTGCAGTGGATAAAGTTCCACAATACCGTCATGAAGAACAGCAGCCTTTAGGCAAACGTAAACTGGATGGAGCTGGGGTCGAAGCAACAAAAAACAAGCAAACAAAGGTGGATAATACTTTGGTTATTGCAATTGATGATGACGATGATGATGATGTTGACGATGTTGTACCACTAAAGGTATCACCTAAAACGTCTGTTGCCACGACGTCTGCCACTGAAGACTCGGCAATGACAAATATATTTAAAAAGGAAGATGGCATACCAGGTCTAGATTTAGTTGGAACATCAGTAACTCTCAATCCAGTTGATATATGTACAGATGCAAATAAGCCACAGCTAAAACAAAACACGGATACCAAGAAGATACCATCACTATTTGATGTTGTAGTGCCACAACAAAAAATTGCGCCACCGCAGCGCAGCGCGCTGACAATTGAGGTATTGGAGCGACTACAAGCATCCGATATAAACTTGTCCTCGGACAGTGCATTAAACAATCCTGCTTTTCTTAGTCAGTTGTCGCAGGCGCTAGCGCAAGCGCAGTCTCGTGAAAATTGCGACCAAGGTGTGCCTTCTACCCAACAATTTATTGAACAATTGCCAAATTTGTTGCAACAGATACAACACGAGCAGCAGCAGCAAAATAAATCGAAGGACGGCAGCTCTAAAGATCGCTTGTCATTTGCAGAGTGGCAGCGTAAGAAGAAAAATGAAAGTTTTAATAATAATAATAATAACAATAATAATAATAATGGAGCCAATCAATATTTTGGACCAAACGGCCCTTGGTCTAATTTTCAAGGAGCCAGTCCGGAGCATTTTTATGATAGTCCCTTTGGAAATTTCGCATCTAATGGACCTACGGGAACCAATGGACCCGGTGGATTCAAAGGATCCAATGGATGCGGCGGACCCAATGGACACAATGGATCAAACGGGCCCAATGGACCTATTGGACGCAGTAATCACAACTTTAGTCCAAATAGGCGAAATTTTAATAACCGTGGCAGGCCCAACTTTGGCCGAAATTTCCTTGGACCCGGCTCAGACGTATTTGGTAGCAATCAAGGTGGACAACGTCTGTTTTGCAGAACAAATGGGTCAAATTTTGCACGAAACTTTGGACCCAACGTTCGTGGTGGTGGTTCTAATGATCCCGAAAGTGGCTCTAATAGTGCCGGCATTGGTCACAATCAACTAGGTGGGGGCCCTAGCAGTGGTCCGCTCAACTCAAGTTTCGTTGGCCCCGACAACAATTCGAACAAAAATTTAAGTGATAATCCATTCAGACGCAATGCGGATGCTCTAGCCTTTGAAAATGGCCCACGTGGCGGCCAGGGAGGACCACGATGCGATATGCCGAGAAATTGTGGCCCATCGAGAAACAGTGGAGGCAATAACAATAACAAAAACCACAACAAATTCAATCGGTATGTGTCTTAACTAAAATAATAAATTGATTAACAATGTAGTGGTGTTGGTCTTGACTAGAAAGAAGTTTCTATGAGAACTACCTATATTTATCGGGTATATAATGTAGTTAGTTATATATACATATTTACTTTAAACAAGTCTGTGTACTATTAAAAAAGGGGTCTGACTTTAGCTGCGGCGTTCTGTGTATCACAAAATGCTCAATGCCAAATTTTAGTTTGGGGGCCAAATTGAAGAAACTGTTTTAAGTTTCTTAATGTTTTATGTTGTTGTTATTATTGGTTTATGTATATTATATAATAAATACATTATATATATTATATATAAATATCATATATATTTTTTGTTGCTTATAAGCAAATAATATATAAGCATAATAAATATTTATATATAATATATATAAATATATTTTTTTTTATATTTTTTGTTATTTTTTATGGATTGTTACGACAAAGTTGGGGTTGCCTGCTGATAGTAGTGCATCCGTCGTACCAAACCACAAAAAAATATGCTATTCCGTGTCTTGACCCCTTGAGCCAAACAACATATCGTATATGTTTAAAATTATATTATGCTATATGTCTAGCTTACAAATAGAGCGATTAAAAAATAAAAATCGGTGTCTAACGCTCCAATTGCTAGTTGTAAACACTGCGCGCTCGCATCCAAGCGTAGAGCTTATTCAGTAAAACTTAACTTGAAGCAACATTTGCAACTGACCATGACCATAAATAAAACAACCAATCCCCAATAACTGTCCTTTATTGGCAACAAAACTCTTGCGCCTTATGTATGTTCTAGTAAATCTATTGTCTTGGCATAATTCGTGTCACATTGTTAATGCTGGAATTTTGAATCCATACTCGTTTTCTCTTTTTCTCTTCTACTTTTATGCACCAAACGTAACACCAAATGGCATTGAACGTTACAATCGATTGCTCGATTTTGATCGATTGTTTGATTGTGACGCCCCAATTCCCCTATCACATAACATGAAATGAAATGCAATGAAAATCAATGAAATACCAAAACAATTATATTTATATTATATTGCGTATATAAAATAAATATACAAATACACCACACACAATATATATATATAAAAATATATATATATGCATAAACTATACATAAACTAATTTTTTAATTTATAAAACATTAGACGAACATAAATTGCTGTCCTTCAGCCAGCCGCGGCGCTACCAATGCCATTAACAGGAACCGGGAGCACAATAAAAATATTGTGCAACAACCGAAGAATCGCGGAACCATGTAAATCAAAATAAAATAAACTAGTTTTTAACTTTCTCATATGCGATACGCTGCATTTCGCAATGATTCGCTGCTCCGTCATAAAATCTGATTGCAAGCATATATTATTTGTCTCTTTTTCTTATTTTGTTATTTTTGTATTGTGCATTATTTTTTTATATGAAAGCCTTTAGCCCAGGTATGGCCCGGTTCCATTTTTAAAATTAAATAAAAGCTTTGATTTTCAAAAAAATCTTACTTTGTTGCTATATCGCAATAAACCTTATTCTGATACCCAAAATTTGAACATTTTCGGGTATTGTGCATAGCTGGGCTAAGTGCAATCATTTGACTTTTTCGGTTTTAGTAAAAATTTCGCAATGTAGAGCGGCTAGACTTTTTATGAGTATAAATATGCAAACTAACGCAATTTTGTTGAAACATTTTGCATATATGCTTATTATTAAATAGCAAGAATTAAAATATAAGACAGGCGCAAATGTCAACAAAAAAAAAAAAAATAATAATAAAAAATTTATTTCGACATATCTGTTATAAAGATACACCTTGTCTCAGTAATTAAAAATTGAAAATAACATGAAATGTTTAGTACAGTTTATGTATCACTGAAACAAGTTTAATACAAATTTAAATTTAAGCTTTTTTTTTTTGCTAATTATTATTTTCTAAAAAAATGTTTGCTTTCATACATAAAAATATTTTCTTACAAAAAAAAAAACTATGTTCTTTAACATTTTGATTTAACAAGCGCGCAGCTTCATAAATGATCTAAGCGATTCCTATTTTTTATTATTATCTATGGGTGCTTTCGTCTGTCTGTGTTTGGATTGTCTGTTTTTGAAGAATTTCTCTAATTAGTAATTTTTATGGTCGGTTACTTACTTGCTAAAATGTTGCAGTACACCTCTTCACTCTGTATAGTATTATAAGTTGTGGCTTTGCTTTGTTTAAGCTAAGCTGCACTGTACTTACAAATACAATAAAATACTGTGAAAAAAGAAAATCTTATTTCCTAAAAAGAAATAGCCACCAAAGCGTAACTACGTCCCAGTACACCGTTCCCAGTAGATCATAACTTGCTCCCACCAGACCCCTAATTATTGTTAACATTTTACTTGAAAAATAAAGTAAAAGTTTGTAGTGTTTAAAAAGCTGGTTTTAACTCAAAACATAAAAAAAAAACAAAACCAAATAGAAAATAAAAACAAATTGCAAAAAAAAAAGAAAAAAACAATTGATACGAAAATCAAACTCGCCAATGCGTCACACAACGTTGCAGTGCCGATAATGTGAACCCCAATGAGAGCATCTTTCGTCCCATGCAAGTGTTTGAATATCAGAACACCAAAGTGCCTGCCAAGGTGATTGATTATGGTCATAAGTCGGCAGATGGAGCAGTTGAAGTTGTTGATGGAAAATCTGAAGTTGGAACAGCAGCAGCAGCAGCTGGTAATAGTATGAACGATTTTAAGCCGGTTAAGACGTTTGACTATGGACATGCTTCACATTATCTAACAACGGATGGAACCACCATGAATGCAAATCCCATTAAGCGAAAAAATAAAAAGAAGAAGACTAAGCAACAAAGAATGCAAGCTCAGAAGAAACAATCCCAGCCACATAAAAATCATCTGAAGCAAGAACATCAATCAGTAAAAGCTGTTACAGTTAGCAACCAGGTAAGCAATTTCAATATTTTGTTTAGTAACTTACTACATATTTTTGCATTTTTAAAAAATGCATATTTTTTAAAACTGTACATTTATTTAGCTTGTACTGCCCAAGACACAAACTGATGTCAACAAATCGGTGGAACTGGAGGATGTATCAGATAACGAAGAGTAAGTAGCAGATATTGGGTTTAAAGTTAAAAAAAAATTTTGTTTTTTTTTAATTTAAAGCAATTTGACTGAAATGACACAAACGGAGTCACCACCAACAGCACCATCCATGAAGCCTGTTATTGTATATGATCCAATGCATAAAAATGATGAAAAAGATTTTGATGCCAATCCGTCAGAAGATCAGAAGTATCAACAAAGAGGAAAAATTCTTGAGCCTGATGAAACATCAACCGAAACTATGGCCTATAAGCAAATGCCCAGCACCCAAGAGGCACTCAATTTGAATATGTCCATTCCAACGAATGAGAATCGTAATACAATTTTAATTGATGAGGTGCTATTGCCGCCGTCCCGTCTAACGCGTCCAAAACGTATTTGCATTATATTACGTGGACCGCCAGGTAGCGGAAAATCGCATGTGGCTAAGCTAATAAAGGAAAAGGAAATGGAAATGGGTGGTGGTAGCCCGCGTATATTAAGCATTGATGATTACTTTATTATTGAGAACGATTATGAGGAACGATGCCCAAAAACGAGTAAAAAGGTTTGTAAAAATTAGGCTAAATAAAATCTTGTAGACGCGCCTATGAAATTTTTTGAGTTTTCTAAAGAGAGCGTTTAAGCTTAATTACTAATAATCAGCTATTTATTATTTATTAGTCTCTATTATGCCAATTATTAAAATACTTAAAGTAACAAAACTTGACAATGAAACTACATGCTGAATAGCTTAACTCTTTATATTTCCTTAATTTACTATATTTGCTGCCTTGCAGATACCCAAAAAGGAGTTGCTTTACGAATACGATGCCAGCATGGAAGAAACCTATATGGCCTATTTAATTAAATCATTTAAAAAAACGCTAGCCGACAATCTATACGATTTTATTATTGTTGATTGCGACAACAGCTCGTTACGCACACTGAACGAGTTCTATTGTCATGCCAAAGACTCAAACTTTGTTGTAAGTTTATGTAAAGTGCAGCCCTTTCATTATTAAATGCCTTTTTTTTTTTTGCAATTACAGCCATACATAATTGATCTGCACTGTGATCTGGAAACCTGCTTAAGCCGAAATTCTCATCAACGCACCAAAAGCGAAATTAAAAGCGTTCTAGATAGTTGGGGCGAGACACCTTTTCATTATATAAAGCTCGATGTTTCTACACTGCTGGAGAATGTCGTTGAAATGGAAGATGTTGAAAACATGGCTACGGTAACTATGGTTGAACCAGCCGTAACTTCTCTTGCATAGCCGAAACTATAATGAAGCGCATTGCCTATATCGAATGTCAAGACATTATGAAAACAGGCGGCAACTGCAATTTTTCTGATTTTTTTTTTAACGAGATTTTGAACAATTTGTAAGCTATTTATTTAAAAAATCTGACAAAATTGCGAATTGGGCGTACTTATTGTTGTACTCACTGTAAGCGAAGTCCACAGACTCAAGTTCAGATTTGGGTCCGGCAAATTTAGTTTATAAGTGTTTGTGCCCTTGTAAATCCACAAAAAAAAAAAAACAATGCAAATGAAAAAAACTTGAATTTCTTAAATAAACAATAAATAAGGGCGTATTCATAAAAACATGTATTTAATATTTAAGCAAAGGTTACGCATAAGTAGATAGTTGTAACAATGCATCGTACATCTGTTGCGTGGTTTCATTTGTGTACTTAAGCTTTCAAGTTGTTAATTGCAGGACGATGAAGTAAATGGCAGAGCCGCGGCTGGCAATGATGATGCGAAAGACGTTATACCCAGCGTCACTGTCCAACAAGAAGAAGATAGCAACAGCAATAGTGTTGATGCTACAAACGATGTAAGTCTGTCCAAAATACGATACTTAATGTCAACTCTACATATTTGATTTTCATGGGATGTTGAAGGCGGATTCAACTATATTTATAATACTAATGGTTTACTTTAAAAAAACTTTTATTTATTTTATGCTATATGTGTGCGTGACAATGTTTAAAAATACGCAAATATTTGTGATAATTGGGAAAAACAGTGCGGCCCGTTGAAAAGTAAATGGGAAAATGACATTACCGAAGAGAATTTAGGTAAGTTAATAATTTTTAATTGAATTTGGAGTTTTACGTTTTTTTTTTTATTGCAGCACGGTTGGATGGCACCAAGCGTCTAATGGAAAAGTTTAAAGCAACAACTAGCATGGCGGATTATTTGCAGCTGGATGACTGGGAGCCACCAACACGTAGTGCAGATGGCAAGAAGCGGGTAGGTGATCAGTACAATGATAAAAAAGATAATTACTCGCGACTGTACTGCAAGTAGGCTGCAGCTTTTGTGCATAGTAACGTTCTATAGATTGGTTAAAAAATCTCTGCAACAGCTAGAACTTGATTGAACAAAGTCATTTAGAAGAAGAAATAATATGAAGTCTTCTTCCATATTCTTCTTTACACCTATACAATTATTCCACATCTGAGAGACTTAGATTTTTGTACGTGTGTTTTGATTGCCATTTGCTTATTTCCGTGATGAGCAGCAGCAGGCTCATGGGCAGCGATTATCATGCTGGGAAACTTAATTTTTTGAACTGGTTTAAATCACCTTAAGATCCGTCAAAAGTCAACGATGTTCAGATGTCGCAAATTTTACTTTAGTTGCTATTCAGTCTCATGAAATTTAAATACAGATGGTAATCCGTCTAGTCATTTTACCTGCAATTGAAATGAAAGATGTTGAGAACTGGGCTAGGATTCAACCAGCCGTAACTTCTCTGTAGAACTGTTGAACGAACCATTTACTTCAGCGCTTATCATAGACACAATAAATTCGTCTTCCTTATCTCAGACTCTATATCGGCTGCCTTCGCCAAATCGTTGCGCCACTCTATTTCTTCAACCCATATGATATTTATCTCCCTTCGCCACATGAAGGAAACTTGGGCTGTCTGGGAGTAGCCGTTAGGAACATACGGCGAACCCAAAAATGTGAGCGTTTTGGAACTCACTCGGTGAGGAAGCAAAGTTCCGATTTCTCTTCCGCCGCATTACCATTAAATGCAAGGGCGGTTTCGATGAAACCACAACGTGTGGGGATATCTGCATAACTCACAAAAAGCAGCTGCTGGTTTCTATCAAGAGAGAATCAGATTTGTACCTAAAAACAAAAAAATTTCCATTTTGTCCTGCTCATAGGCGATGGGTAATGTCGACAAAAGTCAAAATGGATACGTAAAGGACGACATAAGAGATAAAACGTTGTACAGCTGCTACGCTGCACAAATAAGTAGCTGAAACGGCCATACTAGAAGAGCTTCGAACGAATGTCAGTTAATATATGTTTTAAAAAAAGCAAGACTTTCTGGTACAATTTGGAAATGACTATCTTTTTCCAGAGTAGTAGCGCCTGTGATACTGCTCTGGTACTAGGGAGCATGATTTCCATCGAATTCTGGCAAGGGAATTGGCTGCTATGACGAGCCGTACAGAAGCCGCAGCTAATAGCATAGGAGAAAAATCCCGTAAGTCACAAAAGCGATTATCAATAACGAACTGGCCATCCAAATGTGACATTTTTGCAAAGAGAAGATGGAATGGATGCATAGATAGTAAGCTCAAATGCACTATCACCTAAGGCAATTTTTATCAGTTCGTGGCGGCCATAAGAAGTTCTTATACATATTCGCGTATGTGGATACTCCTCTAGTTAGTAATATGAAATTGAGTATGTTGACCGCAAATACAAACATTTGGCGAAGGAAAAGTATCATCGTCATCTAAGGCGATGCGAGATATTGGGACGTGATGCTTAAAATAAAGACAACGTCTAAGAAGAAGTGCGGCGAGGTAGCTAATTCGTCGAAGGCTTGCAGAAGTAACTGAGATGATGCAAAAGAGTTGTGTTAGGTAATAGGTTGCCCTTCCTCTCCTAATACTTGATGATAGATATCTCTAGGGTAGAGGTGAAGAGCAGTGTGTGTATTAAAAAAAGGCTATAAATTGCCACATGGCGCTTGGCACACACACACACTCATACATGGAGAATTGTATATCGGTTCATTAATTTTGTTAATTTTCAAAACATGCGATCAAGCATTAGCTTTAAATCGGTAGCGATTTAGGAGGAAACTGTTTTGAGAGTAGTTATCAGTCCCTAAACTAGGTCAAAGCTTTAGCAATAGCAAACAAATAAATCTGAATAACAAATCATTTTAGGTGCGATGGGCGGATATTGAGGAAAAGCGTAAGCAAGAAAAATTACGAGAAATTGGTTTTGTTGTCGGTCAGACCGATTGGAAGCGAATGATGGACCCTAACGCTGGAAATCGTGCGCTCAATAAAACCAAATATATTGAGCGAGTCAACAAACGACGATAAACATTGGAGAGACTAAGAGTTAAGGCGTAGATGGAATACTGAAAAAGCACTTCACATACCAGCTAACAGCATGGCCAAGTGTGGCCCAAGCTCCAGATTGAATTGCATGGCTTCATTGCCAAATAATTTCCACACTAGCAGTTTCATAACATAGATACCATAAGTTCGAGTAGGCTCTTGATGAAGGGATGAACTGCTAACTGCTGCATAAAATTAAGTTCTCTTGGTGACATGAGTTTTATTACAATCTGTATTCACAGTAAACGTTTCCTTTTTTTTTTGTAAGAATAAACACAAAAGACATAAAATTATTGTTTATTATATGTTAGTAACTAGCAAGAAATATTTTTGTATTTAAATTATTTTGTTATAAATGTATGTAAAATATATATATGTAATATAATTAAATTTGGCATGCCAATACCTTGAATAATAGTAGGTTAACGCGTTATTCCGTACTTTACGGTTGCCTTGGAATTATGCAAGCCTGTGTAATTTGAGGCACGAGCCGCACACACACACTCCCACATGGAAAACGGCTTGCATGTAAAAAAAGTATATATATATATATTTATAAATTATTGTAATGTGACCATTTGCTGTATATTGGCAAATGGCTAAAACGTATCAAAAGCCTTTGTTTAAAAATATTTCTTGTCCAAAATCGTGTTTAGATTTTTTCACTTATATTTATTAATATATTTAATACCAGAATTGTCTATTTTCCTCGTACTCTTTTTGGTTTCTTCGATTCTTTAATTGTTAAATCCGTTTAAGTTCGTTATATAGTATAAAAACTTTTTTTTATTTAATATACATAATACGTTAACAAATTAAATATGTATACTTATTAAATTAAACACACCATGTATGTATGTTAAAAAATAAATTTTAATAAATGCATTTATAAATGGAATAGTATAATTCTTAAGCATAAAATAATAATTAAAATTAAACATAAAAAGTGGTTGCGGTAACAAAGCAAATTACGCCACTTTTGGAACTCACATATATATATTTTGTTTAAACTTTGATTCCAATTCTTAGTAGCTGATAGTTATAATTTGGCTGATTGCTGCAGTGAATCGAGGCAATCTGTCGATAACCATTGTCAGCTAATATGAATGTTGTTAGTTGCCTAGTCTCATGGGGATGTCTTCTGTGTTGTTAAATTACGGGTTCATCTCAATGTGTAAACTAACATATATTTTTTTTTTTTACATCAACCGGTTGGTTTTGTGAAAGCTTATCCTGCAGGATAGCAATTCGACTTCATTTGAGAAGCTTTACAGGCGGTAAGTATCAGTTGTAGGTTATTTATTGAAATTTGTTTGTAAATAAAATTATTCTTTTTTGATAGAAGTTTTAGTTCCAATGCAGGACTTTATCGTCTGGGTGTTCTATATTGTAAACAACAATGTTCATTTACTTTAAAATTGACTACCATGCCATGGCAAAGTTAGGTAATGAGCAAATTAATTAATTGCATTCAGAGTAATTTGTTATATTCGCTTTGTACCACTACCATCGAGCATCTTTGACCAATCATGAACTATGAATCCCCCTTTGGTCAACGGTAATCTGTTGGCACCTAAAGTTAAGAAATAAGTTTAAACATTTATGTGGCTTCCAGTTTCCGGCTTTTATTCTTTAAGTCTCAAGTTGCATATGTTTAAAAAATTCACTGGGCTAGGGACGGGTTTAAGTTTTATATTAAATTTTTGTTCGCTTTAATTTAGTATTTCCTATTTTTAATATGGTTGCATTTATTAATAACTAATTAAACAAATTATTAAAGTAGATTTTATGCAGCCTTCATATAAATATTATAATAAGATGTAATACAGGACATTGGTTGGAACCCATGCACGTATGCTAAAAGCTACTTGTCGCACTGTTTTTCTGAAAAAATATTCTCAAGTAAAACTCGTGTTTTGTTTTATACGTTACAATATATGATCGAAATTCGGCCTTTGCCCGTTCATATTAATTCCCAAGTACTGTTTCATAGGTCTTTGAGATATCGAATGGGCCAGAATAAAGGATATTGGTATGAAATATTAAATTTCTGCATTTAGCTGTTAGAAAAAGTTAAGTAAATGCTAAAAGCACCATTGAAATAGCTTCTCAAAAACGTATAGTTGTATGTATTGACAAATTTTCTCATACACAATGCAAATGACACTAAAAATTGAGCACCGGTATCGTGGGGATTGACCATCCAAGCATATCCCAACCTGAACAGTTTTGTACACCTTGTTATGTGCTCTTGTAAGAAATGTCACGTTAGTTGGCTTCGCGGCAAATTAAAGTTTAACTTAAATTGCATGTATTAATTATTTTTTAATAAAAACTTGCAAAATTATATGCAGTTATTTGAAAAATACACTGGCAGTCACGCAATCAAAACAAACAAAAAAAATATACAAAAATAAATGCAACAAATATAGGCTGAGTCAAGAGAAGTATATGACTCCCACAAGGACCACCACCATTTTTGTCTTAGTATCAAGGAAATCGTGCGTGCACACATCGTCTGTCTTCGCATCTTTTATTTAATAAGATTACAGCGATAACCTCTTTTCTGAATTTGTGTAAACAATGATTTTTTAAATTCTATAGCTGCTGTCTCCTGTATTAAATTTGTGTAGTATGTGACGTCATGCTCTCTTTTTAAGAGAATTTTAAATAAAAGGTCTTGCGCATTGCGTGACCTTTTGGCTGGATCATGAGCTCACTCTGTACTCGTTAGGGTGAGGGTGAGTGTGGGTGTGTTTATGTAAGTGTGCAAAAAAAGTGCAAGGCGAAACAGGCGTATTCGCATTGGCAAAAGGCACGACAATGCACAGTGGTCGAAGTAGTTGATTTTGTGTCAATTTTTTTTCATACATATGTACTTAAATATTTCTTTTAATTACTTTAAAAGTAACTTTAGTTTTTTCAAAGGCGTTTTGACAAAAGTATTGACAATTTTTAACAAAAAAAAAAAAAAAACACTAATGCGACCATAAATATGTACTTGAAACAAATAGCACTATACTTTTGAAATCAATGCATTTTCCTCAAAAATGTATTGAAAAAAGCATAAATAATAATACTGCTTTAACCATTACCCTAATATATATAAAAAAATATGTTTAAATTTTGCAGCTTTTTACCACCGACTAGTGTTTTTAAACTAAGTATAAATAATCAAACAAAATTTCTGTATCAGTTGTAAATATAAATTATATTCAAGTTATATATGTAGCAATGGAATATTATTTGGTCTATTATACGAAAGACTAACAATGGGTTTGTGGCAAAATGTTTATTAACTTAAATTAAGGATTTGCGCCTACCGAAAAGGCACATGAGAGTGATGATGAAAAATTTACGAATTTTACACATTTAAATAAATAAATTCAATTTTCTTGACTCTGCTGTCATTGCCCTAAATGCGAAGCAAATATATCCAGCGGTGTCTTTAAAAATTACAAATTTAGATAGAGCCAATTTTACAGCAATGCCAGAGCTAGGCTATGGAGGCCCAGATATAAATCCCTTCAAAAGTTGTTATGTGCGTACTAATAGCTTACCGCTTGGAAAATGCTTGCTGCTTACATATTTGTAGCAAAATCAAGATAATCCAGGTCGAAAATTACCAGACCTAATATTAAATAAATACAAAATAAATGGCATTTAGAGACAGCGACTTAGTGTAGTAGCTTGAAACTATTCGTATCTGGTTTTTGGAGAATCTATCTGTGTATAAATACGGTTATGGTCCGTAATTTTATTAAAAATATAAACATATGAAAATTAAAATTTAGAACCTTAAATTTTATATATTGGGTTGCCTAAAAAGTAATTGCGGATTTTTCATATAGCCGGCGTTGACAAATTTTTTCAACGGCTTGTGACTCTCTAATTGCATTCTTTCTTCTGTCAGTTATCAGCTGTTACTTTTATCTTGCCATAGAAAAAAAGTGCGCGAAATTTTGTTTACATTTGTTTGTTTGGCGTCAATTTTAATATGGAGCCCACAAAGGAGCATTTTCGTCATATTGTACTTTATTATTTCCGTAAAGGAAAAAACGCGGAGCAGGTTGCTAAAAAGTTACGAGATGTGTATGGTGATAAAGCCTTAAAAGGAAGACAGTGTCAAAAATGGTTTCGCCAATTCCGTTCTGAAGATTTTTCACTTAAAGATGAGCCACGTTCAGATCGGCCAAATGAAGTTGATGATGGCCAAATCAAAGCATTAATCGAATTGGATCGTCATGTAACTGAGCGTGAGATAGGAGAGAAGTTAAATGTACCAAAATCAACCGTTCATTATCACATAAAAAGTCTTGGACTGTTAAAGAAGCTTGATATTTGGGTACCACATGTATTGAAAGAAATTCATTTAACAAGCCGAATCAACGCTTGTGATTTGCACCTTAAACGCAATGAATTCGATCCGTTTTTAAAACGAATATTAAAGTAATATTGTTCTCTGGCATGATTATTCTGTCAGAAGCTTTAGCGCGGACATCTTTGTTTATATCTACTTGGCATATAGTTTATAGCGAATCTGAACGTTAATAATGTATATTGTATACAGAATATTACATCAAATAGTTGTCGGTGAAGAATAACATAGTTTGGAAACGAAAAAATTATACAATGTACCATATTTTGTATGCATAACAGTATACCGGTGTAGGTTTATTCCATTATTTTCATAAAAAGTGGTCATATCGAATACAAAGTTTATGCTATGTACTACCTTATGTATGCGAAGAAAAATATTTTATTGCATATTTATATATATCTAACAAGTTGTCAACTTCAGAGAATATCGGGTTTATTTCAGCACGTTGTTTCGATTTCAAATGTAAGGAACACAAATTTAGCAGTTTCCGAGCCTTGAGTGTTCAACAATCAAAAACCCTAGCCTATGCTGTAGTTTTAAAAGAAAATAATTAGCCGTGATTTGAAAACCAATTTCAAACATTTTAATGGGTTCGCCTTAAGGCCTAATAATTGGTGCCTTTCAAACCGCGTATGATAAAATTTACTTGAAGTTCCATTTTTGCCAATAAACGTTTTAAATTATTTTTGTTTTTCAAATAACTCGAAATAGGCACGCACCCCAGAAACTTGATTTCTATAGAAACGGTTCGTAAAATCGGGCAAAATTTTGTTCAAAATGTATAAAACTCTGCTAATAATTGAGAAGGACGAAAGAGCTTGTGCGAATACGTAATTGACATGATTTCAATACAAATATTAGTTTACTTATCCACTGTGCTGCCATAGCAATGACGATAACTCTAACGAATCCAACGACGACGAGACAACATGAAAGTCAACGCTGGCGACGTGTGTCATGGTGGCGGTGTTTGAGTTCTGGTATTCAGGCGGTTGGCGATGCGCGTTTCGGTTCAGTCGAGCATAATACTTCAAGCGCAACGGACGAATGTGTCGTGAAAAGTCGTTGGTTTGACTACTACAACAAGAGCAGCAACAACAGCGAACAACTTCAGTTGAAAATAAAGCAATTAAATACAAATAGTACATGCTCTGAGCCAACCCAGGATTCACATTTATATTAAAATCGCACCCTTTGCGGTGTAGTGCAACGCAGGGACGCAAGCTTATTTTGAATTTTGTTTGTTGTTTGTGTGCTGCGTTGTTATTATTTTGTGCGTTGTCTTTGTTTTATTAACATTTTGTTGTTGTTGTTGTTTTTTTTATTGTGATGCCTGTGCCAACTCTTTAAGTCATTCCACTCAGTCGGCCGTCAAGTTACTCGTCATTTGTGGAAAGAGTATTTTACGCTGTGCGCGAAAAAGTTGTTCCGACAGTGACGTTGAAGTTCCGTCAAGGCAGTAAGCTAAATCTATTGATTTGTTATTGTTTTGGCACATTTTGAGTTTTGGAGCGCAGCCAAAGTCAATAAATACAACAACGACAACAACACCAGGGGAGCCTTCATGTAGGCCAATGATTTTGCCCATTTTGGTGGAATTTCCAGCCGGCATTGCGCATCGTTTGTGGTAACTACTGTGCCTACGCGTCCGTGTGCGAAAGTGATTTGGACTCTAAAACAACAAAACGAAAAAAGCCAAAAGCGAAAAGCGCTTTTTTTGCGCTTATATAAAGTGTAATATGGAAGCATGTCTTCCACATCTAGCTGCGTGGTAACACGGCCATCCTTCAATTTGTTATTTTTCACTCAAGGTATGTGCACATCATTTACTAAACGCAATTTTTTGTACATAAAGCGTGTATACACACACACATAGATATATATAATTAATTGATGTTATATAGTATATATAATATAGTTATCGGCTGGATACGAAATAAAAAAATAGTGCTTTATTTATTAAGTACACAAGTCACAATGTATGAGTCTTAATATTAAACTGCTTAGCTAAAACCGGCAGTTTTTAATTAAAACAGCGTTATTTTTTTTGAAGTAAGTTAGCTTGTTGAGTAAAACTCAATAATAATTTGTTTCAACAATAATAGGGAGTCTGTCTGATACTTAATAATAGCTAATTAATGAAACCTCGTTCTTGCCGATGTTCGAACAAGAGCTAACCGCTTAGTTTCAAATTGAGCGACTTTTAAATTTTCTTAAAAATAATCTAAGAAAAGGAATTAATTGTTATATCTAATTTGAAGAAATATATTAAATTGAATAAAAGATAAAATAAGCAATAAGTGTCAAAACACATAATTTTTTGAAATCTCAAATAAATAATACAGGTTAAAAAGTTTTACTTGTTAAAAATGTAAGGGGCCATTTTGAATATTCTTGCTGTCAAGAATTGAAGTCTGAGGCCAGTATTTGTCTATCCAGTCGAAGTTATGTAAGGGGTTCAAAGCAAATGACTCGAAATCCTAACGGACGTATTTCAAACATGCCACTTTTTTTTATTATGCCTTAACTTTTTTCAAAAATAACTCAAAAACATAGATACTTAAACAATAACCGTTCAAAATCGACTAAATGTCAAGCCCTAGCTTTGCGCATAATTTGTTAAGTTTTATTTCGACTTAAAAAGGGATACACTTGCTTATAATTAAAACTTTCTTACATTTTCGTGCAATTCTGGGCAGAAAAAAGAATTTGATACAACATCATGAATTTTAAGTGGATGGTTTTTGTAATCAAGAGGCTGAAATATGATTTTACATGATGTCTGATAGACTTTTTTGTTGTGTATGCAGAATTTTATTAAAATACTGGTTACTTTTTGCAATATGTGATTTTTATTTTTCAGAAGTTTTGTTCTTATTTAAGCGATTTTCCGTATTATGTCTAGAAGTAATGTTTTTATGTTACGTATACGTATTATAGACGTCAATAAAAAATGCTGGCAAACTATGAAAAAAAATTAGGACGTGTTCGTAGCATATCTTCATTTAATTTTGATACGATTAAAGCACTGTTGATAATTTCGAAACACATCGATAGAGTAGTGAATTTCACTGAGTTATAATTATTACAAATGCATACTTAGTATTTTTTACAATATCTTAAAACTAAAACGAAACGAAGGTTGCACTCCAGTTATTGAGACTTATGCCTCACCTTTTATGGATATAAAACGAGAACGCGAGAGTTCTATTCTTAGCCGACAGCCGCTGAAGTGCTCAAAGAATTATATTACTACTTTTTCAACCATAAAAGGTTCTACGATGATATTCCCTACCCCGGGTGACAATTATCTCCAGCTACTCATCGTAAAACGTCAATAAACTGTTTATGTGTAAAATATTATGAATTGTATAAATGTTTTCAAAAAAAAACGCTTCTTGGTATTTTGAATAGTTATGGAGCTAATCTGATACGTTATGGAATTAAGTATAAATTAAAGTTAGCCTATTCATTTCCAAAAGCGAAGACATTGTAGCTCTTATGATAAAAAACAACAATTTTGGCAGATTTATTTTTTTTTGTTACGTATACGAAATCGTACCACCTTTCGCTTTTAACAGCTTTAGGACTTCTTTCAGAAATATATCATAATTAATTTAAAGCTTATCCTAAATAAAAATTTATTGGGCTCTGGGCTGGTGTGTGATTCGTGTAAAAGTCACGGCATTTGCTATGTGAGGAAAGCGCAAATTCTTTGAATATAAAAGAAAAATTAAGCAAACAGGCTAAATTATTCTAAATTATCCTTGGGTATTCATGTTGTTTCTTGCATAATACGTGAAACTGTAAGTTAAAATAATTTTTTAATTTTTTTTGCTCCGTGTGATATTACAGCATTTCGCCCCATGAAAAAAATGTTAGATTTCCGGATAGAGCAGGGCGGCCTGCGTAACCCTCTTTCTTTATTAATTTTTTAAGTATCTTCTGGTTATCGCTAAGGCTGAAAAATATTAAATGCAGTTGTTTAGTCTATTTATTTTTATGCTGTTCTAGTCATTTGCTTTTAATTAAAAAAATTGTTTTAACAACAGAAGCGTCGTACTAAAAATAAATTACCTTTCACTGTTCATAAGCTATTGCAAATATAATAAATGGTATTCAAAAAAAAAATGTAATTTCTGATTGATGACAGACATTAAATAATTACGGCCGGAAATAAAAACGTTTCTATGAATTATGCTCTAGCGGCTTTCAGTTTTTATTTTATTTGTGGCCGAATTTTGCAAAACACGGTGTAGCTGCTTTTTTTACCATACCAAAGAAATATACAAAACACGGCTAAGAATGAAAAAAAAATAAAAGAAAACAATGTTTTTTGTAATTGTTTATATTTTATTTGTTGCAATTTATTTGCTGCAAGAGGAACCAATAATTTTAACTTTAATTTGCATAAATTGCAGTTTAATTTTAAATTTAATGCTATTAATTTTTATGCAATTTATTATTCTTTATTTAAAAAAATATTTTTTTCTAATATTTTTTTATTTAATTCAATTTATTTGCTAATTATTGTTATTTCATTTCTTAAATAAACATGCATTTTTTCTATTCTTATTTGCCATTTGTGTATTATTATTTTATTTATCTATGATTTTTGATTTTAGTTAAATTTATTTATAATCATATATAAAATACAAAAACCAAGCAAACGCCTTTTTTTAAACTTTTTAACTGAATTTGTCTTAGGTTAGGTCAGCCCATGTATCAAGGCACACATACGGCGCACGCACATTTTCAGTTCGCGCGAGACTTGTGCCTCGTCCAAATATTGCCATCAAGGCACACGATCTGCTGCTTTATTTTTATTTATTATTATTATTTTTATAAATTGTTTGAAATTTATTGTTTAATATTATTTATATGCATAAATTCAGCAATTCAAATGTCGCGCCAGCCTCAACCGTCAATATTGTCTTTGCATTTTGTCTTTGCATGCTGATTCCTTGAAATTCCAAAATGCTAACAGGGAATAAGGGAGAAAATTCGTCTCTTGTTATATTTGAATTCTCTTTGCTTGCATACTAATATGAGATTGGTTTTGATTTTTCTTTTTAGTACTCACCGTGCTTAGCGCCACCATCAAGTACAACGAATATGCCGCGGACAAAGGTGGCAATGCCAGCATTCCCTGTGCAGCCCACGGTAACATTGTGTGGGTAAAGGAGCAGCCTGGCAATAGCACCATTGTGCAGGTAATGCATGTAGGCATATAGTCTGCGCCCAAAGCCACGCAATCTCATCATCTGATGAGTCCCTTGGAGGTGCGAATGTCTGCAACTCGTACCCGCTGATCCTTGCCAGCAATGCTCGTGAAGCTAGAATAATTATGCTAGATGGCGTCACTTGTAACGTTATTATGAAAATGTAATATACTCTTTTATTTCCTATTATCTCTACCAGACGGGTCGTGTGCTACTGTTACGCAATCTTAATATCAACGATGGCGGCATTTACGTGTGCTTTGCAGCGCGGCCAAGACCCACAGCCTTAATACCAAGTACAACAACAGTGGGCTCCTTAGCAATTACAGAGCCTGCAACGAATTCAGAAATAGCAACAACTCCAACAACTCCAACAACAACAACACATTCTACCTCATTGCCCAAAGTGCAGGGGAATCACACCGAAGAAGAGGAACTAGAATATCAGGCGAATCAGCGAGTAAAACTGATAGTACGCACAACGCCGGGACCAGTCACACAGCTGTACTTCAAGGCTTCGACCATTTTAGGTTTTCTGATTTGGCGCTTTAATAAGAGCCACTCGGGTGGCTATCCGGTGCGCAGTTTTACTGCTGAGTATCGTAATATCTCGTATCAGTTGCCGCCGTACAATGCGAGCTATGAACATAAATGGATACGCATGGACCCTATTAATATAGCGCCAAATGTGGTAAGCAAGGGTATTCAGTACGTAATAGTTTAGCAGCGTTTTTTTTTTGAGATTTTGGAGTTTAATAGTTATTTTTCCAAAAATATTCTGGGCCAATTAAATATAACCCTTATAGGATTTGCAAAATTGAGTATTGATTTGGGAATTTTTCTTAGGTTATAAAGTATAAAGCAAAGTATAAAGTATGTACGATGAGGAGAGTTTTGCTATCCGCATAAGATCTCGGGTTGGGGTCGGGTTGAATGCTCAAACTAATACTGATTTATTATTATTTATAAAGTAGAATAATAGCAAAATTTTGTTGCGTTTGCCCAAACTTGACGGCCCTTTAATAGGACGCAGGTGCCAACTTTTGAATAGGTCGTCTGATGAGTCCCTTGGAGGTGCGACTGTCTGCAACTCGTACTCGCTGATCCTTGCCAGGAATGGTCGCGACAATGCGAGTCATCATCCATTTAAGTGTTGTTAAATTGTCATCATGAACAATTACTAAATCGTCGACGGAAACATTGGCACGGGTTTTTGTCCATTTTGAATGAGTTTGCAGTTCGCTCACATATTCTTGCAACCAGCGTCGCCAAAAATGTTGCTTTATGGCAGTCACACGTCGCCAACGTTCTAAGTGGTCTAGGCCTTCGTCTGCCACTGAATTTTCTGATAATGCTCGTAGAGGGCCACCTATCAAGAAATGACCAGGAGTTAATGTGGCGATAGCGGACGAGAATTTAAGATGGCTTCGATATCAGCCATTACTGTTGTTAATTCCTCAAATGTAAGGCGTATGTTCATCAAGCTGCGATACATTAATCCCTTGGCGCTCTTAACCGCTGCTTAACCTCCCATAGGCCTTCGAAGTGTGGTGCTCTGGGAGGAATGAAGCGAAAGTATACAAATTCATTGGTTCAAAACTCTACAATTGACTGTTTGGTTTCCTGCTTGAGGAAAAATGCCTTAAGATCCGTCAACTGGTTGCTGTGGCGTTGTCGCAGTAAATTTCAGCAGGTGATCCACGTCGGGCTATCATGCGTTTTATTGACAGATGGCTATGTAGGCCTAAATTGGCTTCTTCCCTCGAATTTGCAGGTATATGCTGATGGAACCACAGAAATCCACAGGTTACGATCTTTCCGCAGGGAGACTGCCCATTATTTGTTGTTGTAATCTCGGCTTATAGCGTACGCATTGGACACATGATCTGACTACGAAGCGTGCCAAATCTCGAGCGTTGACGATCCAAAACTGCCTTCGTATCGAACAAACCAATGCATTTGTTCCCGCGTGATAATTATGTTGATGTAGGAATCTAACATATTTACGAACAAAGTCATCTATAGGGTGTTTTATTTTCTGTGGAACATTTGCCAGCTCGAGACGCCCTTAAACCTTTATCAACACGTTTGGGGAATGCAAAAAATGATTAAGAAATTTCAGTTGAGTAGTGACTTGTGAGCCTTTGCTCAGGATAGCTATTTCTTCAGCAAAATGTTTCTGCTGCACGTTCCTAACTATACAATGGAAGGCATGTTGCAGTTCAGTTGATTCCAGCAATGGCGTTTCAAAAATTGTGGACTTTCCTCTAGAATGCATGCCAAAGCGCAACATGCAGGCAACGATGCGCAAGCATAGACGATGTGAGCTGATTTTTTCAAGACTGTGAAATAGATGATTACGTTCAATTGACACCTTGAATATTGATTTGTGCTTCTCCGAATTGATAATTTCAAAAACAACATCATGCCGATTGTCGCTCGGCCATTCTGCTGCGGGTTTTTGAGGAACGCAGGGCCCCTGAAACCAAGTTGATTTCGCAAGTTCCGAAGGTGTACATCGTCTCGACAGCAGATCGACTGGCACAAATCTCCAATTGCAAGTCGATGTGTTTTCTTGAAACTCGGAAACAGTTTGTGAATCGCTCCAAAGCTAAACTGTGTAGTCCATTGTTATGAGATTTTTGATGTTTGCAAACAGCAGTGCAAGCAAATATGCAGCGCTTAACTCCAATTTCGAGATTGTGAGTTTCCGAATTGGTGCCACTCTGGACTTAGACGTCATTAGCCAAACCTTGACATTTCCATTGCCATCTACCGTACGTACATAAATACAGCACCCATAAGCACGAATTGATGCATCACAGAACCCGTCCAACTTTATGTCCTGAGCATAAGGCTGCAGACAATAACGTGGTAGTGCCAGTGTTTCCAATAATGATAATGATTCGACGAATGATTCTTCCAAGCGTGGTACAAATGTTGCGGATCTACCTCATCCCATTTCAATTTCAATAAAAATACATCTCGCTTTTGATCCCATGACAAACCAAGTGCACTTGTGATATCTGTGTCTTCCACATTTAAATCCTTGATGGTGCTATCATCAACAAATTGAGGATGATTTGAATTCCATTTTGTTAACTATAATCCACCCTGTTCAAGGATTTCAGTTACCTCTGTTTTAAGTTGTCGCAGTTCATCCACAGTAGAAAGTCATCAACATAAAATTATGATTCAACAGCTGCAGCTCCATGCCTATTATCCTGGAGGTAGAGATCAGCCAAATACGTCACGGCACGTATTGTAAGATATGGCGCAGCAGTCTGCAACTTCTCATTTGGGGAGTTTCGCCAAAGTACATATTTGCGATCACGTGAGTCAACAAGTACTTGCCTCTAAATTTTGGTAAATTGGCATATGCGAAAACGCAGCAGCAGCATATACAATTCGGGGCATCAATACCATCAATATGTCGTTCAGTGATTGTTGTGATGATGTTCGAACACTACTCTTAACTAAGTTGTTGTGCTATTGGATTTAAATACGCAATGATGCAGGATGTAGTAGAGGGCCTCCTCGACTTTGGGTTTAGCTACCAAGCTCATATGCTGTAATTGCTTCAATTAATCTATGAACCTTGCGTATGACGCTTTTACTTCGGGTGTGCGATTTAAGCGCCTTTCCAGTGACTCAAACCGTTTCTTTGCTAGTCCAAAGGAGTTGCCCAAGAAGCTTGGGTCATCCTTAAACGGCAAACGAACTATGATTCTCCCATCTGGTTAACGTTTGACAGTTTCTTTAAAGTGCGAACAAACACTGGTTCTGTTCTGGTGTCCACCTCTCTGCTGGCATGCATGATTTTTCCAATGTCATGGCATAACTATGAGATGCACAGCGTCTGGAACTCTTATAGCGTCCTGAGACGATCCATCCAAGCAAGGTTTTCTGTAGCGTTGGTAAGCCTGGACCCAGCTTGATATAACCAACTGAAGGAATGTCAAATTCCAAGATGACGTGTCCATATCTGCGTCAGGTTGGTATGCAATATGCGAGATGATGCAGATCCAGTGGGAACTTGCAATTCTCCAAGCGAGATTTGATAGTGGTAGACGTTCCATACTTTACTTGACTATTGGAATCGCCGACACCCCAAACTCGCATATTACGTTTTAATTTGGATAATCTTAAGCTCTGCGCGAAGTCTTCTGTAATGAAGTTTACTTGAGAGCATGAATCCAATAAAGCTCGTCCAGCTTTATATACTCCAGTTACGTCACGGACCAGTGGCCAGAACTACGTCTTCTGAAGACTTATTCACATAGGTATGGGAAATGGTAGCATCAGGAGAAACAGCTGACCTTTCGCAACATTGTAACGTTGTTCTACTGACATTTCCTTGAGTTGGGAACAACGAGAAGCGCAATGATCCCTACTGGATCAAATAACACACGCTTGACTTACTCAGTTAAATAAAGAAGCTTGACGTGGCGATGACTGGTTGCGTGTTTTACCAGAAGCAGGACTGTGATTACTGTGTGCTTCCATCTTTCCCATTGATTCCAAATATTGGCAATGCCGTTCAACTACCTGAACACATCGGTCCCATGAGGGCAACTTTGAGAAAGCCAACGACTCATTCCCTTTACTTTTAGTGGCCGGATCTACCTTATGATGGATATCAACATAGCCCGTGCAATTTGAGATTCATTGTCAAGAGACTTAAGTGAGTTGAACAGCGCTGTGGCGTTGTCAATAAGACTCCGCAGCTGTTGGACATGCTGACACCAGGCAGCTGAAATATTGACTTGATGTTGTCGAGAAAAACTAACGTGGGATTATCGTAGCGCTCCTTCAAACGTAGGAGAGCCTTAGCGTAGTTTTCTGGTGTGACTTGGAAAGCCTGTTTCCAAGGCTGCTCCTCCAAGGCTGATCCACAACCTGGCCAAACAACGAGATAAAGTTCTTGTATTCAGCATATTTACCATCGAACGTACGGAGAGTAATTCGAGGCAATTTCATAGCTGAGGCACTCATTTGAATTGGCGAGGCATCCATGAACACAGAACTCTCGTGGAGGGATTCATTGCCTAGTTGTCTCTTTATAGCCATTTTTACTATTATGTGC
Source organism: Chymomyza procnemis (assembly GCA_035046065.1). Classification (NCBI taxonomy): domain Eukaryota; kingdom Metazoa; phylum Arthropoda; class Insecta; order Diptera; family Drosophilidae; genus Chymomyza; species Chymomyza procnemis. The sequence goes on along the minus strand of JAWNOJ010000011.1, from coordinate 60,848 downwards.
GATTCTCCTCAAAATCACCACGCGTTGTGTCATCTGGATCTAGCTCCTCAATGTTGGAGTGCCCAGTCATCGCCTACTGGAAGTATGATTCCAGAATTCCAAGACGGCATTGTAGCTTATCTGCTGGCAACGGATCCTGATCTGATGAATTCACATTCTGTGAATATTCGTGCGTTGTTGTGTATAGCTTTCCAGAATCATTTTGCCTCTTTTGTTATGATCAATTTACAACGTTTTTGGATATCTAGGGAGTATAATAACAACGGAAGGTGGTACGTTCCTAGACATCAAGAAATAAAAAGGGTCTTCGCTTTTTGGTACCTTCTCCGGGCTCTCGCAAACATAAAAATAAATCGAGAAACAAAAATCCAAATATTTAACTTTACGTTAATTCTATTTTAACCTGTTTTAAGCTTTAAAACAAGATTTTAATGGTGCAGTTTTTTGTCAACAGAGGCGTACGACGTATTTGACGGCTCCGCGTAATTTGAAATGACCCTTTGTGCGAAATATGCAAACAAATCCCAATAGATAAATAAATTCTTACGAGAAAGTGCAGATTTATCGGACATACTCTACGAAATGACACGAATGACATAATGAATGTAGCTCAACAATGGAATTCTCGAGGTTCCAGAAACAGAGGTCGGCCCAAGATGACATGGGGTAGAAGCGTAATTAAAGACACTAGAATAATATTAAATGAAATAAGGCACATTGCTAGAAACCGACAATGGTGGAATTTGTAAATAGACTAAGTTCTTAAATTACTTCTTAAAAAGAAATATTTTTTAATGAACATGTCAATAATAAAGATAATTTTTATGAATTTTATAAATTTCATGAATGTTGCGATTTTTACGAAGTTTATGCATTTTATTTTTATTCATACAAATTGGAATTTTTGGAAATTTATGAATTTTTCGAATGTTATGAATTTTATACAATTTATGAATTGTATAAATATGATGAATTTTAGGGAATTTAGGAATTTTATAAATATTCTGAATTTTATGTATTGTATGAATTTTATAAACTATCTTATTAATTTTATGAATTTTATAAATTGTATAAATTTTATGCATTCCAAATGAATTCTATAAATTCTATGATTTTTTTTTAATCTTAATAAATTTTATGGATTTTATGAATTGTGTGCATTTTCCATCGAACCTGAATGTTAGAAAAATAAATTCGCTTCTGATAAAGAATACAAGCGTAAAAACCGCACCGATCCGCCAATTTGCGGGCTATGATTTACAATACAAGAGAAAATAAATAAGAATATATCATACAATAATAATGACAACACTGAGACTCTCATTCTGATGTAATTCCTTCTAGGCAAAACTTCACCTTGACTTGAACAATTTCAAAAAATAGTCTAGTATAGTTGGTTGGAAACTGCGAAGATGCAGAACCTTATTCGTTTATGATACTGCAATCATGCAAAAATGTAAATAAAATAAAATTGTTATTTGAAATTAAACATCAGATCCAAAAATATCCAATTGGAGCAGTCGGAATGGATAAAAGTAAAGCATGAATAAACTATTTTGAATACTAATGTTTAATTATACGATGTAATAAAGCGATTTTGATCAAAAGTTAACACATTTACTTAAAAATGATTCATAAAAAGTCAAAAGAGTTGTCAAAAAAACATAAAAAGTCTTCAAAAGTTAGAAACTTCTACAAATCAGTTCAGCCACGTAATTCGTAGATCCAGCAAATTATAGCACATATATATTTTCAAGAAAATAATTTTCCCCAAGAAAAAAAGTTTTTAAAGTAATAAAATTCTTTTTTGTTTTTAGCGCCAAATGGAAGTGTACCGCCTGGTTCCAAATATTACCTATGAGTTTCGGATATGGGCAAACAATATGCTGGGTAGCGGTGAAGTGGTCACCACCAATGTGACAACATTGCCAGAGACCAAAGAGGAGGGTAAGAACACCCATTTGCGTTCGCATGCAATTCGTAATAAAAATTACAACTTATTTATTTACATGTGTTTTTTTATAGGGTCTAAGTCGTTTAGGAAAATGAGACATTGTATTCTTATGTATGCTTTATAAGGCGTGCACAATTATAGTACGTACTTTATGTTGTTGCTCGCTACTTAGGTTGGGCTAGGTTAGGTTAGCTAAGTAGGCGCCACATACGCCATGTATGTGTTTGCTCCTTATATAATTTTGTGTCAATTGTACATATTTTGGATGTTGCCAACTGTACCGGATGTTACAAATATACAGTATGAGTAATTCCTTAGCAAGACTGGAGTCCACTTAGAGCTGAATGTTTGCTCTTAAAATAAAACAGTATTAGATAATAACAATAATAAAAAAGACAATTTTAAAAAAGTACCTAAAGTCACATGTATCTCCGGTTACGATTAAGACGTGTTTATTCGTCTGTTTAATAGTTGATTGTGGGCCTCGGTAGCGTAGTCGCCTCTAAACACAAATGTTGGTGGTTCATTGGTGGAGCATAGACGAGAAGGACAAGTTTCTTTATAAAACTACATTTTGGACGCCTTAAGAAGAAGAAACATAAAACTCTACTGGAGATAGTATTCAAAGTTAAGGAGTTTCCGCAGATTTCCCGCAGAATGAACTTAATTTCCCAATTATTAAAGGGGTTCAATTAAAGCAGAGGTAATACTGCCATAGCGCAGTCAACGTTTTCACATGCATTTGCCTGAATTTTACTCTCGCGCTCATTTTAGCTCTTGCTGACTGCACTGCTTCCTTATACAAGGAGATTTTTGCTTGTATGTGTATTGCGCATTGCTGCGTTAGAATTCGGCTGCAGGTTCCCTTTAGTTCCCTGTACTCTTGGAATAGAAATTAATAGCGATTGAAATCTTTACTTAGTGATAACTGATATAAATCACTTCTCAGGGACTAATGAATAAATCGATGGTGATAAGTAAGTGACATCACTGTAAGTGATACGATATTTGCCGGAGCTATGGGCACGAGGACCAGCTTCAAACTTTTCACTTACTGCTGTGTGAATGCGAGGGGCATTTTTTAGAAGAACAATTGTAACTTCTCGGAAAAACTGTTATATTTAATGCTGTGAGGTCTGGTCCATTCCAGGCTGCCAATTCACCTAGATAGATTTGTCGAAAACTCGGAATATTTGTCAAAACCTTGTATTGCTTCTGCGAATATAGAGGCACAAACAAATCTCTGAATTATTATTCAACTCCATTCTGTTTTATAAATTTTCCATTCATTATAAAAACTGTGATCGATGCAAGTAGTAGTCAAGTAGTTGGAAATTCTATATCTTTAAAGTAGAGAGAGAGATAGAAACGAAAACTATTTAGTAGGCTATAAAATTGGAATATCTAAAAAGAAAACCATTCTTAGATAGTTATGAAAATGGAAAGTAAACCAAGTAAACCATGTCATTGCTTTGGAATTACGCATAACAGTATGTAAAATAGTTGTTTAAAATTTGTAATTTAATTTTTTTATAGTCTAGCTAGTGAGATTTGATTTTTTGTTAGGTATATTTGTTTTTTGTCATTATGTAATGTTCTGATCATTTTTCTTTTTCTTTTAAAAAACAAATATAAATATAACAAATATAAATATAAAATAATATATATATACAATATATATTTATACAAATATATGTATATATCAAAATATGCCCGCCACAATATACCAATGCCCCCGGTGCAGACCTTATACGCCTTATAAAACCCGACTTAGATAAATTCGATCCACGCATTTGGATAATTGCCGTCAGTGTAGTGCTGGGAACACTTGTGATATTAGCCATTGGACTATGCATTGTCCTCTCCAAGGAGTGCTATCAGTCAACGCAAATGGGTACAGCAAAAAACAACATATCTGCTACTACTACTACTACTACAAGATCAACAACAATACCGTCAACAACAATAACAACAGCAAAATCATTGGCTCTAAATAAAAGTATGTCTAAAGTTAATGCCTGGAGACGAGCGCTTGTAACTCCAATTATTAGCCAAGTTTACAACTCAGTCGATGATGTTAAAAATAATCATCCTGATGACGCTAATTATGATTATAAATATAATGATAATGATGATGATAATGATGATGATGATGTTGTTGTTGTTAGTGAACTAATAAAAGTACCGCACCCTTGAAATAAAACTAGTAAAGCAAATCAAATACAACTCTGCCACTTTTGCAATTTATAGCTGCAATTTCAATTGATGTTTGCAATTGTTATAGATGTTTCTCTATCATATGTTTCTTGGGGCATACTCTATTATTCCCTTGCTTTGGTTTTATTTGTGCATACGAATTTTCCTGCCTATCGTTTTATTTTAATTTTTTTTTTTTTGAATGACGTGAGCACAAGCTGAAAAGTTATCGGTGAAGCGAGTCGGGTGCAAAATTTTTCAAAAATACAAAAACCGTTGATACGTTAAGCTTAGTAATGCATCAATTGTCACATTATTCTCAACAAGCCCCAAAGTACATGTATATAGGCACTTGAATTTATAATGTTTTTATAGCATACTTAGCACTAGTTTTAGAAAGCAAATAATTAAACTTATAAAATTATTGAAAAAGGCAAGATCTGTTCGCCTGCAAAGTCAGTGTAGAGTGACGTTTTACTCTTTCATTAATCTATTTGACTTAAGAAATTTTAGGTGCATTAAAAAAGTCTTTGAATACTTAAGTAATAACTGCGGCAGCAAAACGAATAGCTTCATTCGAATTTAATTTTGCGGGCCAGAATAATCGAATTTTTGACTGGCGTTATCTAGACGAATGCTATCTGTTCACAGTCTCAGCACAACTAAAGCTTTAGACAAGAAAAATTTAGATTTGTAATTTATTTCTTGTAAATAAAACGCGAACCTACTAAAAAATTAGGAATTTTAACGTATCATATCGTATTTTTTTTATTACTAAATAATAGATTTGAAATTTATGTATTTTAAGTTAAATATTATTTGACAATTCATTTTAATCCCTCGTCGAGCACATATTGTGCAGACGGACCGTATCACGTGACTAGTAGCCAGTGAATTTGTATATATGAGAATAAGACAAATATATGCTGGTTATTCAAGGAAATTTTTAGAGATTTTAAGAAGATACTCAAGTTACCAGCAAAAGGAGATTAAGCGAGAAAATTCGACTCTTGTTATTGTTTGTCTCCAGCTTTCTTAATTAAAATTAAAATTATATTATATGGTAACATTAATCTTGTCTAGAAAATGGTTATATAATTCTCAAGTCGATTAGGTTTTGTATAAGGAATAACTTTATTTAGTAAAACTTGCCTTACAAAGTTCATTGTTAATACAGCAAAATATTGCAAGTAAATGATGCCAGCAATAAATTCATTTAAAGCCGAATGAAACTTTTCGTTTTGGTCGTATTGGAATTTTACTAGTTTTTTGTTGTAATTTTTTTTATACAATTTTTTTGAAATAATTTCTTAAAAACAATAGAAACCAATTACTTTTCAAGCTAGACTCTCGTTCAATAATGTAGTTTTTGCAATATACATAATTCAGTTGACACCTGTTTTCGTAAATTATTTTAATAATTTTATTATTTTACATTGCTGTTGCAGGCAGTTGTTGTTTTCGTTGTTGTCGTTCAAATTGTGGTTACTCTTATTGCTGTTGTTGTTATAGCAATATTTACTTTTGCATTATGTAAATGTTCTGAAAAAATATGTTTAATTTATTTATAAGCTACAAAGCAACAAAACAATTAATACTGCATAATAATACAATATATAACATATGCTTTTCATTTTCTTGTTTATGCAATTTAATGTAACGTAAATCATATAAAAGGTTTGAAAACTATTATTATTAAAAATGCTTATTATTTTATGTACATTTGTTAACAATATTAAACAATTAAGCTTAATGTTTGAAGTGTATTTTAAGCTAAAAATAATTTGCATGAAACATTCACAATTATTCAGTTTATTGCATACAAACCACTCTGATCAATTGCTGTGGAAATAATTATGCAAAAAATTGTGAAAATAGCTTTGATAGTCTCAAGTGCGATTGATATGTTATATAATGGGGAAATGGGTACATTTTTGAGAGTTAAAGAGCAAGTGTGGCAAACTGTGCCACAAAGTGTTTGAACTTTTGCGGAACTTAAAAGCACTTCCTATTCGAGATGTTTTTGAAATTAACTGAAAAAGCAGACAAACCACTTAGATTGTTTGCAACTATTTTTTATTTAAGTTTTTGACAAAATAATGCTGCAAAGTAAAAGCAACGTTAATTTTAAACGTATTTAAAAGAAAATCTTTCTTCAAAAACAACAATTTTTTTACATTTAAAATAACTTTTTGAGTGTTGCAATTTTAGATTTTATTTTTAGTAAATTGAGATGCTATTTTGAACCGTTTCGGGAAATGCTTTTAAGATAATATTTATCTAGACTAGTATTGTACAACGTTTTTTAATGAAATTAATATGGGTTTTGAACGATTCGAAACCAGGTCAAGTTTCGTATTCTTTTAAAGTAAAGTTAATAAGCATAGTTTTAAGTTTGAAAGGCAGAAAAAGCCTCAAACCAAAAGAAGAAAATGGTATCTATGCGAATTTATTGTAAAGTTAGTTTGTAAGCTCAAAGTATTCTCTAAAGTATCGTTAAATTTTTTCTATATAAATTATATTTATAATATAAATGAATATCATAGCTAGGTTTCTTAGTTATTATTATTGGCCAGAAACTGGCAACATGTTTTCCTTGTAGTTTAATTTTCGTTTCTTAAATTTTCAAATTGGGCTTGCAGCAATATTCATTTTTGTTGCAGTTTATGAAAAGTAGATAAGTAGATTGACATAATTTAATATCGCTTATAAAAATTCCAAAGATTAAAAATTAAACAAATAAAATATTTTACAGCTTGTTATATGAAAAAATAATAATAAAAAGTTTGGAAATATTAAAATAAAATAAATTGTGCAGCAACTGAACAGATGCGAAAAAGCACGAAAAAGATAAATAATAGCTACCAAGTTAAAAAACACTTAACTACTTTTAACACATTTTAAAAATGATTATACTAAATATTAAATTATGCAAATAATTACTTAAATAGTGATTTTGAAATAAAATATTACAGGCTTTAGGCCTAACGGCTACACTTTTTTAGTACAAAAAATAATAAGTAATTATAATGAACATCTAATGAAAAAAATAAAACAAAAAACTTAATAAATATATACTTATATAGTATTTATATAAATAGATATACTTTAAAACAATATTTGAAATGCCAATGCCAATGCCAAAGAATTTTATTTGCTTACAAATTTTTAATACAAACTGCTTTTAAATGCTTTGTTGTTGTTGTACTTGTGATAATTATTGTAGAATAAATAGTAAGCAGTATCTCTTGTGTGTTTATATGTGTGTGTTTCCTATTTGATGTGCTTTCTGTTACAATTCACAACTTAATATGTTTTTTAACTTCCAAGAGCAAGTTTTTATTTTGAGTTACGTGCCTCAAAAACATTTGTGAAAAAAATTTAAAAAAAAAACCAAAAAAAATTAATACATATTCTTTTAATTACACACACACACACACACACACACACACACTCATAGCTTCAAACATAGTTAAATGTTGTGCAAATTAAATTGAAAGGTAAAAAACTTTGCTTAAAATGCCTAATGTTGTATTCTTTTCTTGTTCCCCATTTTTATCTCTTTCTCTCGTCTCTCTATTTCTTTATCTGGTTAATACTTAATTTTCTGAAAAATTATTACAATATACAAATATTATGACTATCTGACGTACTCTATATTTCGTACTATTAATTTACGATGTCACTACTTTTGTGCAATCAAGTGCAAAATGGTTGGGACAGCATTGAACTTATACCGAATATAATACTTAATCCTGGTTTCAGTGAATCCGATGCTGCTGATAATGCGCCGCTATTTCCGCGCTCCTTTATTTTTGGTCATCATCTGCACGTGGCACCGGGTATGCAACCCAGTAATGACACTTATTGTGCTGACAAGGAGGATGATGAATTGGACGAGGACTATGAGGAGGAGCAAGAACCAACTATGCAGAGAATAAAGCGCAAAGTTTCAGTGTTCTTTACGGGTCCCACCATTAAACGTTTATAAAAGTACAAGGAGCGATTTAATGGTTCCCATATTAACTCATTACATGAAATTTTTGTTGTTACCAGCTTTGGCAAGAAACACATAATCTCATATGTTTGCCGCTTATTTATTTATTTATTTTCAAATATAATACCCTACAGTGCATAGGCGTTGTGTACAGTGGGTTGCACGAGTGGCTCGGGATTTAACATTTAAAAAATTGAAAAAGTATCTCTTTTACAATTTGACAATAATGTAAATTTTAATAAATTGTGCAGTTTCGATATTTAACTCTTAAGATATGGTCACCTTTTTTCAATAAAATGAGTTAGTATTACTCTGTGCCGTTTCGAGCACGAATTAATGATCCATTACTTTTTGATTAATTGAAGTGTTTCCAAAACACCACTATTGAAAATATATCATTATTCACTAAAAAAAAGTTAGAGTGTTTTATGAAAAGTTAATACATCCGAATAGTCGGGCGGAAAGACGAGTTTGGTTACATCAACTTCAGCTTTTATCTTTCGAAAACATTTTTCGGGTGACCTTCTCCATATGGATCGTATCATACCAGATTTTGATTCATTTTGTACAATGTTTACGCATACAGCGTTGATGCTGTTGCTCTTAAATATGCCGAGATGTAGGCGTGTGTCGGTATATTAACTTCTCTAGTCTAAAAAAATAACAATTGTGTCAATTATTGAGAGGGCCAGTATTCAAGAAAAAATATTTTTTTAGAACGCTTTGGAAAGCTGCTGTTTTCACAAAAAATACTCTTAACACTTTTACGATTTTGGCTTCTTTAAAGAAATAATATAGAGGCAAGCATTGTTTAAAAAGCAATTTTTTTTTATTTTAAAATTGAAAATTTTTCATCTTTTTGTAGCAATTATTATTATATGTTTCAAATCACAATTGAAAAAAAACTGTTTATATTGGCAGTAAAGGTACATTTTTTTTAACTTTATAAATTTAATTTACGCTCTATGAATTGATAAGGAACAACCTCTTGTACTGCTGTGAGCTTATATTATGTAAAGCAAACAAAGCAAGAAATTTTTATAACGACTTATATGAAATATGTTTTTCTGAAATTCTTACATTAGCGTATCAATTTATGAATCACAAAAAAATGATTAAATTTTTAAAAGTGTTCACCAAGATTTTTGAATGAAAATAATAACTAACGCTTTCTGTGTCTCAATGTTTATTCATTGATTTTTATTGACTTAAATAAATTAACTTCTGAATTAGTTGCTAAAAGTACTTCGCGTCAATTCAAAAACTTTACCGTTTCTAAGCTTAATTAGTTATTTGGAGGAGAAAAAAGTTTAAACTATAAATATTGAATCGATATCGCGTAAAATATATGTATTTAAATTTTTTTTTGAGATTTGTGAGAAGTTCTAGATCTCCCAAGCCTTTTTTATTTCACATTTTTGTTTTGGTACTGAAATATTTGCCCAAGCGCCTGTTTACCAACACATACATACTTACATATTTATGCATTATATAGAAAAATTATTGAGAAAAACAAGAATTATTGCTGTGATAAAAAATGTAAATGAAGAACGAGTTAGAAATGATGTAGCAAAATAATTTAATAAAACAATTAAAAGCTGTGTATTTGAGTTAAGTAACTTATTCTTATTTAAAACCACTTTGTAGTACTTAAAAAAAAAAGAAGAAAACTAAAATAAAAACAACTTAAAACCACTAGATAAATTTGCTGAAACACATAATTTTTATGAAAATCTTTTTAAAATTGTTAATTGAATTTTGAATAGAGATGTTTATGTTGTATAAACAGTTTGTAGCATCATAATGTGTTGAGCAAAATGTATGGAAAATGTGCTGTTTTTCAAATAAATTTATAAGCATGCCTAAAATTTGTTGGTTAAATAGTTAAAAATAAAAGAAATATATACTAGTAAGAACTGTGCAACAATTTTTTAATTAAGCAAATATTTTGCATAGTAGCACTCGTCAATGAATGAAATATAAAAATATAAAAATTGATAATCAATCAATAGATATATATATATATAAATATTTATACAAATATAAAAAAATTTTAAGTTTTAAGTTAAATGCAAATAAAACTATTTGATAAATATTTTTAAACTGTAATTGAGCAAAAGCAATGCTTTAAGCTTAAGTTTAGCTCAAAAGACAACAATAAAATATTTTTAGTGAGTTTATTATTAAACAAATAATAGCATATTTTATAGCCAATTAAATGCTGCTTCCACAAACACAAAACAATAACACATATATAAAAACAAAACAATTAAATTGTTAAAAAAAATCGCAATAAAGCCTAGGTAAAGTAAAATCAAAATTTACATAAAATTAACTAAAATCTTATGTAAAAGAAATTAAAATGTCTAATATATAACATAATATATTTATTTTATAGTATTACACACACACACATACACAGTGACAGTAATTGTAAATTAAGAAAGACTGTAGCTAACTTGTAATGAATGTGGCCTAATTTTTGCAAATGGCAAATGTTTATTTTGTTTCTAAAACTGCAGGCATTCTTATGTTCTCAATATGAACAAAAATGTTATTAGTTATAGTTTAATTATTAATTAAGCAAACTCTAATATGTGACAGCTTATATTGCGTATTTTTTTAAGACCATTTGAACTATAATCCTTCAAAGTTTTCAATAAAAGTTATAATCATAAATAAAATAAATAAAATAAAAAATAAAATAAATGATATATTTATCAACTCCACATATCAGCTTATCGGCTTTCTCAGCTTATCGGATCGGACGCTACAGAAATATTTTGCGCGTGTATTTTGCGACAAATGGAAATTAAATAGATTTTTTCACCAGCCTAGGCAGACCAGATTGCCAAAAGCAATTTTAATGAAATCTCCTCAACTAACGAGAACCTTTCTTTCTAATCTTGCAATACCGCAGATTTTCACGGACGAAAACTTTTCTGGTTTTGCTGTTTGTTGGAGTCCAGTGGGAGTGCTGCGTGTGGAGGGTTTTGCGTTGTTTGCGCTTTAGATTGTTCGCGAATTTTGGCGCGCCTTTTAAATTGTTTTCAAAAAATCAAAAAATACAGAATTATTTTTTTTCATACTCTTTTTTTTTCGAATAGTTTAGTTCTGTAAGTATGAGTGGTTTTTTTCCATGGATTCGCCACTTGGGGGAGCATCTTCTAAGGATACAAGCATGCACGATCCCAAAAGTTAATTAAATGAACGTACTAATCCTAATATACAAATCCTCACCCCATGTACAACTATTTATCTCCACTACTGCGGCATCCATCGCTTTGGGGGCACCTCCTATTTCAGGCACCTCAGCTCTCTTTTGCATCATCTCTATTTGTGTGTGTGAGTGCGTGTAGGGAGTAGGTGAGTGTATAAGGTTTTTGTGAATAATTTGTGTTATTTTGAATGGATGAGAGCAAAGACTTAGCTAGAAGCAGGGCGCCATTGGAATTCGGAATATATCAAAACTATCGAAATTGTGTGCGTCAAAACAGTGGATAACAATTAGTGTGGCATGCCGGCAAAGGTGATGATTCGCAAGATGAGGCCAGCACAGAATTGCTGGAAAAGCTGAAGCATCTGGATAGGCGTGTGGAGGCTATCGAGAATACTAGCGATTCGTGTAGTCGCGTTTGATGGCAATCGGTCAAATGGAAATCAGCTTTAAATCATGTACCACCATGCTTGCATCGCTGCCCATTTATTGTGGCGTTGCTGGTCTGGTAAGTAGGAACAAAAAACTAAATTTAATATGTGTATTCGCTGAAATACTTTTGTAGGCGTCAAATGTAACCATATGCATAGTAAGATCTTTCCAAATTTTCGAATGTGTGTTTATTTTGATGAAAAATGTAATTACAACTGTTCGTTCATATAGCTAATCTTAGAGGGCCGCTAAAACCGAAAATTGAAAAACGATTTTGTTTTAACCAATTTTATTTTTATTTACTGCGAATATATCGGCTTGCTCTTTGTATGGTCATTACTAATTAAGGCTTTATGTAGTTAAGAAATAATCCTTTAAATCTAAGACAGACTAGTGGCAGTTTAATGAAGTTCAAAATACAATTTCTAGTCTGAGTTTATCGTGTCCTACACATCATTGCATGGTAATCTTTAGCTTTGAATAAGACATCAAAACTTTATGGAATTTACTTTATGGAACTTTATGGTCCTTACTCTCAAATTCGGAAAAGATAGCATACATCTTGGTGGCAACTTGTTCAATGAGTTGCTGAATGAAAATATCCCTTAAATCACGTGTTGTTAGGAACGATCCAATCTTTTGTGAGGTGTTATACATGAATACATGCAATACAATATTGCAATTTTTGTAGAACCTCCGCTATCCTTTTAACTTAGTCACTTCTTATTTATATTTCTTCTTTATCTAATGGTATCTAATGGAACCATCAAGATTAGCACAGTTCGAGGAAGAAATGGAGAAACTGCAGATAGCGATAGCTGGCATCCATCCACAAGGCAATAGACGGATCGGCAGACCTAAAGCGACCCGGAGAAGATCCATCCTCCAAGAACTGACCCAGGCGAACATGGGACAGAGCTAAAAACAGACGGCGCAAATTAGGGTTCGATGGATGGCTCTTGTAGAGGCCCTAAGTTCCCAAGCGGAATAATAAGGAAAAAAAAAAAAAAACGATTACGAACAAATTGCAGAAGAAGAACACGCAAAATTTATAGCTAAAATTGCAATTTGAAAAAATTAGTGCAAAATTGAGATATAAATTATTTTTAATATATGGTTAATATATATAATATGGTTAAAAGGTGCCGCGACATGGCGCCATCTGGCGTCCCTCTATAAGGGACGCCGTCTGCGCTATAAATACCCGTCGTGCATACCCATCTTCGGTACATTTTGGGTTCAGCCGGCATTTTGGCCTTGTTCTGGCTGCATCATGCTCTCTAGCTGCCCCATGTGTTTTTGAATACATTTAAACAAGCTGAATTGGTCTTGGTCCCAACAAGCTAACATAAATATTTTGGCAATGACGTCGACAAAAAACGTATCAAATTTTTATGATTGTGTTGCTGCCTCCTCCACAGGACGGGTACAGGAAATTTGTGGGCCCCACGTAAATGCAATACGTCATCACATTTACATCATCATGTCATGTCTGACAAATAGGTTAGGTTAGGTTAGTCCGGCCGGCCCCCGAAGGGGCCTCACATAGATCAGAATGATCCTTAGCGTTACCGGGTGGGGCTCCACTGGTACCCTAGTCACTTTGGTCGTCCGTTAAGCGAGTGTGCTTGGCGAATGCAAGCAGCCTATGAGGTGCCCTATCAGCTGCCTCTCGCAGAGAGGCAATCCAGGGCTTTTCGAGGTATTTGATTCTGAGGGAGTAGAGTGCAGGACAGTGACATATAAGATGTTCCAGAGTTTCCTTTGCATTTGGTTGCCTAGCTTTTTAGCATGAGCTGCGGTCAGGCAGTGGCCCGTGAGTATGCCCATCATCAATCTGCAGTCTCTCCTTGGGAGACTTGTGATGTACTGGGCTAACTTTGGCTGCGTTGTTTTAGTTTTAGGCTTGCACGGATTTGATAGCTGCTTGACTGTCGACAAAAATGCTGATTTGAGGCTGGTTGAAGGTCAGCGCAAGTTCTGCCGCTTTCATTATGGCGAAGACTTCCGCCTGAAAGATGCTACAGTGGTCCGGCAGTCTGAATGACACCTCTGTGGGTGGGTCAGGACAGTACACCGCGGCCCCCACGCCTGTATCCATTTTGGATCCATCTGTAAATATCTTGGCCGAATGTTGGTCCATGCCGATTTTCCAATCCTCAGGTCCCATATACGTTGGCATTCTGGAGAAGTTGTTCGCAGGGGTCATGTAGTCCGTGCTATCATGCGACACCCCCCCAACCTTACTATGTCCATAGTTAGTGAGAGCCATGGCGTGAAGACGTTGCGCTGTCTTCCGCGCCAGTAGTTTGGCCTGAATGGGGGATGAACTCCAAGTATCGCTTCCAAGGCTTTGGTTGGAGTGGTTCTCAGCGACCCCGTCATACGTTTTCCGTACTCCACCTTGCGGCGTGCCTCTGCGCACCTCCTTTGTGACGATGGTAGTTCCCCACTCAGCCCTTACTCTTCTGCAGCTCAGTAGATTTTGAATCCAGAAGTTTATGGGCTCGTGGGGTGCTATGGCTCTAAGGCTTCGCATAATGGCTTCTGTAGAAACATTATTAAATGCTCCCGAGATGTCCAGGAATACACCCATTGCGTATTCCTTGTGATGTAAGGCTTTTTCAATGGTTGTCACTACAGAGTGTAGCGCTGTTTCCACTGAATTTCCTTTTGTATACGCGTGTTGGTTGGGCTCTACCGGATGGTTCATGCCATTCCTTATATGTAGGTGCAGCAGCTTTTCAAGCGTTTTCAGCAGGAATGAGGTAAGGCTTTTCGGTCTGTAGTCTTTTGGTTGCACGTGACTGCATTTACTAGATTTTGGCAGAAACACAACTCGTGCTGTCCTCCAGGATACAGGGATGTAGCCGAGTCTCAAGCATGCTTTAAAGATTGTGACCAGCCATGGCGTCACTTTGTCCTTGGTAGTCTGTAGCATGGCCGGTATTACTCCATCTGGTCCCGGGGACTTGTAACTCGCGAATGAGTCCAATGCCCATTGGATTTTGAGCGGAGTAATTAGGTCCCCAGGTATTGTGGCCTGCGGGACTGACTGGTTCGTTGATGTGTCTGAGTCGGAGGCATTTAAGCAGCCGGTGAAGTGCTCGCTTAGCAAGACGTTTGTCGCTTCCAAGCTGCTTCCGGTCCAATGCCCCTCACTTGTTTTAAGTTGACTCTGCATCGCGGGTTGACTCGAGAGGAGTTTCCTGAGTCTTGTCGTTTCCGTGACCTTCTCTATACCAGAGCAGAAGGATCTCCAGGATTCTCTTTTGGCTTGTCGGACTTGTTTTTTGAAGTCGCGGAGCCTCACTTTATACTCGTCCCACACGAGTTCTTCATCCGCTTGTTTGGCTAGTTTGAAGATCTCTTGTAGGTCGGTACGTTGAGCTTTTAGTTGAGGGTTCCACCAGGGTGGCCTGTGTTTTCTCCTCTTGACCGTGGTTTTGCATTCATCGTTGAACGCCTTGGTTAGGTGCTGACAGAGTGTCTTCACGGACTTCTCAATGTCATCTGTCGACGATATCGTCAGTGGTGGTGGAAGTCTCCTTGCCACCTTGGCTTTAAACATCTCCCAGTTCGTATTCCGGGGATTTTTGTAAGCACTAGTTGTCACTTTACACTCGAACTTTGCCTTGAATTGGATATACTTGTGATTCCCAGCTGTTTATTATTGTTAAGTTATGACGTAATATAAAGTCTAGGAGTGACTCACCTCTATCGTTGATGTCCCTGCATCCCCATATAGTGTGATGGGCGTTGGCATCAGCACCGATGACCAGGGGTTGCCTCCTCCGGCGTGCCTCCTGTATGAGACGCTCAGTCTCCTGGGTTGGCGCATCCCTGTCGTGCGCCAGGTAGCAAGACGCCATCAAGAGTGGCTCGTCCTTGCCGCCCTCCAGTGCTACCACCGTGAGATCGTCAGAGCTGTAATAAGTCATAAGATAAGCGTAGAAGCCCTTCCTCACCAGGATTGCAGTTCTAGCTCTACTTACAGTTGTTGGGTAGAAAGTGCAGAAGTTGTTAGACTTAAGTCCAGAAACCTTGTTCCCTGACGCTATCCAAGGTTCCTGGATCAAAGCCACATCGATTGACTCCTCCTCCAGGGTTATGAGGAGCTCCGTCGACGCCAACTTGCTCTTGTGGAGGTTGAGTTGGAGGGTCTTTAGCTGCATGGCTATTTAGACTCCTCCTTCTCCGATGGGGCGACTACTAAGGTCGTGTCTCCATCCTCCTCCATTTCTCCAGAGATATCCAGGCCTTGGGCAGCTTCGGTGATGGCTTCTACGCCAAGATCCTTCTCCACCTCGCCTGTCTCTAGCGTGTTCGCATTGTCGTCATTCGGTGGCGTTTTTTGAGGCGGAGGAATACGCTACCCACGCCATCTTCCCGAACCTTGGGTATAGCAGATCCTCGGCCTCCTTGTTGATCTGGAGTACCACGTGTTGGGTGTTGCCTTCAGGCTTGCCCATGTGTAGCACCTCCCAGTCACTGGTCGGCACATCAGGATTCTGCCACCCCAGCAGTTGGAGCACATCCTCCTTAGGGAGGACTCTCGGGATGAGCACCTTCGCTTTCGGTACCGACGGAATCAATGTTCTGTCGACTACCTCCAGCTTAGCACCCTCCCAGGGAGCCTCCAAGTTCGCCACAAATGCGGTGACCCACATCAGGGTGAGATCATCCTTGCAGCTGAGGATTTTGACCCCGCTGAGCCACCCCGCACTGTCGAGCGCGATAGGCTGAGCCTCCGGTTCCTTCGATCTTGCGATCAAAGCATCCAGAATCCTCAGTTCCACCACCTTCCACTGTTCGAGGGTCATTTTACCGTTGGGGTTGTTGTTGTAGTAGCAACTACCTCGGTGCACCACGTATGTGGATTGTCAGATTATGAAAAGAGAGGATAGAAAGATTAGAAAAAAAGTTTAGACCGTTATTACCTAATCCTATCCAGCTCAAGGAAGCGTGCTGCCTCGACTGGATTTGTCCAGAGGGAAGAGGGGGTGAGCCTGGTGGGCTTCGCTGGGCACGAAAAGAGGTGGTGCGTGTTGTGTGGGCCACAGCCGCAGTTTGGGCAGGAGTCAACTACCTCTGCGTTCACTCTCGCCAGGTAATTATTTAAAATTTTTGAGAAACCTGAGCGGAGTTGGGACAGGGCAGTTCTCTGCTGCCGGGGAAGGGAGGACTCGGACTTATGGATGGGGGGAGGCCTGTGGCCCAGGACTGGGTTTGGCCTTGAATTTGAAATGTAGTTATCCACTGACTCCGTGTGGATAATCTGAAGCCTGTCCTTTATGTCTAGTGGGAGGTGAGCTACTTGGGAAATGGCAGGTAGCTCGCTGCGGATATCTGGGCGGACAGGTCTAGGTCTCTCTGACATGGGGATTTGGGTTATGTGGTGATTTGGATGGGAGGGGAGGGTGGAGTTTAATAGGAATTGCTTAGTTAGCAAACGGCAGTGGTCTTTGACGGGTAATATGCCCACTTCTTGGTGGAGGTGATCGCCGTGCGTGATTGCATGGCAACCTGTTGCAACACGCAATGCTGAATTTTGTGCAGTCTGGAGGTTCCGCCATTGACTGTTACTAATGGCAGGGGTCCAGACTGGCGCAGCGTAGTCAAGAAGTGGGCGGCCTATTGCTTTGTAAGTGGTGGTAATTATTTCTTTTTCTTTGCCCCAGGTGCTACCAGCTAGGGCTTTAAGGATTTTCACTCTACCACGGACTTTTTTGGCAACCCTTTCCGCGTGTTTAGCGAATTGGAATTGTGGATAATCTGAAGCCTGTCCTTTATGTCTAGTGGGAGGTGAGCTACTTGGGAAATGGCAGGTAGCTCGCTGCGGATATCTGGGCGGACAGGTCTAGGTCTCTCTGACATGGGGATTTGGGTTATGTGGTGATTTGGATGGGAGGGGAGGGTGGAGTTTAATAGGAATTGCTTAGTTAGCAAACGGCAGTGGTCTTTGACGGGTAATATGCCCACTTCTTGGTGGAGGTGATCGCCGTGCGTGATTGCATGGCAACCTGTTGCAACACGCAATGCTGAATTTTGTGCAGTCTGGAGGTTCCGCCATTGACTGTTACTAATGGCAGGGGTCCAGACTGGCGCAGCGTAGTCAAGAAGTGGGCGGCCTATTGCTTTGTAAGTGGTGGTAATTATTTCTTTTTCTTTGCCCCAGGTGCTACCAGCTAGGGCTTTAAGGATTTTCACTCTACCACGGACTTTTTTGGCAACCCTTTCCGCGTGTTTAGCGAATTGGAAAAGGCTGTCGAAGACGACTCCAAGAATCTTGGGATATCTCTCGGTCGGTATGGTAGTACCGTTTGAGATGATATTGAGGTCGCAGTTGACCTCCTTCGTCCAAGTGGTGAAGAGTGTAGCCGTTGATTTGGCTTCAGAGAGGCTGAGGTTGCGATCAGCGAAAAAGTCTGCTAACGTTGGGAGGTATCGGTTGACGCGCTCTTCAATTTCGTGTATATCACGATGGGAGGCTACTATGGAGCAGTCATCGGCATACGAAACTAGTTTAATCCCCTCAGGGGGGTTGGCATCTTAGAGAGATAGAAATTGAAGAGTATGGGGGAGAGAACTCCCCCTTGAGGTACTCCTTGCTTGCATTTCCTGAACTTGGAGGAGGTTCCTCGAAATTCAACAAAGGATTTCCTTCCTGCCATGTAGACTGCAAGCCAACGTTTAATATTTGGTGGGAGAGGGGACAGAAAAATATCCTGGAGGAGCTGACCGTGGTTTACGGTGTCGAAGGCTTTTGAAAGATCAAGGGCAACCAGGATTGAACGTTTGTGAGGCCGTTTGCTATTTAAGCTTTCTGCAATATGTGAAGATATTTCACATAGAGCAGTGGAGGTGCTCCTGCCAGCACGGAAGCCATGCTGGTGGTCTGCAAGGGGAAGGAATGTTTTGAGGGAGGGGAGGAGGAGGGCTTCTAGGATTTTGATGATAGGGGATAGGAGGGTGATAGGGCGGTATGAGGAGCCTAGGTTATTCGGTTTGTCCGGTTTGGGAACCGGAACTATTTTGCCTGTCTTCCAGATGTCAGGGATCTGGAGGTCGGATAGACAGGCGTTGAAAGTTTTGGAAAGATACTTCAAGCCAGGGTTCCCAATGTGCTTGAGCATCACAGTGGCAATGCCATCGGGACCAATTGCCGTGGATGGTTTGGCCTCTTTGATGGCTTGCGCTACTTGCTCTGGTGAGAAGGAGAGCGGTGCCTCGTTGGGGAGAGCACGAAGGTGGCGAGCGGAGCTACGGAAACGGTGATCAGTTTTTTGTGGATGTTCCACGAATTGCCTGCAAAAAGCGGTGGCACAGTGCAAAGGGGAGGTGGGGTTGGAGTCTCCGAATGTTATTTGCACTTGGTCACGGCTTCGCGGGCTTGTCAGACTTTTGATTGTCTGCCAAAGTTTGGCTGAACCTGCTGACAGACTCCCGAGTTGCTGGATCCATTTGTCACGGCGATGGTTGGAGACCATCTCCGTGATGCTGTCATTTAGCAACTTTATGCGGGGGTCTGCAGCGTTCCGTTTCCTGAGCTCGTTCCTTTCTTCCGCTAGGCGTGAGGCCTCTGGCGGAAAATTAGGGAGGATTTTGGGTATCCTACCAGCGGGCACACAAGTTTTGGCCACTCTGGTTAGGATCTTGCGTATGTTTCTCTCGCCTTCGAAGACAGTACGCGGTTGGGGAAGGGCAGAGAAAGAGATGTTGCACATTTGCTCAAACCGGTTCCAATCAGCTTTGCGAAAGTTGACGAAAGTGCGTCGTTCGGAAATTATGAATTCCTCACTGCCGTCAACCCTCACAATGATTGGAATATGGTCAGAGTTCAGGGCAACATCTGCTAGCCAGCTGGTGGAGGTTAGAAGATCAGGACTGGCTATTGTCAGGTCCGGAGAGCTCCGACAAGAGGCCGTAATCCTGGTGGGGAAGTCCTCATTCATTGTGCTGAAGTCGGAATTACTTATCTGCTCATCAATGGCGGATCCTCTGGCATCGTTTCCGAGCTCAGAGAACCAGCATTCGTGGTGAGCATTTAAGTCGCCGAGTATTAGGCGGCGAGTTCCGACTAGCAGGGATTCAATGTTGGGACAGTAGCCAGCTTGGCAAGCAGCCACGGGGGGGATGTAGACATTAATAATGTCAAGGTCTTCGTCTCCCACTTGGACAGTGATGCCTTGGACTTCTATTGCGGTCGCCAAGGCTGGAGGAGCGTTGGAGGGCGTCGGGGCTGCTCGTTGTCGGCAGCAGAGGCCGACGTAACCCTGCCGGTAAAGGCTAGAGTTGCGTAGGCCTGAGCAGCGCAGGTGGCTGCTTCCACCGCAGGCTGCGCAGGGGATGGGGGTGGCAGCTCTAGTGAACCGCCTCCCGCATACCCTGCATGATGAGTTTGTCTGCGGTGGGGCAGTGACCAGTATGTTGGGGGGTGCCACGGGGCAGCTAGGGACAGGGGCTGGGGTACAGTTTGGGCAGAGGTAGTTGGTATGCCTCACGGCATGCACACGAAGGATGGGCCCTGTGTTGGCAGGAGGTGCACAGTACAGAGTCCATGTCCCTTGTGATGTCCAGCGCGCACACCAGGCACACTCTCATCCGGGGACCCGGATTGGTCTCAACGTCCCCGGCACGTAAGAGTAGGAGACCAGACATGTAGGCCGGGGTTACATGTCTGGGTAGAAGAAAAAGTTTTTGGATAGGATAGATAGAGAAAGAAAAGGCCACCTACTTGGGCGTCCGAGGTAGTTGATGTAAGTTTGTGGCAGTCCTTGGGCAGGCTGATGCCTGCGTCGGTTCCGGGATGTAGGCCCGACTGCCGTGGGAACCGTGGGGTCGCAGCGGTCGATGAGGGCGACGATCAAGTGTCGTCGCGCCGCGTCGACCGCCTTTTCCCTTTTCGGTAGTGGCTTCCTTGGGGGTTTCTCCGTCTTATGGCGCAGCCGTTTGCTCACGGGCACATCCGCCTTATCTTGGCCTTCGGAGCCTTGCCTTTTGGTGAGCAGCTGCTCATCGACCTTGTTAGCGAATTGGCTATCAGTAGCCTTCATCGCCGCCTTCTCTGCAAAGTGTTCTCGGCCCTCTTTGATCTTTTGGTCGGCCCACTCCAGCTTCTTCCTCTCCTCGAGGGTGAGTTTTTTGCTGTCACCGAGCCGAGCCCTGATCTTCAGAGCAGCCTTGTACTGGGCCTTAGCTCTCATGCCCTCCTTCGTCCTTTTGGGCCCGTCCTACGAGGGGAGTTGGTACCCTTGACTGGGGAGCGCAAGAGGCTTTCTTCCGCCTCAGCACTTATATGCATGCCATGTGGGTCGCTGTCTGTGTCTTCAAGGACTGCAGTACCGCGACATAACCTGGCGTTGTGTGATGTAGTGGCAGTAGCTGTGCAACTATCCTGGCCTGCTCCCACCAGTTCAGTTCAGTTCAGAGGTTTTGTGACCGCTGGCGACACGCAAAGGGGTATTCACCCCTCCGTGCCCGCCGGTGGTAGCAGTCACGCCTTCCACCGACGTTTGGACTGTAGTCCCAGCCCGCTCATCTTCATTATTAGACTCCAGCGGAGAGAGGGTTGGTTTCATTTTGTTCTTGGGCACCACCCCATAGCATTTTATGCCTGCTGCCAGGCACCTTCGGCCATGGCAACGACACATCCACACCAGACTTTGACAGTCCGAGTGTTGATGCGCCGTCGCCTTCGCTAGACCGCACATCAGCCCAAGCACCGAGCAACGAGACAATGCTTGACTCTGATACTTGAGTCTGGGCCCATTGCCCAGCCAGCACCCTCTTGGAGGGTTCAGTCGAAGGATTTTTGCCAGCCGTCTGACAAATGAAAATGCATAATTCATTGTGGAATAGACTGTCTGTGCAACGTAATTCCGCATAAAAATGGTCATGCATAGCATGACCATATTAATTATGGATCTTTTTAGGTTAGGAAAAAGTCAATAGTATAGAGGGCTCGAAATTTCATTGTTCCTTCCCTGCTCAAGGGTGCATTATTGTTTTAATTTTTATTTTTACAATGTTTCTAGTAAGAAAGATAGATTCTAGTATTTCAATCATCTCAACTTATCTCATCATACAATCGACCATCTATTAAAGACTAAATAATAATCATAAAAAAAGCTCTAGCTTTCAGATACTTCAAAATAAAAAATAAATTAAAGTAACTGTATGTTCCATACAGTTTTGAACTTATGAGGAATTTAAATGCATTCCAGGTGTAATTAATTATTTAATTCTGATAGCTGAAGTTTTTAATGACTTCTAAGGACAAAAGGCTGGCTGTGCCAGTGAAGAGTTCATTGTATTAACTAGTTGGGTAATGGTAATTTTCCAGTAATAATTGAATCACGATTCTCTTGAAGAAATAAAGAGTATTTGAATATATTTGCGGCAGTTGATGATGTTAAAGTGTCCGTCCTCCTGTTTATCCTTAACTCTAACCAGTATAACTTGACTTACACTTGCGTCCCAAATTTCTGTAAAAGAGTAGACATTAACGTCTTTATGTATTATGTATTATGTATTTGCTTTTTCCATGATTATAACCATTTCATAAGCTAGTGAACTATAAGTAATTTACAGAGTTTAGTTATTCACAACTTTACAACTGAGAAATTTATATATGTGTTAAGTATAAATACTTACATTAAAGTTAATATTATCTTCTTTTTAATCTGCGATCCTATACAGGATCGAAGCGATCACATGAAATTTATTAAAAATCAAAAATACACTTTTTTTTTTTTTTTAATTAATGTTTGCAACTAAGTTAAAGTACTCCTCTCTGTTGGTAGTGAGGTGAACAAGATCTTCAGCTCTTCTTATTCCAGTCCATTCTCTGATGTTGCGGAGCCAAGAAAGTTGCTTCCTACCAATGCCGCGTCTGCCCTCAATTTTACCTTCCATAATGAGTGGAAGTAGTTGATATTTGGGGCCACGCATTACATGACCAAAATATGCTGCTTTTCTGCGTCTGATGGTTTTAAGAAGTTCCCTGCTTTTATTAACTCTTCTTAGAACTTCCTCATTTGTGATGTGGTCGACCCAAGAGATTTTAAGCATTCGTCTATATATCCACATCTCAAAACCCCATACATCAAGACAGACCATATATAATATTTTACCAAGCGTAGTCTCAGTTGAAAATTGAGTTGTCTGTTTGTGAACAGCTGTCTGAATTTTTGAAATGACTACGAGCTATTTCAATGCGGCATCTGATTTCTTGATCAGAGTTCCAATCGGTGTTTAACCACGCGCCAAGGTATTTGAAATTGTGAACTCGTTCAATTGGTGTGTTTTCAACTATTATTATATCATTGTCATATCCGATCCTTCTCCTGCTCACTCTCATAAACTTCGTTTTTGAGCTATTGACATTTAGATTATACGTTTTACCGGCATCAACAACTCGATTTACTAACTCTTGGAGGTCTTGTATGTTATCCGCTACCATGGTTGTATCATCTGCGTATCGTATGTTGTTTATGAACTCTCCATTTACTTTTATCCCTTTTTTTATAGAATCGAGAGCTTCCGAGAAAATGGCTTCAGCATACAAGTTGAATAGCAGTGGTGACAAAATACAACCCTGTCGTACTCCGTTCATAATTTTGATGTCTCTTGAAGTTCCGTCTTTGTTCTTTATATGTGCTGACTGATTCCAGTACAAGTTCTTGATGCAAGTGTCTTGTCAACATCCATTGTACTTAGAACGTAAAAAAGCTTGATGATTGACTTTGTCGAAAGCTTTCTCGTAGTCGATGAAACACAAAAAGACATCTTTATTAACATCGCGACAGTTTTGTATGAGAACTTGCAATCCAAAAAGCGCTTCTCTTGTTCCAGTACCTTCTCTGAACCCGAATTGCGTCCTTCCCATTCTTGGTTCGCATTTATTGTATATTCTGATGTGCATCATTTTCAGAAATATTTTCAATGCATGGCTCATCAGACTTATCAATCTATAATCACTGCAAGTTTTGGCATTTGGTTTCTTTGGCAGAGTGATAAAGGTTGAAGTGAGCCGTTCTTGGGGATACATTCCAGTTCTGTAGATTTTGTTAAAAATTATTTCTAGAACCTTTAGATTTTCCTCGTCGATGAGCTTTAATATTTCATTCGGCAAGTTATCTGGCCCTGAGGCTTTATTGTTTTTCGACATTTTAATCGCTCTCCGGATTTCTTCTTTGGTGATTACTAGAAGGTCTTGATCATCTACTGGGTCTTCTTGTGTAGGAATTATACTTCTTCTTGAGCCACCAAATAATTCAGATATATAGTTCTCCCATGTTTCTTTGCTTTTCTCAGGGTCAACTATAATTTCATTCCGTTGATCGACCAGATATGAGGGGTTAGATTTTCTAAAAGTTCCTGATAATTCTTTAATCTTTCTGTGAAGATTGAAATCGTCATGTTTTTGTTGTAGGAGCTCTAGTTGATTGCATTGTGCGTTTATCCAATCTTCTTTAGCTTTTCGACATTTCGATCGGATTTGTTGTTGTATTCTGTTGTATTCATCTTGATTTTTGTGCCGATACTCTCTTCTTTCGTCCATCAAACCAAGGATTTCTTGAGTCATCCATTTTTGTTTAGGATAAGATGTTTTTTCTTCAAGCATGCTCATAGAAATTTTACTTAAGATGTTCTTTGTTTCATTCCATAGCTCGTTAATGTCATCATGTTGAGTTGTTATAGATCTCATTTTGTTATTCAACTCCCTGGAGACAGCGAGCTTGGTGTCATCATCTTTGAGCTTTTCTACATTGACTTTGGGAGTTCTTTTTGTTTTCTTGATAGAGCTCAATCTCAATCGCACCTTAGCACAAAACAGGTTGTGATCAGATGGTACGTCTGCTTCAGGATACGTTGAAACTTTGTTGATTGAGTTCCCAAAACGGCTATTAACAAGAATATAGTCAATTTGATTTCTTACTACATTTTCGGGGCTATCCTGAGGCGAATTCTATGTGTAGAATCTTCTTAATGGTAATTTGAACCAGGTGTTGGTGATTCTTAGATTATATTCTTGGCAGAATTGAAGTAATCTGTCTCCTTTGTCATTCCTCACGCCTAGACCAAATTCACCTACTATTTTTGTAACTTTTCCACAACCTATTTAGGCGTTAAAGTCACCCATTATGATGTTGATATCGTGTGGTATATAAACAAGGAAAATAGGAAGAAAAACCTTAATAACTATAACTACTTGTACTTATACCAGGAAAGTTCTTCTAGAGGAAATTATTTTAAACTAATTTATTAAGTAATGTGGGTATGCCTGTAGGTAGATTTAATAGAAGCTTTATTTTGGCATATTTGAAATTTATTTAAATGGGTTAGGGCACAGTGTTTCCAAACTGTGCACCCATATGCCATAATTGGTATAAAAATTGTTTTCATTAGAATAATTTTATTGGGGTTAGATAGTTTTGATTTTCTGATAATGAGTGGATATAGTATACGGATTGTTTTATTTATTTTATTGATTATTGATGATGACCAAAAGTTAGTTTTTTATCGAAAATGATTCCTAAGTAGTTAATGTTGTCAATCCATTTCATTGGAAGATTATTAATGGTTAGGGGAGTAGAGGAGATATGGCTTGTTAAAGAATATCCCAAATTTAACGTTAACAACGGCAAGTACGCTGTCTTGATGCCATTATCGCGCATGGCATCATCTTGTGATCTTAAAAGAGTGCGTGTTTTATCAGTAAGAATTCTACCCAATCTAGCCAGATTCGACAGAATGTCTCAAATAGTGCGGTACTCCCGATGTTTGATTGACCCACTCAATGGTTTCATATTTTGCAAACTAACCGAATTGTTGCACTTATATTTGATATGGAAGTATGCAAGTATAGAATAGGGTGAAAATGGGCGTTCTGGCACTGTCTCCCATGACCCACACTAAATATGAGTTGGTCGGAAATTTTTTATTTGAAATTGTAAAAGGATTGACTTTTGCTCAATTGATGCTGTATGTATGGTCAAATTCAACGTTAGAATGCTAAAGCTGCATAAGCATATTGAATCCTCTTAAGTTATTAGATATTTTACGCTTAACAGTGTATCTCTCAACTATCGGTTGTCCCTCACAAGATTCTTCTAAAATTCTTAAGTCATATTCCTTCTTTGCATTAATTGAACAATTTTGAACAATTTTTTAAAAACCGGATAAAGTTCTGAATAAAATAAAAACTGTGCGAAATCATAATGAAGGCCTTCAAAAAAGTATAGCATTTAGTATTTGATTAAAGTAATGTGCGAAGATCATATAAAATTATTATTTTTATTATTATAAGAAAATATTATTGTTGGTCATAGTTTTGCTTATTTATTTGTTCGATCGAATATGGTTAATTTAATGTTTATAATAGTATTAATTTATATATCTGGCGACTGATGCGTGTGATCTTGGTGACGACCGTGGAAAAACTGAGCGGTGCTCTGATTGGTGTTGCCAGACGGTGATAAGGCTTGTGGGTTGCCAGATGGACCTCCAACAAATATAATAAAAAAAGCTCGTTCAAAAAAAAGGCTTGATATTTCTTTAAAGTTCACCAAACTTGATCGCAAAATTCCCTTTTTAGTACGATATATCTACCGTCAAAGTACTACTATATAAATATTTTCTTATATATATATTATATTCTCTTTTCAAATAGTTAACACCATATAAACCAAGACACTAGATCTATCCGAATATCCATAAGTTACTTAGAGATACTTTAAATACAATATGTTATGTCGTACATAGACCACATTATATTAAGTATTAGTGGATTTTGAATTAAACTTCATATACCCTTTTGATTTTGTTTTCGAAATTTAAATTTTATTTTAAAATTAATGCAGATGCCTAATTTAGTTTACTATGAGACTAATATGAGATGTAAAAAAAAGAAAAGAAAAAATTTAATAAATTCGATCGTTTAAAGTAAAGACAAATCGTATACATATTTTTACAAAACTACCAGCATGCCTTGAAACACATAAAATCTCGAAGAACAACAATGAGCGCTGAAAAATTGCGGGTTTGCAGCAGTTCATGGATTTTTTTTTTTTTTGCGGTTGAAATTTAAATCATTCATTTATTTAACTTTCCTTTATAGTAAGGGTTGAGGTGTTTGGGACTTTGTGTCTCTTCATAAGCCAAGTCTAGGGATGTGTTTTTCGGAGTTTTCTTGTGGTCTAGCAGTTGTCTAGCCACCCTGGCTTCTATAAATTCTTGGACATAGAGAGCACCCATTTTGTATTGCACAAACTTAATATACGCTATATTAAGTACGTATAAAAACTCTGAAGTTAATATACAGGAACTCGGTATCAAAGCCTTTAGATGTCCCTATAAAGAATAACGAAAAACAATTTAAATAGTAAAAAAAGTTATATATATATATGAATACAATTTTCTAAAATTAAACTATACCAAAAAGGGCCTCAAAAGATAGCCCCTTATTTAAACATGTAAAATAATTATTATTAACAAGTCTTTGCTTTCGGAATAAGGTTGAGTTGATTTTTTCTAGAGCTTTACTTCTTTTATGACCTAAACATTACTATTTGCCTTATGACTTATGTTAACATTTTCAGTAAGATTTTGGAGTTTACATAAAGACATTTCGATAGTATAAGTATATATTTGTAGCGAGATAGCTCGGTCTTTAAGACAAGCAAACGTAATGCCCAATAGTCCTTCAACTTTGAGGTTAAATAATGTTTCTCATAGCTGACTACACCCTGAAAATTACTGTACGACTCTAATCACGCTCATTTCTTTGCAGCTTATTATATCAATATGCGTTTTTTTTTAAATCAACTAATGGATTTCTTGTTTGTTTTTTATAAACTAATTCAAATAATTAGGCGAACCACAAGAATTGGTTTAACTGAAACTGGAACCTATAAAGTTCAGTTCAAGGATTAAATATATTTTATTTTTATGCATGCATCTAATTAGACATATTTTATTTACGATTTCATGAAATGTTTTGCTAATTCACAGATGTTTCCAATATTTTAAAATATAACGCAGCATTAATAGAAATAAATTCAAAATTTATCATTATAAATCGTGTCGATATAAATTAAGTAAGCTACAATTTCAACTTACGGTAAAACATTTATTGTGCTCAACACGGTTGACCATATCATTTTGATCCAATATCGGTCAAAAATGTTTTTGCAATAGATATTCGAAATAGCTTATATTTTTTTGTAACCTAAACTAATGCATGAATACTAAAGTTAGAAAACTTTACGATAGTCGTGAGAATGTTAAGAAACATATTTGAGGATTTGCATTTGATTTTAGTTAAGTAATATTCAATATAATAATATTTAATGAATGCCTTTTTCCCCTTTTGATTGTTTACCTATTTTCGAACTCAGCGCTCATTTTTGAGAACCATAAGCAAAATTTGACTTTTTTGGCACTTGGTTGGTATTTGTTTTATTTGAGGCCTTCTCTTAGACCTGTTGTTATCTCCGGGCCCGAATACCAATTGCATACATTGATCTGTAGATCTTTATCGTGTAGTTGTGGTAGATCCTAAATCTTTTCATATTGCTTCAAAGAATTCACAGACTTATAATGATATTATTGTGTAATAAACCAATTTATGGAGTACTTAATTCGTATCTTGAGTTGATACAAGATATTTATTATTTTTTTATGAAAGCCCGTACATGTTTTATAAAGTTGCGATGTGTATATGCGTGTCCATTTGAGAATAGCTGATTATATAACCGATTATGACAGGGATTTATAATCTAGTTACTATGCGTTTAGCCAGACCATGGTGATTTACATGTTTCTGGATCCATAATTTACAATGTCATCAAATTATATACACTCATAAGGTCCGTCACTCAAATGTTTGGACTTAATTTTTTTCTTTTACAATATTTTGTACAAAACATTGACTCTTTTTTGTAAATAAAATAAAATGATTTAAGAAATATATTTAAAATTAAAAAATAAGCTAATCAGATTTAATCAGTTTCTAATTCTTTATTTATCAACTTTGAACAACTCTGCAAACGATGATACTGATGTCTTGTCATCCTATTGGTATTTACGTTTTGTGGTATATATTATCATCAGAGGTGCTCGCATGCTACCCGTAAAAATTGATTGTTGAGTCCCTGTTGTTGCAAACAGAAAATGAAAGCCGAAATAATTTTTCTCAGTGCACACAATAACTCCTAACATCAATGTATTGGTGCTTTTTTTCATACACTTACATTCATTTTAAGCCTCTCAGCGACACTGATTCACTTCTATGGTATATACATAGGTTGCTCAAAAAGTTATTGCGGATTTTTCATATAGTCGGCGTTGACAAATTTTTTCAACGGCTTGTGACTCTGTAATTGCATTCTTTCTTCTGTCAGTTATCAGCTGTTACTTTTAGCTTGCTTTAGAAAAAAAATGCGCGAAATTTTGTTTACATTTGTTTGTTTGGCGTCCATTTTAATATGGAGCCCACAAAAAAGCGTTTTCGTCATATTTTATTTTATTATTTCCGTAAAGGAAAAAACGCGGATCTTTCTTTCTTTCTAATCTGCGATCCTATACAGGATGTAAGCGATCACAAGAAATTTTTATTAAAAATCAAAAATACACTTTTTTTTTTTTAATTAATGTTTGCAACTAAGTTAAAGTACTCCTCTCTGTTGGTAGTGAGGTGAACAAGATCTTCAGCTCTTCTTATTCCAGTCCATTCTCTGATGTTGCGGAGCCAAGAAAGTTGCTTCCTACCAATGCCGCGTTTGCCCTCAATTTTACATTCCATAATGAGTTGAAGTAGTTGATATTTGGGGCCACGCATTACATGACCAAAATATGCTGCTATTCTGCGTTTGATGGTTTTAAGAAGTTCCCTGCTTTTATTAACTCTTCTTAGGACTTCGTCATTTGTGATGTGGTCGACCCAAGAGATTTTAAGCATTCGTCTATATATCCACATCTCAAAACTTTCTAGCTTGTTCATCTGAGCTACTTTCAAGGTCCAAGTTTCTACCCCATACATCAAGACAGACCATATATAACATTTTACCAAGCGCAGTTTCAGTTGAAAATTGAGTTGTCTGTTTGTGAACAGCTGTCTGAATTTTTGGAAATGACTACGAGCTATTTCAAACGCGGATCAGGTTGCTAAAAAGTTACGAGATGTGTATGGTGATAAAGCCTTAAAAGGAAGACAGTGTCAAAATTGGTTTCGAAAATTCCGTTCTGGAGATTTTTCACTTAAAGATGAGCCACGTTCAGGTCGGCCAACTGAAGTTGATGATGACCAAATCAAAGCATTAATCGAATTGGATCGTCATGTAACTGAGCGTGAGATAGGAGAGAAGTTAAATATACCAAAATCAACCGTTCATTATCACATAAAAAGTCTTGGACTGGTGAAGAAGCTTGATATTTGGGTACCACATGTATTGAAAGAAATTCATTTTACAAACCGAATCAACGCTTGTGATATGCACCTTAAACGCAATGAATTCGATCCGTTTTTAAAACGAACCATAACTGGAGATGAAAAATGGATTGTTTACAACAACGTTAGTCGAAAACGATCATGGTCCAAGCATGGTGAACCAGTTCAAACCACTTCAAAGGCTGATATCCACCAAAAGAAGGTTATGCTGTCTGTTTGGTGGGATTGGAAGGGTGTGGTATATTTTGAGCTGCTTCCAAGGAACCAAACGATTAATTCGGATGTTTACTGTCAACAATTGGACAAATTGAATACAGCCATCAAGGAGAAGCGACTAGAATTGGTCAATAGTAAAGGTGTCATATTCCACCAGGCCAACGCCAAAAACTGAGTGATCTTGGCTGGGAACTTTTGATGCATCCACCACCATATAGCCCTGACCTTGCACCATTGGACTACCATTTATTTGGATCTTTGCAGAACTCCTTAAATGGTAAAACTTTCGGCAATGATGAGGCTATAAAATCGCACTTGGTTCAGTTTTTTGCAGATGAAGGCCAGAAGTTCTATGAGCGTGGAGTACTAAATGTGCCAGGAAGATGGCAAAAGTTAATCGAACAAAATGGCAATTATATATTTGATCAAATTATATATTTGACTTACTAAGTTTTATTAAAAATGCATTCACTTTCTTTTAAAAAATCCGCAATTACTTTTTGGGCAACCCATACATATAAATCCCAATCATTTTTGACATAGACATGGGGTGTTTGTTATTTAACAAACTGCGATATTTTTCCATTTGTTGGGCTATTTTACCTCTGATCGGAATAAATCTTTCTGAATGTTTTCATTACAAACGTACCATGGTGTGCCGGTAATGGTTCTCAGGAACTTCGATTGGGCTCTTTGTATAACTTCTACACTTTTGTTACTGGCGTTCCCCCATAGTTGCGAACCCTTCAGATCGGTTTTAAGACGGAGTTGTAGAATAGGACCTTATATTCCAGTCGTAGTGGAGAGCGGACCCTGAAAGAGGTTTTGAGCTGTGTTCTTTTCGTTTCGGTGTGTCTACGCCATGGGTGGGCCTGGCTTTCATTCGAACAGAGTAAAGCTTCTGAATGCTGTCAACCAGGCGGCAGCCAGAGTCTCGAATGATTGCAAGTTGACACACAACCTCCACGCGGCGAGTCGTCCGGACGATTAACGGTTGTGCGTAGGGATATATTCCCGCCTCGTTACAATACCATTCCAATGCCATACCATTTGAATGCGGATTCGCTGTAAGCCGCCACCGTGTCTTCAGACTTACTCCTCTAAGTAAACGGCTGGATACAGTCCGTGTTAAAGCAAGACGCAAGAAAAAGACGAGGACATCCTCGGGGACTTCAATGCAAAGGTTGGACGAGAACGAATCAGTCAGTACAGCCTCCATGAGACCAACTCCAACAACGGTGGAAGGCTAATCGATTTCGCCGCAGGGAAAAACTTGGTAGTTAGTGGTACCAGATTCAAACACCTCGATATCCATAAGGCCACTTGGCTGTCCCCTGATCATAAAACACGTAACCAAATTATGTTGTGATCGACGGAAGGCACGCATCGAGCGTGTTGGACGTGTGTACGTTTCGCGGTGTCAACGTTGAATCGGATCATTATCTTGTTGCAACCAAGACACGCATGCGGCTCTGCAATTCGAAACACACACATCCCAGCACGCATCAAAAGCTAGACGTTGCTAAGATGCAATCACAACGGACAGTTGAAGCCTACTCCGCTCACCTCTCGGAAGCGCCCACCACCACGTAACTAATGGTATGATGAGGAATGCCGAGAGGCAACTGTAGCGAAGAGCGGCGTCTACAAAAAGACACTGCAGCCCACGTCACGCGAGCGACATAAGAAAGCTTCAGGGAGAAGAGTAAGGAAGTGAGGCGTCTTTTCAGATGGAAAAAACGGGAGCAGGAAAGGCGCGAGCCAGAAGAACTCGAGGTGTAAAGGGGCAGAAATAACGCTTAAAAATTTTATCAACGAGTCAACCGTCTTACTCAGGGTTTCAAGCCCACAGCCTTTTACTGGCTGGATAAAAAAGGTAAAACTGGTTACAGATACAAGGTGCACACTGAGATTGTGGAGGGATGATTTCTCTAAGCTTCTAGCAGGCGACGACGCTACAAACCTCGCCATTGGAGAAAGTGGACCGACACGAGCAATCGACGACAACGTGGATGTGCGTCCACCTAGCCATAATGAAGTCAGAGTTGCAATAATGCGACTTAAAAACAACAAAGCAGCCGGTGCTGTTGGGCTGCCTGCAGAGTTGTTTAAGGCTGGTGGCGATGAGCTGATAAAATATGGCTAGCGGAAAGCTTGCCCGACAATTGGAATCGCAGCGTCTTCGGTTCTGTGCTGAATAAGGGTGACCCGACGATATGCGCAAATTACCGGGGAATCAGTCTTATTACCATTGCATACAAAGTCCTATTGGCGCATTCTTTGTGGAAGACTGAAGCCGTACGCCAACAAAATGATCGGACCTTATCATTGCGGCTTCAGACCTGGCAAATCCACCATAGACCAGGTCTTCACGCTGCGCCAAATCCTGGAAAAACCCATGAAAAACAGATCGACACACACCATTTCTTTGACGACTACAAAGCTGTATTCGATAGCCCGATTAGGGAACGCCTGTATGCAATACTGTCCGAGTTCGGCGAGACGACGTCTCCGAATCCTTTAATACCGTTCGAGATTTCAGAGAAGGTGACCCTTTATCATGAAACCTCTGTAATTTTGTAATTGAAGGGATATTGCGGAAGGCTGGTGTCGTACGGGCACTATTTTCTACAAAAGTGTCCAGCTTCTTGCATATGCCGATGATATTGACATCATTGGGCGTTATAAGAGAGATTATTATAATTATAATAAGATTAATTATAATATGTATATACAATATTTAAAATCTTAAAATAAGAAACTCGTAACCGAAGACCTAAGTAGCCAGAGCTTGCCCCCCATATTAGTTATAAGTTTACTTATAAATAAATGAATGAATATAAAATCTATTTTTCAATAATAGAAACTGTATTAGTTTTGAAAAATAATACTTTCAATTTATCGAATACTATTTTTTTAACTTATTTAAGATAATTTTTTTGATACGAGACATAATTATTCAACTCGATTTGATAAAACAAGATGAGTTAAGATGGAGAAAGAGATAAATTGAATAGAGTTCGTAAGAGAGGAAAACGTAAAAGTTATTATAATTAGAGTATAAGACAGAAAACAAATCGTGCAAAGTTTAACTGGATGGCCTACGATTTTTTAGAGAAGGTAATTTTATATGTTAAGGCTACAAGAATAAGACGGCAATCAAATGTCAAGATCCCAAGAGCAAAAAAACAGCATATATCCATCGATATATGCCGTAACTTCAATTCGACTCAACCATATTGAAATCAATAATCTAATTCTGTTTTACGAGATGTTAAAATGAAAAAGGAAAATAATTTTTGCTGTCTAATTATTTAAAATACTCTTAGATCTTTGTGTACCTGAAGATTTGCTTTGCCATAACATTTACACAACACTAAGAACATAAACAATACACTATCTTAGTTTTAACCAATTATACACAATTATACACCAAACACAATAACGAAATTGTACATATTAAAGGAATTGAATTGAATTTAAAATAAATTGTAAATACCAATTCAAGCGAATGCTGAAAAAACCAAGCCCCATCCCAATTCCCATCTCATGTCTTATAGTAGTGCATCCCAAATTCGGCCAACGATTACCAATTGTAATCGTAATTTTTTTACCATCGCAATGGCATAGTGGTTGCAGCTATGGAAATTGTTTAAAGCGATTTGGTTGCGGAGTATGGTCGTCAATTTGAGATGCCTGCTACCTAGAGCACTACGATAACAGTAATAACAACAAAAACAACATCAACAAAACGAAAAAAGAAGTCGCTCCTGCCACAAGCGCCATAAAATATGTTGCACAAATATTTAGCATTTTTTGTAGCTGCAACAATTACATGCCACTGCCTGTGTTCTAGTGTGTCCTGCATATAGAAATATGTAGAAATATATATAAGGCAGTAGAAATAACACTGCTGCTAGGATACACCGTTTGTTATATTTCCATAACAAATAATGATTGGCACTTTTGAAATATTCCAGTAGAAAAGATGGAATTATTTGCTAATCGCTTAAGTCAGAAATCGCAGCGGGACTTTCGATAAGTTATCGATAAGCGTCTACTATGAGCCCAATTAACGCTCCGGGGGCTACAGTGAATTTTCTATGTATAAAGTTGAAAACATACAATACTGGGATATAGAATGACAGCAAGCAAAATATAAGACATGACCTAATTAATATGTTTTTATTGCAGTTGGTATTGGTTACGAGGTACACGGCGAGATAGTTTCCAGTGTTAATCCCAGGTACATACTTTTTATATTTTTAATTTCAATATTTTGGACTAAAAAATTATTCTTTAATGTAAGCTGAATTATAGACTTATTATCATATGTAAGATAGTTTTGGACACATGTAAAAAGAGAAAATTTCGAGAAATTAAAAAAATTGGGAGAATAAGCCAAAATAACATCTGAATATTCAAAAAGTAACAAAATACGATCGGGTATTTGCGTTTCTCCTTTAAGACTTCAATTCTGAGGGATTTTTAGAATAGTCGTGCTCGATTACTTAGCAACCGAGACAACAACTGAAAAATCGAATAAGGTATAGAAAATCCATGACTATTCAAAGAGATTCTCTTTTAAAAATATTAAACACCTTTTTGGTGAAATACATCCAAAGCAGTGCAACAATTTGTAATGAGCGTATAAATATTCTACGAACAAATAAGTACTACTCTTATTACACTCCAGACCTGGATAAAATGTAGCAGCAGATTATAATGTGTATATATACTTCTGAGAGCAAACTACATAGTAAAAATTTTAAATTGCAAAATTATTTTTTTCTTTATTATGGCTGACAATATATATATAGATTTATTAAAAATAATTGTGTTTGTTTTGTTAAACATTTAATTCTATTATTTGTACCATCCGAAAAGGAATATAAAAGACCGGACATGTCGGAAATAAAATTATGCACAATCAACGGGAACAGCTTTGATATTTCTTTGAAAAATTGTTTTTCTTTAAAAGCGTCGGTAACGCGTGTCTTCTCCGCATTGAACTTTTGACTTTATTTATTGAAAATTAATATTTTCAATTTTAATAATTCATTATTTTGAATAAACTACGTAGACCTTTATCAAAAACTAGATAAAAATATTTGAATTTCCGAAAAAAGAGAATATTTTAAATTGTCCGATTTGACATACAAAAATTAACATTTCTGATTGTTCAGACAAAAGAAATAAATACTTAATGGGAAAAATGTATAATGGAAAATCCATTAAGAATTTTTCACATAATACCGTCATTTTTGTAATTTATTAAGGCGCTATTTCTATACATTTTTATATTTAAAGAAATATATATCGCAAAACTTAGTAAGAAGTAGCAACGACTATTAAATGTAAGTCCCTCTACGTTGCGATGTCTCTTCACTTCAAATATTCCAAATAATTTAGATAACAATTTAAGTATATTTAATAACTTTTGCAAAAGAATAAAAATCCGTGCAACAAACACTTAAAAATTCCAACATAAAAACTTAATATCATTTAATAAGCCATTTATGCTTTGAAATTTATTAATTTATTTAATTTCACAATGACATGCAAATACGAGATTTAAATACATAATTAGCTTATTGGATAAACAATCCGATATATTAATATGTGCATCTACAGCATATGATTAACGTTTTATAAGAGCCTCATTTACGGCGGAATCATATGTAGGATAGATAGCAATTAATGAGGTAAACCAGCTGTGAATTTTGCAGTTTATATATTAACTGTGAATTTAAAACAAAGAAGGCACGATGAGAATGATATGTTTCGATGTATTAACAAGTTGATCTCGACTTCAAGATTTATATACCCCAAAAACTCATTGCAAGTCTTTGAAAAACTAGGTTTCAATTTATTTCTATATATTCAGAGCTGAGTGATTTGAGCCTATTTGTGACCCGAACCACAAATGCATCCCACAAGCTGACGAAGCACTTGAGGGTCCATCTAGACAGACGGCTCCTTAAGCGCTAGCACATAGAAGTAGAAAGTAGACGCAAGGAGTCTTCACATTCCTATAAATGCTCACTGTCCACTTGGCCGGGAGTATTGTCCAGCGAGTACAGTCTAAGATCTTGAGAGCACTAGTGCACCGTGTGGTACCTACGGAACGAGAACATCCACAGACCCTAAAATCAAGTCATAAACAAAATAATAGCGGTGAAAAAACCAAATCACCTAAAAAAGCTGTCCTCACATTCCAATCCTTTTGCAGGAAAATTAAAAAAATTTTGACTTCACCGTAAAGATCAATCGGCCCAGTTTAAAATCTAATAGTAATTAATGAGTAGATTAAGATTTGAATAATTATTGTTAGTCATTTAAGAAAAAGAGAAGATTTAATAAATAAATAACTTCATTAACTTATTTTTTTTGTTAATTGTTATAATATTGTAATCGCAAATAAATTAAGTAATTGACCGATTTGAGGACTGTCTATTTATTGAGTTCACAAAATGAAACAGTTTATTTATATCCCACTAAAAAAGAAAATAAAATTTAAAAAAATATTATTACCAACCTACCGCTTATAGTAGTTGTGAATCTGTTGCTAGAGACCCATTTTTACAAGTCTTTGATATAATATTGCACAAATTTACCCGTTCCTTCACTCCCCTTTGCATCTTAGGTTGTGATTATTCGACCAAAAATCAAAAAACTTTTGTGGAACTTAATTTTGCAGCCAAATGAATGTTACTTCTTCCTATAACCCCAAACAATTGTTTCGCGATTTGGAAGGGCTGCACAAAAAGAGGAAAACTTGTATTTGATATGCAGTAAGATTGTTCAAATTAAAAAAAAAAATAAATAAATACATAATGCAGTCGCGCACCTCCCCAAAGAATACTCTGCACCATTCCACTGCCAATTCCATCTAAATCTGAAATTTTGATTTTAAAATTGAAGGCCAAAAAATAACATATCAGATTGTTTGATCACATATATTTTGTTTACTTTAGGTCTTGTCTCCGATATTTAGATTTAGGCGATTACCCGAGGCTATAAAACAAATTTACTGTCAAAGGCAAAGGCCAGCACAATGCAATCCAGACCCAGACACTGAGCCAAACCCAGTAAAGCATTGTAGCAGGATCGCCGGCGCAGGCCCGTGCAGCTGGTAATGGTGACGAGAAACCATCTATATTCATGTCTACCAGCAAAGACAGTAGCGCCCTTCAGTTGCCCTTCAGATACCCTTCACAGTACAGCTTTCGAAAATAGTGCAGACAATAGTGGGTGTATTTTTTTGCATTGAAGAACATTTGAGAAAATTAAAATGTATCTTAAGACTAAAGATGCAAATTATTATCACGATTATAAATTGTTCGTTAATTTTTCTTTCTAATCAATAAAACAATAATCAATAAAATAATATTCAATTAGATAGAACATGATAGAACTTTTTTTTTTTTTTATTTGTTTGTGAAGCAAAGAAACAGTTATCATAATTAACCTTAACATTGCTAATGGCTTACCTAATACAACTCCAAAAAATTAATATCTAATATTATATTTACATGTATACAAAAGTACAAAATAGGACATTCATTAAGAAGAAGAAAGCACATTCAGGTATTGCCTCCTTTTTAGCTTTCGAACCGTTCGGGTCGTCGCCAAAGACGCAGCTAGAGCATTTGAATGCGCACGCAGCCTGTTGTTGTATCGGCTAGTGTGCTGGTTGATTTGCTCTTCTACCATTACCAGGTTTAGGTCCCGATGTAGAGCTTCACCTCGAATATACCATTCGCATCCAGTTATGAGTCTGATGAATTTGTTTTGGAAGGTTTGTATTTTTTTTCTGTTTGGGGCTGCGGCCATCGCCCTTATTTGTGCACCATACTTCCAGGAGGGCGCTATAATGGCAGTCTGCTGTTTTTGTTTAAGACCCAGTTAAGTCTGGCAGCTTTATATATGCAGACTTTAAGAATGGCCTGTATATTAGGCTTGAAGGTTAGCCGCTTGTCTAAGACGACTCCCAGATACTTTGCTTCTTGGGCGATTTCTAGCACTTTGCCATTTAGCCAAACGTTAGGTGGCACGCTTCTTCTCAAAGTGTAGCAAACATTCATGCACTTCGCCTCGTTCAGCATAATATTCCATCTCCGAGCCCAGCTCTCAAGAAGATGGAGATAGTAAAACATGCAGACGACGTCTGCATAGGAGGCAAGCAGAGACTTATTATTTAACATTCATGCTACTTGGCCGGGTAAAGGGATATCAGCAGTATACACTGAATATAGGAGCGGACCAAGCACGCTTCCTTGAGGCGCACCTGCAGCTGCCACGTGTGTATTGGAGATCGCCGATCCAACTTGCACTTCAAATTGCCTGTTATCCAAATATGACTTGAGCATCGCGTAATAAGGGGCTAGAAGGCTTCTTTTAATTTTGACAAGCAGGCCAACATGCCACACTCTGTCAAATGCTTGCTTGACATCAACAAAAACTCCACTGCAGCCAGTATATGATTGACAACTCTATGGATTTGCTCTATGGTGCCATGTCCATTTCTGAAGCCAAATTGGTGGTCTGGTATTAGGCTTGAGTTGCCAATATTTGCGATCCGAGTCACTAACAATTTTTCCCAAACTTTAGATAATGATAGCAACAAACTGATCGGCCGGTAGGAATCAGGGTTCTGTTCCGGTTTACCTGGTTTGTGTATCATGATAATGCGTGCAGTCTTCCACTGAGCTGGAAAAAACTGTATCCTCAACATAGCATTGAAGATCATTACAATGTGAAGAAGCGCTCTCTTGGGCAAGATCTTCAAAGTACGGTGGCAGATCCTATCATGACCTGGGGCTTTGTGAAGATAGAACTGAATCCTGAATATGTGTTAGTCATCTTATTTATTCCTTATATCGAATACTTCATATACAATCTTTGTTATGAGCACGAGGGAGTATGAGCAGCACAGATCTTTACGTCAGCTGTTATAGTTCTTGAGATCAATTTTTTCAACTCAAAAAGCATATCTATTCGTTGAGGTATGTAATACGAAATCGCTAAAAATTTTTACTGCAAAAAGGAAATTTTCGCAGGATTGACCTTTCTCTTGATTAGTAATCAATTCAGTGAAATTTCCCAGCTTTAAACAAATGTCACATATCCCAAACTTTCTCAGTTCCTTGGTGACAAAGTTAAATTTGTGACTCATTTTTAAATAGATATTTTCATACCACTAAAATACTACATGCAAAGTTCTACTCTGATCTTAAAATCGTAATCAACAATATTTCGATAGTGTTTGAAAAATCTTGTGTTAGATCATCGTTAGATTAGCAGAAAGTATGCAGTTTTACAGTACCTACAGTTAAAACAAAAGAGATCTCTAAGCTTAAGATTTCGAAGAATTTTATAGCTAGGGAAAATAAGCTTAACTATTTGATGTGAGTTTTTCTTCTGAAGATAAAGTCTCTCGTGGTTAAAATATAAAGGGAAAATGTGTAAAATTATGTGGAAAAAGAGAAAATGCGACACGGTAATGTCTTTTGTTCAGTGTTAAGAAGACCATATATATATACTCGATTTTTATAATGAAATTGCAAACATTTTTTCTAGATCGAAACCTTTTTTTCTCACTGTAAAATTCTGCCGCTGGCTAGTTCCATTGTGCTCAGAGCATTTTGGAAATGTAATGCTGCCGCCCTGCTGGACTGCTGCAACTCACAACGAGTAATGAACGATATGGTATTGGACTATTTCACCCGGTTTTGACAGAACAAAAAGAATATTTACATGTTTCAATCGCCAGCGCCAGGGTGCTATACATTTTTTATAAAGTTTGAAACAGTACCCCGAAGGTATGGGAACTTTGATATTTTCAGTATACTTGCAACATGCTTTGATATTTATAGTAAACGCCAAAATGCAAAGGGAAATCTATGGGATATATTTAAATATGAATAATTAATTGAGATTTAATTTTTTTTAATGGATCACAAAATTGACAGCGCAACGTGTCAGCTTTTGTCTGTGCGCGAGGTGAGCCTAAGTCCACACATGATCTCCCAATCGATTAACATTCCTTAGGTAGAATATTTGCCTCTTGTTGATTAAAGTATTAAACACTGTTTGGATAAAAGTGACCATAAGATGATATCCTCGGTGCAGAAGTAAAATGGGTAGCAACAAATTATATGGTATGCAGATAAATTAGAACTGACAAAAATTGACCACAGCGAAGGATACTTCGATATCTAATAAAAGAGTTTTTCATCATATAACCCTAAAGCCAATAAAAAAGCATACAACAAAAGAAACTAGAAACCAAAAAAAAAATAATCAAAAAAGACGAAGCCAACACTTCAAGAACTGATCAAATTGACTATTGAACAAATAACAATTCGCCGGGAGAAGTTGAGAGTTCTCTAAGTGTAGCTCACGTATTCAGAACAAGCAATACAGGAGCACAGAAGTTGATTCTCAAAAACTAGCAAACTTAGACCAAAAATAAAAGAAGTCCGCAAATCATGATAACTATAACAAGGTGAATGTCACTTCGTAATGAAGCCAAAGTTTCTGGTATGGTAAGGTCCATGCATCAGCGCCTGTGCAAAATATGGCTTGTAGACAGCATGCCCGACGTTTGGTATCTCAGTGTCCTTTGTCCTGTGCCAAAGAAGGGGTATCACTCTAATTACACGTATGGTCCTATCGCGCATTCTCTTTGAAATACTAAAGCCGTCTGCCAACAGACTGATCGGTCTTTATCAGTGCGGCTTCAGGTAAATCCATCATAGAACAGGTCTTCGCTCTGCGCCAAATTCTGGAAAGCACTTAAGACAAACGGATCGACAAACACCACGCCTTTGGCGATTATAAAGCTGCAGTCGATAGCCTATAAGTGAACGCCTGTGCGCAACACTGTCTGGGATCGGTATTGCTGTTGCAGAATGACATTGAGCACCACCATTAGCTTTGTCAAGGTACAATTTTCTTCCGTTGTTTAGGAACCTTCAAATATCCAATATCTACATTTCAAAAATTGTAAAAGTACACACAATTTAACATTCATTGTATTTTTCCAAGCTTCAGAATAAGAAAATTATATTTTATTCTTCAAATTTATTAATCTTATAATAAACCAAAAAAGTTAAATGGATTTTAGCATTTTATAGTTTCCACATGACACAATCCTACAATAATTGGAATTTTTTTTTTTTTCCTTATTATTCCGCTTGGGAACTCTTAGGGCCTCTACAAGAGCCATCCATCGAACCCTAATTTTGCGCCGTCTGTTTAGCTCTGTCCCATGTTGTGTTCGCCTGGGTCAGTTCTTGGAGGATGGATCTTCTCCAGGTCGCCTTGGGTCGATCCGTCTATTGCCTTGTGGATGGAACTGTGCTAATCTTGATGGTTCCTTTAGGGTTCTAACGGTCCATTGTCCTATTCGTGTCCGTTTTTTTTTTGAAAATGCCTTTGGACGTCATCGAATTTGGGGAGCCGTTTATGTTTAATTATCTTGTGTTGGTTTCTGTAATCTGTTGAGTTTTTCGATCGAACTGGTGATTGGCCAGATGCGACTTATCCCAGTGGTGGGGCTGCCACCTGACGCCTTCTGGGAGTGGCGTCTGCGCTTGGCTGCGCGGAAAGGCTGGGCGATACAGTCTTTTAATTGTTGGCATCATACTAGCTG
Organism: Chymomyza procnemis; assembly: GCA_035046065.1. Taxonomy (NCBI): domain Eukaryota; kingdom Metazoa; phylum Arthropoda; class Insecta; order Diptera; family Drosophilidae; genus Chymomyza; species Chymomyza procnemis. The sequence continues at coordinate 18,723 of JAWNOJ010000011.1, read as the reverse complement.
GTTTTGTGTTGTTGCTGTACGGCGAAAAGCTATGAATGGCGCTTGGTTCTATGGTGTACTCTCCATTTAGCGTGGGGAATTTTGTGCAAAATGGAGAAAAGCTTTCTATTAGGTAGAGAAGCAATTTTTAAGAGGGACGTTGGAGTGGTCATGCCTCTTGCCTTGAGTGGGATTCGAACCCACGACCCCGCGTTTAGAAGGCAAGTGTATTACCCACTAAGCTACGAGGCCCACACAATAATTCGAATAATCGAAAAGAAATAAAATGGGGTTTCATTGCCTTTTCAAATAAAGTTGTTTTCAATTGTTAAAATAAATAGTTTTATGATTATATTCAATTGCATAACATATACAATCAAGATTTCGTAATTAGACGCGAAAAGAAAGCATTAAAGTTTCTACTCAACGCCTGCAGAGACGCGTTCAAATCTGTAGCACTCCGACCCCAATGGGACGTATATTGTATACATAGCAACAACAACAACTACAGTGGCAGAGAAAAGTTTTTGACCAAACGTCCGACCAACAAGTTGCAAATACGCCGGAAGGAAGCAGATGAGTTTTTCGTTGTGCCATAAAATGTTATACATCCTGAACCCTGTAAACACATGCCGCTCGCTCTCTTTTTTTACGCTTTCTCTCACATGCCCTGTGAGTTCAAACGCAGTTTTATGACCCTTCTTCCGCTTTTTTTATCTCCCAATTTACGTTAGATTATTGTTTTTATTATTTAGTTATGTAGCCCGCTTGAGTCTTATCAATTTTATTGCTGGCTGATGTTTTTAACGCGTTTTTAGTCAAACAATTTTACGGATCTGTTGTTGCCGTAACCGTAACTGCGTAGCTGCCTATTTGGTACAGCAGGGACCTAAATTTACGCTCGATTTGACAGAGAGAATGTGACAGGGTTGACAGCCACAGGGAGACAGGCAGGATTCACCTTTTATGTTCTTCGCGGGATACCTGACTCGGAAAACTTTGAAAAAGTTTTCGTCGTCGTATTTAACTTCCCTTCTCCATTCGGGAGTACGCTGTTGGCTTAGGGTCCACCTTTGTTATGTGGGTGGAAGGAGGTCGCCCTATTTTATGATTATTTTCGTTCTTTCAATTTTTTTTCTCGGTTACCTGTGAGGAACAAAATTAAATTTTCATATAAAATAGGAGCTGCGCCTGAACACGTTTACAGAAGCAAAAAACCACACACACACACACGCTTGGTTCTGCTGATCCATGCAGGAATTAGAAGCAAAAAGATAAGTATATACAGTAAGTATATTTACATAAACAAAAATTAAAGAAGAAAACCTGTGCTTTCAAAATAAAGGAACACCTTCTAGTGGCATGAGCTAAAAAAAATAGCCCATTATCAATTCTTGGGTTTGATAATGAGGGAAACTTGGTAATTATTTGCATACAATTCAAAGATACTTCTTTCATCGAGCTATTGTAGTTGTCAAGACTTAACACCACATGTTCACTTTATTACAAAAAATTCACGATTTAAATCGATAATACGGCGATCTAAGCGAAGACCTCGAAAATAATTTGCAATTCGAATTATTTAATGATTACTTGCGATGCTACACTTTGTACTGTAACTACACTTTTGTAGCTAACACTACAACCCGAAGGGTGTAACCCAATAAGAAATGTCAAACAAAGTTAAAAAGTTAGAGATTACTGGAGACCTCTCCACCGATTTCCGAATACTCTTGCCAAGACCATTCTACATGGCAAACATATAAGTAACTGCGCTTTAACAAGATATCACCAGAATAATGGTAGGCTCGGATGTGGAGAATAACGCACTTGGACGTCCAATGGTCACTGAGAACACTCCCGATGGACGTAAAGAGGAGAAATTATGGCCTTGTCAGGGCTAAGATAAACGTTATCACAATAAAGAAGCTCAGTTCCAAGCTATGCTGCAAAGGATCTCGAGAGACTCCAGGGGTTCTTCTATAAGGTAGTAACGCTTCCCGGGCCATCCAGTAGAAGATCCACCCGCTCATCACAACGTCGACGTACTACAAGAAGTTACTAGAGATGAATTGACAGTTGCCTTGATACAAATTGGAGACAACATTTGGAAATGTGTCAGATGAAACGTCAATGGCTTAAGATACTTTTTAGAGCTAACTAAATATTTGGCAAGCATTTTTACTCTTTTCAGAATGAAAGCAAATTACCAGCTTTGGTGGAAATTAAGTTGCAACATTTCACGTTCGCAATCTAGTCTATGTGTTTAACATGCAACAGCTGAATCTTTAAAAATACCAGCTGTTTTCTCAAGCGATGTTTCGCAAGCGATGCAAAATATTATATTTGCATTCATTATTCTACAAACACTACATCAAACAGCACGAAATTCGGAAATAATATGAATCTAAGAATAATTTAAATAGGTTCTTAGCCTTTTTGTAGTTGATCAAAGATTTATGAGTAGTGATAGGTATAATGCAACAATCAAAAAGTCCTCTCGGAATCAATATTTTGCGTAAAATGGCTGAAAATAAAGTAGCTGGTTCGGGAACGATGCCATTTTCGAAACAAAATTAAAAAGAAATTATCAAGCTAGCTAAAAAGGCTACAGTATAGAAAATTCAATGTTGCGACTATCTAAAGCTAAAATAAATATATATACTTGTTGAAATTGTTGCAATATTCAAAGGTAAATTAATTGACATTAAATGTTCCATATTGGTGTGATATAAACAGTCCCTTGCCACCTTGTTTTATACTCTTATAACAAATATAATTAATGATTGTATAAAAAATTTTTACTTTTCAAATGTAGTATTTCCGCAAATTATAATCAATAGATAAATATTCCAAGGGCTGGCGCAAATCCTCTGACTGAACCCTCCACGAGGGTGCCGGCTGGGCAATGGGCTGTGTACTGACTCAAGCGACAGAGTCAGGCACTGCCTAGTTGCTCGGTGTTTGGGCCAATACACGGTCCAGCTGAGGCAATGACATTTCAACATTCGGACCCCCCAAAGTCCGGTGCTGGAGTGTCGGAGCCATGGTCAGAGGTGCCTGGCAGTTAGGCATAAAATGCTATGGGGTGGTGCCCAAGAATAAAATGAAACCAACTCTCTCTCCGCTGGAGTCCTCCAAAAAAGTAGAGCAGGCTGGGACTACAGCCCAAACGTAGGTGGAAGGCGTGACGGCTACCACCGGCGGGCACGGAGGGGTGAATACCCCTTTGCGTGTCGCCAGCGGTCACAACCAACCCTCTGAACTGGTGGGAGCAGGCCAGGACAGTTGTATAGCTACTGCCACAACCTCGAACAACGCCAAGATGTGGCGCGGTACCGCGGTCCATGAAGACGCGGAGAGCGACCCTCACGGCACCTCGATCAGTGCGGAGACTGAGGCGTAGGGAAGGGCCCAAAAAGACCAGGGAAGGCATGAGAGCCAAAGCCCAGTATAAGGCCGCTCTCAAGATCAGAGTTCGGCTCGGCGACGGCAAGAAACTCACCCTTGAGGAGAGAAGAAAGCTGGAGTGGGCCGATCAGAAGATCGGAGAGGGCCGAAAACACTTCGAGGAGAAGCCGGCGATGAAGGCTAGCAGTAGCCACTTCGCCAACAAGGTCGAGGAATTGCTGCTGACCAAATGGCAGCGCTCGAATGACGAAGAGAAGGCGGAGGTGCCAGCGAGCAAGCTGCCACGCCAGAAAGAAAAAGACAAGCCCGCAAAGAAGACACTGCCGAAGAGGGAAACTGTGAGCGACGACACTTGATCGTTGCCCTCATCCACCGCAGTGACCCGAACGGCAAAATGACACCCGATCGGTGGAAAGTGGTGGAGCAAACGCTTCTGGAAGCCTTATTCGCCAGAATGGAGGACCCAGAAGCCAAGCCCACCTCTTTCAACGGAGCGGGGTGGCTCAGCGGCGTCAAAATACTGAGCTGTAGGGATGACCTCTCCCTGAAGTGGGTCACGGACACCGTCTCCAAGCTCGAAGCTCCGTGGGATGGTGCCAAGCTGGAGGTAGTTGAGAGAACAATGATTCCGTCGGTACCGAAGGCGAAGGTACTATTCCCGCCGAACAAAGAGACGAAGGAGCGGGTGCTACAGCTGCTAAAATGGCAGAACCGGGACGTGCCTACCGAAGATTGGAGGATACTCCATGCTGCCAAGCCAGACGGCAACGGTCAGCAAATGGTACTCCAAATCAATAAGGAGGCCGACGACCTGCTATATCCGAGATTTGGGAAGATGGCGTGGGGCATGGGCAACGTGTACCTGCGTCTCAAAAAACGTCACCCAAATGATAAAAACGTATACACGCTAGAGGCCGGCGAGGTAGAGAGAGACCTAGAAGCTATCACCGAAGCCGCTCAAAGTCTCGACATCGAGGATGATATGGAGGAGGATGGTGACCTGACCTTAGTAGTCAGCCCATCTGAGCAGGAGCCCAGTACTAGCCATGGAGCTAAGGGTGATCCAGCTCAACTTCCATAAGAGCAAGTTGGCGTAGGCGGAGCTCCTCATAACCTTGGAGGAGGAGTCCGTCGACGTGGCATTAGTCCAGGAGCCTTGGATAGCATCGGGTAACAAGGTTTCTGGGCTAAAGTCTAACAACTTCGTAACATTCTACCCGAATACAGTAAGTAGAGCTAGAACTGCAACTCTGGTGAGAAAAGGCATCTATGCTTATCTATTGTCCAATTACAGCACTGACGATCTAACGGTGGTGGCGCTAGAAGGCGGCAGAGACGAGCCACTCCTGATGGCATCCAGCTACCTGGCGCATGACATGGAGATGCCAACGAACTGGAGAGGCTGGTCCAGGAGGTAGGCGAGAAGAAGCAGCCCCTGGTAATCGGCGCTGACGTCAATGTCTACCACACTATGTGGGGAAGCAAGGACGTGAATGACAGAGGTGAGTCACTGCTCGATTTTATATTAAATCAAGGCATTAGTATTAGTAACACTGGGGAAGAGCCGACCTTCGTAGGTTCCACATCATCAAGTGTTATCCTGTGCTTTCAAAATAAAGGAACACCTTCTAGTGGCATGAGCTAAAAAAAATAGCCCATTATCAATTCTTGGGTTTGATAATGAGGGAAACTTGGTAATTATTTGCATACAATTCAAAGATACTTCTTTCATCGAGCTATTGTAGTTGTCAAGACTTAACACCACATGTTCACTTTATTACAAAAAATTCACGATTTAAATCGATAATACGGCGATCTAAGCGAAGACCTCGAAAATAATTTGCAATTCGAATTATTTAATGATTACTTGCGATGCTACACTTTGTACTGTAACTACACTTTTGTAGCTAACACTACAACCCGAAGGGTGTAACCCAATAAGAAATGTCAAACAAAGTTAAAAAGTTAGAGATTACTGGAGACCTCTCCACCGATTTCCGAATACTCTTGCCAAGACCATTCTACATGGCAAACATATAAGTAACTGCGCTTTAACAAGATATCACCAGAATAATGGTAGGCTCGGATGTGGAGAATAACGCACTTGGACGTCCAATGGTCACTGAGAACACTCCCGATGGACGTAAAGAGGAGAAATTATGGCCTTGTCAGGGCTAAGATAAACGTTATCACAATAAAGAAGCTCAGTTCCAAGCTATGCTGCAAAGGATCTCGAGAGACTCCAGGGGGTTCTTCTATAAGGTAGTAACGCTTCCCGGGCCATCCAGTAGAAGATCCACCCGCTCATCACAACGTCGACGTACTACAAGAAGTTACTAGAGATGAATTGACAGTTGCCTTGATACAAATTGGAGACAACATTTGGAAATGTGTCAGATGAAACGTCAATGGCTTAAGATACTTTTTAGAGCTAACAAAATATTTGGCAAGCATTTTTACTCTTTTCAGAATGAAAGCAAATTACCAGCTTTGGTGGAAATTAAGTTGCAACATTTCACGTTCGCAATCTAGTCTATGTGTTTAACATGCAACAGCTGAATCTTTAAAAATACCAGCTGTTTTCTCAAGCGATGTTTCGCAAGCGATGCAAAATATTATATTTGCATTCATTATTCTACAAACACTACATCAAACAGCACGAAATTCGGAAATAATATGAATCTAAGAATAATTTAAATAGGTTCTTAGCCTTTTTGTAGTTGATCAAAGATTTATGAGTAGTGATAGGTATAATGCAACAATCAAAAAGTCCTCTCGGAATCAATATTTTGCGTAAAATGGCTGAAAATAAAGTAGCTGGTTCGGGAACGATGCCATTTTCGAAACAAAATTAAAAAGAAATTATCAAGCTAGCTAAAAAGGCTACAGTATAGAAAATTCAATGTTGCGACTATCTAAAGCTAAAATAAATATATATACTTGTTGAAATTGTTGCAATATTCAAAGGTAAATTAATTGACATTAAATGTTCCATATTGGTGTGATATAAACAGTCCCTTGCCACCTTGTTTTATACTCTTATAACAAATATAATTAATGATTGTATAAAAAATTTTTACTTTTCAAATGTAGTATTTCCGCAAATTATAATCAATAGATAAATATTCCAAGGGCTGGCGCAAATCCTCTGACTGAACCCTCCACGAGGGTGCCGGCTGGGCAATGGGCTGTGTACTGACTCAAGCGACAGAGTCAGGCACTGCCTAGTTGCTCGGTGTTTGGGCCAATACACGGTCCAGCTGAGGCAATGACATTTCAACATTCGGACCCCCCAAAGTCCGGTGCTGGAGTGTCGGAGCCATGGTCAGAGGTGCCTGGCAGTTAGGCATAAAATGCTATGGGGTGGTGCCCAAGAATAAAATGAAACCAACTCTCTCTCCGCTGGAGTCCTCCAAAAAAGTAGAGCAGGCTGGGACTACAGCCCAAACGTAGGTGGAAGGCGTGACGGCTACCACCGGCGGGCACGGAGGGGTGAATACCCCTTTGCGTGTCGCCAGCGGTCACAACCAACCCTCTGAACTGGTGGGAGCAGGCCAGGACAGTTGTATAGCTACTGCCACAACCTCGAACAACGCCAAGATGTGGCGCGGTACCGCGGTCCATGAAGACGCGGAGAGCGACCCTCACGGCACCTCGATCAGTGCGGAGACTGAGGCGTAGGGAAGGGCCCAAAAAGACCAGGGAAGGCATGAGAGCCAAAGCCCAGTATAAGGCCGCTCTCAAGATCAGAGTTCGGCTCGGCGACGGCAAGAAACTCACCCTTGAGGAGAGAAGAAAGCTGGAGTGGGCCGATCAGAAGATCGGAGAGGGCCGAAAACACTTCGAGGAGAAGCCGGCGATGAAGGCTAGCAGTAGCCACTTCGCCAACAAGGTCGAGGAATTGCTGCTGACCAAATGGCAGCGCTCGAATGACGAAGAGAAGGCGGAGGTGCCAGCGAGCAAGCTGCCACGCCAGAAAGAAAAAGACAAGCCCGCAAAGAAGACACTGCCGAAGAGGGAAACTGTGAGCGACGACACTTGATCGTTGCCCTCATCCACCGCAGTGACCCGAACGGCAAAATGACACCCGATCGGTGGAAAGTGGTGGAGCAAACGCTTCTGGAAGCCTTATTCGCCAGAATGGAGGACCCAGAAGCCAAGCCCACCTCTTTCAACGGAGCGGGGTGGCTCAGCGGCGTCAAAATACTGAGCTGTAGGGATGACCTCTCCCTGAAGTGGGTCACGGACACCGTCTCCAAGCTCGAAGCTCCGTGGGATGGTGCCAAGCTGGAGGTAGTTGAGAGAACAATGATTCCGTCGGTACCGAAGGCGAAGGTACTATTCCCGCCGAACAAAGAGACGAAGGAGCGGGTGCTACAGCTGCTAAAATGGCAGAACCGGGACGTGCCTACCGAAGATTGGAGGATACTCCATGCTGCCAAGCTAGACGGCAACGGTCAGCAAATGGTACTCCAAATCAATAAGGAGGCCGAGGACCTGCTATATCCGAGATTTGGGAAGATGGCGTGGGGCATGGGCAACGTGTACCTGCGTCTCAAAAAACGTCACCCAAATGATAAAAACGTATACACGCTAGAGGCCGGCGAGGTAGAGAGAGACCTAGAAGCTATCACCGAAGCCGCTCAAAGTCTCGACATCGAGGATGATATGGAGGAGGATGGTGACCTGACCTTAGTAGTCAGCCCATCTGAGCAGGAGCCCAGTACTAGCCATGGAGCTAAGGGTGATCCAGCTCAACTTCCATAAGAGCAAGTTGGCGTAGGCGGAGCTCCTCATAACCTTGGAGGAGGAGTCCGTCGACGTGGCATTAGTCCAGGAGCCTTGGATAGCATCGGGTAACAAGGTTTCTGGGCTAAAGTCTAACAACTTCGTAACATTCTACCCGAATACAGTAAGTAGAGCTAGAACTGCAACTCTGGTGAGAAAAGGCATCTATGCTTATCTATTGTCCAATTACAGCACTGACGATCTAACGGTGGTGGCGCTAGAAGGCGGCAGAGACGAGCCACTCCTGATGGCATCCAGCTACCTGGCGCATGACATGGAGATGCCAACGAACTGGAGAGGCTGGTCCAGGAGGTAGGCGAGAAGAAGCAGCCCCTGGTAATCGGCGCTGACGTCAATGTCTACCACACTATGTGGGGAAGCAAGGACGTGAATGACAGAGGTGAGTCACTGCTAGATTTTATATTAAATCAAGGCATTAGTATTAGTAACACTGGGGAAGAGCCGACCTTCGTAGGTTCCACATCATCAAGTGTTATCGACGTAACACTCGCGTTGGGAACGAATACTGTGGTTGCGGATTGGAGAGTTCTCAGCAAACAATCCTTCTCCGACCACAGGTATATCGAGTTCACAACAAAGTTCGAGTGTACCATAGTAAAAAGTGCGTATAAAAATCCCCGGAACACAAATTGGGAGATTTTTAAAGCAAAGGTGGCAAGGAAGCTCCCGCCACCGCACTCCATAGAATCAACGGATGGTATCGAGAAGTCTCTGAAGACTCTCTGCCACCACCTAACGAAAGCATTCAACGAGGAATGCAAAACAACGGTCACGAGAAGGAGACACAGGCCGCCCTGGTGGAACCCCGACCTAAAAAATCAACAGACGGACCTGCAAGAATTATTCAAACTCGCCAAAAAAGCGGAGGATGATATTGTATGGGACCAATACAAGATACGGCTCCGTGAATTCAAGAAACTAGTCCGGCAAGCTAAAAGAGATTCATAGAGATCATTCTGCTCCGGCCTGGAGAAGGTTACAGAGACAGCGAGACTCCGGAAACTCCTCTCAAGGCAACCTGCGATGCAGAGCCAACTAAAAATGAGCGATGGACGGTGGACTGAAAGTAGCCGGGAAGCGGCCACCGCCCTGCTAAACGAGCACTTCCCAGGCTGCACGGACCTCCATAGCTCCAGGGTAGTGGCAACTGCATACACCCACGGGTCACCATACCCGAACTTCTAATTACTCCGCATAAGATCAACTGGGCCGTAGACTCCTTTGCGAGCTACAAATCCCCGGGTCTTGACGAAATTATACCAGCCATGCTGCAGCTGACCAAAGAGAAGGTAACGCCATGGCTGAACTCAATATTCAGAGCATGCCTTGAGTTTGGTTATGTCCCTGTTGCCTGGAGGACTGCACGGGTTGTATTCCTGCCAAGAGCAGGGAAATGCAGCCACGTGCAGCCAAAAGACTACAGGCCAATTAGCCTCACCTCATTTCTGCTCAAGACGTTCGAAAAGCTGTTGGACCTCCACATAAGGGAGAACCTGAATCACCCGATGGAAATCAACCAGCACGCCTATAGGAAAGGGAAATCAGTGGACACACCACTACACTCGGTAGTCGCTACCATTGAGAAAGCCCTGCATCAAAAGGAATATGCCATGGGTGTCTTCCTTGACATCTCTGGTGCATTCAATAACGTATCTACGGAAGCCATCATGCGAGGCCTCGAAGCCGCAGCACCCCACGAGGCAGCAAACTCTTGGATAAGAAACCTCTTGAGCTGTAGAAGAGTAAGTGCTGAGTGGGGAACCTCGACCATAACAAAGGAAGTGCACGGAGGCACACCGCAAGGAGGTGTACTGTTGCCCTTGTTGTGTAACTTGGTAGTTAATGGCATTCTACAAAAGCTAAGAAGGAAAGCCCCAAAGATAACTGCCTATGCGGATGACATAACCATTATTATCGTGGGCAAATGTCCTATGACAATCAGCTCGGTCATGGACAGTACGATGAAAGAAATAGTGGAGTGGGCCACGGAAGCCACGGACCTTATTCTCTTCACCAAGAGATACAAGGTCCCGCGATGGACTCCGCCATCTGTTAATGGCACTAGGCTCAGACCGAGCCAAACGGTGAAATACCTGGGTATCGTATTGGACAGCAAACTTAGCTGGAAACCCAATGTTGAGGAAAGGGTGAAAAAGGCCACGGTCGCGCTATATGCATCCCAGAAGATGCTAAGTAACCCTTGGGGTCTGTCACGTCTCTGGAATGATGGAGAGCCATGAAAAAATCCATATACCTTCGAATCGCGGAAAAGACACAACGGCGCGCACTGTTGTGTATAACAGGGGCAATGAAAACCACTCCTATTAATTCCCTGGAGGCAATACTCGGAGTTCACTCCCTAGATATACAAGCCAATCTGCTGGCACAAAAGACAGCGCAACGTCTTTGTGCGGCGGGAAACGTGATTCTAAATAACTATGGGCATAGTAAAATTGGAGGCGTTACCAAGTGTAGCACGGACTACATAACGCCGGTTAACAATTTCTCAAGAACACCTACGGTAATGGGACCAGATGATTGGAAAATCGGTATGGGCCAAAACGCGGCTAAAATCTTCACGGACGGATCCAAAATGGACACAGGAGTGGGAGCTTCGGTATACTGCATAGACCCACCCACGGAGGCGTCATATAAGTTACCGGACCACTGCAGTATATTTCAGGCGAAAGTTTTCGCTATAAAGAAAGCTGCACAACTTGCGCTTTGCACCAACCCCAAGTCAACATCTTCGTCGACGGTCAGGCGGCAATCAATTCAATGCAAGCCATCAGCTCCAAATGTGTACTGGCAAGCAGGGCCTCACTAGATGCGCTAAGCACCCGCAAGAGGGTGCACATCTTTTGGGTTCCCGGCCACCAGGGCATTGAAAGTAACGAACTGGCAGACAGGCTAGCAAAGGAGGGTGCCGTATCGACTCGAGCGAGAGTTGAGGACCTAGGGATACCTCTGAGGGCTCTAAACCACAAATCGGAAGTAAGCGCTGCAGTCGCTTCCGATAGAAGGTGGCACAACACGACAAACTGTAAAACCGCTCGCATTATGTGCGGAAAACTTAAAGCGAAATTAGTCGAGCACATCTTGCAGCTTCCCCGGAAGGACTGCAGACTCATGCTTGGTCTACTAACGGGTCATTGCCTGACCGCTATCCATGCCAAAAAGCTGGGTATCAGCAACAACGATGAATGCAGGAAATGCAGGGAACCAGGGGTGAGAGAAACCCTGGAACACCTTATATGCAACTGTCCTACCCTCTTCACACCGAGAACTAACTTCCTAGGGACACCAGTGCTTGACTCGCTCGCAGAGGCGGCGCAGAGGCCACCCCAGAAACTGTTAGCCTTCGCAAAACATACGCGCATAGTGGATGGCTAATCTGTTCACGACTATGACTCACAGCCGAAACACTCCGGTTCCACTAAGGATCACATTGATCTATGTGAGGTTCCCTCCCCCGGGGGCCTGCCGGCCCAACCTAACCTAACCTAAATATTCCAAGAAGTAACATATTAAAATTGTATATTTGGGGAATAAAACCAAATAGTAGGATATCATTCCTAGTGGATTTGCCACGATTTAGTGCAGTTTTCCACATGTGAACAATGAAAACTATTTTCGTTATGCTTTCTGCGTAGACGAAATGGCGATTTACTTTGCGTCACTTCGTTTTTTGGATTTATTTTTAAAATGAAAGAATACTCATAGATACATGCATGCACTCCCGTACACACACATTAAACTTAGTTGGGCTGCCGCTGGGGGCAGTCACTGAATTTAATTTTCTGCACGAATGCGTTGCGCACAACGAAATCGGAAAATGGATGCTCTGGCAGAGCAAAATGCAAAATGCAGCGCCAAAAGGGAGCCACGGGATTCAAGTAAATGAGTTAAGGAAGAGGGCACGGGCAATGTTAGCGAAAACCGCCTGTTGGTGTACGAGGGGGTCTCAATGCCGTTTATATGTATGCTGTTGATAACGAGGAGCTCACAGCCAGCATAAAAAATACAAATACATCGCATAGAAATCCCTACAATTGGATCCCCTAAAGAACAAACGCAAAACAAGAGACTTTTTGCGAGGATTTTAAAAGTTTTCCATCGATGCATACATGTACCATATATGTAAGATATGTTTGAATTCTGAAAATGTGATTTTTTTCTTTTGGGGATCCAAAACTGATAAACTTCGTTCTATAAGTTGCTAAAAATGATATTTTTTTATCCTCTGAAAACCTGCGATTCAACACAAGAATAACTTTTTCGGATAATTAAAGGCTCTCATGACATCTATAGCGCTTAAGATTTTCGACATCTGATGCTCCCTAAGTATAATCAAAAACAACTACCATAAGTTCCGCAAGCAGATATATGTACAATGTTGCAAGTAGTTGTTGCCGCTGCGATTAGTCTATGAGTGTATTATTTTTTTTTACTTCATTATAACATCTTATACTAAGCGGTACATGACGTAGATTTAATCGCTGTGGGACGGACGCAAAGCAATGCTTCACAGGGAAGACACCTCCGTCAGACAAGTCTTCCTATCTGCTCCAATTTTCGAAGCTCCGTCATCACGGTCTCAGACTAGCATCATTGGCATCAGATTTTCATTCGACAGTTGGACTCCAGTCGCAAAACCTACCGCGATTAAAACGAGAACAGACTAGTAGGACGTGTTGAGCTTCTTCTAGGATACCTCTGCCACAGCTTTGACAGTCACTATTCTCCTCATGTCCAAAACCATACAGATAGCTACGAAAGCAGCCGTGACCAGTAAGTAATTAGATGAGATGAAAGCTCACTTGTCCATGCTTCCGGTTAATCCATGCTTTAACTTCGGAATATGATCATGGTCGTCCACCTTGCTTCCGTTTTCGCTATACGCATGACATCTCTATTAGTAGATCAAGGGGGGAATTCCAGCCAGCACTAATGCCACGTCATCGGATCTGTACGCCGTGCAGATTCTTAAAGCGCTGAGACGATCTTTTACTAACGCATTCCTTAATAAAATTTCTTTCATCATTCCTTCCAGAGTAACTCATAATTTTCGACCTCTAGCATTAACTTTTTGTAGACCTAATTATGCGTTACACGATCCTTATAATAATATTATAATAGCCTCTATGATTTCGCCTCCTTTGAACGGTCTATCCAATTCATTTCTTTATCTTTCCTTTATAAATCCATCTTGATCAACGTTGTTCTTTGGCTTCTATTTGCAAAAAATGTTTAAATTTATATGCTACTTTCTGTTTTCATCTTTTACATTGTAAATCCAAGTTCCTGACTAGCCCCAGATGTGAGCACATCTATAAAAAATTCACCCATCAGGCTAGGAATACGGATTAGTTTTTTTTTATTTTTTCCTCGTTATCATTTATTACTTCATAATTTTAGAATGTTTAACTTGTTTAATCTTAAGGTCAACTGGACTTCGTTGTACCCTTAAATATCTTAGTAAATAAATAAATAAATAATAATCGGAGGCCCAGTTACTGTCATCACCAATTCTATAAGGCTCGCTGAGAAACGCTAGATATTTTTGCCTTTCCCGAACATACTAATACAGCTGTTCCTCCGCTAATCTACAATGGTTTAAGTTGAGCTAGACTAATTGCAAAAGAGCAGTTACGGCTGTCGGTCCGATGATTGACATCATAGCGTTCTGCTGTAGAGAATGTGAAGCACTTTGGTTTGCCACCTTGTGGGTGTTTTCTCCACATTTCAGGCAAATGGAGCTCCTATCAGTAGCACTTTAACAGTTGACAGCAATAAGCCCCATTTCGAGGCACTTGTAGCATCTCTTCGGGGAATCTGACTCCAGAATAACAATGCGGCATATGGTCCACTCGACTTTTAATTTGCCAAGGTCGGTCACCTTGCCAGCCAGGATCGTTGGTATCCTTAGGGTTGCGATTTTCGTTCCGGCGAAACCCTTACGCAGTCTTAGGATCGAGTCAACTCCCTTTTTTATTCCCGCTTGCACATCTAAAGCCGTCAGAAATTTGGGGTCTTACACCAGTTCGTAAAAACCCCATAACTTAATCCAGGTTTTCTGGTTCAGGGCGCGCCTCGGGTATGTATTGTTGTCTATTGCTGTTTATTGTTGTTTAATGTTGTTTATTGGTGTTTATTGTTGTTTATTGGTGTTTATTGGAGTTTATTGGTGTTTATTGCTGCTTTATATTGTTAATTGTCGTTGTTTTTTGTTGTTTATTGCTGATTATTGTTGTTTAAGGTTGTTTATTGGAGTTTAATGTTGTTTATTGGTGTTTATTGGTGTTTATTGGTGTTTATTGCTGTTTAATATTGTTAATTGTCGTTGTTTTTTGTTGTTTATTGCTGATTATTGTTGTTTAAGGTTGTTTATTGGTGTTTAATGTTGTTTATTGGTGTTTATTGTTGTTTATTGGTGTTTATTGCTGCTTTATATTGTTAATTGTCGTTGTTTTTTGTTGTTTATTGCTGATTATTGTTGTTTAAGGTTGTTTATTGGAGTTTAATGTTGTTTATTGGTGTTTATTGGTGTTTATTGGTGTTTATTGGTGTTTATTGGTGTTTATTGGTGTTTATTGGTGTTTAGTGGAGTTTATTGGTGTTTATTGCCGCTTTATATTGTTAATTGTCGTTGTTTTTTGTTGTCTATTGCTGATTATTGTTGTTTAAGGTTGTTTATTGGAGTTTATTGTTGTTTATTGGTGTTTATTGCTGCTTTATATTGTTAATTGTCGTTGTTTTTTGTTGTTTATTGCTGATTATTGTTGTTTAAGGTTGTTTATTGGAGTTTAATGTTGTTTATTGGTGTTTATTGGTGTTTAGTGGAGTTTATTGGTGTTTATTGCTGCTTTATATTGTTAATTGTCGTTGTTTTTTGTTGTTTATTGCTGATTATTGTTGTTTAAGGTTGTTTATTGGTGTTTAATGTTGTTTATTGGTGTTTATTGGTGTTTAGTGGAGTTTATTGGTGTTTATTGCTGCTTTATATTGTTAATTGTCGTTGTTTTTTGTTGTTTATTGCTGATTATTGTTGTTTAAGGTTGTTTATTGGTGTTTAATGTTGTTTATTGGTGTTTATTGGTGTTTAGTGGAGTTTATTGGTGTTTATTGCTGCTTTATATTGTTAATTGTCGTTGTTTTTTGTTGTTTATTGCTGATTATTGTTGTTTAAGGTTGTTTATTGGAGTTTAATGTTGTTTATTGGTGTTTATTGGTGTTTAGTGGAGTTTATTGGTGTTTATTGCTGCTTTATATTGTTAATTGTCGTTGTTTTTTGTTGTTTATTGCTGATTATTGTTGTTTAAGGTTGTTTATTGGAGTTTAATGTTGTTTATTGGTGTTTATTGGTGTTTAGTGGAGTTTATTGGTGTTTATTGCTGCTTTATATTGTTAATTGTCGTTGTTTTTTGTTGTTTATTGCTGATTATTGTTGTTTAAGGTTGTTTATTGGAGTTTATTGTTGTTTATTGGTGTTTATTGCTGATTATTGTTGTTTAAGGTTGTTTATTGGTGTTTAATGTTGTTTATTGGTGTTTATTGGTGTTTATTGGTGTTTATTGGTGTTTATTGGTGTTTATTGCTGTTTAATATTGTTAATTGTCGTTGTTTTTTGTTGTTTATTGCTGATTATTGTTGTTTAAGGTTGTTTATTGGTGTTTAATGTTGTTTATTGGTGTTTATTGGAGTTTATTGGTGTTTATTGCCGCTTTATATTGTTAATTGTCGTTGTTTTTTGTTGTTTATTGCTGATTATTGTTGTTTAAGGTTGTTTATTGGTGTTTAATGTTGTTTATTGGTGTTTATTGGTGTTTATTGGTGTTTATTGGTGTTTATTGGTGTTTATTGGTGTTTATTGCTGCTTAATATTGTTAATTGTCGTTGTTTTTTGTTGTCTATTGCTGATTATTGTTGTTTAAGGTTGTTTATTGGTGTTTAATGTTGTTTATTGGTGTTTATTGGAGTTTATTGGTGTTTATTGCCGCTTTATATTGTTAATTGTCGTTGTTTTTTGTTGTTTATTGCTGATTATTGTTGTTTAAGGTTGTTTATTGGTGTTTAATGTTGTTTATTGGTGTTTATTGGTGTTTATTGGTGTTTATTGGTGTTTATTGGTGTTTAGTGGAGTTTATTGGTGTTTATTGCCGCTTTATATTGTTAATTGTCGTTGTTTTTTGTTGTCTATTGCTGATTATTGTTGTTTAAGGTTGTTTATTGGTGTTTATTGGAGTTTATTGGTGTTTATTGCTGCTTTATATTGTTAATTGTCGTTGTTTTTTGTTGTTTATTGCTGATTATTGTTGTTTAAGGTTGTTTATTGGAGTTTAATGTTGTTTATTGGTGTTTATTGGTGTTTATTGGTGTTTAGTGGAGTTTATTGGTGTTTATTGCTGCTTTATATTGTTAATTGTCGTTGTTTTTTGTTGTTTATTGCTGATTATTGTTGTTTAAGGTTGTTTATTGGTGTTTATTGTTGTTTATTGGTGTTTATTGCTGCTTTATATTGTTAATTGTCGTTGTTTTTTGTTGTTTATTGCTGATTATTGTTGTTTAAGGTTGTTTATTGGTGTTTAATGTTGTTTATTGGTGTTTATTGGTGTTTAGTGGAGTTTATTGGTGTTTATTGCTGCTTAATATTGCTAATTGTCGTTGTTTTTTGTTGTCTATTGCTGATTATTGTTGTTTAATGTTGTTTATTGGTGTTTAATGTTGTTTATTGGTGTTTATTGGTGTTTAGTGGAGTTTATTGGTGTTTATTGCTGCTTTATATTGTTAATTGTCGTTGTTTTTTGTTGTTTATTGCTGATTATTGTTGTTTAAGGTTGTTTATTGGTGTTTAATGTTGTTTATTGGTGTTTATTGGTGTTTAGTGGAGTTTATTGGTGTTTATTGCCGCTTTATATTGTTAATTGTCGTTGTTTTTTGTTGTTTATTGCTGATTATTGTTGTTTAAGGTTGTTTATTGGTGTTTAATGTTGTTTATTGGTGTTTAGTGGAGTTTATTGGTGTTTATTGCCGCTTTATATTGTTAATTGTCGTTGTTTTTTGTTGTCTATTGCTGATTATTGTTGTTTAAGGTTGTTTATTGGTGTTTAATGTTGTTTATTGGTGTTTATTGGAGTTTATTGGTGTTTATTGCTGCTTTATATTGTTAATTGTCGTTGTTTTTTGTTGTTTATTGCTGATTATTGTTGTTTAAGGTTGTTTATTGGTGTTTAATGTTGTTTATTGGTGTTTATTGGTGTTTAGTGGAGTTTATTGGTGTTTATTGCCGCTTTATATTGTTAATTGTCGTTGTTTTTTGTTGTTTATTGCTGATTATTGTTGTTTAAGGTTGTTTATTGGTGTTTAATTTGTTTATTGGTGTTTATTGGTGTTTAGTGGAGTTTATTGGTGTTTATTGCCGCTTTATATTGTTAATTGTCGTTGTTTTTTGTTGTTTATTGCTGATTATTGTTGTTTAAGGTTGTTTATTGGTGTTTAATGTTGTTTATTGGTGTTTATTGGTGTTTATTGGAGTTTATTGGTGTTTATTGCCGCTTAATATTGTTAATTGTCGTTGTTTTTTGTTGTCTATTGCTGATTATTGTTGTTTAAGGTTGTTTATTGGTGTTTAATGTTGTTTATTGGTGTTTATTGGTGTTTAGTGGAGTTTATTGGTGTTTATTGCTGCTTTATATTGTTAATTGTCGTTGTTTTTTGTTGTTTATTGCTGATTATTGTAGTTTAATGTTGTTTATTGGTGTTTAATGTTGTTTATTGGTGTTTATTGGTGTTTATTGGAGTTTATTGGTGTTTATTGCCGCTTTATATTGTTAATTGTCGTTGTTTTTTGTTGTCTATTGCTGATAATTGTAGTTTAATGTTGTTTATTGGTGTTTAATGTTGTTTATTGGTGTTTATTGGTGTTTAGTGGAGTTTATTGGTGTTTATTGCCGCTTTATATTGTTAATTGTCGTTGTTTTTTGTTGTTTATTGCTGATTATTGTTGTTTAAGGTTGTTTATTGGCGTTTAATGTTGTTTATTGGTGTTTATTGGTGTTTAGTGGAGTTTATTGGTGTTTATTGCTGCTTTATATTGTTAATTGTCGTTGTTTTTTGTTGTCTATTGCTGATTATTGTTGTTTAAGGTTGTTTATTGGTGTTTATTGTTGTTTATTGGTGTTTATTGCTGCTTAATATTGTTAATTGTCGTTGTTTTTTGTTGTTTATTGCTGATTATTGTTGTTTAAGGTTGTTTATTGGTGTTTATTGTTGTTTATTGGTGTTTATTGCTGCTTTATATTGTTAATTGTCGTTGTTTTTTGTTGTTTATTGCTGATTATTGTTGTTTAAGGTTGTTTATTGGAGTTTAATGTTGTTTATTGGTGTTTATTGGTGTTTATTGGAGTTTATTGGTGTTTATTGCCTCTTAATATTGTTAATTGTCGTTGTTTTTTGTTGTCTATTGCTGATTATTGTTGTTTAAGGTTGTTTATTGGTGTTTAATGTTGTTTATTGGTGTTTATT